>OY720429.1:66310695-67510695 GCA_963082735.1 Pocota personata
GTTTATCCGAATAGCATACCTTAGCTGATTGTCGTTTGGGCCTGCGACAGTCTGTTTTGAAAACTATTCTTTGGGTTTTCACTTCACAGCTTCGCTTAGTTACGTCAGAGTTGTGTCTTTTTGTGTTTCTATGTTGTAGTGATGAGGGAATTTAGGGTTGATTCTACCAACATTCGTGGGCTTCGAACGAATTTCTTCCACTAATACGCCCACGTCCATTCCAATAAACCAGCTGTTTTGGCACTTAGCGAAACATTGGTAGAGGGAGAATCTTCCGATTTGAAACTGCTTGGATATAACTTAATGTCATTATATCCAGGGTCTGTAGTGATATTACTTACCAAGTTCCACCACAGGCCACTGTTTCAACCTGGAATTTAATTTCAAATGGCTAAAATTCACCGTCCGTAAGCAAATAATTCACTACTGCTGTATTTACAGAAGCCCTAGTGCGGACAGCAACTCAACTTTTGATGAATTTGATGCGCTGTCCGATTTCATCACTCGAATTGTCTCCTTGTACCCTTATACTGAAATCGTCATTGCGGGCGATTTCAATATACACAATTCGGATTGGCTTCAACATTCTGGCCAGACAACACCCGAAGGAAGGTATGTTGAACTCTTCGCTGAGGTAAACAATTTGATTCAGCTTGTAAATGAGCCTACATTCCGGACATTGAAAGTCATTCCGCCAACACTTTGACTTTTAACCTATTTTATAAAATTGTATACGGCTAAGGCAATCAAATTTGATTAATGTATTGTAACATAATGTAGCATAATAACTACGCCCTCGAACAGGCAACAAATTCCGAAGTGTCTTTTCATTGCTTTCTTTTGAGGTTCGTGTCTGAAATTAGTCACCACAGCTCGGATAATATCGCGGATAAAAGAGAACAAGAGAGAATTATAACTGCACGAAATGATTGTCATCTTGGAATTATTATATCAGAATTTTTCTTGCTCCAGTGGTCGAAGAATTTGCTAGAAGTTTCTGGCTATCAGAAACTTCTGCTATATAAGGACAGATGGCGATCAAAAAAAGGCACAGTTGGTTTAGAACCGTGGCGAAGAGATTGGAAAAGTGATAATGGGCGAAGTTGTAATTTGGTGATAAATTGAAAGTTGAGAGTGAACAAGAAAAAGTAATTAGTTTGGATTTGTGAATTAAGTAATAGAAAGGAGATAAAGTGATTTGAGAGGAAAGAGACCTTGTAAGAAAAGAATTTGCGAAGAATAGTGTAGTGTGAACTTGAATTGTTCTATAGACTAGAAAATAAAGAAATAAATTTCACAGAATAATTGTTTTATCTACTCGAGCCGTAGCTCGCATGTTACATTGGTGTCAGAAGCTGGGATAAAAACTTATTCTGTGAATAACTATTTCCGTGGTGTGAAATTGCACAAACAAAAAAAAAAAAAAAAAAAAAACCATTTCTGTGTTGAGTTAATTAGTTGCGCAAAATGGGTCGCAAATTGGGAAAACTAACTATAACTCAACTAAAGGCAGAACTCAGTAAGCGGAACCTCGACACAACTGGGGGAAAAGATGCCCTGCTGATTCGTCTGGAAGAAGCAGTAACGCAGGAAGGTGAAAATCCGCACGACGTAGAGTTTGACGTGGAAGAGGAACCAGCAAGTACAGCAGCCGACCCGGGTATAACAAGTCTGCTCCTGCAACTTAAGTTAGTCATGGACGAACAAAAGAAAGCAATAGAAGACCAAAGGAATTCTATAGAACTTAAGCTGGACGAACAAAAGAAAGCAATGGACGAACAAAAGAATTCTCTAGAACTTAAGCTGGATGAACAAAAGAAAGCGATGGACGAACAAAAGAAAGCAATGGGCGACCAAAGGAATTCTCTAGAACTTAAGCTGGACGAACAAAAGAAAGCAATGGACGAACAAAAGAAAGCAATGGACGAACAAAAGAAAGCAATGGACGAACAAAAGAATTCTCTAGATGCTCTGGAAAGTAAACTTGATGAGCAAAACAAGAACTTGGAATCCAAATTCGAAGTGATCGAAGAGAAAATCGAGAAGGTCGAGACGCAACTCGAAAAAGTCGAAATTAGATTCGATGAAAATTTTGAGAAACATGAAACTCAGTTCGGGAAGATAGAGACTCAATTTGAAAAAGTGGATACGAAATTCGAGATAGTAGGAAAGCAAGTCGAAAATCTTGCTAAGGAGCTCAGCAACGTGAAGAGACAGAAAGCACGGGAATATTCCACTGACGGTCTGAGAAGAAAGGAGATGCAGCCTCCTATCTTCGATGGTCAAACATCATGGCCAATTTATAAAAGGCAATTCGAAGCGGCCGCAATGACCAATAGCTGGGACGATGAAGAGAAGTCCATTGCACTCACACTTGCACTGAGGGGTCCAGCTGCGGAGCTCTTGCAGACCATCCCGGAAGATAAACAGCAGAACTACGACTCTCTGGTTCAGGCTATCGAGATGCGGTTTGGGGATGAACACATGCAGCAGGTGTACAGGGTTCAGCTGCGTAGTCGAGTCCAGAAAAGGGGGGAAACGCTCCAACAGTTGCAAGCGGATATAGAGCGACTAGCCCATCTTTCATACCCTAAAGCCGGTGAGGAGCTTATCAACGAAATGGCGGTGGAAGCTTTTATTCAGGCCATAGAGGACAGACAACTGCAAATGGCTGTAAGGATGGCTGAAAAGCGAACACTCCCCGAGGCATTGGCATTCGCTCTGTCAATGAAGGCTGCGGACCAAGCATACCAGGGAATACACCGTGTCAGGGAAATGTCCGTCGTGGAATGCTCATGCCAGAGAACAGCCGTCTTGGATGAAGACAAAGCTCGCGGAAGTCAAATCCGTTGCTGGAATTGCAACCAAACCGGACACCTACAACGGCAGTGCAGAAGTGCACCTAGACGAGGAAATTGTCCACATTGCGGAAGTAGGAGAAGCAGAGAGGAAGCATCTGGCGGTGATAACATTCATCCTGTCAGTCAGACTTCCCAAAACCAGCAGTCGGGAAATGCGTAAGGACCAACTTCGCGGGGCAGAAGTTGGTTACTGGAATCGAGGCCCCCAGGACCACCATTCAAGTTTCGCAAACCAAACGGGGTAACAAGAGCCTGACAGTGGAGGCACTAATCAACAAGAAGAAGTGCGTAGCCACCATCGACACAGGTGCCACCGCCTCCATTGTAAGAAGAGATATCGTCAAAGGCTCCTGGCTGCACAACACCAACAGCTACTGCCTGAAGACTGCAACAGGGGAAATGGCGAAGGTATTTGGAGAAGTTCGTCTTACGATTACTCTGGCAGGACTGACGTTCTCCCATGCGTTTCTGGTGGCAGATATATGCGACGAGTGCATCATCGGAATAGACTTCATGAAAGCAAATGAAGTAATCTTGGACATCGGGATGCAAGTACTGAGGTATCGAAATGTGGAAATTCCGATGGTGTACGGAAACGAGAATGCCGCAACTCTCAGGACAGTCATCAGCAAAGACGAAGTTTTGCCGCCTTCTTCAGAGACAATCATTTGGACGAAGCTGGAAGGTGATCTTGGGAGCCACCGATTCTACATAGTAGAACCAGACCCAGAGAAGAATTCTCAAGACTACGTCGTGGGAAAGACGTTAGTCGAACCAAAGAACACCATGGTTCCAGTGAGAGTTTTGAACACAAGACCACACACTGTCAAACTAAGGCGAGGGGAGGTGACTGGAAAATGCACGCCGATTACCGCCGTCGCAACAATATCTGAACGTGATGCTCCAAAACCTCTCCCATCACCTTGGACAGCGGAAACGAGAGAGACGATTCTCCAGTCCAGTGAGCTGAATCAGGAGCAGCGAACTATGGCAGAGAGTCTTATCAATGAGTACGCTGATGTATTTGCCTCACAGGACGGAGAATACGGCCGAACACACCTGGTACAACATCGAATAGACACTGGTGATACTAGACCAATTCGTCAGCCTGCTAGGCGCCTTCCATTGGCAAAGCAGACAGAAGTTGCAGAGATGGTGTCGGCAATGGAGAAAGAAGGTGTGATTGAAAGTTCCAAAAGTCCGTGGGCATCACCGGTTGTACTGGTTAAGAAGAAAGATGGCAGCACGCGGTTCTGCGTGGACTATCGGCAGCTCAATTACGTCACCAAGAAAGACAGCTACCCTCTGCCACGGATTGACGACACGCTAGACACACTATCAGGAGCCCGATGGTTTTCCACTCTCGACTTGAAGAGTGGCTACTGGCAGATACAGATCCATCCAGAAGACCGGGAGAAAACCGCCTTCACCGCAGGAAATGGGCTATGGCAATTCACGGTAATGCCATTCGGGCTGTGCAATGCTCCGGCGACTTTCGAGCGATTGATGGAATGTGTCCTGCAAGGGTTAACATGGAAAACCTGTTTGGTATACTTGGATGATGTCATCGTCGTAGGAAAAACGTTTGCGCAACACCGAGACAATCTAAGGGATGTATTTCAAAGGCTTCGAAGTGCCCACCTGAAGCTCAACCCCAAGAAGTGCGCCCTGTTTAGAGCGGAAGTCAAGTACCTGGGACACATAATTTCAGCGAAAGGAGTGAGAACCGATCCGGAGAAGGTAGAAGCGGTGAAAAACTGGCCAGTCCCCAAAGACAAACACCAACTAAGGAGCTTCCTGGGCCTAGCCACCTACTACAGACGGTTCGTGAAGGATTTTGCCGGGATCGCAAAGAACCTGCACCAGTTGACGGAAAAGGGAAAACAATTCAAATGGTCAATTGAGTGCGAGAAGAGCTTCAAGGCACTTAAACAACGGCTATGCGATGCCCCGATACTGGCTTACCCCACTCCCGGGGAAACGTTCGTTGTGGATGCAGATGCTAGTAATGTCGGGGTAGGAGCCGTACTCTCCCAGGTGCATGACGGCCAAGAGAAGGTGGTTGCGTACTTCAGCAAGGTGCTCTCTAAGCCGGAAAGGAACTACTGCGTGACAAGGCGGGAACTTCTAGCTTTGATCTTGGCTACGAAGCATTTTCACAAATACCTCTACGGGAGGAAGTTCGTTCTTCGTACAGACCATGCAGCCTTAAAATGGCTATTACAGTTCAAGAGTCCTGAGGGTCAGGTCGCAAGATGGATCGAAAGGCTGCAAATCTACGACTACGAAATACAGCATCGTAAAGGAAAACTCCACTCTAATGCGGATGCACTGTCCCGGAGACCATGCAGAACGGATTGTAAACATTGTGCGCGTCAGGAAGAACGGGAGCTGGTTTCCATCCAAAGAATGAGAGCCGAACCTATCGCCGGCTGGAGCGTAGATGAGATCCGGAACGCTCAGAAGGAAGACCCGGATATCGAGCCGATTCTGGCCTGGAAGGAGAACATGGAGAAACCGGATCATCAGGACATCTCTCACAGAAGCCCGACCTTAAAGGCATATTTTGCGCAGTGGGACTCCCTCCATGTCCAAGAAGGTGTTCTGAGAAGAAAATGGGAATCCTCCGACGGAAAGTCGTTTGTAATGCAGCTTGTCGTACCACGGACGAGGATCAAGGAGGTGTTACAGGAAATGCATGGCGGGGCGACCGGAGGCCACTTGGGAGTGAATAAGACGTTAGAAAAGGTACGAGAACGTTTTTATTGGTTAAAAGCGAAGGAAGATATCGAAGACTGGTGCAGAAAATGCGACGTGTGTGCAGCTAGCAAGGGTCCGAGAATCAAAACTCGAGGTAAGATGCACCAATACAACGTGGGAGCACCTTTCGAACGAATCGCCATTGACATCGCAGGGCCCTTTCCGGAAACCGACAATGGTAATCGGTATATACTCGTAGTGATGGACTACTTCAGTAAGTGGCCGGAAGCGTTTCCGATCCCTAACCAGGAAGCCAGAACCGTGGCGGAGCAGATCGTCTACAATTGGGTTAGCAGATTCGGTGTGCCCTTGGAATTGCATTCTGACCAAGGGCGGAACTTCGAGTCAAGAATCTTCCAAGAGATGTGTCAACTACTCGGAATCAAAAAGACAAGGACAACCCCGCTTCATCCACAGTCGGACGGTATGGTGGAGCGTTTCAATAGGACTTTGGACGAACATCTCTCGAAGGTCGTAGGTGACTACCAACGGGATTGGGACCGGCAGATTCCCTTGTTTTTGATGGCCTATAGAAGTGCCGTGCATAGCACTACTCGACATACGCCGTTCGAAATCTTATTTGGTGGAATAGCTCGTTTACCCAGTGAGGTGAAATTTGGATCTCCTACCAATGAGCCCAGAAATGAAGAAGAGTACGTGGCGGACCTGAGGGAAAGGCTTAGGGACATACACCAAAGGACCAGAAGCCAGATTAAGATGACGAGCGACCGCATGAAGACCAGGTATGATGCCAAGGCAACAACGTCAGGATTCCAGGAAGGAGATCTAGTGTGGCTGTATAATCCCCATCGCCAAAAGGGGAAATCACCTAAGTTGCAGCAGAACTGGGAGGGTCCCTACAGAATAATAGCCCGCATCAACGATGTTGTCTACCGCATCCAGCGAGGACCAAGGGCCAAAATGAAAGTGGTTCATGTGGACCGACTGAGTCGATACAATGGCCGAAGTGAGGACACACTTGTTCGGGACGAACAAGTCTAAGAGGAGGGCAGTGTAACATAATGTAGCATAATAACTACGCCCTCGAACAGGCAACAAATTCCGAAGTGTCTTTTCATTGCTTTCTTTTGAGGTTCGTGTCTGAAATTAGTCACCACAGCTCGGATAATATCGCGGATAAAAGAGAACAAGAGAGAATTATAACTGCACGAAATGATTGTCATCTTGGAATTATTATATCAGAATTTTTCTTGCTCCAGTGGTCGAAGAATTTGCTAGAAGTTTCTGGCTATCAGAAACTTCTGCTATATAAGGACAGATGGCGATCAAAAAAAGGCACAGTTGGTTTAGAACCGTGGCGAAGAGATTGGAAAAGTGATAATGGGCGAAGTTGTAATTTGGTGATAAATTGAAAGTTGAGAGTGAACAAGAAAAAGTAATTAGTTTGGATTTGTGAATTAAGTAATAGAAAGGAGATAAAGTGATTTGAGAGGAAAGAGACCTTGTAAGAAAAGAATTTGCGAAGAATAGTGTAGTGTGAACTTGAATTGTTCTATAGACTAGAAAATAAAGAAATAAATTTCACAGAATAATTGTTTTATCTACTCGAGCCGTAGCTCGCATGTTACAGTATAATAGATGCCTAAAATCCTGGGTATCATACGATTTGATCCAGATGTACTCGAATTATAACTGTAATGCATGTTTTTAGATTCATTCTCCTTGAACATGAGAACGAGTAGGTTGCTCTCAGTAACTGCGATAGCAAGGGTTGTGATCCGTCAGTCGTCATCGGATCTCCACGAATGTGCCATATTTTGTATATATATTTCATGTTAACATTAATATAGGTGAACGCTTCAACTACTTTGAAGTTGAAGTATTAACAGTGACGTTTATGCCCGAAACGCAATGTGGCGTTAGGTCGCTCTCGCTTCGACATATTGAGTAGAAACAACGCGTGCATATGGGTTGAAACGAAATGTAACCTCAGGCGTTGCGATCACTTTAGATCGCATATATCGTAAACGCCATTACAACGCCCAAGCAGATCTACTCTCTTATATGTCGCGCGTTTGACAATTCATTCACAACTGTTTATGAGTTTAAATAAAATTATTTTCGTTGTTTTAAGGAAAATCCATTTTAATTAATAAATCAAGAGTTTAGGAAAATTGCGAGTCTCCCTTTTTAATTAAGTATTTTGACGATGAATATATGGGAAACGAAGTCGCATTTTGTTTTACAAATAGACAGTCCGAGGGAATATAGTTGCAATAAAGTTGCTCAAAGCCTTTCAGGGCGAGAGCGACATTGCATTCTCGTCACTAGTGCTGCTTAAACAATGGACAGATGCTTCTTTATTTGTTGACAGCATGTATGTGCATGGTTGCTGGACGTACTCGTTGAGAATAGTGTCTTCCTTGTTGACACCAGACCTAAACATTATCTTATCTCGGTGAAAATTTCAAACACCTCGGAGGAGTTCTTTAAAAAGTTCACAGTACACCCCTTATTTTTCAACTGGACGTTGGTCTTTTCCCGAATTGCGTGCGCCACTTGAGTCGCGGTCTTCCTCTACTGCGCCGTCCTTCTGGAGTGGATTCGAAGATTTTCCGGGCCGGAGCATTGGTGTCCATGCGCTCTACATGACCCAGCTACCTCAGTCGTTGGACTTTCACTCTCCTGGCTAAGTCGATGTCGCTGAACAGCTCGTAAAGTTTGTCATTGTATCTCCTCCTCCACTCACCATCTATGCGGACGGGACCAACAATCACCCGAAGAATTTTCCTCTCAAAACGACCAAGAGCAACCTCATCCACTTTTGTGTTTGAAATCTAAGCCTCTGTGCCATAGAGTATGACTGGGATGATTAGGGTTTTATAAAGGGTCACTTTAATTGTTCGAGAAAGGGCTTTGCTATTTAATTGCCTTCTTAGCCCAAAGAACTAGCGGTTGGCAAAAGTTATTATTCGTTTGATCTCAGAGCTTCTGTCGTCTGAATTTATAGCGGAGACTAGATAGACAAAGTCCCTAACTACCTCAAAGTTATATCTGTCTACCAGTGGCGTGGGGTGAAATTTCAAGAGAGGGAAGCCGAACAAATTTTAAGTAAAATGTTTTATACAAGACTTACCATTTTGGTACTTATTCGAAACACCGACTTAAGATATGCAATCTAAGCCACCTTAGTTATACTTTAAGTCATTGGAATTTACTGAGACAATGAGCTCATCGCATAAAAACAGTGGCTTCGAAAGAAGCCATTCTGGGCAGAATAATCTATATTTTATAGATAGATGTTATTGATAACTCGGAGCGTTGTTAAATATAAAAAATTTATCAATTAGTACTTCCTATTTGTACTCTAAAGCTATCCTACGATTCTTTTTTACGAATTCTGCTAAAACTCTTTCATAAAAATTTGAGTTATTTTTAATTTCTAAAAGAAGGTGCTTTTCGATAGATAAAAGTGCCAGGTCTGAGAGTCTTTCTTCTGTGTGGGAATTTCTTAAGTGTGGACTATTTTTAAAGTCGAAAAAGATCTTTCGACAGAGGCCACAGTCAAAGGCAGGGTTAAAAAGATTTCACACAATGTTAGAACTTGAGAAACAGTATCTCTAAGCATTTCCGTATTAAAATGCTTATAAAGTTGAAAAACATCAAGCTTTTTAAGTGAAGGGATAGTGTATAAAACTTTGAGTACCTTTTTTTGAAGTAGTAAAATTAAAAAAAAGAAGATATTTTGTAATCCGGCATTGAATTAGAAAAATATTCATATTTTGATTTGTTTAATAAATCAAAGAAAATATATAAACTAAATGAACTATAACTATTCTTAATCTGACTTGTAACATTATCTATAATTGCTACAAAAATTCGGCTATAATTTGTATTTGAATCAATATTAAGTAGTCAGCGTTTGCGTGGAGGTTCTGAGCAGATACTTACGCTCTCATAGATTGAGTCAAATGAGTTTAAAAATTCAGAATGAATTCATGACTCAAAACCCTCGATCTCTTGCTTCGCAAGCTCTATGTTTTCTCTGCAATTGAATAAGACGTTCACTCGCGAATGATATTGCCATCGAGTCTCTGATACGCCGGAATGCCAGCTCTTGTTTTTCTAGAAGAACTACAGTATCTACGAAACGCTTCATTAAATCGCGATTGCGATCAACTTTTCTATTATGAGCCTCGTAAGAATTTCCTAAAGAAGTCTCTATGAGATATTCGCCAAATTCATGCAAATGCAAGCATCTGCGTATAAGCTTTTCCGTTTGAATATGTTTTTTGGAAGAATTAATAAAATTGTTTATATCGAAGAAACCTGTGTGACTCCAAACACTAGGAGAATTAGAAAAAAGAAGACAAAGAAAACAAAACATGAAAATGTTTCTGATACTCATCCTCTCGCGTATAATCAATTTTCATTGATGGTGTCGAGCAACCTAGTTCTATAATTTTTTTTTTCTTTTTACAAAAAAGAAAGCTTAGTGAACTCGTGGGTTTCTTTTAGAAGAAAATCCGTTAAACAACACTCAAAATTAACTAGAGACATCCTGTCTAAGAATAATAAGAATGTTCAATGGGGCACCTCTTGAGTAGATTTATAATTACTTACTTGGTATATAGCTAATAACTATTAACTTAGCTCACTCACTATTTTATAATAATTTAATAATTTAAAACACTAACTTAACTACCAATATGTAATTGCTAATTTTTTTAAATTTTCTAATAATTAGCAGTCACAAAAATCACAAAAATTTGCCTCCGAATTTTCAATAAATCACGCACAATTACACAACCGATTTGCAACTGTCATTTCAAATTTGCAAAAAAAAAAAAAATTGTACAAAGAAATTATACCCAACAAGTTTAAGAAAAACCTCAAACGCCGTTCGAACCACTACATCACCCAATAACCCGGCTTATTTTGTTGCCTACAATAAAAAAAACTCCCTCGAACTAAAACCTTTCTCCTCCACCAATGTTCATCCACAAAAGCCGAGAAATCCGGGGTTATTTTCCTTATAAGCGAATGTATGTTAGACAAAGAAATCGCAAATAAACTTCTACTATATGCCAGAAAGGAATAGAGTTGAAAGTTCGTACTGTGAAGAAATGAATGCATAAGCCGGAAAATGAACGGCTTTTCAAAAAAAAATTCAGTGCATGCTTTTCTTTTGAAAAAGAAGTTGTCTCTCGCTAGCGGAGTTCATACTTGTCTCGGCTATGTGTGCGAGTTTGTGTATGAGTAAAAATGAATAAACAACCGAAGTGATCGCAGCATTTCATCTTCGAGCGTATAAAGTTATGATTTATGAATGAAAAATGGATTGATGAACAAAAAATTGAATGTGATGGTTGGCAAGTAGCAAAATAAAAATTTTTGATATTTGAAAAGGGAAGCCGGAAGGAATCGGCTTGTATGGACGCCACGCCACTGCTGTCTACGGTGATGTTCTGCGCGAGACGTCCATGTTAGTTGTCCTTTCTTATTGACAGCATATAGTTGACCGTTAAACCCATCTTTGCCGCTTCCGCCTCAATACTTACTAAAGCTCCACTGACATCAGTCTGTGTTCTTCCTGATTATATCGTCGGCGTATGCGAGTAATTGGACGAACTTTTAAAAGACTGTGCCTCTAGTGTTAGCGCGTGAGTTTTGCAGCATTCTCTCGAGAACGATGTTAAAGAAGTGGCATGACAGCGCGTCGTCTTGTCTGAATCCTTTTTGGAATTTGGTGAGGTCTTTACCGATCTTGATGGAGCAGTGATCGGACGAGTTTGGCAGGGATACCAAAACTAGACATTGCTCTATATAGCTCGTCTCTATAAATGCTGTCATACGCGGCCTTAAGATCGAGGAAAAGTTGGTGGGTATCGATTTGAAGCTCCTGGGTTTTTTCCAAGACCTGCCGTACTGTTAATATTTAGTCGATGGTGGACTTTCCAAAAGCCGCACTGATAAGTACTGATCAGGTTGTTGACCACCGAAAATAAGATCTAGTAGGCGATGTTAAGGAGACTGATGCTTCTATAGTTGGCGCAGTTCAGAGGGTTTTCTTTTTTGAGGATCGGGCAAGCAATACTGAGGCTCCATTCATCGGGCATACTTTCATCCAACCATATATTACAGATGAGTTGGTGCATGCTCCTTATCAAGTCATCTCCCTTCGCTTTGAATAACTCGGCAGCTAGGCCGTCAGCTGCAGCAACTTTGTTGGACTTAATTTCAGATATGGCTATCTTCACTTCGTCTAGATTGGGTGGACCGAATTGTTGGTCTAAATCGTTCAAGTTGAATGGTTCATTCTGCCTGACAGCGGAATTCGATTCGTCCTCGCCGTTATACAGTCTTCAGAAATGGTTCTTCCATATCCCCAGCATAGACTGCGTTTCTAGTACGATGTTCCCTTGATCGTCCTTGCAGACTTTGGTTCGGGCCTTGTAGCCTTGACAAGTTCTTTTTACCCTTTGGTAGAACTTCCGGACTTCATTCCCGCAGTAGCATCTCTCTATTTCCTCGATAGCGCGCTTCTTATGCTCATTCTTTTCCTCCTGAGAATCAGGTGTTCGTTTCTCCTCTTCTCCTCGTAGAGCCCGAGATCAGCTCTAGTGCTTCTATGCAGCGCTGCTTTGTATGCCTCTTGTTTAGCTGCATGTGCTTGCAAGCACTCGTCGTCAAACTAGGGGTTTCTTTGTTGTGGCCGCGTGAAACCCAGCACACCAGAGGAGGTATCTCTGATGGCTTTTTGGCAATGTCTTCAATACTCGATACTGGCGGCATACGACCTCTAAAGGGATTCAGGGAGACTCGGTCGGAAAACGATTTGGCGATCTCTTGCGATAGTAGTAGTCAAACTTCCTCACAATATTTCCTTGTCTTGGCCGTTCTTGAAATATCCGCAACCGTACCTTGTCTACAACAATGTAGTATTCCGAATCACTGTTGGCCCATCCATAACACTGGAGGGCACTGCTTGAATGTTTAGTCTTAGAGTACGTAGAACCTGTTTTTGGTGTCGTCGTCTTACCCCTCTGTGGGGGCATGCGCGCATATTAGGCTAATGTAAGGAATTCTGCCTTGATGATGATATCTGAAACTTAGACTTCTTGCCTAAGTCTGCCTCCAATGATGAATCCATTTCCAAATAGGCGGTGATTTTGTTGCCGGTAACAATCGCCGTGATAGATATCGCAGTTTATAATCCTCTTTTTGCCCGGCCCATCCCATCTCACTTCTTGGATGGCGGTGATATCTGCTTTATAGCAGTTTAGGACCTCCGCTAATTGTTCGACTGCACGTGGCCTATTAAGGGACCTAATATTTCACCTACAGATCCGAAGTTCGTTATTCTTGTTTTGTTTGCATTTTTCGCCGTCAATAAAGTCGTCCGTTTCCGAGGCTTGTTGTTGCTTCGTAGCTGTTTTTTTTTTTTTTTCCGTGGTCGTGCAATTACACCGGCGGCATAAACCCCAACCTGGAGAACCAGTTCCATTCTAAAAACCCGTAGGACTAGGGGTCGGTTATTCCGATGTCAGCAAACCACTTCGGGGGTATGAGCGCTGCCGTTGGCCCCTTTAGGGCTCATTCCCCACCACCTCATTTACAAGACCCCAAGTAATTCTTGGAAATCCTTATCGGTCTAAGCTCCAAATATGTCGAAGAAGCCCGAATAAGGTGCTGCCTCCGCTCAGGAGGTTCATCACGGCACCGTTGGTTCCAACTGGGGAATTCGTCCGCTGTCGTGTTCATAGTGCTGCTATTTTTGTCTATTGGTCAACACTCGTGCTAATAAGTTTAGCAAGTTGAGTCCGGGTAGACAATAACCAATATTCGATGGCTACCGCGTGGAGGCAAAATAAGCACAATTGATGTATATTAACAGTTACAACGCCTGGTTAACACCGATAAGGGTTTACCCTATTTCTACGCCGTTAGTGCTTCAGTTCAAAATGAGCCAAATCAGTCGATTCCACGCCTTTCACAGGAATTGGGAATCTCTCAATCCACATTTGTGCAAAGATATTGGCCTACACCCTAACAAGATCAAATTAACTCAAGAACTGAAGCCTCTTGATCATTTGAAACTTCTCCGACTGGGCTCTGCAAAAGTTTGAAGAAAATCCTGAATTTCATCGAAAAATCATCTTCAGCGATGAAGTTCATTTTGGGCATTCATGGCTTTGTCATTAAGCAAAATATGCGTTATGGGACAGCAATAGACCTACATGTGCTTCAAGTGATTCCATTGCACCCACAAAAACTGGTCGTGTGGTGTGGATTTCATGCCGGAGGTGTGATTGGACCGTATTTGTTCGTCGATGAAAATGATCGCCATGTTACGGGCAATGGAGTTCGCTATAATGCCAAGTTGAAAGACTATTTTTGGCCAGAATTGGATGGATTTGACATCAGTGATATGTGGTTCCAACAAGATGGTGCCAGATGCCATACAGCTGGTCAAACAATTGATCTATTGAAGGATAAGTTCGGTAATCGTGTAATCTCGAGAAATGGTCCGATCGAATGGCCAGCTCGCTTATCCGATTTAACGCCGATTGATTTTTTTTATGGGGTTACGTTAAGTCGTTGGTTTGTGCCTACATTTAAACGATAATAGCAAACAACCTAAAAAATGAGATTCCAACTACGATAAGGTTTATAAGATGTGCTCTCTGTTAAATTTTTTTTAAAAAAAAGTTTAATATGTTACCTCAGGAAGAACACCAAAGTATTGATGAACAAATAATTGCGTTTAAATGTGTGTATGTATTATATATAAATTCTTGTGTAAAATCAGGTTGTAACTTTTATAATTGTCCATTGCAGGCCGATCCATTTTAAAACGGTACAACCCAGCTAAGCCCCATGATATACAGAATGAATGGTATTATTTTGCGTTTGGGGTTTTTCACATTTTCCCCACACTATTACGTCGTCCGATGACAATGAAAGTGCATTTGATATTTGGCGGGGATTTTTTTTGGTTTGATGGTTCAATGTGCGGTTTTCGGCTGTAACAGTAGCAATAATAAGAAATTAAATCGAATTTAAAGAGCTTCAAGTGAAATAATACAATTTTTTCTATTCCCTAAGGACAAAATCAACCAAAGAATCTGGGTGCATAGATGTATTACAGTAGAATGAACACAATAAATGTGCAAAATGCACTCGTTTGCTCCAAACATTTCTTAAAAAATCATTATGTTCGTAATCTTCAACATGAACTTCTTCAGTATTCTCCTAAGAGCAGCAGAAAATTAAAGCCTGGCGCCTTGCCATCTGAGAATCTACTCACGAAAAACGTAATGAGAGGCAAAGACAACGTGCATTCAAACAAATATTTGCGCTAAATTATGTAAGTTATCGTAGACATACCACTAACTTATTTCTAGAGTCCGACCGAACATTCAGCTTGGGATTCGGCTACGGTCGAAGCAGATAAAAGAGCAGAAGTACGGCTTCGGCGAAAAAACTTGCCTTCTGTCGGACTCTACTTATTTCTTGTTCTTTTTCTTAAAGGAAAAATATTCTGGACGAAAATATTCCCGGTCAAAATTCATCAGATGATCCCCAAACCAATATATCAATATTCATGAGGAATCAACAAAAATTTACAAAAGTACTAACACATGGTTTAAATGGAAGGTACATTGCACTTTTATAGGTTTTATGGTCTTTTTATTATCAAGCTGATATGCTTTGTATAGCATTACTTCTAAGGAACTGACACAAATAAAAAAATTACAAAAAGAAAACAATCGGCTCTTATCCGAAAACTTCTATTTAAAAAAGGAAAATGATTCTTTATGTATAGGTACAATATTTGCACCTCGACAGAGTAAAAAAAATGTAAAAATCCAAACGTATCTAATGGACAATCGATGATATATTGCAAGCTATTGCAATTTTTTCAAGTGGACACAAAGCTTATAGGCTGTTTTAAAGAGAAGCTTTCCTTTTCTAGCAGGTTTCCACTCTAAGAACTTGGGCAGGTACAATTCAGTTGTGTTCAATTTAATGGAAAATGCTGATCTTTCAATATACCGAAAGGTTTGTGTACTCATGGCTGATGAAATGAAAATTCAAAAATCGTTTGAGTATGATCAGAAAAGTGAAACCCTTTTGGCACCATGTGATTATGTACAGGTTGCTATGGTTAGAGGTCTCTTTGAAAATTGGAAACAGCCAGTAACTACAAATTAAACGCCTTTATGTTCGAAGGAATTATTAGAAAACTTCATTCCATCAACTATAATGTTGTAGCAATTGTTTCTGGTTTAGGGGGAGGAAATTGATCTCTGTGGAATAAGATGGGGATAAATGAAAATAAACCATAGTTTATTAATCCTTGTGACGAGAACAACAAATTTTATGCGTTTAGCGACACTCAACATCTAATTAAGCTCCTGAGAAATCATTTCTTAGATTCAGGAATTGCCATTTGGGTATAAACTTTTAACTAAGGAACCGCTTGAAGAATTTTTAGTGAATTAATCTATTTCTGATCTGAAGATATCGAGTCGCTTAACAACAACACATTTATCAGTAAAACTAGGTAAAAGGCAAAAGGTTAAATTTGATTCCCAATTATTCTCTTACAACAACTCTTGTGCTTTAAAACGAATGGGAATCTTGGGTACGAGTATCACAATCAAATTATTGGCTTGAATTACGAGTATTAGTATTACTGAAAGAGGTAAATTGAGAAAATGTATGTCAGTCCTAATTTATTGTATTCTGGTTTTTACCCTATAGGTGAACGACTGGTTTGATCTTTTCAACTGCAGAGCACCGAGGACAGATACTAGTCTAAGGATGCCTGCATAAAAAACTACGAGACGAATGCGCGTTGAATCAAATAAATCAATTTTACCATTTCAAAGAGGAATACTCAACAACACCAGTGCTTTAAAAATGATGTACATAAATTTAAAGCAGTTGTACAACACTAAATATAAGTACGAGTATGTATATTGATATATCGTCTCAACCAGGATCCGCTTGAGTTATTTTTCGGTGTAATGAGAGCAAAAGGAGGATTATATGACCATCCAACTGCATTACAATTTAAATATCGTCTTCAAAGTTTTCTCTTGGGTCGCAATGAATTCATTACATCACAATCAGCAAAAGTTAATCCAGACGTTGTAACAATGTGTATGGCATGTAATGATGAAGCGGACTATTTGGATTGGATGAATTGGAAGACACCTGTGAAATTACTCTCACTTCAACTTTACTTTCAGGTTTCACTGCGGAGTTCATAGAAAATATTTCTGCTGCTACGCAAGATATGAGTGATTTTGAATACAATGCCCTCGACCATGTAGGTGGATATATCATTTATGGTTTAAAAAAAAATCCAGAATATGCTGCAGAAATATGCTGAAAGTCAAACAAATATATTTTCTTGGACAAATGAACTAACGGAAGGAGAACTTCATAAACCACATACTGAATTCTTGTACAACTTGCAAGATCTGGATGATGTACTCGTATTCAATCGGTACAATTCTATTAGGTGCGCAACTAAGTTCTCGCTGGTCGATTTTGACATATCCAAAACGTCATGAACCGAGCTTAGACATATGGTAAACAAACTGTTTTGACACATTCGTGATTTTGTTTTGGCGTCATATTCTTTTGGTTGTGTGAAAATGTCTGATTTTGTGCCAAATAATCGTCATTTGCGGGAAGTGTTGATTTTCTTCTTTCATTCGAAGAAAACGGCGGCTGAAGCGCATCGAGAGTTCAAAAAGTTTACGGAGTTGTTGCTCTAAGGGAAACAACGTGCCGTGATTGGTTCCGTTGCTTCAAAGACGGTGATTTCGATGTTGACGACCGTCCGCGTGAAAGAAGACCAAAATCCTTCGAAGGCGCTGAATTGGAAGCATTGCTCGATGATGATCCGTGCCAAACGCAAGAACAGCTTGCTTCAGCATTAGAAGTTACCCGTCAAGCCATTTCCAAGCGATTGCATGCGTTTAGAAAGATTCAAAAACAAGGAACTTGGGTTCCTTATGATTTGAAGCCAAGGGACGTTGAGCGTCGTTTTTACGCCTGTGAACAACTGCTCCAGCGGCAAAAGAGGAAGGGTTTTCTTCATCGCATCGTGACGGCTTGCGCACCTAATATATCGTTAAAAGTTGGTGCAGATTACATTAAACAATTAATACTACTTTCTGAAAAAAATTGCTTAGAACTAGAAATGAAAAAAATATTTTTTCGCTGTAAGATGTTCTTCAAAATGAAAATTTTAAATTCAAATTTGAATGAAAATTTAAATTAAAAAAAAAAGAAAATTAAATAAAATAATTCATTAAATACAGGGTGGGCCAAATGAGACCAACCAATGTTAAACACGAATAACTCTTTTATTTTCCAATATAATCGTTCTTTTCTTTTTGCATGTTATAATCGAGTTCTTGGAAATTTATAATGGATACATACAGTACACAACAACGCGTTAAAATTATTGATTTTTTCTACTCTTGTCAACGATCAATTGTTATGACGCAGCGAAAGTATCGCCAATATTTTAATTCAAGATCGGCTCCCACAGCCTTTATGATTAGGAGTTTGATCGAACGTTTTGAGGAACAGGGTTCAGTGGCCGACCGTCCTGGAAGAGGTGCTCATAGAAAAATTCGCACTGAAGACAACGTGGAAGCTGTGCGGCAGAGTGTTGCAAATGATCCATCTGTCTCAACTCATTATCGTTCGGGTCAATTGGGCATGTCCAGAGCAACATTGCGGAGAATTTTAAAGTTGGATCTTAAGATGTACCCATACAAAATTCAAATTGTGCAAACACTGCTACCGCAAGACTACCGACAACGACTACAATATGCTATTCGTTTTACACAATTAGCCACACAAATTGATTTTTTAAATAATGTTTTGATGTCGAATGAAGAGCATTTCCATTTAAATGGTTATGTCAACAAGCAAAACTGTGGATTGTGGGGCTCCGAAAATCCAAGGGCAACACACCAGCATCAGTTATGGCCGAAAAAGTTATCGGCCCATATTTCTTCGAGAATGAGGATGAAACGCCAGAAACGATTTCCCTGGCTTCTAACAGAACAATGATCGACAACTTTTTGCGGCCAATGGCGGAGCAGCATCCTAATTTGTGGTTCCAACAAGATGGAGTGACTACGTACACTGCTAGGCAAACTATGGACCTGCTGCGTGAAATTTTTGGCGAACGTTTGATTTCAAAAAATTTAGATTTCCCTTGGCCACCTCGTTCACCAGATTTAACTGCGCCCGACTTTTTTTTTATGGGAATATTTAAAAGACAAAGTGTATGTTAATAAACCAGAGACTATTAGACAGCTAAAGCAGAATATTCGAGACGAAATACGGAGCCTGCAACCAGAAGCATTACGTGGTGTAATGGAAAACGCGCTAAAAAGAGCCAATGTCTGTATCGAGCAAAATGGTGGTCATTTGTCTGATGTCATATTTCATACTTAATTTCCATAAAATGTATTTCATATACAAAAAAAATTAATTAAAACAAATGATTATTACTAGAGTTATTATACTTGCTTAACATTGGTAGGTCTTATTTGACCCACCCTGTATAATGGCAGCTAAATATTTTATTCATTTAAGAAATACTCGTAAAAATACAAAAATGACGTAAGTACATATTGGAGTAAAGAAAATGAAACAGATAATACTCGTTCAATATAATAACCATACCATTTTGTCATCGAGTGACGTAGATGCGCAATTCTTTATACCATGGCTAAGCCGCACAAATGAAAATATTTACGCCAGCTGGGACATCTGTATGGTATACGATTTCACCCTTTATGTTGGCGATGGCACCTGTCCTTATGGACAAGGAATATCTTCGGACGTAGTCCTTTATTTAACCTCTACGCTTAATAAGCATCACAACTTTAAGTTATAAAGGGTGGGTACCTAAACGTCAAGTTTTTTTCTGCATTTCATTTGACATTTCTCAATTTCAGACTAACTCAATTTGAACCATGGAAAGCTACACAATCGAGCAACGCGTTAAAGTTATTCAGGCTTATTATGAAAATGAGCGTTCAAATCAAAATGCATATCGTGCATTTCGTGATCCGTACAATCGGAAAAATCGTGCAACAATTTGTGCAAACCGGGTCTGTAGGAGATGTGAAAACACCAGTGCATGCTCGTACAGCTCATACTGCAGAAAATATTGCTGCTGTTCGCGATAGTGTGGCTGAAGAGCCGTCCACCTCAACTCGTCGTCGTGCCCAACAATTGCACCTCTCATTACACAACATTATGCATAAAGACTTGCATTTACGCGCTTACAAGGTGCAATTGACTCAAGAACTAAAGCCTCTTGACCATTTCAAGCGTCGTCAATGGTCACAATGGTGGCAAGAAATGGCAACAGTGGATGATAAATTTTCGAAGAAAATCATCTTCAGTGAAGAGGCACATTTTCACCTCAGTGGATTCGTCAATAAGCAGAATTGCCGCATTTGGGCGAATGATAATCCAAGAGTGATTGTCGAAAAATCAATGCACCCACAAAAAGTGACTGTTTGGTGCGGTTTATGGGCTGGCGGCATCATCGGGCCGTATTTTTTCCAAAATGAGGCCGGTCGGGCAGTTATTGTGAATGGTGTTCGCTATCGTGAGATGATAACGAACTTTTTATGGCCCGAATTGGAAGATATGGATGTGGACGATATATGGTTTCAACAAGATGGTGCCACTTGCCACACAGCTAACGAAACAATGGCTCTTTTGCGCGACAAATTCAATGGCCGTGTTATCTCACGTGGTGGCGATGTCAATTGGCCGCCAAGATCATGTGATTTGACACCGTTGGACTTCTTTCTTTGGGGTTATTTGAAAGAAAAGGTGTACGTCGATAAGCCAGCAACAATTCAAGAGCTAAAGGATGAGATAATTCGGCACATTAACGGCATAGAACCTCAATTATGCCTCAGCGTCATCGAAAATTTGGACCATCGGATGGTGGTGTGCCGCCGAGTTCGCGGCGGCCATTTGCCCGATATTTTGTTCCATACATAATTGAACCATACCAATATTATCATAATAAAAAGAAATGACAGTAATTTCCTAAATAATTTGTGTTTTATTCAAAATCAACATCGGCCCTTAAAACTTAACCACCCTTTATTTCTATAACTGGTTCACATCAGTAAGCCTCCTTATAGCTTTGAAAGAAATGGGGACATTTGCGACCGGTACTGTCCGAAAAAATTAGATTGGAAATTGTGAGTTACTATCAGCTGCCGAATTGAGAAAAAGAGGAAGAAGGTCTAACGATATTAAATGTGAAATCAATCACAACTTATCGTTTATATGTTTGTTTGACAATATATAAGTTCAATTGGTATCTTCATGTGTAGGAGATCAACCAGTTGGGTTTTGCAAGCTTTGGAGCGCACAAGAAAAATGGTATCTGGATATTTCAAGCTCTGCAGTTGTCACTTCCTACTCAAAACATGGGTGGTGTAGATCTCTCTCATATGCTTATGGAACTGTATAAACTGAACCACCGCTCAAGGAAGTGGTATTTAAGAATATTTTACTGGTGTCTAGGAATATCCGTTATAAATGCATGACTTCTTTACCAGAAGCTTTTAACTTCCTTGAGGTTAAAGGAAAGCACATGCAACTCATTAAATATCAACTTGAAATCGTTCATGCACTTTACCTCTTCTTTCTCAGCTTTCGTCCAAAAGAAACGAGGACGTTCCTCAACTATAACAGAGAGTCAACATTTTACTTCCTCCCTCAGTTCTCCCTCGAGCAGTGTTTCCACTGGTAGCTCAAAAAAGTACAAGTTTACACCGACCCTTCCTAATAAAAAGCGTTATTGCCAAAATGGCATTGGGTTGTACTTGGTGAAAAGGGGCATTGTACTCGTAGGTTGTGTAAGACTGTAACTTCATTATCCAAATGGCTTAAAAGTGGTTTTTATTTTTGCTGTAACAACAACAAAAATTGATTTTTGTCTTTTCACACTTGAAACATTTATAAAATTTGAATAAAAATATGATTTTCCCTTTATAACAAATCATAGTTTTCAAATTATTTTATACTACTATTGCCCAATGTTTCTCACAAGCATTCTCTAGCCCCCAAACGGAGGGGCGTGGCAACTTCAGTTTTTGCATGAACACTCCTTGGGTAAGTATTACATAATTCAAAAATTTTAGGCAACAGGAAAAAATTCGGGGTCGAAATAAAACTAAATATCATGATACGAGTAGTCCCATTATTTACATCGATCTAAATTCAGCATATTTATTAGGCTAAGACCGGCAAGTCCTTAAAAACATTATATAATATTTTCGAAGTTTAAAATCTTAGTTTGTTGACCATTATTCTAAATTTAGAGATTTATTTAAATATTCAACTACAGCTCCAAATTGTTTGTAAAACTAGCACGCTATTTATTTACTTCCCTCTATAAAAGCAATAGCGGAGACAATTTCTTGCTTCTCCTATCGTCACTTCCAAAGAGAAAAGAACAAACACTTATTATTAATTTGACAAAAAAAAAAAGCTTAAACCCCCTTTTAGAAGATATGCTATTGTTTGCTGTACCCACTCCTGAACACCCCTTGAACTTGCATTCAATTTAATTTCCATTCTTCAAGATTTTAATTAGTCAATTCGATGTTCTCTTTCAGCGGACATTAAACCACTTCAAGCGTAAATACTGCAGGGCCTTTTCTTCTGTCGCTTTCACTATAGACACACCGCATAAAGAAGGGTCATTAGACAAAAATAATTTTTCCTACAATTTGAAACGACCACCAAGATCCAGTGGAAGGAGGTTGAAATGTTGGTAAAAGAGTCATAGAACAAAGCTGAACTAGTCGAACAAAACATTGTTTTCACAATCAGTAAATTGAAATCGGCACCTTTTTGAAATAACAACGAACAAAGGATATTTCCATGTATTTCAATTCATGTCAAACTGGTATTGCGGTGATAAGTATCACATTTTCGGCCTTTAGAGGAAAACAGAAGGTGGGGGCTTTATGCGGTTTTGGAATACGGAGGCAACCTTGTCGTCACTGGCTGTTCCATTTGAAACCGAAGGTCAAAGATTCTGGTGAAATATTCACTACGACTTAATCATCACCGTAAATAGCTTTGCGAAAACAACACACGTCTTATTTTTTAAAGAAATGCCCCTAAAAGTAGGCGTGGCATTATATGGTTGGTTTGAAGTGGCCGTCGATGAGATACACCTTGACCAAGATAGGTCCATTGTGCTGCCAGGTACAAGTGGGTCACGCTGTCCGCTCCTGGAAATAATTGCTTTTCCTGATAAATGTGTTTATGTTAGCCGTAGAGGCTGTTTTAAGAACATTGAAATCATTGAAAAGATAATGACCTAGTGTAGCCCTCCTAATATTGGCGAGTGCTGGACACGTACACAGGAAGTGCACGACTGTCTCTTCTTCTTCCTCGTCTCTGCAACTCCTGCAGAAGTCATTGTGGGAGATGTACATCCCGTTTGTGCATGCCAACCTACCATACAGTGTTCGTTTATTACTCGTACATTGGTCAGTGTAGAGAGGGTTCCTCTCTTACGCTTTAGAAGTCCACTAGATCTTCTTTGGTCTAGTTTTGGTCGGCGGTGTGGCATTAGTCAACTCTATCTATGGATTTTTTTTAGCGCATTGGCGTGGATGAGATATTTAACACAAGATATTGGTGCTTCAATGTTGACTATAATTATTACCCTGGACATCACTGAGCTGGAACCCAGTAAAGGGTGAGGTTGTGCTGTGCAGCTTTCTCATTAAGAGATACGCAACAGTGATAGCTGCATGACTGTGGATATATATAACGATATCTTTCCACGGTACAGTATTTGAAATCAGCGGCTTAGCGAATAGTAATGATTTCGGCCAGAAAGACGTGTTCGGAAGGTTGAAGGAGAGGCGGATGCCTAAGTCCTCCCAGAAGACTACGGCGCTGATTCCATCCTGGGTTTTGGACCCATCGGTAAAAATTGACAGCGATCAGTTGTAAAAGAAGGAGGAGTGTTTCATCCACTCATGTCTGACCGGTATCGAGTGTTTGAAGCATAAGTTGAAATCAGTTTCAGTAGGCAAGTGATCAGTGACCTTGGGGAGATAACGATGGATCATTAGTATGTTGGGTTTTGCTCTTTCCATTTTCGAGAGTTTCTTATTCTCCCGTGATACTGAGACATGCCACACCTTGAGCTTTTTCCATTCATTTTAATTTGGAATTCCTCGCCAAGACGGTCCACCACACCATTACGCCGTTCTTTAACGTTTTCTCTCCAGTGGAGCTTCCGGTCTAACCTTAATCCCAAATAGCTAGCACTGTTTGAGAGACTAAGGACGAGAAGAAGGGAATTTTATCTTTCCTAGTGAAAAAGACCAGCTCAGTCTTGGTTGATTTGTTCAGTTGACTTACTTCTTTAATGACATCGGCAAGTGTCTGCGGGTACTTATCTGATATAGAGATAGCTATATCGTCCGCGTAAGTAACAACCTTGCACTCTCTGTTCTATATTTTCAAGAGGAGTCCGTTGAGAACAAGCTTCCACAGCAAAGGGGGAGTACGCCTCCCTGGCGGGTACCCCGCTGTGCTTGTATCTTGATAGACTTCTGAGCATGTGCTCTACAATGCAGTAGACGGATTCGAGTATGTTGACCCTTCGTAGGGCATTGATAATCGACTTGGTTTCGACGTTGTTGAAGGCTCCCTCTTCCTGAGTTTTAAACAGCGTTATTCTTTCCTTGTTGATCTCCCAGTCCGAAGGTAGTTGATTTGGCTCTATTGAAGTTCTTTCTGCTCTTGCATAGAAGGCTGTTAAGTTCTGCATTCCACCAAGGCGGACTTTTGTTTACCTTCCTTCTTGTTGCTTGACACGATTCGGTGAAAGCCGAGTTAAGAGCAGAGGTAAGAACGTTGTTTAGCTTGTCTAACTGTAGCTTCGTGCCCGGTAGTAGTACAACCGCGCTTAGATAGTTTAGCGGAGAGAATAGAGTTATGTTTGTCCCACTTAGTCCTGCGACAATTGCGGAGATTACCTGTGGAGTTTGTAAGCGATTTTCTAAACTGAACTCAAGATATCGGTGATTTGAGAACGAGTGACTGTTGGATACAGTCCATTTTGAGATCGCACTGTGTAATTGTTGTGAGGCGAAAGTATCGGCTACCACCTCTCGTCGGATTTCCTCTGTTACAGAGTACATGATTGGTACTAATAATAAACTCAGTACTTCCCCATAACTCATGGTGCGCGTTGGTGTCACACTCGCAATGGCCTCACTCCTCTGTTCAGCTTCCTCGTTTGTGCTATGTTGGGGTAGATAAGTTAAATTTAGTGAAATTTTAGCAATGATCTTACCTGCCCCTGTAGAGATTATTCTGTACCAGACATAGCATCATGGCTGCCTGGTGCAGATCTTTTCACAATTTTAGCATCTAACTCCTCCGGGGATGATGGGTCATCATCAGGAGAAGATGCCGGTTCGAGTGGTATTGCCACGCTAGATTGGTCAATTTTGAATAGCCTCACTACTATTTCTTCTAAACCGTAGTTCACTAAGAATTTCTTAGCCTGCAGCAGGGGAATTGACTCCGTAGTGAAGGAAATGATCATGGAGCGACCATTTCTCTTATGCTCGACGATATCGATGGGAGTTATGGGAGCAGAGGCAGCCTTTTGTGATACGGTGACTCTTCTATAAGTTTCCAGCCTTTTACTGGCAGATCACGGGTTTGATACGTAATTAAATTGAGAATCTTTCAGTCAGTGGGTTTGCCAAGTTTCGATCCTCGCAACCAGCAATTTTAAATGTGAACAGAGAGCTGGGGAGGGCGTTAATACGCTCGTAAAGGCAATTCATAACTTTGCATTTAATGAACCTCCATTTGTCATAGGAGATCCTCTCTTCATCGTCGGGCATGTATACTATCGTGACTATGAGGCTATCCTTCACTGTTTCGGAGAATTCGTTCCTTTCCTGGCCTTCTTCGAGGTGTTTACGATCTTATCAAAGAACCTGCGACTTTTGAGCGTGGGTCCTACCGGAACTAACGACTGGCCTCCAGCCCAGTTCGATAATCCGATATGGTTCGATCCACCGGTGGCATGGAAGCGACTTCTCGGAGAGGATTTTGTTCCTTTTTTCGAGTGGATAGAGCCACGGATGTGAGGTCGTCGCTGTGGCTTCCGTTTGAATATTCCTGAAAGCCTTAGCAACTTTTGTTGCCCAAATATGCGATTCTCGCTTTGTCAGGCTCTATTGCTTTTCCGACTTATTGCCTAGTCGGTCCCGGATACGTAGGACTGCTCTAGTCTCGCTACTCAGTGACATTCTGTCGAACTCAGGCAGTTTGGGAAGTGAAGAGCTAGCCTGACTGATCTTACCCACAGCGCTCAACTCTGTGGTAGGCTCGTCGGAGAGCAACGATTAGTCGCCGGCTCTATCCTCTAAGCAGAGGTGCTGCAGGTGCTCCTCCACACATACAGTGCTTTTGGAGCTGCTGGCGATATCTTTCTGGGAGGAAAACCTAGAAATATGGTTCTCCCAAATTGAGGCCCAATTCATCACACGCAGCATTTCATCGGATAAAACCAAATTCCACTTCATAATCGGTCGCAAGTTTCAGATGCAGTGTAGAATCTACAATATACAATCTATAGGCAAGTAAAGGGTTTTCATTAAGCGCTTCCTATCTTTAAATTTAAATAAAACAAAGTGTGTGTGAGATATCATCGAAATTTTTTATTCGTTTGGAAGGCCTATCGAACCCATTATGTATTGAATATAACATCGTTCAAATGTAAGCCGCGACTTCTCTGGGTGGCACGCATCCGAAATTTTCAATTTTCCATCACTCTGGCACATAAATCAGGCTGAATTTGACCGATGGCATGGGTTATGTTGGCTTTGAGGGCCGCTGTGGTGTGTGGCTTATTCGCATATACCTGCGACTTTAGAAAACCCTACAAGAAAAAGTCTAACGGGGTCAAATCGCACGATCTCGGTGGCCAGTTCACATCACCTCCACATGAGATGACCATGCCCTCGAATCGCTCGTGCAGAATTTTCAATGTGGCGTGAGCTGTGTGGCACGTAGCGCCATCCTGATGAAACCACATTTAGGCCAAAAGAATTTGATAATCATCGACCTATAGCGCTCGCCGTTGACGGTGATGACCTGGCCAAAGTCGTTTTCAAAGAAATATGGACCAATGACGCCGCCAGCCCAAAATCCACACCAAAGAGTGACTTTTTCGGGAGGCATAGGACGCTCTTGAATCTCATGTGGATTGGTATCGTCTCAAATTCGACAATTTTGTTTGTTGACGTACCCATTCATCCAGAAATGGGCCTCATCGCTGAAGATGATTTTTCGATGAAAATTAGGGTCAGTTTCCAACTGCTCCAGAGCCCATTCAGCGAATACACGTCGTTGTCTATGGTCGTTTACCTTCAGCTCCTGGGTCAGTTGAATTTTGTACTTGTGCAGGCCCAAGTCACGACGCAAAATTCGCAAAGTTGTGGTCTGCGAGGGGCCGAGTTCTAGTGAGCGACGCGAAATCGACTGCGTCGGATTCTCCCGCACACTCTCACGGACAGCGATGATGTTTTCGGCAGATCTTGCGTTTCGTCAACGTACAGGTGTTGGTGATCAACCATTTACTGAACCAGTGGACTCAAATTTAACCACCACACTGCGAATAGTCTACTCAGAACGACGATTATGGCGACCGTAAAATGGGCGAAGAGCGCGAAACGTTGCCCGAACAGAACACCCATTTTGATAAAACAATTTTATTATTTGCACGTGTTGGTGAACGCTGTATCCGTCCATGGTGATATAGCTTCAACAATATGGCCACTTTCAACTGTCAAAGTTCGGAAGTCCCTATTGGAAGACCCTGTACAACAATCTTAAGACAATTTTTAGAAAGATTCTCCGAATCAGAGCAGGCAGAAATAAAAACAGCAAAGAAATTAACTGTCGTTTAGAACTTTGCTAATATTCAAAAACTTTGTATACATCCAGACAGCGTAATGGGTAATAGTTTAAATCTGATTCCTTAACTTTCTTGCAGTCCTAAGATTTCGTTATATAATTTATTTACGTTTCTGTGCCTCAGGAGAATTGGCAGCACACTGGTTATGGTACTCTATTTACAGTTTGCTTAGGTACTTAGCCTAACAAAATACAATCTTTATTCGCTTTGAAAAGGTACTTGAGTATTAAGCTTGCCACTGAATATCATGATAGTTCTACGTTCTCGACTAACGCAACTTTCGACTTGCGACTTGCGCAATTCGTCGGTTATCGCAACACCTATATTTTCAACATATCCTCTTGTTTTTACTTGCATTTTAAGTTTCTTCACTTTGGGCAGTTATTTCACCGCTACTTGAGAATTCGTATCTGATGATAAACGAATGTATGAATGTATCTGTTGAGTGCAACTGTGTTCTTGGTTAGTTTTATAAATTTTCTTTGGTAATCGGTCACGCTTAATTTTTTCAAGAATGGGTGTTACTAAAAAAAATTCTGAAACTGTCAATTAAAGATAAAAGCAAAATTTTGGAACTAAATGATAAAGGAGTATCTGTTAAATCACTACGCCGTGAATATAATGTACACAAGTCTACAATCAGCAGAATCAAGGTAAATGAGAACGCGATAAGAAAATTTGTTTCCAATACTGACCGCGGAAAAAGAATATCATTAAAGGAGTGTGAATATCTCAGGGTGGAAAAAGCTTTATACAAGTGCTTCTTGAATCAAAGAAAGCTAAATGTGCCGATTTCGAGTGAGGTTCTCAAATCAAAGACATGCCAATTGCATTAACAAATTAAAGAGAGACAAGGATTTTTCAACGCGAGCAACGGTTGGGTAACTAATTTAAAAAAAAAAAAAAACATGGAATTCACTTGTTGAAAATTTGTGGTGAAAAACTTTCTAACAAGCCGCAATTTGTTGATCCTTTCTTTGACCAAATTTAGAAACAAAGTCAAGGAACACGATTTGTCTCCTAATAAATTATACAACACAGATGAATCCAGGTTATTCTACCGACTTATGCCAGATAAGAGCCTTGTAGGTTTTAAAGAATCCTCAGCTCTTGGTTGGAAAGTAAATAAGGAGAGAATAACGTTCCTTGCTTGCACAAAATTAAGCTGTTCATTATTGGCAAATCAGTAAGTCCACGATCTTCCAAAAATTTTGACAACAAGCCCGTCGTGTATAAGACTAATAAAAATGCATGGATGACGTTAGCATTCTTTGAACAATAGTTCCACAGTACATTTGTTCCTGAGGTATACAGTGCTGTTCGAAAAATTTTGGTCAAACATTTTATTACACTTTTCGGGCGCAGTTCTTGGAATTTATGAGAGCTACGGTTTTTTTTTTTTGCAGGCAGCAAAATGTCGTTCAAATAGTGCATAAAAGTCGATGTTATTATGAATAAGAGGTGCATTTAGCTCGTGATAGCAGTCTGAAACGAACCGAAGTAGTTTAGTGAAAAAAATGGGAAAATTCAATTCGGAGTGCAAAGCTAATATTTTGTGTCTGTCACGTCTCAATTTGACAGCACGTGAAATTTCTAGAAGATTAAATGTTGCTCAACAAACTGTGGCATGAAATTTAAAAAAATATCGTGAGACCGGGACTACCAGCAGAAAGAAAAGCTCAGGGAGGCCAAAAAGACGACCCCAGTGGAAGATCGTTTTTTGGTGCTGTACAGCCGTCGGCATCGGTTCAAGACTTCGGTGGATCTTAAAAACGATCTGTGTCGAGCTACAGGAAAAATAATTTCGTCAAGCTCAGTGAGGAAAAGGCTCGTGAAAGCTGGACTTAGAGCACTCAAGCCAGTACTGTAGCCGGATTTTCCAAAAAGAGTCAGAGAAAAATGATTGCTCTGGGCTCAAAGAGCATCTTAATTGGACTCAAGATATGTGGAACAATGTAATCTTTTCCGACGAATTAAAGTTTAAGCTGCATGTTGGAGATGGAAGGATTCTTGCGCGAAGAGAACCAAAGGAAAGACTGAGCTCTGAATGCATCTTACGGATGCCCCCCAAATCTGAAGGTGTGATGGTCTGGGGATGCTTCTCTGGAGATAGAAAAGGTAGAAAATCGAAAGTCACTGCAGAAGTTTACCTACGGTTTCTGGAAAATATATTAGAGCCCTCAATTTTGCTCCCGTAACAGCGTGCGAAAAATTTTAACACTCTAAATGTATCATGAAACGATTGAAACCGCATAAGAAAACAAATCCTCATTAAAAAATATGTAGTTATTGCAACAAATTTGACAAAATTCGAAAAAAAAAGTTTCATTTATATTACATTTTTCGAACGGCACTGTATTCCTATCTATTGCCTGTCATTTATTTATTCGTGTTTTGCCTCATTTAGGTCTTTCTAAGATCTAAGGGTCTCCCAAAAAAGGCACTAATGCTTCTTGATAACGCCCCTTGCCATCCCAAAGACGGCGAGTTAAGAAGTGATGACAGCATGATCGTTGTAATGTGTTTTCCAGCAAATTGCACTGCTATCCTTCAACCAATGGACAAAAATGTAATAAACTTAATAAAGCTGCACTGTAAAAAAAGTCTATTGGCGTACTTGGTTGGAAGTGAGTGATCAAAAGTAATGCATTCACTCTCCGAAATGCAATTTGCCTCCTAGCTAACGCCTGGGATGGCTTGCAGGTTAGCTCAATAAAGAAATGGGATGATGAAGATGAGCTACCTTTGAAGACAACAAGGGCTCAAATTATGAATGAACGCGTGGTGGTAGAATCCATAACCACTTTCCTTAATGATATTTCTATTTAATGACGAAATACAGGTTTGGATACGCGAGACCGGAATAACGTTAACGAAAATTGTCAAACTAAGGAATCCATTGAAAGTTCAGACGAGAGTGAAACGGATATTTGTTGAACTTCTAAAATAAAGACTGAGCCATTCAATGGGCTGAAGAAATTTCAGTACCAATAGATCAGATATGGAATCTGCAGAAATTACGAGAAACTGCTGTGTTGAAAAATGCAGCAAAGCAAAAAACTCAAACAAAAATATCAAACTTTTTTAAAAGCAAATAATACTTGTGTATCAGTGGCGTGGAGTCCATACAAGCCGATTCCTTCCGGCTTTCCTTTTCAAATATCAAACATTTTTATTTTGCCACTTGCCAACAATCACATTCAATTATTTGTTCATCAAACCATTTTTCATTCATAAATCATAACTTTATACACGCTCGAAGATGAAATGCTGCGACCACTTCGGTTTTTTATTCATTTGTACTCATACACAAACTCGCACACATAGGCGAGACAAGAATGAACTCCTCTAGCGAGAGAGCGTGCAATGAATTTTTTTGAGAAGCCGTTCATTTTCCAGCTTATGCATTCATTTCTTCACAGTACGAACTTTAAACTCTATTCCTTTCTGGCATATAGTAGAAGTTTATTTGCGATTTCCTTGTCTAACATACTGTAATATGCGAGCTACGGCTCGAGTAGATAAAACGATATCCTGTGAAATTATTTCTTTATTTTTTTAGTCTATAGAACAATTCAAGTTCACACTATACAATTCTTCGCAAACTCCTTCCTTACAAGGTTTCTTTCTTCTCAAATCACTTTATCTCCTTTCAATTACTTAATTCACAAATCCAAAATAATTACTTCTTCTTGTTAACTCTCAACTTTGAATTTATCACAAAATTACAACTTCCCCCATTATCACTTTTCCAATCTCCTCGTGCGGTTCAAAACCAACTGCCCTGTCTCGATCGCCATCTGTCCTTAAATAGCCGCATTTCTAATAGCCAGAAACTTCTAGCAAATTCTTCGACCACTGGAACAAGAAAATTCCGATGTAATAATTCCAGGATGACAGCTGCAGCCAATAATCTCTTGTTCTCTCTTATCCGTGATATTATCCGTCTCTTATCGTAGACACGAACTGTGGAGACTAATTGCAGACACGAACCTCGAATGAAAAGATACTTCGGAACAAAATTATGCCAGAATGAAAAGACTCTTCGGAATTTGTTGCATTATGCTACATTATGTTCCAATACATTCGCTTAGGTGGAAAATAACCCGGGATTTCTGATGAACATTGGTGGAGGAGAAAGGTTTTAATTCGAGCAAGAAAATAAGCCGACGAAAATTGAGTTATTGGGTGATGTAATGGTTCGAAAGGCGTTTGAGGTTTTTCTTACTTGTTGGGTATTTTTTTTTTTTGCAAATTTGAAATGACGGTAGCAAATAGAATGTGTAATTGTGCGTGATTTATTGAAAATTCGGATGCAAATTTTTGTGATTTTTGTGATTGCTAATTATTAGAACATTTTAAAAATTTAGCAATTACATATTGGTAGTTAAGTTAGTGTTTTAAATTATTAAATTATTATAAAATAGTGAGTGAGCTAAGTGAATAGTTATTAGCTATATACCAAGTAAGTAATTATAAATCTACTCAAGAGGTGCCCCATTGAACATTCTTATTATTCTTAGACAAGTTGTCTCTAGTTAATTTTGAGTTTTGTTTAACTGATTTTCTTCTAAAAGAAACCCACGAGTTCAGTAAGGTTTCTTTTTGTAAAAAAAAAAGTTATAGATCTAGGTCGCTCGACACTATAAATGAAAATTGATTATTTGCATGAATTTGGCGAATATCGCATAGAGACTTCTTTAGGAAATTCTTACGAGGCTCATAATAGAAAAGTTGATCGCAATCGCGATTTAAAGAAGCGTTTAATAGACACTGTAGTTCTTCTAGGAAAACAAGAGCTGGCATTTCGGGGTATCAGAGACTCGATGGTAATATCATTCGCGTATAGTGAACATCTTATTCAATTGCAGAGAAGACATAGAGCTTGCGAAGCAAGAGATCGAGGGTTTTGTGTCATGGATTCATTCTGAATTTTTAAACTCATTTGACTCAATCTGTGAGAGCGTAAGTAACTGCTCAGAACCTCCATGCAAACGCCGACTACTTAATATTGATTCAAATACAAATTATAATGTTACAAGACAGATTAAGAATAGGAATAGTTCATTTAGTTCATATATTTTCTTTGATTTATTAAACAGATCAAAATATGAATATTTTTCTAATTCAATGCCGGATTACAAAATATCTTCTTTAATTACCTTATTTCATGGAATTTTTAATTTTACTATTGTACTTCAAAAAAAGGAACTCAAAGTTTTATACACTACCCCTTCAGTTGAAAAGCTTGACGTTTTTCAACTTTATAAGCATTTTAATACGGAAATGCTTAGAGATACTTTTTCTCAAGTTCTAACATATCGATATCATATCTATCGAAAAGCACCTTCTTTTAGAAATTAAAAATAACTCAAATTTTTATGAAAGAGTTTTAGCAGAAGTACAAATAGATAGTACATAATTGTAATTGGAGTACAAATAGGTAGTACATAATTGTAATTGCTAAATTTTTTATATTTAACAACGCTCCGAGTTATGTGTATACATTCTAGTTTTGTAACATACTTTTTTTTTATAATTTGCACGTGTTAAAGGGGATATGAATACCCTTATACTAATTTTTAGAACACGTGCGTTTTTGTGGACAGGGGAAGAGACAGAGAGAAAGACAGAATGGTGTAGTTTGAAACTCAGATGGTATTAAGTTTCTGTAAACTCCAAGTGTGGCTGTCCATATAAATGGGTGAGTATTTTGTTTGTTTTCGCTATTATTGTCGTTGCTTATGATTCACAGTATTTTTTTCCGTTCTCCTGATGTCATCATCACGATCAAGTTGCATTTTAGCTATATGACCACCCTACTGCCAGTGTTATGCCTTCACAGTAGAGTTGAATTAGCTTTCGCAAGTGATCGACTTTTTTTAATTTTTATGCGAAATAAATAGATGATTCTTGACATCAAGATTCGAACCGTGAATCAACAGCGTGACAAGCGATGATGTTACCACTACACCACGGCCACCCGCATTTCTCTTCCTTACATTTTGATGAATTTACTTGTTTCTTTTTTTTTTTTTTTAGAATTATAATTGAAATGAATAAAAAGTTTTTGCACCAACTAAACATTTAAGTGTTCTGTTTTCTGAATTCTTTATTAAAATAGTTTTAATCACAATTCTAGCTTCAAAAAGTTTTTGACTCGGTTATAGCAACAACCTCATTCATTGCATCTACCCCCGAATTCTATTAGTTGCGATAATCGAGAATGCAATGGAATTTATTAGGCAAAGATCTCCAAGTGCATAAATATCATATAATATTCTAGAAGTCTACAATCTGAGTTTGTTGGTCATTATTCTAAATTTAGCGATTTATTTAAATGTTCAACTATAGCTCCAAATTGTTAGTAAAACTAGCACGCTACTTATTTACTTCCCTCTATAAAAACAATACTGGAATTTTCTAAGAGAAAAGAACAAACAATTTTTATTAATTTGACAAAAAAAAAAAAAAAAAAATCAGAAATGCTTCACTCCCTTTTAGTAGATATGCTATTGTTTGCTGTACCCACTCTTGAACACCCCTTGAACTTACATTCAATTTAATTCTCATTCTTCAAGATTTTAATTAGTCAATTCTATGCTGTCTTTCAGAGGACATTAAAACACATCGAGCGTAAATATTGCACGGCCTTTTCTTCTGTCGCTTTCACTATACGCACACCGCATAAAGAAGGGTCATTAGACAGACATAATTTTTCCTACGATTTGAAACGACCATCAAGAGCCCGTGGAAGAAGGTTGGAAGGATGGTGGTAAAACAGTCATAGAACAAAGCTGAACTAGTCGAACAAAACATTGTTTTCACAATCAGCAAATTGAAATCGGCACCTTTTTGAAATAACACCAAACAAAGGATATTTCCATGTTCTTCAATTCATGTCAAAGTGGTATTGCGGTGATAAGTATCACATTTTCGGCCTTCAAAGGAAAACAGAAGGTGGGGGCTTTATGCGGTTGTGGAATGCGAAGGCAACCTTGTCGTCACTGCTGCCACAGTGCGAAATTAATGTGTTGGGTGAAAAGAGCGTAGCTGAGCGACCCGGGCATACAATAAACTAAGGATATACTAATACACAAACTGGAACAATTGCCTGTGATAACAAGTTGTGGGTTGGGCGGAGTTCTGCGTTTTAGCTTAAAGGACAAAACTGATGACGTGACAGGAGCATGCAACAACAACGGTTTAATTGCCTTTTATCAGTTAGTTGGATTGTCACTCGTGAAGAGCGTGCCATTAATTTCCACCACAATTACAGTGGGGCTGGTTCAAGTTATCTTGTTATCACGCTAGGGTAGGCGGACAGTTTTGAAATGGCGGCGCAGAGTGATACGAATTGTCTTGTCATCTAGAAAGCGGAAAATTAAATGAATTAGTTGACAATATCTGATAGATGATGATTTTTCATGAGAATTTTTGTTTCCGTTGATAGAGGTTTAAAGTATGTTTTGGTATTTTGTGGGTAAGTAGAATATGAGATACATATATGTATGTATATCATGTTTATGGACGATGTGGGATAGAAACAAATAGGGGTGACCATTTGGTTATATAGAAAATAAATAGTCCCGTCAAACAATATCCAAATCAATATCATTTGAAGTGTTGCGTGGAAAAAGGATTGCGTTCCATTTTCGTAAAATGGTTAGAATTGCAATTTTAACGATTCAGAACGATTCACAGAACCTACAAACATAGAATAATGTAACAACATACCTAACAGTTATATTGGGGAGTTGTATAAAACGGACTACTTAAGATTTAGATCTCCATTATAAATATGTACGAGTATGTATGTAAACTATTGGTTACATTCTACTGCACTACTATTTTTTTTTTTTTTGTTAATAGGACAAAATTAGTTAAGTTCGCCAGGAATTTGTTTAGGGTGGCCGTGGTGTAGTGGTAACATCATCGCTTGTCACGCTGTTGGTTCTCGGTTCGAATCCTGATGCCAAGAATCATCTATTTATTTCGCATGAAATAAATAAAAAGTCAATCACTTGCGAAAGCGAAGTCAACTCTACTGTGAAGGCATAACACTGGCAGTAGGGCGGTCATATGGCTAAAATGCAACTTGATCGTGATGATGACATCAGGTGGACGGAAAAAAATACTGTGAATCATGAGCAACGACAAAAGCAAAAACAAACAAGCTCCCCAGTTATCTGGACAGCCACCCTTGGAGTTCACTGAAACTTAATGCCAGCTGAGTTTCAAACCAACTACACCAATCTGTCATTCTCTCTGTCTTTTCCCCTTTCCTCAAAACGCCCGTGTCCTAAAAATTAGTATAAGGGTATTTATAACCCCTTTCACACGTGCAAATAATAAAAAAAAGAATATATATTAAAAAGCCTAACACAACCTAAATCTATTTAATCCCGCTGTTAGAACGTTGCACATCACATGTAACATTAAATAAGTACTAACAAAATATTTATTTCAAGTGACACATAAATGATTTATGAACTTTCTTAAAAGCTAATGCTAATCTTTTCGAAACCAACTAATAAGTTTTGTTAACATTATGTATCAATTTACAAAGACCTGCTCATTCAAGACAGTTAATGTCAATTTTTCCAAAAAATTATTTCAAGCTTTCCAAACTGTGTCCAACAATTTTAGTTTCGTATTCTGTTCCAATTTGTCTACTTGATATTGATGCCTTTCACCAATACTGGCCTCTTTTCTTAAACGTTGTCTTTTAACTTATATTTTAAAAACGTGTATGCTGCTCAAAACACATGTTAAAGTGCCGGAATTGTTCACATCCTCTTTATTTTGGTGAAAATTCTCGATCTTATAATTTTTATCAATTTTAGTATTAGAATTCCGTCTTTTTCTACCTCAGACTACAGCCTAAACGTTTTGACGGCTTTTCTTCAAACTTCATATCGGGGGTCTGTGGAGTAATGCCCAGTCTTGCAATCGGAATTTTCATTTTATCCTCAAAATTAACGCTACTTTACTTAAGGTCGACTTTGAAAAAGTGAAATTTCCTCGAAAACGGTTTCAAGGAATTTCGTCAAAATTTAATATCTAAGACAGGCATAGCAATCACGCTCTCAGTTAACTTGTTAAATACTTTGGCGCAAAATTATAGTCAGCTGATTTTAAAGAATGTTATTAGCCACTAAGTAACAGTCCTTTAAATTTAAACCCAGTGCATAACTTTAAATTGAATTATAAATAATTTTTAACCTACCTACAACTAATTCCGACCTTAGAACTGACTTACAGCAAATTTTAGTCAAACAAACCCAAAAATTTAAAGTTTGAGAATAAAAACACAGTTCAAGGGATAATGTTGTATCAAATTTAAAAGAATTTGACAGATCGAACACATTTGTTGACTGTTTACATCCGTTGGTTGGCTAAAATTTGAATTTGAAAAAAATGGCAAGTGACATATTGTTAAAAGCCCACTCTAAAAGTTATAAGGTACTTTTGGTGGTTTTAAAGTTAGCGTGAGCTGATAACTTTAAATTGGATTTATGTCGGCTATAAATAGGAAAACACTAATCTTGACTTTGTTACGTGCTAAAATCTTTTTAAAGTGTACTTTACGCGACTATAATTTTGCGCCTTTGTTTTTTTTTTTTTTGCTGTCCACATTTTTAATACAAGACATTAATACGTAAGTAAGTTATTTCGAAATAAGTAAAATTATTTTAACCTTAGTTCTGGAATCGTTTCTCTACTCTAAAGAAATAACGGGGTGATATCGATCTTGGTTACCTAGATGTCACGACGCTGATCATGGTTTGCTTGCTCCAATTTCTCAGTTAGTTAGTTGAATCCTGTTGGTATGCACATGCAGATCTTTTGGTAAAATGCTCTGCGTGGAGCTCTAGGAAAGGTTCAATTGCTTGGAACGATGGCGAATGGATGTTGACGGATTGTCACGAACACTGCCAGCACTGCGTCGATATTTTCGTGTGACCGGCCACTATGTGGATGCACTGATCTTTGTACATCCAACGTAGACTCAGGTCTATTGAATTTTTCCATTAATTTCTTAATCGCGGCATGAGATGGAGGTTATGTGTATCGATATTTCAATTGTGTTGGTTATAATAAAACAAATAAAAAAAATGCATTCGAAAATTGTTGATTATCTGAAAGTTTTTAATTTATCTTATTTTAATCTGCAGCTTTCTCGATGCGAAGTGGTGGAATACAACAGTGTTTTACAACCTATCTTAAAAATCTCGACTATGCTGACGATGTTTGCCTCCTATCGCATAGAATTATGACCTTGCACCAAATTTCTGACAAACCTAGTAGAGCCAAAAAAAAGAACACCACCAAAACCAAAAGCCTTACTGACAATCCATTCAGAGAGTACGAAATTTCCGATACCTTAAAAATTTTCTCGATTGACAGTGGTACCGAATTGGATGTAAGCAATAAAATCGCTAGGGCATAGGTTGCGTTCTATATGTTGTCTAAGATTTGGAGAAGCACTGCAGTTAATTTAAACATCGAGCTGCGGCTGTTCCTCTCTAACGTGGAGTCGGTGCTGTACATGGATACTAACCACCGGTGCAGCACATGGATACTAATCACCGATATCTTAAGTAAGCTGCAAATGCAAACTTCTGTTAACCGCTGTGGCAAAAATATATTGCGGATATACTGGTCTAACCGTATCTCAAATTTAGAGCTTTATAAGAAAACATGCAAGTTAAAAGCTTTTGACTCGATGCGGAAAATCTGGCTTCTGAACTGGTTTATGCGCACGCTGTCCGAATTTTACCAGCCGAACCAAGCTTGGTGGAATTCTTTTTCCAGTTGCTCGAACAAGGTCGTTTCTTTATATCCGATGAGATTTTAAAACAGTTCCGACTACTTTGAAGAATTAAAAATTGATCCGTGTCCTTGCAGAGCCCTTCTTCCGCTCAGTATTCCCAGTTCCCCGATTTTTTTTTTTTTTTTTTTTTCAAATTCCATGCCACTGTACGTTGGGGCATGCTAAACCTATCAACTATTTCACGAGTAGTTAAATTTTCCGGCTCCGAAACGAAAATATTTGATTTGCACTCCGCACTAAGTTTTCTCATTTTCTGTGCAACACTCTTTTATCAGTCTCTGATCACTATCACTGTTTAAATGCGCTTTAACTACAAAGTTGTTTATACAATGGGTCTGCATATTTGTTATATGTATTAGGCAATAAATCCATCGCGCTATACTTAGTGCCAAGAATTGCTTTCTTCCATGTACAGAAAAGTTTTGAGAATTTTTTTTTTTACACAACTCTGCATAACAGTTTTTTTTTTTCTAAAAACATAATTTTTTATTTCAATGGACTTCAGTTAATAAGATTAATTTAAAAACAACATAATTTCTGTACATATTGTATGCGATTTGTTAACTTTACATTGGTTCAATTTTGCACCAACACAAAATAGAATCAATAGATAATAAGGATGAAATCTATCAATATATGGTCCAAAGGCCCTTGGCTTTTTTTACGGCTTGGATGCGGCGTATCTCACGCTCTGCAAGGGTTGGGCAGTAGCTTATTGGAATTTTAGCCCATTGTTCACATTCACGGTGCGGTCGTTGTGGGGTACACATGTGTCGAGAGCTTTCTCAGTTAAATAAGAATTTCTCTTTATAACTTTCTGAAAATGTCGTGCAGAATCTGTAAATCTAAAGTTGAAAGATCGGACCTTAAATTGGAATGCAGTAGTTGCAATGGAGTTTTTCAAACTAATTGTGTCAACCTCACCGCCAACAAAAAAGCAAATCTACCTGGAGGTGCCCAGCATGTACTCTCCAACGAACGGAATCTTTTTCTCACCCTGCTTCGTACGCGGCTAGAAATTGCCTCGCACCAGCCACCTCGCCATCATTACCTTCTGTTGTAATTCCATCCAATCCAACATCCGACCTATCAACCAACATCACTACTGTGCCTCAACTGGAGTTCAATTCTGGACCAGTTACACTTGAAATGATCTATACAAAAATCATTTCAATTGAAGATAATTGAAGATTGCGAAAAACGAATTCATTCTCTAAAGGAAAAGGTCAACAAACTGGAGCAACAGCGAATCGAAAACAGTATAGAAATATTCAACGTTCCCAAACACTGATGTCGCTCTCAAAGTGTTTCGCGATGGCTTGAACGTGAATATAAATGAAAGAGACATCTACAAGTGCTACTTGAAAAAAAATAAAGTTGGCTAAACCACCTACCAACAGCAATAGGAATTCAGCGAGCTCAAAAAATATTCTTCATGTAAAATTTGTTTCTCATCTATGCAAGGAGGTAATCATGAAAGCAAAGCGAGGAAAAAAAGAGCATCTGACCACCAACTTAATCAACGCACAAGCAAAATCGGAGAAGATGTTTATCAACGAATGCTTAACTCATCAAACAAGACAATTATTGAATACTGCAACGTCAATAAAGTCCACGAAGGGGTATAAATACGTATGGAAGAGAAATGGGACTGTTTATTTGCGGAAGAAAGAGGGTGACAATTGTGTAAAAATAAATTCTGTTGCTGATTTCGTTAAAGTATGAATTCTGTTAGTTCTGTCCCATTCTTAGTTACAAATGTATGTGAATACCCAGTCGATCCAACTTGTCTTGTAAAGGGTGGTTAAGTTTTAAGGGCCGATGTTGATTTTAAATAAAACACAAATTATTTAGGAAATTACTGTCATTTCTTTTTATTATGATAATATTGGTATGGTTCAATTATGTATGTAACAAAATATCGGCCAAATGGCCGCCGCGACCTCGGCGGCACACCTCCATCCGATGGTCCAAATTTTCGATGACGCTGAGGCATAATTGAGGTTCTATGCCGTTAATGTGCCGAATTATCTCATCCTTTAGCTCTTGAATTGTTGCTGGCTTATCGACGTACACCTTTTCTTTCAAATAACCCCAAAGAAAGAAGTCCAACGGTGTCAAATCACATGATCTTGGCGGCCAATTGACATCGCCACCACGTGAGATAACACGGCCATTGAATTTGTCGCGCAAAAGAGCCATTGTTTCGTTAGCTGTGTGGCAAGTGGCACCATCCTGTTGAAACCACATATCGTCCACATCCATATCTTCCAATTCGGGCCATAAAAAGTTCGTTATCATCTCACGATAGCGAACACCATTCACAGTAACTGCCTGACCGGCCTCATTTTGGAAAAAATACGGCCCGATGATGCCGCCAGCCCATAAACCGCACCAAACAGTCACTCTTTGTGGGTGCATTGGTTTTTCGACAATCACTCTTGGATTATCATTCGCCCAAATGCGGCAATTCTGCTTATTGACGAATCCACTGAGGTGAAAATGTGCCTCGTCACTGAAGATGATTTTCTTCGAAAATTTATCATCCACTGTTGCCATTTCTTGCCACCATTGTGACCATTGATGACGCTTGAAATGGTCAAGAGGCTTTAGTTCTTGAGTCAATTGCACCTTGTAAGCGCGTAAATGCAAGTCTTTATGCATAATGTTCATCAACGACGAGCGTGAGAGGTGCAATTGTTGGGCACGACGACGAGTTAAGGTGGACGGCTCTTCAGCCACACTATCGCGAACAGCAACAATATTTTCTGCAGTACGAGCTGTACGAGCATGCACTGGTGTTTTCACATCTCCTACAGACCCGGTTTGCACAAATTTTTGCACGATTTTTCCGATTGTACGCACATTTGGACGATTAAATTGACCGAAAGAATCACGAAATGCACGATATGCATTTTGATTTGAACGCTCATTTTCATAATAAGCCTGAATAACTTTAACGCGTTGCTCGATTGTGTATCTTTCCATGGTTCAAATTGAGTTAGTCTGAAATTGAGAAATGTCAAATGAAATGTAGAAAAAAACCTGACGTTTAGGTGTGGTTCACATTCAACATCGGCCCTTAAAATTTAACAACCCTATATTATTGTTTTTATTGACATCAAAACATACGTAGCATGAGAAAACATTTTTCTGTTCTCGCAGCTCATATTGAGTCGATGGCTAATCTACCTGTCGTTGTAGTTTTAAGTGAGATATGGATATACGAAAATGAACTTAGTCTCTATAATATACCGGGTTATACTCCTTTTGGCAATTGTAATAATTTATATTCTGCTGGTGGTGTAGCTGTCTTTGTTAGAAATGATTGTGTGTTAGATTTAAATTGCTTTAGTTTGAAATTGACAAGAGCCGATTTATTAAAATTGTCGTTTGAATATGAGAATGATTATTACACTATTCTGTGCATATATAGACTACAGGAATTCAGTAAAAGTATTTTCATTGATGAATTTAGCAACGTTCTAAACGCAGTTAAAGCAAAGAATTTAATTATGTTGGGTGGCATTAATATTGACATACTCAATGAATTGGATAAAGATACGGAGAACTACTTATTTACTATGGCTTCTAATGGTCTTGAGAGTCTTATTAACGAACCAAGCCGTGTGACCGATTTTACCAAGAGTTGCATTGATCACATTTTTCTTAGATCTCATAAAAATAACAAAAAAATGTTTATTGGTAAAGTTTATGATATGAAGCTTACAGATCATAGTATGACTGCCCTTCATTATTTCACTGATTACAACCGTACTGAAAGCCTCACAGCCTTATCCACATCATTGAAAAAGTGCGTGGATTTCAAACTATTGAAAAAATGCTTAACATATGAATTCTGGGAGTCGGCTTATTCCGAAAGTAATCCTTCTGTTGCTTTCGATATATTTATTAACATTTTACAAAGCCAAATTAAGTTTTGTACTTTTTTGTCAAAACAAAAATCGAATAACAAGAAACGTTTAAAGCCTTGGATGAGTAATAATCTTCTAAATCAGATTAGAAAAAAAAAAAAAATAAGTTTAAAAAGTGAAAAACATCCCTATAATTTAAAACTAAAAAAACAGACACTATGTGCAAAAAAAATTCATACAAACTCGTATAATTACTACACTGATCTATTTGCAAGAGCAGACGGAAATATTCGCGAAGAATGGAAAGTGATTGATAATATTTTGGGAAAGAATAGAAATCGTGTCGTAATTGATAGTGTTGAAGTTGGAGGAATTATTGATTCTGACTTATGCAGCATCTGTAACAAATTCAACGACTCTTTCACTGAACTTTCTGAAAAAATAAAACCAGTTGTTGAAACATATGTGAACTGTGATTGCTCCGTTTCTTCAAGTTTACCGGACGAAGATATACTACCAAACAGTTTTGTTTTTGAGCCGATAACTTCGAGAGAAATGTACAGTGTTATCATATCCTAAAAAAATAGAAACTCTTGCACGAGTGATGGTGTTTCAAGTGTGCTTCTGAAACATATTCAACACTTATTTAATCGTAGTGTTGAAAGGGGTTGTTTTCCTGAACATTTGAAATGTGCTGAAGTTGTACCTCTTTTTTAAAAAAGGTAACAGAAAAAATGTTTCGGATTATAGGCCTATTTCACTTCTTTCCACCTTTTCTAAGATATTTGAAAAACTGCTTAAAGTTCGTATTTTGTCGTTCCTCGACAAGTTTAATTTCTTCTGTAGCTACCAGTTTGGGTTTAGAGCAGAAATGTCAACAGAGGATGCTATTTTGAGAGTATGTAGTCAAGTATGGTGGTTTAAACTGCAATAAATCTACCATGTGTCTATTTATAGACATGACAAAAGCTTTTGATATGGTGGACTTTGTTACTAAACAAACTTTATAGTACTGGTTTTCGAGGAAACATTTTTAAATGGCTGCAATCGTTTTTAAAATATAGGAAACAGAGAGTTAATGTCAATGGTGTCTTGAGTGAGTCTCGATTTTTGAAAAACGGTGTTCCTCAGGGTTCTGTACTTGGCCCTTTGTTTTTCTTAATATACATAAACTCCCTTTTCAAACTCAAGTTAAATGGTATATCAACTGCATTCGCAGACGATATAGCGTTTACTTATGAGTTCAAAACTGTATTTGAATGTGTCACAAGGATCGAGGAAGATCTTGAAATATTAAGGTTGTGGTTTACTGCGCACAAATTGATCATCAGTGAGAAAACAAAGTTGATGTCTTTCATGACAACTGGTAATAATCTATATGATTATAACCTCTGGTTTCACGCATGCGACTGTAAACTGTTTTCTTTACCTGTTCATAAATGTGGTAGAAGTAACTTTGCAACTAATATGCAATGCTCCAAAAATTGTTTCAAGATTGAATCAGTACAACATTTTAAGTACTTAGGCGTTACAATTGATATCAATCTAAATTGGAAAACTCATATCTAAGCGATAAAATCGTATATGATGTTGGTCACACGTAAAATGTATCTATTAAAGCCGTTTTGTCCCAAGAAAGTGTTAACCACTATTTACTATGGTCTTGCGCACTCAAAGTTACAATACGGCATCACTAGCTGGGGTGGTTTGTATGCTAATACCTTTAAGCCTTTATTAATAGCCCAGAAATATCTAGTTAGAATTATACTTAACAAAAATCGACTTGCTGAGAGTTGGCCTTTATTTAAAACGGTACAAATTCTAGCAATCAGACATTTATATGTTTTTAAAGTCTTGAGAGAGTTCTTTAAACGAAGTGGTAATATACCGAGCAGAAATTCCCAAATGTATAACCTACGTATAAATAATATTAGCTTAGTCATTGCACCATTTGCACACAGAACACTTTTTTCTCGTTTTTATACTTATACAGCTGCAAAGTTTTTTAATAAATTGCCCTTTTCTATTAGAGAAATAACTTGTTTTTCCGCTTATATCAGAAAAGTAAAAGACTGGTTGTTCACTTTAAACTATGATTGCATTGAAACACTTTTTTAGTTTCTTTTTTTATTTTTTTCATCAGCACAAAATTATAAATTTTGTAACATCATTAGTGTATTTTATCTCTAAATTGTTACGTTTTTATATATGTTTGCTTTATTTTTTAAATGTGCATAGATTTCTTGCCTTTGAGATTAATTATTTTATATTTAACCAATACACTGATTATCACCCCACATCAGTTATCATTTGAATTTTTAAATCTCTGATTTGTCATTCACCACTAACTTTTAAGTTAAAGAATGATTACTATTATTCTATTTCATTCTTTCATTTCATTTTCATTTCATTTATTTAATTAGAGGTATGTACATTAAGATTTCTAATCTTTTTTTGTACTTAGTACTTTAACTATAAATGATACATTAATTACTTAAGACTAATATACCTGTACAATAAATTTCTTAAACTAGATTGTGAAGGTGGTAAGAAAAGCAGGGTTTGGTATTGATGTTGAGGAGAAGGAGGTGGAACGGTTAAAAAGGGGGGATACAGGTTTATCATTGGTGTGTTAAGGCAGAAAAATGTAGCATGATTGCACTTTTAAAATGGGATGGACTCGAGATAGATTTAATATGAGACGGTAAAGAGTTCCATAGCCTGACGGTGTGTATGAAAAACAAACGCGATGAATTTAAGTAATTGCAACGGCAGGGAATAAGGTTTATAGTTCTTGAGGAACGAGTGAAGTTAAGTCTGTTAAACAAATAAGACGGACATTGAGTATGAATAATTTTGTGTAAAAATATACAATTCCTGGCATTGATATATTCTTGTAGAGTGCAACCAAGCACGCTTCTTGCATACGCAGAGATATGGTCATATCTACGAATGCCGTATATGTAGCACACCGCATCATTAAAGGCTACTTGCAATTTACGCTGGGATAACGAGTCAAGGCTACTGTAAACAACCTCGGCATATGTTATTAGAGGTAAGACTAACGATATCACCAGCTTTCGTCGTGTTTCCAGTGGAGTAAAATATGCACTGAGCCACAATTTACGTAGGCATCCGTAGATGCGACCAATGATCACATTGGTGTTATTGTACCCAGACAAATTTCGATTTACTATGTAGCCAAGACTAATGACAGATTCTACAGTTTTAATTGTATTATTATTAAGATATATGTCGGGTATAAGATTCGAATTAAAGTATTTTTTGGATATTGCAATTATTTGAGATTTTGTCGGATTAAGTAGTAATCCGTTACTTTCTGACCAAGTATGTATCTGCATCAACTCTTCGTTCATAAGTAGAGCGAGTTCATCAAGTTTATTGTAGGGTTTCGATAAGAGTAGTTGAACATCATCTGCATATAGGTGGACAGAAGCATGTATGCACACGGATGGAAGGTCATTAATGAACATGCAGAAGAGTATCGGTCCCAAAATTGAGCCCTGAGGAACACCTTGCTTCATTTCTTTAAGGGATGAACAACGTTCACCGGAAATAACCCTTTGAGATCTACCAGAAAGAAAACTTCTCATCAACTTCACCACCCTTTCACCGAATCCGAAATTATTTCTAAGCTTCCAACACAAAATTGTATGATTCACTTTATCAAAAGCCTTCGAGAAGTCCAGCAGGCAAAGCAACGAAACATAACCCTTATCGAAGTCTTGCCTTATTTCCTCGAGTAAGTTGACCATAGCTGTGGAACAGCTGTGGTTAGCTCTAAAACCGGACTGCTGAGCACTCAGCAAATTATTAAGAGATAGATGCTTCGTTACCTGTTTTGCTATTATTTTTTCGAACACCTTTGACAAGGAAGGCAGAATGCTAATCGGTCTAAAGTCTGATGGAGAGGTTGGATTAGTTTTCTTTGCGATGGGTAAAACTCTTGCAATTTTCCAGAACTGAGGAAAAGTTGATGTAGTCATGCACCAGTTAATGACATGGGTGAGATGAGAGACAATTTGTGGTAGGATAAGTTTGACAAAACGTATTGGTATGCCATCTTCCCCTATTGAATCAGACTTAATAGCTGTTATGCATTGGATAATTTCGTCTTCTGTTGCTACTATAAAATCCTCCAGTCTTGGAACCGATTGAAGATCTTCAGTTCGATTATAATCAGTATTACGAGTACAGGGGGTGGAATCATTATCAAGGAAATAAAAATTTAGTTCATCGGGGTCCAGGACACATTTAGAGTCGTTGTGACCACTGGTGATACCGATTTTACGTAAGTTACTCCAAAGTTTCTTAGCGGGGAGGGAGATATTTAATTTGGAGGCATAGTAATTTTTCTTTGAAGCACGTACAATGGAAGTTGAGTAGTTACGTGCCGCTTTGTACTCAGACCAGTTAGCATTGGATGGTCTACGCTTCCATCTACTATATAATTTATTCCGATTTTTTATAGATCTAACCACTTCAGACGTGAACCAAGGACATTCTCTGTTTTGTATTTTAACTGTTTTTGTTGGTACACATTGATCGAACAATTGTGTTAAAATTGACTGAAACAATTTTACTTTTTCATTCGGATCAGCGCATAAACGGCATTGCTCCCAAGGAGCAGAGGAAGTAGCGATTTGAAGGTTATTTAGGTCTATAGAGTTATAATCCTTAAACGTGAAGGTATCTGGGATAGCTGTTTTAGACAAATTCACATCATACGTACAGAAGAGTATATCATGGTCAGAAACATCAAACGAAAGTTGATCAAACAGAAGAACATGCGACGGATTAGAAACAATAATTAGATCTAGAAGACTGGGCGGACAATTATTAGCAAAACGAGTAGGGTAAGTAGTATTTATAGTAGTCATTCCTACTGAAGAAACTAAATCCTTCATTTGAGAGGCAAGCGAGTCATTTTTTAGAAGGTTAGTATTGAAGTCACCACAGATGATTATGTGCTGATAAAGTGCACAGTATTCGGTGACAACTGAGAAGAAGGGCACGGGGGAGCAGCTTCTTTTATTATTATATGCACATGCAATCATGCATTTGGTATTGCAATCATGTATTTCGGCTAGAATATATTCGATGCCACCATTATCACTAGACTTAGCGATAATTTGACATTTTAGGTTCGATTTACAATAAATCGCTACCCCGCCACCCGTAGTATCAGTGACTCTATCATTCCTATAGATTTCATAGCTTGGTATTTTATACATCACATCAGGTACAACCGGCACGAACCAGGTTTCACTTATACAAATAACATCAACACAGGAATTAGAAAACAAATACTTTAAATAGTCTAATTTACGATTATTCAAAGTACGCGCATTTAAATAACAGACTTTAAGTCCCTCAAAACATTTGGAGAGAATATTCACCATGGTGTGCGCCGATTTTTCATTCACACTGTATTGGCTTCGCGAGAGTACGGCATCCATTAAAAATAATAAAGAAAAAGTGCATTAAGACTACAGAAGAGGAAGAAGAATTGGGTAGAGGTTTCAAGAGAGATGAGAAATACAGAGGAAAAATGACAACAGAGATACAATGTAAGAATAAGTTTACGTACAATTTTTATATAATTTTCATTGATGTGTCGCAGCAGCAGCAAGCAGATCTTCAGAGCTTTCGATGAGAAAGCTTTTTCCATTCGCCGACTTCTTAACATAAACAAATCCATGTTTCGAGTAGACAGCAAACAGTTGTTTCTTTCGTCTGAGCGCCAGAGCGCTGTTCAAGAGAAACCGCGTTTGTCTTGTTAGACTCTCATTGAGATAACAGCTGCTGTCTGATTCTATGCCTAGATCTTGCAGACGTAGTTCTGACGCACTTTGTTTGCGGTAGTTCGCTGCTGACATGAGAACGGCATTTCGCTCTTGCGCGTTGCTGAACTTTAACACAATTGGAGATGATCCGGTGTTGTTATTGCTGTTACGTCTTTTAGAGCGGAAAGCATTTAGTAAGAGAGGCGGCTTACAGTCAATAGTTTTCGTATGCCCTCGCAAAGGACAATCTTGTCTTAACATATTTTCTAGACAGGGCTGGATTCTTTTTCTTTTCTACAGCTTACGAAGAGAACGATTTGCTGTCCATCGGCTAATTATTTTACCGGTAGCATTTTCCAGCTCTTTCGCAGCCTCTGCACCTGTGGAAACCGTGCCAGATAAGACATACCTTGCAAGAGATCTTTTATCCTGGTTAGAGAGTTTCTTCGGCCTCCCACGTGGAGGTTCTTCAAAGCGGATCTGACACTTTTTCTTCAACTGGATAACACTGGTCTGACTTATGCTACATTTCGTCGCCACATATCGAGTAGACTTACCCTCCATTAGAAGTTTTTTTCATTTCATTTAGCACATTTTTTGGGAGAGGCTTCATTTTATTTCCCTGTAAGAAAATTCTCTTGATATTATATTTGAGTAAATTTTTTCACATTTCACCTTAAAATATTCAGCACGCAGTATACAAGGAATATCAATTTCAACAATAGCACGCAAACGAAGCCCTTGAAATAGAAACAATGACTACGGATGCGCATATGAAATCATCTGGTGCAAAAATGAACCAATGCAAAAGTAACGGTATTCGCGGTAACGGTAGTCGTTTGTTACGTAGTATGTTTTATTTGACTGAACACACTTCTAGCAACTACACAGGCCAATCGATCGAGGGATGATTACTTGTTTCAAAACAAGACAAGAATTGTACAGATTAAGGGGGTCGTAACTCACTCCCTGTCCTTTTATATCCATTAAACGTGAAAAAATGTGAACGGTAGGTAAAATGATTGATTGAAAAAAAAAAAAAAAAGTTTTATTAAAAGTTTTAATTTTGATGCACTTTCAAAGATTCATAGTTTCTCAAATTTAAGTAAGAGCTCCGTAAGAAATTTGTACCTTAGAAAAAAAATGTCTGTGAAATTTACAAAAGAGTTAAAATCGGTTGAATTCTAACCCTAAGGGATGAATTAAAATGCATTAAACTGAATTTGAACTATTTTCTTTTTTATAGTAATTGATCAAAATGTCCTCCGTATGCTGAGACACACGCTTCAGCCCTTTTTTATAATTTTAACCTCCAAATCGCAGCACGTTAAATTTGATTTTACTTCTTTAAGCTTCAAGTACAATAAATTCTTTTTTTTCCTCAAGTACGAGTATAATTTATACATTTGTCTGAATGACATTTAGTACATATTTTGTAAGTGAAAAAAGTGTCCTATGTGCCCAATGTCACTAATACCATTTACTTAACAATATTTTTTTTTAAATTGTTTTTTGTAACATTTTAATCTTAAATTTTTAAAAAAATATATTTTTTTTAATTACTACTTACTGAGAGCGGTAGGTCTGTTTTTGTTTTAGCAGCCTATTTACCATTTCTTGGTCTAGAAGGGTGGAGACATTACAGTTGGTATGAGAAATAAGCCTCATCAGGTGCAGTTTGCTTACATTGGTTATTTCTTCCTCAACCATAGGAATTTTGAGGTCATTGTGTATGTCGAAGTTTGTGACGTACCAGTCAGCATTTACTATTATTCGTAGAATTTTTGATTGTTGTCTTTGGATCTGAGATCCGTATGTCCATATTGGTTTTATTGCAGTTTTATAAAGCAAAGATTGTGTTGTAGGTTGATAATGGAGAGCCTTTACGTATTAGCCAGTAGAGTTGTCTGATTTTGTTCTGAATCTGATTCCTCTTTTGATGTACGATATGCTGTCGTATATGATACTTCCATATACTCGTAAGCTTGCTGTCTAGATACATTCCTAGGTACTTCGCTACTTTGTCAAGGGGGATACTTTTGTTATTTATTTTTATTGGTTCGGGTGTGTAATTTGTATTTGTTGTGAATACAACCTGCACCGTTTTGTCTTCGTTTAGTTTTATGCACCACTCTTGAAACCATTTAATAGTATCATCTAATATCTTTTGCAGTTCGACGCTTGTTTTGTGTAGGCATATCTTTCAGTAGAGCAGTATAGTATCGTCAGCGAATGTAGCGATCATCAATGTTGTCTTAGTAGGTAGAGGAATATCTCTGGTGTAAATGTTATAAAGAACTGGTCCAAGTACGCTGCCTTGCGGTACTGCAACTCGTATTGCGTATAATTTTGAAGTCCTTGTACTTTACATGGAAGTGTCGATTCGTTAGGTAGCTTTTGATTATTAGCTGATAGTCAATAGGTAGAAAGCTTTCAAGTTTTTGACGTAGTTCAGGATGCCGAATTGGATGTAAGCCATCAAATTGCGAGGGCAAAGGCTGCGTTCGATATGTTGTCTAAGATTTGGAGAAGCGGTGCAGTTAATTTAATCATCGAGCTGCGGCTGTTCCTCTCTAACGTGGAGTCGGTGTTGTACATGGTGTCAAATGCTTTGGCAACGTCAAGAAATACTCCAACGCAGAAACTTTTTTCTAACAGATCTGTTGAGATTTTATTGATCAATCTATGGATTTGCTGTATCGTCGAGTGTTGCTTGCGGAATCCAAACTGGTGGTCCGGTATTACATTTAATGTTGTTAGGATTGGTGCCATGCAGTCACATAATAGTTGCTCAGAGATTTTGGACAGAACTGGGAGTAAGCTTATTAGCCTATATTATGTAGGTATGTTTGCGTCTTTTGCGGGTTTTGGTATAGATATAATTTCAGCAACTTCCCAGACTTTTGGAAAGTGCTGAAGTCTAATCATTGCGTTGAAGATGTTTCTCAGATACTGGAGAGCTTTTCTCGGGAGTTTGTCAAGTAATTCTCCTGTTATGAGGTCATATCCTGGGGCTTTTTTGTGTTTCACTCAATGCCTAATTAATTGTTTTATTTCGTTTATTGTTACTTTTTTTATAGATATGTTGATGGTCCTATTGAAATGTAACTGTGGGGTGCGGACCCAATTTCCTTTCGTCTTTTTTAAGGGGGGTTATGAAGTATTTGGTTCTTTATTTTGTTTCCACTGCTTTCGATATTGAGTTGTTTGTTTCTAAAGTTGGTGTCAGGTGTATTAGGTAGTTTTTTAAGTTATTATTTTGATACGTTTTTAGAGTTTCTTTTAATTTTTTGATTGCAAGGTTTAACTCATGTTTACCCGAAGGCGCTCTTGTCATTTGCCCCTTCTTCGAAGTTTTCTTTTCTCTTTAATCAATTTCTTGATATACTCAGGGGTGTTGTATTTATTTATTTTTTGAACATTTTTTGGTGTTGCCCAGGAGGCGGCTTCGTTTATTGTGTCGTATAATCGCATCGATACGTTCCTGACCCGTATCTGAAACAGCAATTGAAAGAAGTTTGGAGCTTCAGATTTACCTCCGTAACCAAATTAGTGTACATATGGTGCAGGAACATAGTTCAATGCAATAACGTAACATAGTTGGGTAGGTTATAGGACTCCACTGAATTTCACTGATTTGTAGTGATAAGGCACTACAAATTCAACAGAAAAGTAGTAACGATATTATAGAACCTTGTTGGGCACCTACTCGAATTCGAATTCGAACGTCTACCGAACGTCTTCTTGAAGCCAATAAAAGAGGTCTAACGGAGGACTGTACTTATTGTTGGATGATGATTCGGAAAGTGACAGTATGAACAGCGCTGGTGAACCCAGCAATGTGATGTTAATGTGTTCCAAGGTTGTTTAAGTTATTACTTTCGAAAATGCGAGGAACATGTAAATACAACTGCCATTCTCATCAGAGAAGCTCTCGGCATCGCAAACAAACTTTGTAGGCGTAGAACTTTACAGAAAATCCACCAAGTCCGAACTTGCCACCTTGTTTGAATGCATTGATCACGTTAATGATCTATTTCTTCTGAGATGTACGATGCCAATCCTGGAATTTTTGGCAGCACGTAGCCCATCCTGATTTTATTGCATTAATTTGTCAAACAAATCTTTCCATCTCTTCTTTAACGCGAGTTGATGCAAGTTATGTTCAAATATCAGCTCTGGTAATTCTGAACACTGTTCTAATAACGCATATATTCACTTCTCCATTCACTGGCCAATTACTTTTCTCTTGATGGAAAGTATGTACCTACTTACATGTAAAATAAACAACATCCCTTCTTCGTTTCTTTGTTTGGATTTGTACAATATATTGTATATGATTTTTATTCTACTAAAACATCTTTTAAAGTTTCATAGGCGACTTTAAAATCAATCCTGGGTTTTTTCCAAGATCTGATGCAATGTGAATATGAGTCTACTTTCCTGCCTACTACGAGGGGTGGCCTAAGACATTAACTGCAAGAAGAGATCCGATTAAAAAATTGTATTTCTCAATACGAGTATAATCACCCTCGAGTGAAATGCATTTCTCACATCGGACATACAGTGCCTTAATACTACCGACAAAATATTCTTTTTTTTGCCTTCAAAATGATTTTCTATGGCCGCCTTGATCTCGTTCTCATCTGCTAATCTCCGGCCTCGTAATTCCTTTTTCAAATTGGATAAAAAGGAAAAAGTAGCTCAGGGCCAAGTTTGGGCTTTAGGGTCTATAGTTGTGTGTTTTAAGGCCTGTCTCGAAATCCGCGCCGTGTGAGCGCGTTATCACAACAACACTCCGTGCCTCAGTTTCCACACGTCGCTTCTGTATGATAGGCCTGAGTCAATGAATTTGAGTAATATTGACCATTCATCGTAGTCCCCTTTGGCCGGTAATCAATTAGCAAAACACTTTCGCTGTCCCAAAAAACAGTCGCCATAAGCTTCGAAGCCGACTTTTCCACCTTGAATTTCTTCGGCGGCCTCTCCCCTTTTTCATTCCACTGCATAAGTGGATCGTGTTGCCCTAGTGTACAAGGGATCTCATTTGCTGAGGATCGGGCAAATGGTGCTTAGGTTCCATTCGTCGGGCATACTTTCATTCGATCATATCTTACAGATGAGTAGATGTATATTCCGAACCAAAATCATTCCCAGCAGCTTTAAATAGCTCTGGGTTTGCTGCGTGCCCTTGGTGGCATTCTTCACCAAACCAGCAGTTTTTTTGTGGTGAATGCGAGAAACCCAGAGCATCAGAGGCATACTTCTTGATAGCTTGCTGACAATGATGCTATGCTCATCTGCTACGAGTATGCACCGTTGGCCACATTTAACTTCTTTAGAGGTTCAGGGACACTCGATCAGCGAAAGCTCTGGCCTCTTGCGATTGTAGTAGTTGGATGATAAATGGTATGCGGTATCTTGCAGCTGTGTTTCAGTATGGGTATAACCTCGTTTTCAGTTACCAATTTGGGTGAAACTTGGGAGCATCATTGCCGTTGAGAAGGGAAGGGAAGATGGAGGATGGCTTTGGGAAGGGGGTAGATTCAGAGTTAGGTTTAGATTTGTGTTTACTTTAGTCTCTTTAGGCTATGCTTATTAAAGTAAGGTTTAGAGTTAGATTTATTATTATTAATATTATACGTCTTAGTTTTATAACTCAACTTCACGGTCCTTCGAGTCATCTTCATTTTACCAAAAGCAAGAATATCTTTCGGTGACGGACAACAGGAAAAACAAAAAGTCATGGAACTGATACCAGAATTATTATGACTCGGGCAGTAGGTCACTTGGTCGAAATTACGACACAGCTACAGTTATTGGGCGAAAAACGTCAGGAACAAAAATTGCGGGTCAGCAGAAAAACAGAATTTTAGTCGATAATTAGAGGTAACGCACTAAATATTTGCGAAACCGATACCAGAAGTGACACAGCAGTTATTGAACGAGAAAAGTTACGGAAGGAAAATAAGGTCAGCAGAAAAAAAGAGCAAAGCGAAAGTACGTCCGAACGCGTCCTTTTGAACTATTACAGATAAAATAGTTGTAGAACATATTTCGGAAACACAATTCAAAGAGCAGAATTTGAATGCACTATCAAAGATTTATATATTCCCAAAATTAAGAAATCGAGCAAAAGAATATTGTTTTCTTCAAAGGCAATTTTCGCGATACTTTTTTCTAATGATGCAATTTAATTCTCTCAATAATCCTATTATCGAAAAGAAAATTTTCTCTACTCTCGATGGACATAGAGTTTTCTATTTCCACCAAGTTCCGCACATGTTTTCGAACAAGTTCTCTCACTTCTTCAACCTCGACTTCCAAGTTTTTATGCCTTGGGTCCAAAATAGAGGAAACTTGTTCTGTGAGAACTTCTTCGAATTCTTGTCCACCATTTTGAACCTGCGCTGCAAGCTTTCTTTCATGCTTCCCATGAAGATTGTCAGCTTCATTTTTATCATCTCCGATGCTTGTTTTTAAGGCTTATTAAGTAGGCCATGGACAATCGGTCGTAGAATGGAAATTGTTACATTTTCTTGCAAAGTATTGTAAAAGGTCTTTCATTAAGCGCTTCCCATATTTAAATTTAAATAAAACAAAGTGTGTGTGAGATATCATCGAAATTTTTTATTCGTAGTTGCAACTTGGAATGGCTTCAAGATTTTAACCATCGCTTCTATTTGTGCCAATTTTCTTTCGCTTACTTCAAGTTTCAGGGTGATGTTTGAAGATGTAATATCTCTATCTGCCAAAACCGCAATAACAGCACCGCGATTTGCTAAGAGCCTTTCGTACATTAAGTAAGATGTGTTCCATCTAGTAGGGCAACTTTGAATTAATTTCAGCTCTTACAAGTCAAGTTGTAGTTGTTTCTTACGTAAAGCGGAAGCTCCAATATTGGAGTGATGGAAATGACTTACTAAAGTGCTTAATTTTTTTTAGTACAATAGATTATGATCCCAATGATTGCAAGGCATGTTTCACACAGATTTGTAACGTGTGTGCTGCACAGCAAATACTAACTTCTTCGACATATCGAAATGAAGATACAACATTCGCAGCATTATCCGTCACAACTGCATGCACTTTTCCTTATAAGTCCCACTCTACTATGAAGATTTCTAATAAAAGAGCTAAGTTTTCGGCAATGTGCCTTTCCTCCATGTATTCAGCACATAATGTATAATTCTTTAATTGCCAGTCATCATCAATATAGTGTAGGGTAACTGATATGAACAAGTCCTGTTCTCTGGATGACCAACCGTCTGTTGTTAAAGCTGCGAAGGATACAGAACCTAGTGCATCTTGTATTTTGTCATGAACCTGATTATATAATAGCTGCAACCGGGATAAAATAGTTGAATCTACAGGAACAATAACAGACACTGCTTAAAACCATCGCTTTGAACAAAGTAAATTGGCAGTCGATTTGCAGATATCATGTAGGCGGTTGCTTGCGAAATTTGTTCTTGTCGGTCAGCGTTGTAATTATCGTCACTACGGCGTCTTTTTTTTTCTTAGAGGTACTGTACTACTGCGTAGTGGCGTAGAACTCACAGATTCAGCACTAAAATAAATACAATAAAATAAAACATAACTTTTAATACATGTCACTAATATGATTTAAGAAACTCATAGCTTTTTTAGCCATTACACCGAGAATCTTTGGGTCATAAAATGACCCGAAACAAAACAAGTATATATATATATGTATATATATGTAATTATGTCTTGCCTTTAAATCCATTATTGTCAGCAGCTGAAGGTAATCGACTCTTTGGATCATGTTTGTGAAAATGTCTGAGGTGTTTATTCATCGCTGATGGTGAGTGATTATAAGAAATTGTAGAACGACAAATATTGCAAATATCGTCTTAACTATCGTCACTTAAATTGCAAAACCGCCATATCCAGCTTTTTCTTCTTTTACTCATTTTATTCAACAATTTTCAACACACTAATGCAACGTAAGATGCTACCGAGAGACTACCCGCAAGCAACACAGTTTCATAATATTTGCACATGCTATTTAGAATAAAAGCTCGAAGGTAACGGCAAGCAGATAAGAACATTGTCAATCATGTAAACGCAATTTTATTGAGCTCATATTAAAGCTAATAGTGAAGACATGTAATTCCGAATGCCGATGCAGACGTAGCTACTTACAATGATTTTAATTGCAACTCGTTGTCAATACATGTTAAATTGATATTATATTCATATTACTTTTAGTATGAACTAACTATGTTTTCAAACCTATGTTTTCATCGCTGTTTTCCCATCTCTCCCGGTGGTACATATTGACCACTAGAGGTGTACATTACCAACTTTTAAATTAAATTAGAATATTTGTGGCCCTTGGGTAACCGTTACCCGGTATTGACGGGTATACGACAGCTGACATTGCCGGGTATCAGCGAATTAGGGTATTACCCGCATTACCCGAGTACCCGGGTACCCGGGTTATTGTTGAGCTGGATATTACCGGGGTAAAATCAAGAGCACTAACATACATAGCTTACGTTTTTGTGTGATCAGTATGTACAATATGTGGGATGATTAAAATGTACCAATACATCCCCTAAGTCCTACTCTACAAGTACCATCCCAATAGGGTTGCCATTCGTCCCGATACGTCGGGACATGTCACCGTTACTAACAGCAGTGTCGCGACGCCCCGATGAGCTGTAAAATGTCCCGACACATTTTAGTTCCAATACAACTTACCGCCAGAATGAAAAATCGCAGCATTCGGCCCAGGTATTTCAGCAACATTTCGACTAACCACGCTGCGAGAGCGAAGTTGAGTCGTGTCAAACCAACTCAACTCGACACAGATATACATACATGAAGTCGAAACCTCGCTCAACCGTCAACCCTGCATATAAACGTCTACACTTCCGCTTTTTTTGTTTTATTATGTCAAAAAGTCAAGTGTCATTCCAGTAGTCGCGTCGGTCGGCGTCGTCCGAGAATTTTTTTTGCCAGTTAGCCTGCCGTTCGCTATTGTTTAGTTTGTTTAAGTTTCATCGATTACTATTTTATTAAAATTCGTAATTGATATACGTTTGAATTTAATGTTAAGAGTGAATTGTTGTGAATTATGGGTCCACCAAAAAGAAAATGCCATTTCAGCGACGAGTACACTAAAGAGTGGTCTTTTATTAAAAAGGGAAGGACAAATGAAGAGGCATTTTGAACATTTTGCAAGATATACATTTCCGTGAGCCACGGAAGTAAAGGCGATATAAAGCATCATAATGAGACAATTGGACACAAAACTAAAATTTCATCTGCATCCACATCACGCAAAATAGACAGTTTCTGTGTAAAAACTGATTCAAATGAACATTTGTTAGTATGTGCACCTGAACTAACAACAGCATACAAAGTAATCAACCATCATCAATCATTTAATTTATTAGACTGTTTGAGCAAACTAATTCCTTAATGTATCCAGATTCGAAAATAGCACCCAAACAATCTACGGCCAGAACGAAAGCAACTGCTATAATTAAGCATATTTTGGCACCTTATTCTTTATTTCAGTGTATTTCGGATTTGGAATCTGTGTCATTTTATGGAATCGACACCGATGCAAGCAACCATAAAGCAGAACAACTATTTCCGATAACGATTCAATTCTTTGACGTGAAAGACGGTATAAAAACAAAATTACTAAGACTGGAAGCTTTACCGGATGAAACTTCAGGTAATGGTTTTCAGTTGTAATTGTGATTTTATTTAAGTTTATCTAACAAACTTCAGGTACTATAACTAATTATTGTCTGAAAACGCTAAATGACCTAAATATTTCCTCTGGGAAGTTAGTGGCTTTCTGTGCCGATAACACTAATACAAATTTTGGTGGAGCTCAAAGAAGTGGGATGTGCAATGTGTTTTACAAGTTAAAGACAGAACTTAATAGAAACATAGAAGGCGTGGGTTGTCCTGTCCACATATTGCTTAATTCAATATCATCAGCTGCAGACACACTAGCGATTGATTGTGAAATTATTGCCATTAAGATTTTTAAATATTTCCCAATCTATACAGTCAGAACAGAGAGACTAAAAACTTTTTGCGAATTTGTAGATATATCATTTCAAACTCTATTGTCTCATTCACGGACTAGATGGCTCTCCCTGATGCCTGCCATCGATAGGATTTTAAAGATGTGGGAACCACTGAAAGAATTCTTTGCGAATGAGACAAATGCACCGAATTTATTGATTGAGTTTTTTAAGAACCGTTTGGCGAAGGTTTATTTTTCATTCATACATTCCCAGTCTTTTCTTTTTCATAAGCAGACGTTAAAAATGGAAAGATCAGACATAACTATCATTGAGGTCAAGGAGCTCATTGAAAATATGAAAAAAATGCTGAAAGAAAGTAAAGCCTTAAATTTTATTGGTATGATGGCTAAACAACTAGTAAATGGCTTAAAAAGAACAAATGTCGATCTAGAAAATGATATAAAAAAATTTGAAGAGGAGGTTGTTAAGTTCTACAACATTGCAATCGATTATATTGAGAAATGGGCGTCTCAATTGGATCATTTCAAATCATTTGACTGGATGACTTTAACCAAGTTTCCAGAGTGGATTAACATAGAGGAGAGCATTTTATATATGAACGAAAAAGGCGTATCATTGCAGCAAACATAGAAAACGAAGAATGGAAAACAAAAAGTATAACTGAAAGATGGGTGAAGGTTTTTGAGACGCACGAGCTGGTTCAATTCAAGAAAATTTGTCAGTATATTTTCAGTATTCCCGGCCATAACCCAACTGTAGAGCGCGTATTTTCGTTGATGTCCGCTCAGTGGACAGACGAAAGGAACCGCTTGGGAGTCGACACGATGGAAGCTATTAATCAATGTAAATTTAATTTTAACATGAGTTGTGAAGAATTTTATAAATTCGTTAAAGGAAATCAACAACTATTGTCGCAGGTGAAATCATCTGACAAATATAAAAAAATAATAATTACTGTATTCGGTACGTAGGTATTCATTTATGTATAGATATAAAACTTATAACGGATAAATAAATAAATAGTTATGTAATTGATTGATTCCCAAGTTGCGCACCCGTTTTTGCTTGATTACTTTTAAAAATCAAAGTTCACCAAAATGTCCCGACAAGGTTTCGGGAAAATATGGCAACCCTACATCCCAATCAACTCGACGACATCCTGTTATCTTTCGACAAGCGGTTCCTAATAAAGAAATATATTAGGGAGAACGATCAACTACTAGATGAGTTACGGTTTAGACTTCGACACGATCGCCACGCATTACGAAACATCTCCCCCGCAAGCTTACGATACGGCTATGCTCAACTGTTGTGTTAACATTTCTATATCTATGTATGTTCATTATACACTTATTGTTATTGAATATACAATGAATTAAACTTTTTTAAACTTAATTCGGTAGTGTTTTAGTTCCTTCGACCTAGCCCCCTTTCCCCACATGGTGTCAGAAGTGTCGGTTTATCGGTTCCATAGTTTTGTAATCGCGTATGAAACAGCTTGTACAATCTATATATAAAGTAATAAATTAAAACAAGTGTACGGATAGTGAACCGAAAAAACCTGTGAATGAGAATTAAATCATACAAAGTGCCAATGTACCAAAACTAAGAAGTGCTTTGCAACGAAAAAATTTCGAAGCAAGAAAGTATAATAATAATTCAGTGTGAAAAGTTGTCCATGCAAACAAAAAATAGCGGAACTGAAAACAAGTGCAATACGGATAAGTAAGACTGCAGTTAACAGACAACTATCTCTTGCATCCTTGCATGTTATATTTTATTCTGATAATTATTATTATATTTATATATATGCATGAAACCTAGTTGCTAGTTAATATTAAACAAATTTTGAAGAATTCACAACGAAGCAATTACAAGCGTTACTAAAAGAAAGAGGGCTTTCATACAAATATAGGTTAAAGAAGGATTTAGTCGAAGAAAAGAACGATAATTTTTCTATAGAAAGTGACAGTTATAGCGGTAACAAACAAAGCACAAGCAGGTAAAAGTGTTAGCGACTGGTTGAAATAATTCGGTGATATATCTATCGTTTGCGGTTGGAACGAAATTCAAAAATATCTATACGCGCGAAGACTCTTGAGGGGTGCATAGTTGGGAGGAGTTAAAAAAGTTGTTAGAAAATGATTTCGGCCATTCAGCTTCAATCGTGCACTCGAATCCCGATTTAAGAAACATAACGAATCTTTCTTGGAATACATATTTCAAATAAAACAAATTGCCAATAGGTGTAATATAGATGAGGAATCACTACTAGCCAACTATCGAGTTGAGTTTTGTCTGCTGTTGGAATTAAAGCTAATTTGATTAAAATTCAAAATCAGTTACATTATAGTATAATGTTGTGCAAAGTTTGCAAAAATAAAGTAGAACGATCGGAACCAAAAATTAAATGTTTTGAATGTCATCCTTTTCTTCATGCATCTTGTGCAAATTTAATGGTGAACGATTTGGAATATATAAAAAAAAGAAATGGTATATGGCGTTGCACTAGCTGTATAATCACCCGCCGCAAGTTTCTTTCGGGAACTTCGGATGCACTTTGTTCCAACACTGTAAATGAAAATATTTTGCAGCGGAAGAATTTGGCTGCACCTGTGGAAGAATCACCTATTCCCACCGCCGTTCAATGACAAAATAAAAAAAATTTCATCATCGTCCATTACTTTAAAAATGATCTACGAAGAGATCTTAATAATTAGAGAAAATCAAAGAGAGCAAATTGATGCTCTTCAAGTTAAGAACAAAGCATGTGAAGAGAGAATTTCATTGTTAGAGACCAAAGTCAATTTACTAGAACAATTGCAAACCAACACTATTGAAATTTTTAATGTTCCCAGCACCCAAAATATCTCTGATACCGACATCGCCTTAAAAGTTTTCCGTGATGGTATGAATTTGGAGTGACTAAACAAGTCATCGATTTCTGTCACATGAAAAAATAACTACCAAAACGCAAAATAAATCTTCTAAAAGAAAAAATATTCTGCAAGTGAGACTAGTTTCGCGTTACTGCAAAGAGAGAATTATGAAGGCGAAATATGAACACAAAACAAAACTGAAAACAACGATTCTCAACGAGCAAGCGGAACCACAGGAGATGTATGTATGTAAATGAGAGTCGATCTTACCACACTTGTCAACTGTACAAGGCTACAGCATCGAAGAAAGTCTCCAAGGGATATAAATATGTGTGGACGAGGAATGGGATGGTTTATATGCGAATGAAGGAAGGCGACGAGTTAGTTAAAATTAATTGTATTGCTGATTTAGATAAAATATGAACTCAGTTGGTATAAATAGTTCTATCTCGTCTCCCCAATGCTTTCAAATCGCCTCTACTCCTTCCTCTAATGTCGATGAATTTGAAACCCTTTGTTTACATCAGAATATCCGTAGTTTAAGAAAAAAATTTCATATATTGTTAGCACACATCGAGACTCTCGCGAATTTGCCTATCGTAATTGTTTTGAGTGAGATTTGGATTTATCAAAATGAGTTAGATTTTTATAATATTCCGGGTTATTTGCTTTTTGGCGATTTCAATGATTCTTACACAACCGGCGGTGTAGCAGTTTGTATCAAATCTGGTTATATGTGTGATTGTTCATTGATTAATATTCCCAGTGACGATTTAGTGAAGTTGTCCCTTGCATATGCAAATGAAACCTATTCAATACTGTGCATTTACAGACTGCCTGAATTTAATAAAGGTATATTTATAACTGAGTTCAATTCTATTTTGAGTGAAACTAAAGCTAAAAACTTAAGGCTGAACTATAATAGTAGAATGTTTTCGTACCACTACTTCCGAAACAGAGCGAATACACAGGATTTGTATTGTGTGACCATAATAGCTTTTTGCTTCGATTCGTTAAGTTTCGTTCACTTTTGCTCACTTACGAAAGAGCAAATGGATTCGCTCTTTCGTAAGTGTACGTATGAAAACTTGTCAAGCGGTCTCCCATCTAAGTACTAACAGCGCCCGATGGTGCTTGATTTCGGTGATCGGACGAGAATTGACTGTACTGAAGGAAACTTAACGTAGAATTATGACATTAGCTTCCGATTGCTTCCGACTATTATAGTTCAGCCTTTAATTGTCCTAGGTGATATAAATATTGATATTTTTGATGAATCGGATAGAGACACCGAGAACTACTTGTTTTTAATGGCTTCGTATGGTCTCAAGAGTGTTATAAATGAACCAACTCGCAATTGTAATACTTCAACCGATATTTATTTTGAAAGTTGGCAGGTTAATAGCTTTATTTTTAGCACAATTTCATCTGAAGAAATATTTAAGCTCATAATGTCTTTAAAAAATAAAAGTTCTAGTACAAGTGATGGTATTACAAATGTGCTTTTAAAAAAGATTGCCTTTAATATAAGTGATAACTATGCTACTTATTTAATCATAGCATAAGCAATGGATGCTTTCCACAATCGTTGAAATGCTCAGAAATTATACCTCTGTTTAAAAATGGAAATCGCAAAGATGTTCGTAATTATAGACCTATATCTCTGCTTCCGAACTTTTCTAAACTCTTTGAGAAGCTACTAAAGTTGCGTATGGTTTCATTTTTAATCAGTTTGGTTTTAGGCAAATCCACAGAAGACGCTATTCTCAAGTTATGTACCCAATTGTATCAACGGTTTAATTGTTCCAAATCTACAATGGCTCTTTTCATAGACATGACGAAAGCGTTTGACATGGTGGATCACAACTTGCTTCTAGATAAATTGTATAATGCTAGTTTCAGGGGAGTACTTCGCACATATCTTTTAGATAGGAAGCAAGTAGTTGATATTAATGGAAGTTTTAGTAGTTCCCTTACAATAAAGAAAGGTGTTCCCCAGGGCTCTGTCCTTGGTCCACTTATATTTTTAATTTATATTAACTCCCTCTTCAATCAGAACTTTAATGGATTCCCTACTGCGATCGCCAATGATATAGCTTTCTCTTATCATGGATTCACTCCGTTTGATTGCATTACCAAAATAGAGGAAGATCCACAAAGATTAAAACAGTGGTTTGCATCTCACAAGCTGATTAGCAGCGAGAAAACTAAATTAATGGCTTTTAAAATGTTGGGAAATGAACTTACCGATTTCAGCTTATTTTTTCATTCACATGATTGTGAAAGGTTTTGTTTACCTCTGCATACATGTGGCTGTATACATTTCAATGAAAACATTCAATGCTCAAATAAGTGCTTTAAAATTGAATCTGTTACTCAATATAAATATCTAGGGGTAATAATTGATTTTAATTTGAGTTGGAAAGCTCATACGTAAGCAGTTAAATCTCACATGATGCGAGTGGCACGCAAAATGTATCTTTTAAAACCTTATTGTTCCAAAAAAGTATTACCCATGATATACTAGGGTAAACTCTAAGTTACAATATGGTATTACAAGTTGGGGAGGATCATATGATAACACTTTTGGTTCCTTACTTATAGCTCAAAAGTATCTTATTAGAATAATTTGTGGTAGAAATCGCTTTGCTCATAGTTGGCCGCTGTTTAGAGAATTGCGAATTCTTCCGTTAAGACATCTTTATGTTTCCAAAGTTCTTAGGGAATTCTTTAAGCAAAGTGATAACACTCCAAATAGAAACTCTAGTTTTTATAGCTTACGCGTTAATAACCTAGCATTAGTCAATGTTCCGATCGCACATAAAACCAAATTTTCTCATTTTTTTACTGTTACTGCGGCTAAATGTTTTAATAAACTACCGATTGCTGTTAGACGAACTTACTTTTTTCACTCATTTGTAAATAAAGTAAAAAATTGGTTATTTACTATCGAATATGCTAATATAGAATCGTTGTTCCGATATGTGTCTTAATTGTAATCTTAAGTTTATTTGCTCTATATATGTTTTCATATTCTTCCCTAAATTTTAAAGTTTCCATTCTCTCCCTATTTATTGTAATACTGATAACTACCCCACATCAGTTAATTGAAATGTACAAATTTTAGTCAAGTGTCATTCAACACTAACTTTAAATAGTTACAGAATGACTACTATTATTCCTTCCACTATTATTGAAGTAATTTATGAATTATTAATTATTAAGAAATTTGTTTTAAGTTGCAATGAATCAAAATTAAATACAAAATACAAAATACGAATATTATTGCGGGTATCCAAGACATCATTATAAACAAAACAGTGCTCTACGAGGCTACGACTTTTAACCAATTAAAACTAGAAATAAAAGTGTATCAAAAAATGAAATCGCAAGTTCAAAAGACTCAAAGGGACTTCAGAATTCAGAAATCCGTTTCTGCGGTACAACTGGAACCCTCAGGTTCAGCGAGGCGATGCGTTACGTGCGGTGCAAAGGGACATTCCGTCAACAATTGTCCCCATAAAAGCAAAGATTCTGGTTGTTTCAACTGCAATGAATGGACATCTGTGAAAGCACTGTTCAAAGAAAAACTCGAACGCGATCCAAAATATCTCTCAGGTTTGGCGTATCGCTGTTTCATCGGTATACGTGGACATTCTTATGGAGGGCTTAAAAATTAAGGCGCCAGGTATCACTTATGAATCAATCGGTTTTTAAAAAAATTAACAAAGAACTGGAACTTTCGGGACATGTCTAAGTGGACTGCATCAAGAAGTTCGTATATCAAAAGGATCTTTTCGTATGAAAGTTGTACATAATTCAAATTCATACCTTTTGACATTTAATGTGGCACTTTATCTGTAAACCAGTCGTCACGGTTTACAGATAAAGTGCTTATTGGTACCGAAATGTTACAATATGCTGACTTAGAAATTTCACACGGTGTTCTAAATTTCAAACCGAGAAATTTACAAATTTACGATAGTGATAATTTCTTAGGTGAGATCGATATGGATAGCGTCTTTTCAAAAAGCAGAGAAGTATTTTGTGTAGATGAAATCCCTAACTTAGAAATTCGAAAAACTGTCTCAGACATCATAAAATCATATACCTAGCCCAAAAAACCTATCAAATCCTGTATTGAAATTAACATTGTTTTAGGAAACGAAAAACCAATATTCCATCGCCCGCGTAGACTAGCACCAAAAGAAAAAGATGTTGTTCGCGCACAGATTTCAGAATGGTTAAAAGACGGAGTAATTATAAATAGCAACTCTGATTTTTCTAGCCCAGTGGTTTTAGCTGAAAAGAAAGAAGATAAATACAGGCTCTGTATAGACTATCGAAAGCTTAATGTCAAAATAATTGAAGATAGATACCCTCTTCCAATTATAGAGGATATTCTCGAAAAATTATACGATTCGCGTATGTTCACAACCCTCGATTTAAAAAACGTTTTTTTCCACGCAGATATATACCCAAATAGCAGAAAATACACGTCATTCGTAATCCCTGATGCACAGTACAATTCTGTAAAGTCCCATTTGGACTCTGTAATGCGCCATCCGCGTTTCAACGCTTCATTAATACGGTTTTTAAATACTTTATACGGGAAAATCGCATTTTAATATACTCGTACATGGATGACATAATAATTCCATCACAAAATGAACTCGATAACGTCGCTTTGCTAACAGCTGTGTTGAAGGTAGCTGCCGAAAATGGTCTACTGATAAAGTGGGAGAAATGTAGATTTGTTCAAACTCTAATTGAATTTTTAGGCCACATCGTCGAGTCGGGTACCGTCAAACCTTCCCTAGAAAAAACAAGGGCTGTACGAAATTTCCCACAGAAAATTCCATTCCGCAATATTCAACGGTCCCAAAGCATCTGTCTGATCTTACACGCAAAGTTTCAGATTTTGTCTTCGGTACTGAACAGCACAAAGCGTTTGAAACTTTGAAAAATGTCTTATCCCAAGATCCACTGCTAAAACTATTTAATCCAAAATTGCAGACAGAACTCCACACTGATGCTAGCAAAGTAGGACTTGGCGCGGTCTTACTGCAACGCTACGAAGATAATGCTCTACACCCAGTTTTCTTCTTAAGCTTCAAAACGTCTCCCACAGAAGGAAACTACAGTTCCTACGAACTTGAGGTATTAGCTATCATACGATCACTGAGAAAACTCAGAGTCTACTTACTAGGAATCGAATTTCAGATATTTACGGATTGCAAGGCATTCCAACTAACTATGAAGAAAAAAGAGTTGTGTGCCAGAGTTGCCAGGTATTGTTACTCGAAGAATTCGATTGTTCGGTTCACCACAGATAAGGAAAGTCAATGCAGCATGTGGATGCGCTCAGTAGAGTACTCACAGTGTCTTTAACTATTGAAACGGGAATTCTGCAGAGATTTAAAATGGCCCAATCTCGGAACGAAATGTGTAAGCTAATTTTGAACATTCTGACGAAGGAGCAGTATGAAGACTTTCACAACAGAAATGGTGTTCTGCACAAATTTGTCGATGGTGCCTACTTATTGGTGGTCCCCAAAAGTCTCCAGAAAAATATTATTAGTAATATTCATGAGATGGGTCATATTAATGCTCTAAAGGTGGAAACTTTAGTCAAGAGGGATTACTTCATTCCGAAGCTAAGAAGTAAGATCGAGGACGTGATTTCCAACTGTGTAGCATGCATCCTCGCAGGATATCTAAATCCGATAGAAAAAATTGATACTCCGTTACATACCTACCACATGGATCACCTTGGTCCCATTGCATCTACTGCAAAAAATTATAAACACCTGCTTCTAGTAATGGACGCATTTAAAAAGTTCGTGTAGGTCTACCCTGTCAAAAACACGACAACAGACGAAGTCATAAAAAAACTTGATTTTCAGGAAAACATCTTCGGTAGTCCCCATAGAATCATAAACGACAAACGCTCCGCGTTTACGGCAATCGACTTCAAAGAATTTTGCGACAGAAGAAACATAATACAATAACATAGAAATAATTCAGCGCTTCCAAAATAAATTCTTAAGATGTTTAGTAAATTCTCTATGGTATGTCAGAAACAACGACTTACATCGCGACCTTAAGCTTAAATCTGTTGAAGAAACGATCCGTGAATTTGCAACAGCCCATCACTCAAGACTTGGACGACATATCAACCAGGAAGCAGCAAAACTTTGCGATACAACTGGATTACTCGAAGACTAAAGCGAATTAAACCACACGAGCTAACTGGGAACAATGTTATCTAGAAGATACAACAGAATGTAAAATAAGCGTGTATTTGTTTAATGTAAATATATTGTATATAATGTAATATGTATATAACAAATGTAAACTACTCGTTAGTAGTTTAACTAGTTGTAGTATAAGGAAATGTTGTCAATTTTATAGACTTCAACAAAAAAAAAAAAACAAAATCTTAAGTATTCATCTGTGGATGATTAAATATTGTTTTTTGTATTTTTTTTTTATTTTTTTTTTTCTACCTATCTAGCTAGTTCAAAAGATTTTACTCATCTTAATCTCCTAGTCAGATTGCACTTATTCAATAGTTCCGACATTTCTGAGTTTATGTGATTGAGAAGTCTAAGTTTATGTCTATTAGCTACTTTTTGATTCCATCTACAATCATTTTAATTTCTAGATTTCTATGCAGATCAGTGTTTCTTATGTACCATGGTGCATTTACTATATTCCTTACTTTGAAATTTTTCTATTTTCAGTAAATTGGTTTTGCATGTGCATGCCTATAACTGGAGCCCGTAGGTCCATACTGGTTTTAGAATTTTCTTATAAAGCAGTTATTGTAATTGGACAAACAAGAGTAGTTCCCTATAAGTCAACACAACATAACATTTTACCGTAGCGCATGTTCAGTTCTTCTCTTTTTTTCTTTACACCCAGTTTTGCATCTAGTGTCATGCCTAGATATTTGGCTGTGTTTTCGTATTCTACTTCGTTATCATTTATTATTACTGGGATGTGCGGAATATTTTTATTTGTAAAATTGATATGGACCGACTTCAGGTCATGTAATTTAATCTGTAATTTTTTGGTCCATTTTGATATATTATTTACTGACTTCTGTAGCTTTTTCGTCGCTACTTCGACAGTTTCTCCTACAGCAAGGATAGCAGTATCATCTGCAAATGCTGCCACAGTTGTTTTCATCACTAAATGGCAAGTCGCTGGTAAATAAGTGATATAATACAGGGCCTAGCACATTGCCTTGTGGTACATCAGCTTCTATTTTCCTTAATGTGGAGTAGCCATCTCCTTGTTTGATTCTAAAAAATCGCTGTAATATATAAGACTCTAGGATTTCTGAGTATTCCTTTGGTAGATGCTTTTGCAATTTATGTATCAGTCCTTTGTGCCATACATTATCGAAAGCAAAAGAAAAGGAGCTAGAATATAAATGTTTATAAAAAAGATTTCAAATTTACTTATGTAACTTTCCTCTTTCCGTTCTCTTATGACAAGAGTGCTGAATTTCAAGGAATAGTGTTGGGAAATAAATGTGGATCAATCTAGTACTTTTACATTAATTTATTAACATTGTTCTTCCTTTTGTTCAAACGTCACCTTTTTATATTTTTTTGCACTAAAAACCTTTTAGCTAGAGTAAACACGATTTTATAAGTTGGTTATAAATAATTTCAACAGGTTATAGGCCCAGGATTCCTGATTAATTTTGGTCATTTATAATGTAATATTTGAAAAAAATTTACATACATATGTATATAGGGATGTTGTGGATGCAAGCAAATTAAAAAACCTCAAAGGCTAATATCGCTCGGAACCATGGCAGCGATACACACGATGGCAGCAATCGAAAGGTTGACCGACCGGGAAAATTACAACACATGAAAATTTGCGGTTTAAGACGTATTTGCAGCACGAGGAACTTTGGGATTGTGTGGACTTAGCCGAAAACGTGAATTTGGACAAGAAAAGGGAAACAAAAGGAAAAAACAGAAGAGGGCATTTGATGATTCTGAGGTAAACAGGAATGCAGATCTTTTGTAAGAATTAATTAATACAAATCTTGACAACTGTAGCAACGTGGAAGAATATGTCAACAGGATCTTCGCAACAGCACATAAACTTCTCAATATCGGTTTCTTGATTGATGATGAGCGGCTCGGAACTCTGCTACTTGCTGGATTGCCTGAAGTCTACAAGCCAATGATCATGGCAATAGAAAGTTCCGGTGTCAAAATCAATGCGGAATCTGTCAAACCCAAAATATTGTGGATGTAAAGACAAGTGACTCTTCGGTTTTTACTCTAATCACAGCAAGGGCTCATTAAGCCCAAATAAGCAATCTTAACCGAAATCTTATAAGAGTAGGGGTCCTCCATGTTTCAAATGCAAAAAATTTGGCCACATCAGTAAGTTCTACAAGACTAACAAGAGCGAGAACTGTAGCAGTGAAAATTCGAGAAACTTTGCGGTGGCATTCTCTTTTGATTCAGGTACTTCGATACACATGACAAAGCATTCTGAGTGGGTTTATGACATCAAAAGACCCGCGGTCGCTTCAAGTGAAAAAGTGGCAAAGTTGACATCAAGGTGAGTGGTCTAGAAGGTGAGTTTGGTCTAATACAACTAAAAAACGTTTTGTGTGTATCTGAGCTAGCGACAAATTTATTATCAGTTAATCAGATGACAAAGTACGATTGCAAGCTAAATTTTTCTGCAACCGGGTGTACAGTATCCATACTCAAATGGTAAACAAATTTTGAGAGCTCTTCATGTCTACGGTATGTACATATGTGGTAAATGCACAGGCAAATGCGCTGGCGTCTTAAGTGTTTTATGACATCAAAGAATGGGACACCTAAACTTCTCTGATTTATCGAAGTTAAGCGATAGTACATAGGACCTCAGCTGCATGGGAAACCAAAAGATCAGACCGTTTGCACCATTTGCTTAGAAAGCAAGTAATCTAAGCACCCATTTAAAAATGCTAGACGAAGATCCTCGAATTCACTCAAATGTGCGTGGACCCATGGAGCACAAATTGTTTGACATTTGTTGATGAAAAATCACGCAAAGTTTATTTTTCCAATTCCAATTCCCATTCCAAGGCTGAAGTCTTTTCAAAATTTAAAGAGTATAAGAGCCTAGTCGAAAATCAGCTGAATATGGGAATAAAGGTCTTACGGACTGACAACGGCAGAGAATTTGTCAATGCGGAGGTTACCAAGTTATTAAAGGCCCACGGAATTAGACACCAAACGACAAATCCATAAATACTGGACAAATCCATACATATGTGGAGTGGTGTCAAAACGATGATAGTCTTTAGTTGTGAAACTATGGTACATGTTCATCGGGAGAAAAGGCTGAAATGGGATCAGAAGTCAAGAAAGTTAATTTTTGTTGGCTACTGTAGTGAGACAAAAGGATACTGGTTCTATGGTAAAGGTAAGAAACAAATTATCAAAAGTAGAGAAAATTATATTTTTAGAAAAGAATTATGGAACGATGCTAATGTCCGATCTGCCAGCGGACCAAAAGTGCTGATTACGAGGACGATGAATGCAATTTGAGTACACACACCACGATAGCGTCAGAAATTATAGTAGCCCTGATGATCAAGACAAAAACATTCAACCAACAAGCTTCAACTTAAGACCACGGAAACCTAAGACCTTCACCTATGTATGCCAAAACACAGTTGAGAAGGATCCTGAAAGCGTCGAAGAAGCTTTAGTTATCAAAAGTAGAAAGCAATCGAAAGAGGCCATTAATCGCGAATTTAATTCGCTGATTGAGAACGAGACTTTGAGGTACCTTGATTCAAAAGTGTCTTGCCCACAAGGTGCAATTAGTTGTTAGTGGCTACGAACAACGACACGGCATAGACTATGAGGACATGCTTGCACCTGTTGCCCGGCAAACTTGCATTCGATATTTCATTGCGCTGGCTTCTAAACATAACTTGAAAATCGAATAGATGGACTCAGTGACAGCCTTCTTGTCTATTTATGACTTGACGACATATTTTGACATATGACGACAACAGTGATTCGGAATCAGATGCAGCCGGAGCAGAATCAACTCAGGATGGCCGGATGTGGGATGATTAAAGTGTATCAATACATCCCCTAAGTCCGTACTCTACAAGTACCATCCCAACCACCTCGACGACATCCTGTTATTTTTCTACAAGCGGTTCCTAACAAAAAACTATATTAGGGAGGACGATCAACTACTAGATGAGTTACGGTTTAGACTTCGACACGATCACCACGCATTTCGAGACATCTCCCCTGCAAGCTTACGGTACGGCAACGCTAAACTGTTGTGGTATCTTTTCTATATCTATGTACTATATATATTCATTATACACTTATTGTTATTGCATATACAGTGAATTAAACTTTTTTAAACTTCATTCGGTAGTGTTTTAGTTCCTTCGACCTAGCCCCCTTTCCCCACATGTATCCTACCACTTTTTGTGAATATCTCACCAGAATCCGTGAACTTCGGTTACGAACTTTGGGAGCTACGCCCACTTTCCGCTAAGAAAAAATTGTAGAAACAGTTTTGTGATTTGTTTAAAATCTTGGAAATATCCTCTGTATAGAAATGTATCATTGCATCTGTTTCAAAAATTCGCAACACTACGCTCACTTTATTAGGGGTGAGTTAGAAGTTGGGGGATAGGGTATCCTACGATCCATTCTAGATGAATTGTAACAAAATTATCTAGGTGAAATATATAGACGTTGCCTTTCTCTACAATTCGCCATACATTATACATGGCCACGCCCACTTTCTGAGGACATTTTCTTAAAAAAAAAAAACATTTTGTTTTCTCTAAGCTTTTTACGGTAATTGTTAGTTCGGTAATTGCAAATGGTGACAGCCACGCCCACTTTCTCGTAAGAAATCGTCTTAACAACAATTTTCTAATAAAGTCCCTAAAACGGTTCTCAAGACATTGTTCAATATAGTATGTACTGATCCTAATGAGAAAATGATCTTTGTGCTTTTGTAGTCGCTTGATCTGAGTTGCTGGGAATTGTATAACCTGGACAAGCCTCAATCTGAGTAATTTTGTTCAATTGATTCCAATCCATTTTGCAGGAGTAGTATAGGTGATCTCCATCTTGTATGACTATATTATGTCGCCCACGCGTTAACTCTCAAAAGTGCAATCAAAATAAAATAAAATGCAAAACTGGATCGTATGAAATAAAAATACAATTCCGGTAGCTTTTTAAAATATCTTTATTATCACCTTCTTATGAATTAATATTATGTTAAACTTGACTGAGTTATGGATGGAAAAGTACTGATTCGCATTCTCATATGTCAAAAGTACGAAACGTATCGATTTGAAGGTGCTCCAATTACTTCTGCTGTCTTCAGCACATTATGCAACCAGTATCCGGCAATACTTTCTTTGGGCTCACAGCTACCTTTTGCATTACGAGGGTGGGTCAATAAGTTTCTGAAAAATGAAATAAGGAACACTCTTTTCGGTATAAAATCATTTTATTTGTTGACATAGTCTTTTTTTAGCTCCATACACTTCATCCAAGGTTTCTCCAATTTTTTGATGCCCTCCAAATAATACAATTCCTCGAGCCCCTAAAAATAAGCGTTTGTTTCAGCGATGACCTCTTTCGACCCAAATCTCTTACCTCCGAGCCATTTCTTCATGTTTGGAAACAAGAAATAGTCGCAGGGGGCTAAATCTGGGGAATATGCTGGATGAGGGAGGATTTCGTAGCCTAACTCATGCAATTTTGCCATTGCGACTGCGAACTTGTGCGCCGGTGCGTTGGCCTGAAGAAAAAGAACTTTTTTCTTCGCCAAGTGCGGCCGTTTTTGCTTCAAATCGGCTTGGAATCGATCCAGCAGCTCTGCGTAATATGCTCCGGTTATCATTTTACCCTTTTCAAAGTAATCTATGTGAATAACACCGCGCGCATCCCAAAAAACTGTCGCCATGACCATGTTTGCTAACAAGCCCGCCACCAGGAGAAGTCCATTGTTTGACTGTTCCATGGTTTCTGGTGTGTTCTGGTGAATCCAGGTTTCATCCACGGTTACGAAACGGCGCAAAAACTCAGCCGAATTTTTCTGGAACATCGCCAAACTCACATTTGAAGTTGTCAAACGAATGCGTTTGTTGTCGATTGGGAGCAAACGAGGCACCCATCTTCAGGACAGCTTTTTCATGTCCAAATGATGATTCTTGACAAAAAAAAAAAAAAAAATAAAAAATTTAAGGTGACGACACAATTTGTGTTAATTTTCACTGACTTATTGACCCACCCTCGTATTGCGTTAAGTATCTGAAGTAATTGAGGCAGTATATTTAATTACTTATTGAGGAATATTTTGAAAATATTTGGGGGCAATGTATTTATGTATGTGTTAAAAGTATTTAGAGGCAGTGTATTTATTTGCCTTATTCAGAATTGCATTGAGTTTTATTTAGATGTCATTGGCTTAACTCCAATATCTAACTCACGTACTTGCAATTTGTTGGTTGTTCATTTGCAAATCAATACAATTTTGAATTTTGGCAAAGTTGCTAAAATATTTTTTTTTTTTTTTTGTTAAAAAAATTATTGAAAAATTGTTCAATTTTGGTTTGCCATGTCCTAACACATATGAAATATTGTTTAGATGTCGATTTTCAACTAAATCGTTCAAGCCGTATCCGAGAAATGACCAACTTTCAAAATTTGGTAATAAGTAAAGTACCGTTATACAACTTTTGTTCCAAAAGCTTACTGCCTCTAGTAAGAAATCTCTAACTTAACACAAATATAAAATTTAAACAAAATCGTTACAGCCGTTTACGAGAAAATCGATTTTTGTCAAAATAGTAGTCGTTAGTAAAGCTTTGGAGTCAGAGTGTAATTTAGCGCACATACATACAGACAGAATTGAGAGACCCACTTTGCAAGTAGAAAGGAACTCAAGAACTAATATGGGATGTATATATATATATATATATCTACATATGTACATATGTACTTTGAATAGGCTGATTTTGACTTTAAAAAAATTAAATTAGATTTGGCTTAAAATTAGTCTAAGGCACCGTCATTTTGGAGTGAAACTTTTATAACAACAGCTTTGTTATACGAGTAACTATCATACTTTGTTAGCTTATATACGATGTTTTGGTCGTAGTCCTGTAGTACTATAATGGCATTCAGTCTATCGCCTTCAAAACGTTATTAGAGAAACTAAATCCTTCTTGAGAAGGATGGAGTGACACACGAACAAAACTTAAACTTATACTCGAATTGTTTAATGTCAATACATTTCCTTATAAAAGATGACTCGTGTGTGTTTGCTACTATTTAACTAATTCGAGTGCTTAAAATAAAAATAAAATAAATATTTGGCGCAACAGCTCTTTAAGTGCCAGGGCCTAGCTTCTCGCAACCACTCGTGTTGTGTGCGTTATATTTTTCTCACGAATGGAAGGGACCTACAGTTTAGTGCCGTATCCGAAAGGCAATTTGTTTTGAGAAACTTTTTCGTGACAACAATACTCTCGGATGTTTGTCAGACGTTCGAGAGAGGTGGGATCGTGAAAAAACTTTTTGATGTTTTCCGGGATTCGAACTTGTTACCACACGTTTTACAATTCAGAGATATGATAATTAAATTACTATCTTTCATCTGTAACATTATTATACAATTGTATGAATTTAAAGATATTTACATGTTAAGTTAGTATCCGAAGGGAAAAGCGAAAAAAAACCCTTCAATTTAAAGAAAAAAAAAAAAAAAATAAATAAATAAATAAATGTATATATAAACAAATAAGTAAATAATTAAATATATAAATAATTAAGTAAATAAATAAATATATAAATAAATAAATAAATAATAAATAAATAAATATATAAATAAATAAATAAATAAATGTATATATAAATAAATAAGTAAATAAATAAATATATAAATAAATAAGTAAATAAATAAATAAATAGATGAATAAGTAAACATATAAACAATCAAAAACAGAGAAAAAAGAAGAAAAACATAAAGATAATATGGTATTAGCTACCATGTTGAACATGATTATCATTCAGGTTGTTCACTAGAGGATTTTCAGCAAAATTACAGCGATCTAAAAAGCGTTGACTTAATTTCTGTATTCTATCGAAGATCAATTCAACATTCGCCCTTTGGTGAATATCGCGTGTTGAATGATACCACGGTAATTTTAGCATCATTTTCAATAATTTATTCTGGGAAACCTGCAATTTCTTAATATGGCTTTTTGCGCAGTTACCCCACACTTGGCAACCATAGAGTAGAATTGCTTGGACAATTACCTTGTGTATGATTATTTTGTTATCATTTGACAGCTTTGATCTACGATTTATAAATGGATACAACATCTTAATTGCAATTGCAATTTTTTTTAAGGTGTTCGTTATATGAGCATTAAAAGTTAGTTTGGTATCCAGATAAATTCCAAGATATTTTACGGAAGGCTCCCAACTAATACTTGCCCCATTTACCTGGAGCTGTCCACTAGGAAGAAAGCAGGCTTTTCTTTTTCTGGTGAAAAAGATTGCTTTAATCTTATCTTCATTAAGTTTGATTTTCCATTTGTTCAGATATGTCTGCAATATACTCAACCCATAGCTAAGATTCCTCTCAATGTCGAGAGCGAATTCATGAGAGGAGAATATCGCCGTGTCGTCAGCAAATAGAGCTACTTCACAGTTGGGTACTGATGGTAAATCGGATGTGAACAGGTTATACAAGACAGGTGCAAGAACCGAACCTTGAGGAACACCAGAACGAAAGTGGACAATGTTAGAGACATCATTATTGACGTACACTTTGAAACAACAATTGGACAAGAAACTACGGATAATTTTACAGATATGCGGAGGAAAATCGGCGTTGATCATTTTGAAAAGGAGGCCGTCGTGCCAAACTGAATCAAAGGCTTTTTCAAAGTCCAGTAGTATCATGCCCGTTGACTTACCTACTGCACGAGATGACTTTACGTGCTTGCAGATCGACGTACTATGGTTGCGCCTGAAACCAAATTGTTCATTAGGAAATAAGTTGTTGTCAGCAATATGTTTGCAAATTTTTTCCTTTAAGACCTTCTCATAAATTTTGCCAAGAACACTTAGTAAACTAATTGGTCTGTAACTGGAAATTATATCAGGAGGCTTACCAGCTTTGTGTATATGTACAATCTTCGCAACTTTATATATATTTGGAAAGTATTCCATTTTAATGCATGCGTTAAGAATGAATGTTAAACGCTTAAGACCAGATTTAGGCATTTGTTTAATATAAGCATTTTTAATTCGGTCAATTCCTTCAGCTTTACGTATACGCAGCTCATTGACCATGAATTTGGTATCTTCTACCGTTATATAAGCACTTTAGGGTGGAGCAGTGATGTTGTTTAAAAGATTATGGATTGCTCGGTTTACTGAATCAGTTGTTGCGGGGTCTCCAAGGTTCGAAGATATTTCATGGTTTTTGGAGAAGTTTAAAGCAAGTGCGTTTGCCTTGTCAAGATCCGTACAGTACGTATTGCCTGAATCTTTAAGAAATGGTAGTTGTCTATTTTTATTCTTAACCACTTTGACAATGTCCCAAAAGGGTTTCGAATTTACATCAAGGGAATGTAATTTTGCATTCCATTTTTGATTATTGTAATCAAAAATGATTCTGGAAATTAACCTGTTTAGGTGGGAAACTTGGTGATTGTAGTACGGCTGACGATATCTTTGCCAGTGTCTTCGGCAAGCATTTCTTACTTTAATGAGTTCAAGTATATAAGCTGGAAGCCTTATCACAGTTTTCTTTTTAGGGACCTTAGGAATACTTAAGTCAATAGAGTCTAGTATTTGTTGACCAAAATCAGTGACGATAGAGCCAATATCTTCTGTGCACAAAATGCTGTCTAGATTACTTGGAATGTTTCGGAGTTTAGAATTTAATTCTGACCGGAAACGATTCCAATTTGCATTTTTGAGGTCTAGTACATATTGTTCCCTTTGTACACCTGATCTTAGGACCCGACAGAAGACGCGGTTATGATCTGAGCTGAGGTCGTTAATGGAAACAGGTTGGGAAAGATAACCGGGCACATTTGACACAAATAAGTCAAGCACAGATGGACAACGATTATAACTGGCGTTATAGGTCGGACTAGAAGGGTATATCACAGTTATTGGAAGACCTAGACACAGATCTGATAGAATGGTACCATAGGCGTTTGCTCGTACGCATCCCCAATCTCTATGTCTGCAATTTAAGTCTCCACCAATTATAAACTCACCCTGGAGGGAGAATAATTTGCGAAGATCATTCTTAAAAGCCATCTTTCTTTCCATAGAGCTTTTACCAACGGGAAAGTAAGCACAATAGATTTTGATTTCCCTTTGATTAGACATTTTAAGTTATTTCCTATGTTTTCTATGTACCACGTTTTCACAATAGGCAAAATTGATCTTCTTATTAGAATTGCCACACTTCCACCATCTCTATCGACTCTATCACATCGATAGCATTTGTAGTCGGGCGTGGATAATCGTAAATCCTGCTTAAGCCAGGTTTCAGTAACTAAAGCAACGTCAACGTTTCTGGTATTTAAAAAGTTCGTGAATTCTGTAATTTTACTTCTGATACTTCTACTATTCCAAGTAATAATATTTAAATGGCTATCTATCATATTATTTAGCATCATGATTCAAAAACTTAGTGGCTAAACGTGTGATAACGTTAAATTGTTCAAATTTGTTCTTACATGTAGATAAATTTGTTATTAATTCCAAAGCCAAAGCGTTTAATTCATCAGCTGTGAACAAGGTGTTGTCGCTGGAAATGTTGTTACACTTGTTGTTGGCAATGTTGCCAGAGATTACAGGAATGTTATCAGGAACATTGTTGATTGAAGAGTGAGCGAGATCTTCCCACACTCTATGATTCTTATGAGAGGCGGGAATCAGCTGACGTCGTGGTGGCAGTGGTGGAAAATCCGTCAGAGAGCCGATTGGAACTTGAAAATTTGCAGAGAGCACAGGTGGTGAGACATGTTGTCGGTTGGAAGTTTTTGACATAACTTTGTGTTTATGTTTCTCCTTAAGTTCCAAGAACTTCATTCGGCTTACACATGAAGGGTCGGTGGATTTGTGCGGCCCATTACAATTTGCACATTTGGCACTTGAAAGATTTGTGAAATCGACACTTTTATGAGAACCAGCACAGTTGGCGCAAAAGGTGTTAACGTGACAGTTTTTTTCCCCATGCCCAAACATCTGACAGTTGTGACATTGAGTTAGTTTACCTTTAAGTTTTCGTTGGTAGTTCCAACTCACTTGTGTGTGAAAGATGGACCGATGATTTTTTTTTAGATCATGTAATTTGATTGATCCATTTTCCAAGAATATGAGGTAAAGGGTGTCTGTGAAGTGTTCTAATTTTTTTGTTACTTTTTTAACATTAATGCACTTGAGGCCAATTTTGATCAGTTCGGTTTTTAATAAATTCGGGTCCATTTCGCCCATTCCGTATAAAACGACTTTGAAAGCTCTCTCATTCTTGAAATCGTGAGAGAAAAATTGACAGTTTTCACTTTTTAACTTTTCAATTATTGCACTATAAGAATCAATAGAATTGCATTTGATTTTTATGCCTATTGTACTATTGCGTACATATGCACCTTACGGGAAACAGACACCGCGGGAAACTGTTTATCATTGATATCAGTTTTGTTCAGCGCCGCCGAGTCAGCAGCAGTTCCCACGTATTTTAAGTTTTATGCAATAAGAGATCAGGTAATATTAGTATGCGTGTCAGCATAATTTATACTATAAAAATGTGTGAAATAAAATTTTACGTCGGATTTGAATACGACAACTCCAACAGAAAGGTGTATTAATGTTAAACTATAACCACCCCCCACCAGTGGTAAGGTGGTCTTAGTTAGACATAATAATATATCAACATAATTGGTCCTTCGAGTTACTGAACTACGACTAGGAGAATAGAACAAAAGTGTGAAGTTTAAAGTTTAAAAGTAGTGACAAGTGTAAAAAAAAAGAGAAACGAGATACGAGATAAAAATGACGATTTTAGACGATTTGGTTCAACTACAACGTGAGAGAGCGGAATGGATAAAGAAAATATCCGAAAAGTACACGAAAGAACCCAAAATAAGACGAACAAAGGGATTCATCAAAGAACGATTAGATGACCTCGACCATCACTGGAAGGAGTTTGAGAACGGAGATAAAGAAATACGAAAGCACGAGCATTTCAGCGAAAAGCATCCATACATTGAAGCCAACTTCTACAAGCAAGTAGAAGCAACGATGACGACAATACGGAACAAGTTAGAAGACAAGCTGAGGGAGGTATTAGAAGAAGAATCTAAGGCCCAGCCCGCGAATCCATTACCAAGAGCAGCAGGACTAGTTGACAACTTGGATACAGCTAGGCCAATAACTACAACATCAGGATACAGAAAGTCACCGAACGACGTTAAGGATCAGCAAGATGAAGAGCAAAAAAGAAGAATGAAACGCCAAGAAGCGCAAAAACAAGCATTCTTCAGATCAGTGGATAGGATGGAGAAATCATTGCAGACATCAAAAGCATACTATGTCCATAAACAGCAAGCAATGCAAAGCCAATGGGAGAATATAGTTGGAACGCATAACGATATAATAGAACAGGCAATAGAAATACTTGATGAAGACTACATGAACGAGCATGAAGAATTAGAGGAGATTTACGAAAATATTATGGTGAATGTACAAAAGAAGATTGATGCATTTGAGATCAAGCATGCAATTGGTACGAGGCAAGACGGCACTACAGAAAATACGCACCACGAGCTGAAATTACCCGTGTTAAAGTTACCAACATTCAATGGTGATTATAAACAATGGAAGTCATTCTTTGATTTATTTGAGCAAGCTATACATAAAAACGATAAGCTTGGGAATGCTCAAAAAATGCATTATCTAAAAACAAACGTGACGGGGGAAGCAGCCAAGATCATTCAGCACTTGCAGATAATGGACAGCAACTACGAGACGGCAAGGGAAGCTTTGGTAAACAGATACGAGAACACCCGAATGTTAGTGAATGCGCAAATTCAAGCATTGATTAACCAAAAGGAGTGCCAATTTGAATCTGCAGAAAATCTGAAAAGACTACACGATGGAGTGTGTCAATGCCTTAAAGGGACTGAACATCGATACGGAGAGCTGGGACCCTATAATACTGTACATCATCTCGCAAAAAACTAGACAACGAAACGAGAAAGGCGTACGAACAGTCTTTGAAAAAACCGAAAGATTTGCAACCTCTGAACAATTTTTTTACGTTCCTGGAGAACAAATTCCATGCTTTGGACAATTTAGAAGAAAAGAAGAAGAAAGTGGATATTCAAAGGGACAAAAATCCCTTTAACAATAAGCAGGGGTTCGTCAAGAATTTTTATGCAACTGTAACTCCGTTTTGCAAAGCATGCAATGGCGTGCATTGGCTTCACACTTGCAGTACATTTATTCAAATGCCAGTCAAACAAAGGAAAGAGGTTGTGCAAAAGAAAAAACTGTGTAAAAATTGTTTCAAGCCAAATCATGAAACATCAAGATGTCCGTCAGGAAAGACTTGTCAAATATGTCATCAGCGTCACCACACACTACTCCACATTTCGCACTTAGATAGGCAACCTCAACAGCCGCAAACGAATTTTTCTGCGAACAAACAACATAACAAAACATTGTTAGCAACAGCGGTGATAAAAACCAATTGGAAAGGTTGTGATTACTTCCTTAGAGCTCTTATCGACCAGGGCTCTCAGTCTTCCTTCATCACCGAAGAAGCAGTACAGCGACTGCAACTACAACGGAAACGAGCAAATGCTTCAATTACTGGCTTAGGAGCAACGCATGCAGGAACGGCAAACAGTAAGGTTGATCTACAAATTCAGTCCATATATCCGTCAGAATTTCAAACATGGAGAGAATTCTTAGTACTAAACAAGCTTACAAGGGTACTACCGGAAGAATCCTTTACAACTAACGATTGGGATCATATTAAACATTTACCCTTGGCGGATCCATCATACAACAAGAAAGCGGCCGTAGATATGCTGATTGGAGCTGATGTGTTCCAGGACATAATTCTTGAAGGGGTGATTAAAGGCAACCACGGCACCCCAGTCGCTCAAAACACGCAATTAGGTTGGATATTGTCTGGAAGTATTCAACATCACTCAAAGGCAAATGAAGCATCGGTTTGCTTAATATCGAACATAGAGTTAAACGATCAACTTAAATCATTTTGGGAAATAGAAGAAGTACATGAAGAAAGAGGTCTCACTGAAGAAGAAGCTCGATGCGAAGAGATATTCAGGGCAACACACAAGAGGAACGAAGTTGGAAGGTACATTGTTCGACTACCGTTCAAAGAAGACACATGCAAGTTGGGCGAATCAAAAGACAAAGCGCTAGCTCGATTTCTTCAGATGGAGAAAAAATTTACGCGAAATAAGCAACTTTATGATGACTATGTACAATTCATGAGGGATTACATTGAGCTCGGACACATGGAAGAAGTCAAACCAACATCGGTTATGAAATCAACAAAAGAAGTGTATTACCTACCGCACCATGCAGTCATCAAGCCGGATAGCTCATCAACCAAGGTTCGAGTTGTCTTTGACGCGTCGTCACGAACGAGTTCAGGAGTAAGCCTAAATGACACAATGCTTACAGGTCCAGTTATACAACAGGATTTATACTCTATACTAGTGCGATGGAGAAAACATAAAATTGCATACAGAGCGGACATTGAAAAAAAGGACCGCCAAATACTAGTGGCTCACGAAGACAGAGACTTTCAGCGTATATTGTGGAGAGAAAGCCCAACACAAAATATCAAGGAATATCGGTTAAACACCGTGACTTACGGAACCTCATCAGCTCCATATCTGGCGATAAAAACACTTCAACAACTCGCGTGCGATGAAAAGGAGAAATTTGAAATAGCTTCAATGATAACTGGCCAAGATTTCTACGTTGATGACTTACTTTCGGGAGCGGATACATTAGACGCAGCAGTAGAGGCACAACAGCAATTGGTACAACTCATGGCGAGCGGAAGATTCAGACTACGCAAATGGTCTTCAAATACAAAAGCCATTTTGAGAAATATAACATTAGAAGATCAAGAGCAAGGAAGATTCAAAATAAATGGCTACGACCCCATTAAGACCCTGGGAATATACTGGCGACCGGAGTCCGATACTTTTGAATTCAAAGTTAATATTGCAACAGGGAATAAAAATCTGACAAAAAGAGTAATTGTGTCAGAAACAGCTAGGCTATTTGACCCATTGGGATGGCTAGCTCCAATTATAGTAAGAGCAAAGCTAATCCAACAACAACTCTGGAAGTCGGAAAAAACTTGGGATGAAATACTTTCGGATGAAAACGCTCACGAATGGAAGGTATTCAGAAGCCAACTGTCTTGCATAGAAGAAATTAAAATACCACGATGGATCCAATACGAATCAAAACACCGCATAGAATTACATGGATTATGTGACGCATCGGAGAGAGCATTCGCAGCCGTGATTTATACAAGAATTACAACTGTTTCTGGATAAATTATCACAAGATTACTATGTGCTAAGACAAAGGTAGCACCAATTAAGAAGATATCGATACCGAAACTCGAACTTTGCGGAGCAGTCCTGCTGGCAAAATTACTTGAAAAAACCAAGGCCAAATTAGAAATAAAGGATCTGGAAATACATGCATGGACAGACTCATCAATAACATTAGCATGGATCACCGGAAACCCTAACAAATGGAAGAGCTACGTAGCGGCCAGAGTTACGATAATAACCAAATTAGTAAGCTCAGACAAATGGCATCATGTAAAGGGTAAGGACAATCCAGCGGATTGTGCATCTAGAGGACTATGGCCTTCAGAACTCAACGCACACTCAATTTGGAGGATAGGTCCACCATGGCTAGTACAGGCACAGGCGAACTACACTGACTCCACAACTCACAGCACCAACGAGGAAGTTAAGAAACAGCACACAAACACCTTCACTTTAACGGTGGAACCAGATGTCGTAGAAAGATTGCTGTCGCAGTATAGCACAATTAGGCGAATAACAAGAATACTCGCGTTTTGTAAACGATTTGTGCACAACTCACGATCATCAAAAAATAAATTGCGGGGACAAATCACATGTCAAGAAATTGAAAGCGCTGCGAGGGTAGTTATACGACACGTACAGCAGACAACGTTCAAGGATGAGGTCGTCAACTTAAGGAGAGGAAGGGAAATTGACAGTAAGAGTAAACTACGGTGCCTCAATCCATTACTGGATGAGAACGAGGTGATGCGAGTAGGAGGACGATTGGCGAAAGCAGAACTATCATGCTCGCAGAAACATCCCATAATCATCCCACATTCCGGGTATTTGACCACCATGTTGATAGACGAGGCCCACAAAACCACCTTACATGGAGGCTACGCTCTTACCCATGCACATCTACGGCAACAATACTGGATTCTGAGTGGTCTAAGTGCAGTCAAACAACGAGTCCGTAGATGTACTACATGTTTTCGACACAGATCGTCAACGAGAACTCAAATGATGGGAAATCTGCCACAACCGAGAGTGTCCAAAGCCAGACCATTTTTAAATACCGGAATCGACTATGCAGGACCCATAGATATCAGGACAGCGAAAGGAAGGGGAAACAAATCATATAAAGGATATATAGCCGTATTTATATGCTTGGCAACAAAGGCAGTTCATCTCGAAGTTGTTAGCGACTTAACAGCAAATACCTTCATAGCAGCTTTTAAGAGATTGTGCGCCAGGAGAGGACATGTGGGACACCTATACAGTGACAACGGTACGAATTTCGTGGCTGCAAACAAAATTCTTCAGCTAAATGCAAGGGAGGCGAAAGAGTACAACGATGAAATATGCGAGGCATTAACAACTTACCATACGGAATGGCATTTCATACCCCCAGCGGCACCCCACTTTGGTGGCCTATGGGAGGCAGGAGTGAAGTCTGTTAAACACCATCTCAAGCGAACTATTGGTGAGCACAAGTTGACATACGAAGAGATGTCTACACTATTAAGTCAGATCGAAGCATGCTTAAACTCAAGACCTCTTTGTCCAATTTCAACCGATCCTGATGAAGTAGATGTCTTGACGCCAGGTCATTTCCTGATAGGAACAACCTTACTGGCACCCCCGGAAAAGCATAGACTCAATGAAAGGGAAGGTTTAGTAACGCGATGGCAACTGATAGAACGATTACAACAACATTTCTGGAAAAGATGGAGTTCAGAATATATAACGACACTGCAACAACGTCCGAAATGGACAACAAAGAACGAGAATCTTAAGGCTGGCAACATTGTTTTGGTGAAGGACGAACAACTTCCTCCAACAAGATGGATGTTTGGAAGGATACTAGAGACACATGCTGGAGAAGATGGTCTGGTGCGTGTAGTAACCATCAAAGCAAGGAACAAGATCTACAAAAGACCAGTCACTAAGATATGTCTGCTCCCAATAAGCGATAACGACGAACAAAGCGAAAAACAAGATGACAGTAAGCGGACTGATCAGCTTACCACAACAACCTGCTTGTCAACATGTCCATGGTCGGAACCTGTAAACCAAAGTCAACCGATAAAACTGCCAGACGAAATTCAGAGTAACAATCCAGAAAGGAAGAAAAGGTTGAAGGACGGCCCCTGGTTACAAATTTTGTACACACTGTTGGTGATAATAGCATTAGGCAGAAGATGTGCAACGGCATTAGATACAGAACCTAAAGGTTTCAAGGTTACACCGTTTAGAAATCGCCCGGGAATCTACTTTGAAAAAATTGGAAACATTAACCTCATAGTTAATGACTGGAAGATAATCGCATATTATGATCTGACCAACTACTGGCGGGAACTTTCAGGATTCGAAAAACTGATTAACGAAATGAACGAATTCTGCAAAATGAAAGCCGCTGATGCACTGACACACTACATAATTCAACAATTTAACCACCAACTGGCCATTATAAAGGGCAATAACGACCTCCTATTAAAACAAGGAGCTGGAAAAGAACCAGCTACCAGAATGAAACGATCACCGTTTGACTTCGTTGGAACTGTTGCGAACAAGCTTTTTGGGGTTTTAGACGAGTCGTATGCGGAGCATTACGAGCAGCAGATTCAGCAAACACGATTGAATGAGAACTATCTACTCACGCTGATAAGGAACCAAACATCGATCGCAGAATCAACCAGCAACATCTTGCAGAAAAATACACAAGCCGTGACTGCACAACTCCAAGTATTTCACAACAACCTAGAAAACTTGAAAAGCTATGTAACGCAAACTAGCAACCAGACGGCGGCAGAACAGAAGTTCTTAGCCATATCAACTTATACCACGTTAGCAATGGTAAATTATCAGCAGGTTCAAAATTCGTTATTGGACGTTTTAACGGATCTTCATCACGCTAAAGTAAATCCGCTTATAATTACGCCAGACCAACTTCGCGCACAGCTAGAGTTGATAAGAAAGCACCTACCTCCACAGCTGTCCGTCGCAGAAGACCGAACAGATTCGAATCTGCTAGCACTTTACAGGCTGCTAACAGCAAGGGCCCGAATAACCCAGCAAACCATCATATTCGACATAAGACTTCCGCTAATCAAGTCAGAAGACTATGAAATGTTCAAGGTTATACCAGTACCGACACCCCACAAAAATGAGTTTGTCTTCATTGAACCATCATTAGACTACTTAATAGTCAACTTACTGAGAGAGTCATACAACAGAATGGCAAGGGAGGAGCTCAACAAATGTATGAAAATCAGCGACAGATACTTATGCCAACAACAACATCCCATGTTTAATCGCCAATCCAACGTCAGCAGATGTGAAATGGACCTGCTCACCCACACCACGAACTTATCACCGTTCTGCAAGCTACGAAGCATAAGCCCATCTCCTGTGTGGATCCAGCTAAATAACGGAAATAGTTGGATATACGTTTTGGACAGGAAGTACACCTTTAACATAATCTGCGGAAGACGGATTCTAGAAGTCTCACTACAAGACGATGGCATTTTAACATTAGAGTCAAACTGTATTCTAAAACAGGACACGATGAGCATAACAGCTTACGAAAGGATGTCCAGCAAACTTAATACAACTTTCATTCCGACCACAAATATCACGGAAATATTATCACACGACCCAAGAAATGTTTCAAGACCATTGGTCATCTCACATCCCAGTCTCAAGAGTAACAATGAGGAGTACGACACACTAAACAAACGGATAGCAGATCTCCAAAACAGCGAGGAACTACCAGTTGATTCAACGGCTCACCACGTGCACTACAGCATTTCCTACAGCCTGATTGGCGGATTATTCATCACCATCGTGGCATATATAGTGTGGCAGCGTAAAAGGAAAAGAACTATACTGGCACCACAGGCCCCAGTACCTGCCTCAAGGCGGTTCACAACATCGGACTTTAACATATAAGTCAGTTCGGCCCGGCAGAATGTACTATTGCGTACATATGCACCTTACGGGAAACAGACACCGCGGGAAACTGTTTATCATTGATATCAGTTTTGTTCAGCGCCGCCGAGTCAGCAGCAGTTCCCACGTATTTTAAGTTTTATGCAATAAGAGATCAGGTAATATTAGTATGCGTGTCAGCATAATTTATACTATAAAAATGTGTGAAATAAAATTTTACGTCGGATTTGAATACGACAACTCCAACAGAAAGGTGTATTAATGTTAAACTATAACCACCCCCCACCAGTGGTAAGGTGGTCTTAGTTAGACATAATAATATATTGTAGTATGCGGGCTACGGCTCGAGTAGATAAAACAATTATTCTGAGAAATTATTTCTTTATTTTCTACTCTATAGAACAATTCAAGTTCACACTATACTATTCTTCGCCTTATTCTTTTCTTACAAGGTCTCTTTCCTCTCAAATCACTTTATCTCCTTTCAATTTCTTAATTCACAAATCCAAACTAATTACTTTTTCTTGTTCACTCTCAACTTTCAATTTATCACCAAATTACAACTTCGCCCATTATCACTTTTCCAATCTCTTCGCCACGGTTCTAAACCAACTGTCTTTTTTTTGATCGCCATCTGTCCTTATATAGCAGAAGTTTCTGATAGCCAGAAGCTTCTAGCAAATTCTTCGACCACTGGAACAAGAGAAATAATTATTGCAGTTATAATTCCCTTTTATCCCTGATATTATTCGTCTCTTTCGTTGACATGAGCTGTGGATACTTCGTCCCAGACACGAACCTCGAATGAAAGGACAGTTTGAACCAAAATTCTGCCAAAATGGAAAGTCACTTCGGAATTTGCTGCATAGACATAGGCGCGTAGTTATTATTATGCTACAATATCAACACTATAGACATTTTTTTTTATAAAATAGTCTGATATATTTAAGGACTTAGCAATGTTATGCACATTTTCACATGATTTTTGCAATAACTTGATTGGCGGCACATACACTTTTTCACTAGAATTAATTGGCGAGATTATTTCGTCCATATCCTCTTCCCCATCCAATAAGCATTGCAATGGGCTATAATAATTAGATCTTGGATCATTTTTCTTTTCCTTGGTGTTCTTCATGATGGAACAGAATTTTTTATCCAAGGACAATCGTTTGTCCTCAGTGTCTGGTGATCTTTCGCGTTTAGGAATTTTGATTTTTTATTTACTAGGTTAGATTCGGATGACATGCTCAAGCAAAAGCTCCGGTGAGACTCTCCGTTCTGAGTAATTTTACCAATTATCATGAACTGATTGTAGGTGTATAAGCACACAGCGAATTTTGTAGATCTATTGTACTTCTCCGACTTGGACCACTAGTCAATGAGATACTCAACTTAGAGCACTTCCTTCAGACCGACGATTGTAGATATCCTTCTAATAATTGACAGGTATCCAGGTGACCTCCCTTTTTTGGATCAGCGCTTCATATTCCTTAAGCCGGTGCGCTTGAGTTTCCTGAACATCTCCGCAACGACTCCATTTTTCTTTATATACAGTTTCTTGAGATGTTTCTTAAGTCTACGACCCATTAGAAAGCCCTTAAGACTTTTTTCATTCCTTAGCTCTTCCATATTTAATGAGGTCCCAGCCCACATAGTGGGTTCTTCCTTCATAGTTGATCGGCTGCTTCATTCCCTCTACTCGCACACGACCTGGTAGCGAGTAGAGGGTGATTTTGTTGTTGTTTATCTCGACAAGACATTTCTATGACAGTTTAGATCTGATTTCATGAGAGATCAGTGTTATCTGACAATTTCGCGATGCTTGGAAGATACTGCGAGAAGTTCCCATTGCTGCCGGGTACTTTGTTATGGGAGTCCTTTAGTTCCTTGCTGTTTCTACGGCAGTTAGTTTCATATATCTGCGTTACCGCTCTGTTAACCTTATCCATGTTGTGCTCCAGTTTTCAGTGGCGACTTGCCCATTTTTTCCATTTCACATTCATAGAATTTCAGGTTGAAGTGGTTTTATACATCTAGCAGTCTGTGGTGTAAGGTAATTCCACCTTTAAAACCAGTAAGGTTAATCGTGATAATTCTGTGCTGCTGAGTATGAAACAAGAATATTTTCGTTTACCCTAGTCACAAAAGTTGGTGTACTGCTCACATTAAGAATATCTAGGTTTTCTTCAAAAATATACCCCATTCTTGCAGTATGCGATGGTGTCAGATCCCATCGGAAGTTGAACCTCTATGGGCGTTATGTTCTCATCTCCAGTGAAGTGAACTGGAGCTTCTATTCTGTCGTGGTGGACGCTTTCTAAGTTAATTTTGGCTGGGGATGGTGAAAAAGACATTAAAAGTTTATGTTATTTCTGATTAGTATGCAGGTCTTAGGAGAGTCCTGCTTGCGCTCCAAACTACCTTTACATCCTTACTCGATAATCCTCGTAATTGTCCCATATAATACTATTATTCTCGTATCAGCACAAGTGCAGGGTGTTGCTTGTAAACATCGCATGATGGAAGTTTACAACAACATCCCACGATGGATGTTTGGTTGTGGTAAATGGGTGAGTTTTTTTTATGGTTATTATGGCTGTTCTGTGAGTGATGACACCATCTCCTCATCATTTTCCGTTAAAGAATTTTGTCCTGGATGCTGCATATTGAGGGTGGAGATGTCAATGCACCCTAGCTCTTCTTCACTAAGCGGAATGGCCTCTGTTGCAGTAATTTGTGCGGCTGATACCGTGGAGCTAATTCTGCATCTATTGCCCCATTGGCTAGGAGTTGTGGATTGGATGTACACAGATGGTATCTTCTTCGCTCCGGTAGTTGTCGTAGCTTGTCTTCTTAGCCCACTGATACGTACTCTGCCGAACATGTATCCGATAATGTGGCCTTCATTGGCAATAGCCTCTACAGATTAGACTCGAAATAATTTGACCCTCACCATCCTCTCGACAAACGGCATCCGTTTCCTTTTTTTATATTCTGATTTCCGCAGAGTGGGTATGTTACTGTCTACGTATTCCTCTACTCGACATTTTTCTGGTTTCTTCAGGTTTGAGGCCTTGGGTTAGGAAGCGCAGTTACCATTTTCTCCCTGCTGCACTGTCCCCTTTTGGGTGAATCATGTAGTCCTCCAGGTTACCTCAGAACTTGTAGTGTGAGGATTCCAAATTCCTCTTTAAATTTCCTACTCACCTATTTGTTTTTTTCTTCTTGGGAAGTGGGTTCTGGGATTCTGATTTCTCCACAGGAGGTCGCTTAATTTCCTTGTAGCTTGAATCCGGCCTTCTGTTTCCTTCTCCTCCTCTCTGGTTTGGCAGAGGTTTTTGAGGTCTTGTTCTTCGACTTATTTCTTACCTCTGCAATAAGCGTCGTCTCGGATGTTTCACCACTTCGCTCATTTTTCATGTGTTCCCACAATTAGCTAAGGCAATTCAATAGATTCTTCAAATGCGCAGCTAATATATTTCCTTCAATTTGAATGCCGCGTGTGAAAATTGCGTCATTGGGGATTATAATTAATTTCCAGAATGATCGACTGCCTCTAACTTTAGCTAGCTTCTGAGTCAGATAAATTGGTATACTCTGTTGGCCTCCAACCATGGCTCTTTCCTCTTACGCTTTGCCACAAACAGTAAAAGTCTAGCAGCTTCCGCTGTACAATTCATAAAGATGTTTGAACTCCGGTTGGACTCCAGTTCATATGCTCTAACAGAACTGAGCACGAAGGTAAGATTAGTTGTATATCTCTGTGAGCTTTTATCCATCCATTTCAATTTCGGCAGTAGTTGCATGTCGGGATTTGAGGACTCAGGTTAAATCCCCAGCGTAACCGTAGGAATTAGTAGTATATATGTATCTTCGTGGGTCATAACTTCTAACTTTAGACCCCCTAAGCCTTCTAACTACTTTCGTAAATATGTACCTCTTAAAAAATATGTACCTCATCACTTTTGGTTCGCTCGTTCATCAAAGTCAGACCATTCCTGATAATATTCGCATTTCCAACTATGAACTCCGGTTCTAATTGCAGTAGTTGCCCCATTCCGACTTTCTCGTCTCCAATAACCATTACGTTTTAATAGCTTCACTATAAAATCAATTTTATTTACGTAGCTTCTAACTCAGTTGTAATAAATTAAGCGTGACGTTGAGAAATAGTTAAAACAGGTGCAATAATATCTTCCTATACAGAGGATATTACCACGATTTTTCAGAAATTTTATCACTAAACCGTGCTGCAGCTTTTTCTTATCAGAAAGTGGGCGTGTCTTCCAAAATTTGTAACCAAAGTTCACAGATTCTGATGAATTTACCACCGTAAATAGTTTTGGAAAAGTAACATATGGCTTTTTCTTTAAGAAAACGACCCCAAAAAGTGGACGTGGCTTTCTATAATTCATACATTATACAAAGCGACGCCCACTTTTTGGAGTCGTTTTCTTGTAAATGTAAAGAAAGTCAACATCTACATGTTTTACCTTGAGAATATTTTTCAGTTTCTAACAAAACTAATGAGAAAATCGACATTATTTTAGAAGTGGGCGTGTCCGTGGGTGGATTTCAAAAATGTTTACGTTTGTATTATTTCGGAAAGCTTCTATACCAAATTTTATGGTCTTAGCTCAAAATCGAAGGCCCACAAAGTGGACGGGCATGACTAGATCGACATTACTTTTAATGCTGATTACAAGTATACATATATACTTTTGGGGGTTTGTCGTTATTACTTATCTATGTTACATACATAGGGTATGGAAAGAATATATCATACTGATTTTTAAGAAAACCTTAAAAAGGAAACCTTAAATTGCCATTACCCTTTTAATTTGAATGGTGGCTTTTTCATTAAATACGATGTAGGTAGAGCTGTCATCTCAGATCTGCTTTCCATCAGCTATCGTATAGATGTCACTCCAGCTTCTCCATCATTGAACTTTTACTATATCCCCGGTGATTTGCGTTTTGATTTTATTATATTTTAGCCGTGATCTCCCCCCTATGCTTTATAAAGGGCCTTCTCTTTCTCTTTCTCAGCTGGGAAATGCATAATGAAATTGTTTTGATTTGCCTTTCTCGATAGACATTCTACTTGACGCTCCAGTCAGATGCAGCGAGACTGCATTTTTTCCAATTTGTTTTGAAGAGCCAAATTGTTCTGCTGTAGTGTGAAGATTTCAACTCCGAACCTCTCCATATCAGATTTTGTGGGCAAATCTTTAAGTTGTTGTAAGCGGTGTTTTTCTTTGGCGTTAATAAATAAATTAAAATGAGATTACTCACCTTCGATCTTTTAAATGATATTGATTTTAAACTGTTTCCAGAATTAGCTTAAAAATTTAATACCAAAATATCGACTTATTGCACTGCACTGTCTTTTTCCCTTTGTATTTAAAATAATATTTATTTCCAATTGTATTGGATTGCAACACTGTTTTGCTCTTACATCTGTCTATTCTCACTTTTCTACTTTAACCATCATTCCAAAAATACCTTCCCACACAAGTAAATGAACCAATTACTTGTAGATACAAAACTGTTTAGAAGACCCCTAGAATACTCTTAATTATTCACCTGCTTCGACATACATACATAATCCTGATACCGGTATCCAACAAGAACAAATAAAGAACGGAAGTAACCGGTTAGCACATACAACTCCAAAACATTATTAAGAATGCCATCCTTGAAGCCTATTAAAAATCTATTTTCAATGTCTAACAGCAATGATCCAAATAATCACTATACATGAAGTAGACCCCTACTAACACATACACAAAAATACTCTTTCCAGTCTTTTATTTGCAGAGAACACAACGTTTATTAGCCATAAAAACATGGCCAAGAGAAACCTCTTAACGTAGTTTGTTCACAGTTCGTTTCATTCTATCAGCCATGCAGTTACGTTCCCAGAAGGGCTAGCCCATGCCACTAAAAAGGTATTCTACCCAAGCGCCTGAACGTCGTAAGAAAAATACTTAAGAAGATGCTACATCTATAAAAAAAAAATTTAACCTTTTCCAAGGATACACGTAGCATAACCGGACCAGGCCAAAGTATTAGCAAAAGAGATACAGACCGAGATAAGTATATGAGGAGAACGACAACGAACACTTTGGTACAGTAACACGGTTGGAAAGCCCATTACACGGGTCATAGTTACAAATCTAATTGACATTTTCTGGGAGTCCCTTTTGAGTTAACGCTTTCGGTTACCTACCTGTCCATTATAGGACGGAGCTCGGCGGGTTATTCTGGTTCTGTTGCCTTTAGAGATAATTTCTGCTACACGACTTTATTACGCCTTTGGGAGTGTGTTCCCCCCTATTATGACACTAGTATCGTATAAAATTGGGCAGACGATACAACAATAGGGTTAAGCCGCCTAAAATGAAAACTGTACCCTATTCGATAGGGTCGCACCGTTTTCGAGGGTAATCGTGAAACAATCAATTTGCCAAAGGGTTTTTATAACTCATTTTCGACTGAACTGAACTGAAATTATGGGCGGACACGAATGCTCCACTTCAGAGGAAATCGCATTAGGACGTGACTTGATATCCTTCCAAAGAAATTGTTATGCATGTGGTGGAGAGAAATATTTGTCTGTGCCCCATGCTTGGCAAAATGTGTAATCCTTAAGGAAGCGACCGCATCGTCAAGTATACGGAAAATATCTCTTATGTAACTGGTTGGAAATTGTTTGTTCGTGGTCGTGAATTTTGAATGCCATTGAGACGAATACTCGGTTACGTTTTTATTGCCGTATAATACATAATGTCATTAATCACGCTCCACATGCTATTCATTGCATGTATGCATGATGCAATACGAAGGATGAGAAATCTACAGGGAAATTACTTGGCGATGACGCAAAACTATTTCTCACTACTTGCATTTTAATTCTTATTGGATTTGGTCGATAATAATAACGAAGATACACCGACCAGGAGCTTTATCACATACATTGGGTAATAATCGTAGGTATCTACCGATTGAACTTTGAGGTTCAAATATTGCAAAAAAAAATTAAGTGCTACGAGTATATGTATGTTGTTATTTCAAAATCACTCAGATTTAAAATACCTACATACATATAATCAAAATCATTACCCTTCTGTGACATTAAGGTCATTAAATGTGGATACTTTCTTAATAAAAAATATTTTCCTCAAATTCTATAAGTACTCGTAATTATGATATTGAGGAAAGTAATGTCCGTTTTTTATTAAAAGTAGTTGTACTTTTTCGCAGCATATAAAACGGAATGTTTAGAAAATGCTGTTCAATCAGGCTTTAATTAAATTTTATTTTTATTTTATCATTCTTGCCAAAATAATAACATACATATGTATAAAAAATGTTTGGTTCAAAAACTACGAGGGCAAGGTGAAAAGTTCTCGGCCTGACGCAGAGATGGCATTCCAGTCAGCAAAAATTTATGTTTCCTGCCTGGGTGCACTTCTCATTAGTTCGTATAACAAGTTTCAACTTGTTCTTTCAAGTAGTTTCTTAACACGATTTTTGCAGTAGACGTCTTGCGTGTTTTTCGTTAAAAAGGATAAACTTGAATATCGTGCGGTGATAAAATTCTTCGTTTTGGATGGGTTAACCCCTAAGGAAATTCATCCAAAGTTGACAAAAGTTTACGGGGACTCTGCTCCTTCCATGTCAACTGTTAAAAAGTGGGCAGCTGAATTTAAATGTGGTCGCACGTCCCTCGAAGATGACCCACGTGAAGGGCGTCCAAAAACCGCAACCACACCTGAAACCATCGAAAAAGTGCATGATATCGTGTTGGACGATAGGCGAGTGAAGGTGAGTGAGATGGCTGAGGCTGTGTGTATATCGGAAGAGAGGGTGCGAAACATCTTGCACAAAAACTTAGGGATGCGAAAGCTCTGCGCAAGATGGTTGCCGCATTTGCTGAATGCCGATAAAAAGGAAATGAGCAAACGATTTGTGCGGCAATCTTTTTATCGATTCAATGACAGATTTTTTTTTTTTTTTTTTTTTTTTTTTTTTTTTTTTTTTTTTTTTTTTTTTTATAATCTGCGCACGCCAAAGGGAGTATTAATACCCTTTAATTGTTTCAGGGCACGGTCGTCAGGGAAAAGGGGGTAGAGGAACAGAAGAGGTACCTATGCACGTTGGCTTTGAATGTTTGAAGGTTGTAGTGATGGGGAAATGCCTGGTAAATAGTTCAACATTCGTGTTGTTCGGCTTATAAATGAATCCCTATATTTGACAGTACGACCGAAGTTTGGCTTTAGGGTAAACTGATGTGCATTCGAAGCATGTCGCGTATTGTGGGTGAAATTTTGAAGGGGAGGAATGCAACTGGCTATTTCGCTGGTCTGTGCAGCAGACCAGATATGGGCGTTATATTCCAGCTTAGGGCGGATGAATGCCTTATAAATTGAGGCCAGATCAGACGGGGTAAAATATTTCTTGCACCGCTTAAGGAATCCTAGACATTTTGCAGCCTTTTTGGCGAACTCGAATATGTGATCGTTCCAACGAAGATGGTTACTTATACATATATCGAGAATGGCAAGTCTTTCGGTTTCAATGATGCAAGTACCATCCATGGGCAATGGTTGAGTGTTTTGGTTTCGCTTGAGAGACAGAAGACAGCATTGTGTTTTGGAAGCATTAAATTCCACTCTGTTGGTTGAACCCCATTTAATTATGCTGTCCAGGTCGGAATTTAATGTGTTTAACATACGTTGCCGTTCCCCTTCTACGGCCGAAGAGCAAGGACGTGAGTTAGGGAACGAATATGAAAAACTGAGGGTACTGTCATCAGCGAAGGAATAGATTGGATTAGAAGTTGCAGACAAGAGATCATTTATAAAAATAAGAAAGAGAGTCGGAGACAAAACAGAGCCTTGGGGAACACCAGCATTTAATTGGTGAATTGCAGACTTGAACAACTTGTATTGAACGCCCCGAAAGGTGATTTCTAATCCATTGAAGAAGAGACTCATCGATGCCATATGCACGCATTTTCGACAAAAGAGCCTGATGACAAACTCTGTCAAATGCTTTTGAAATATTATGCACAACCATCTTGGTTTCGCCGAAGTGATGGAGAGATTGGTTCCACTTCTCGGTGAGATATGCCATCAAATCACCAGTGGACCTGTTGCTACGAAAACCATACTGCCGGTCATTAAGGAGTTTTCGTGAATCGAGATATTTCATAAGCTGACAATTTATCAGCGTTTTCATGACCTTGAAAAGAAGGGACGTAAGTGCAATGGGTCGGTAGTTGGACGGGGAGGAAGATTCGCCTTTTTTAGGGACGGGCTGGACAAATGCTGTTTTCCATCTACTTGGAAAGAGCCCTGAAAAGTAGAATAGACAGAAAAGCTTACGCAGAGGTTTTGCGAGCGTAGAAGAATACCTCTTCAGAACTATGCGGGGGATACCATGTGGACCAGCGGATTTGTGTATGTTAAGACCTTTGAGTACTCCTGCAACTGTACGAGTGCGAAAGTGGACTTGGCCCATGGAAAATTTGACGCTCTCAAATACAGGTGTGTGGCGATTTGTCACCATGGATGAGACATGGGTACACCACTACACGCCAGAAATGAAACAGCATTCGAAGTAGTGGGTAGAAGCCGGTATTTCAGCGCCAAAGAAAGCGAAATCGATCGCATCTGCCGGAAAGGTCATGGCCAGTGTGTTTTGGGATGCGAAAGGGATCCTGTTAATTGATTACCTTGAGAAAGGCAGAACAGGCGAATATTACTCCAACCTTCTTGACCAGCTGGATACCAAAATTCGCGAGAAGAGGCCTGACTTGAAGAAGAAAAAAATCATCTTTCACCAGAACAATGCAAAATTGCGAGATTTGGGGTACTATTTGCCATCCAAAAATAAGTGCAAAAATTACCAAAAACTTTCTTTTTTCTGTATTCTCTTTTTTGAAAATGTAAAATTCGGAAAGTGCGAGTCGGGCTTCGCACGATTAGTGTTTCGTAGAGCTATTTTACTGTATTCGAATCATTCTTCTTTCACACCTGACTCAAGAACTACCCAACAGATTTTGATGAAATTTGAATTCAAGCTAAGTCGGACATAGATATTTTATAGCTACCAGGCAGAACTTCTTTTGGTGTAGTGGTTGGAGAAACTTGAATATTATTCTTTTCTCTTTTATGCTCGGGTGACTGTGGTTGCTGTTTTCCGTCCGGTCTCGAACCTGCACAGTTCAGGCCATAAGCGAACACACTACACCGTGGCCACCTCATATAGATACTCGTGGAAATAGTTGCCAATTCACCAAAATCGGATGAAGCCGGGTTAAGATATGGTGGGGTGATTTTTAATCCCACGTCTTCTATTTGATCTAAAATTTGGAACATTGCTGACAAGTCTTAAAAAAAACTACTTTTACTTACATAAATCATAATGCGTTTCTTTTTTTTAATACTATTATTTTATAGAATTCTAAAAAAACTTAAAATGCTAATTCAATTTTTAAAATCTACTAATACAATTTAAAAAAAAAAAAAACCGCTATGATCAAAAAAAAAATATAAATTTTGACAATTTTCCAAAACTTGGAATGACTCCATATGTTCAAATATTGGGCTTGAACGCTAAGATAAAATGCATCCCCTAACCAACAACCATTGAAAAAAAATTGTATTTTCTACTACTCTAAAGGTGTAATAATTTTTCAAATTCATTTTCGATAAATATTAATTATTTGGTAAAAAAGAGAAGTGCAAATGTCACGTCCTTAATTTGAAATCAAATATTGCACTTAATATAAGTCTTCTTGTAAATGTTTTTTTTCTAGATCTTATAGCTTATCCGTTCAATATCTCAATTCATTTTTACTCAATAAATTCAAACTAAGAGTTAGTTTAAAAAAATAAAAATAAAAAAACATAAGAAGCTGATTAAATTTTGGGCTGAATAATAAAGTTCATAACCAAGTGCCGAAGGAAGGTACTCTAATCATAAATTCATGAAAATTGGTATATAAACTTTCTGGATTCCGACGCAATACAAGTGTGAAAATTATTAAAATCCGTCCACAGACACGTCCACTTTTAAGATAATGTCGTTTTTCTCATTGTTTTTACTAAAATAAGTAAACGTTGACTTTCTCTTCATTTTGTCCATACTTTATAGATGGCGACACTCACTTTCAGGGGGGTGTACTTAAAAAACCCATATAATGCTTTTTCGAGGGCGTCGTGGCGTAGTGGTTAGTGTGTCGGATCACTACGCAAGAGGTTCCAAGTTCGAATCCCAGAAAACACCAAAAAGTTTTTCACGATCCCACCTCTCGCGAACGTCTGACAAACATCCGAGAGTATTGTTGTCACGAGAAAGCTTCCCAAAACAAATTGCCGTTCGGATACGGCACTAAACTGTAGGTCCCTTCCATTAGTGTGAAAAATATAACGCACACAACACGAGTGGTTGCGAGAAGCTAGGCCCTGGCACTTAAAGAGCTGTTGCGCAAAATATTTATTTATTTAATGCTTTTTCGAAGGTATTAACTTTACTTTAGATAGCACCACAGTTCGGAGTGGGTCTGGGCCTCAATCAACAAGCGTCTCCAGCGAGATGTTGATTGAGGTCCCTTCCTACTTGTGTGCGCAACCTTAGATGATGTCTTCCTTTACCGCGTCGTTTCTCTGGGATTAATTGAAAGACTTTCCAGGCCGGAACGTTGATGTCCATTCGCTCTGCATGTCCTAGTCATCTCAGGCGCCGAATTCGATCCCTTCTGGGTATGTCCATGTCGCTAACATAATAACGGGTACAGTTATTGTTGCATCTTCTCCATCACACCAAGAATTCTTCTTTCAAAACAACAAATGACGTTTTCATCCGCCTTTGATAACGTCCATGTTTCTGCCCCATTTAGCAGGACTGGGATGATAAGAGTCTTATTCAAGGTCACCTTAGTTGTCCGTGAGGGGGCTTTGATACTCAATAAGCCCAAAGGAATAGCGGTTGGCAACAGTGAATCTTCTCTTGAGCTCTGCGCTGATTTTGCAGCGGAGTTAGGTAGACAGAGTCCTTAACTACCTTAAAATTGTAGCTGCCTATTGTGGCGTTCTGTCCAAGTCGCCGATGTTAACTATCATTTTTTTATAACAGAATATATTTTGTTTTGCCCTCGGTAACGGCTAAACCCATTTTCCCCGCTACTGTTTCAATACTCATCAGAGCCCGCTACAGTCTTCTAATTATGTTGTCAGCAGTCACGAGTTGTTGTACAGACTTTTGAAAGATTGTACCCCTGATGTTAGATTAAGAATTTTGTATCTTCCTTTCAAATATGATATTAAATAAATCACATGCCAGCTCGTCATCTTGTCGTAGTCCTTTTCTGACATCAAAGCCTTGGTGATGTTGCTACCGACCGTTATAGAACCCATGGCTTCGGATATGATAGGATCTTATATGCGATGTTGAGGAGTTGGTGCGATTCAGACGGTCCTCTTTCTTGAGGGTTGAGCAATTTACGGTGTCGCAGTCTTATTATGAATATGTCATCAAAATCCAGTAACTTTGGTTACAACTCTCCTTCTCTGTGTTATTTTTTTTAGATACTGCTTACTAATCGTGTAATTTTTTGGAGTTGGACTGTCGCCGCTAATGTTTTTGGTGGTGACCATAGACATTAGTTGCGCTTATTTGTTAGTGAGAAGCGGTGGGTTTCAATGTTTAAGATTAGCATATCTTAAGCACCTCAACTACGATGATGATGATTGCCTCCTATCGTAGAGTTATCGATTTGTGCGAAGCACCCATTGATTTGGTAAGAAATGCAAAACTAGAGCGAATGAAAATAATCTCCGCCGAAATTCAAATTCTCAGTCTAAGTAACCCCTCAGTCTCACAGGTAGGTAAGCATTGCTGGACAATTTCCAATAACTTCGTAGTACGAGTACTGCTTCGTTCGACGGTGGTACAAGATGTGTAGTCATATAGGGAATGCAAAGAAGGCCTTCCCTTTTTTTCAAATTAAATAAATATTTGGCGTTAAAAGTATACTGGTAGGTAATAAAACAAAATATTTTCAACAATGAGTCACCTAATGTAAGTAAGAATATAGTATACCCATACAGAGAATAATTCTTGATAAAAACACAAATGTATTTTACTACAGTTCGATTATATGAATTTAATTTCGGTTGCTGAGAATATTTTGCTATTAAATCGCATATTTTAGTTTACAATTATTACGAAGATATGACGCATTACGAGTACATCCAACTGATTTGAAATTTTGGAAATCTTGTATCAATGCCTAAAATCTCAGAAATGGACAAAAATGGAAGATAATATCTGGGCATCTGAGCAACACTAAATATTTTGGAAAACAGGATAATTAAGATGATGTAACAACGCTACTTAATATGGCAGATGCTACCGTTTCATTGGACCACACTCTACTTCGCTCAAGAGCGTACGCAGGGAGGATAATAGAGAAACGCAAAAAAAGTGTACGAGTATCTCACAATTCTGCCTGTCCATATGTACTCATAAACGGCTGGTTGGATTTACTTTAAACTTCTTATCTGAAGTCTGTGCGATCAAAATTAGAGGCAAAATCAGAACTTGTATTCTAACCTCAAAGTTAACAGTACCTAATTTACTTATGGCCATATCTGACGTGATAACACCTTTGAAATATAACTACTTACTTTGTGTTAAATAAGAATAAAGCTCAGAAGATTTTATTCAAAATTGATATCTATAGAGTGACCAGAGAGCAATAATAGTTTTTCCAATTGTTATGTTTCAGCAGCTGTCAAAGTCATCAATGACATTCAGCTGTCAAAATATTCAGTAAAGTGTGCAATTTCATCATACATCGTTTGATGCTCGAAAGTGTGGAAATTATTAAAAAATGTTATCGAAATTCCGACTCAGTTGTAAATACGCAACGTGAATTTCGTCGTGAGGTCGGTCGTCATCTTGGCTTCAGTGCGCAGGCAATTTGTCGTACAATACAATGGAAAAGTTTGAGTCCCTTTTGGACCTTAAGCCACCAACCAGACAGCGATCAGTGAGAAGTGAAGAAAACATAACCGCTGTAGCGGCCAGTATCGAAGAATACCCAGAAATGTCAATTCGGTGCAGATCAGCTGAATTGGACATCGCAGAAGAGTCAACAAGGCTTATTTTGCGGTTGGATTTGGGCCTACATCCGTATAATATTGTGCTGACGCAAAAATTTCACTCGCAATACGCGTCATGCTTCGAATCCACATCAGTTTACCCTTAAGCCCAATTTCGGTCGTACTGTCAAGTATAGGGATTCGTTTATAAGCCGAACGACACGAATGTGGAATAATCCACCAGGCTCTGTATTTCCCCATCACTACAATCTTCAAACATTCAAAGCCAACGTGCACAGGCTCCTCCTCCGTTCCTCTTCTCCCTTTTCCTAACGCCCGTGCCCTGAAACAGTTTAAGGGTATTCGAATCCCCTTCGGCGCGCGCAGATGAGAAAAAAAAAAATAAACAAATAAAACATACTTGTATTTTAAAGGTTTCACGAAGGGACATCCAAACATGCGGACGTCATACTTTTGAAATGTTGCATTCTTTCAAATATTATTTTGCATAGCTATAGCTACGTTCTGAAAGGTAGTACCTACCCCGATTCAACAAAAAAAAAAAAAAAACATGTAGATCACGAGTTATCGTGAAATTAAGATTTGTGATGGAAGAATACACACTGATGGAGCTTTTCATGTCGTTTATTCTGAATTGCAGCTTTTCGAGGTCTCGTAGGTTTTCGTAACACATTATAGGTTAGGTTATAAGTTGCATTCACTGTCTTACTATGCTCGACCAGAATAACGCATTCGCATCCGAGTTTAACCAAAAAATTGATGATCACAAAAAAACAAAAATGGTTTCTGCCATCATTGACGGTTTTTTTGGTTTGTTAAAAAAATATATGTGCAAAAATACGTATATATGTAAATATATTTCAATATACCTATGGCTATGAGACACAGACAACCTGAATAAGGAACAAGGAGAAAGACGAAATATAAACATTTGTGAGTAAATCACGTCATACAGATGCTTAATATCTAAAATAGAAGAAATAAAATTAAGTTTCAAACAAATTAGATAACATAAAACAGTTAACAGTTTAAAAAATAATTTGAATACAAAATAGGCTATAATAACGTGTTATACGAGTATACGAGTAGTAGAGAAGAATTTTTATTACTTCTGGACGAAATTACAGTTTTGAAAGTATTTTTGAAGCAGTGAACATTTTGAAGAAATAATGACAGAGATTCCAATAACAGTGTTAATAAAATGTATCCCAGAATTTAGAGAAAATTCAGAGGATGTTTTCGCATTCATCAAAAATTGTGAAAATGCAATGGACTTATCTAGTGAGGCACAAAAAAATATCCTTTTCACTTACATCAAATCAAAAGTTGCACGAAATGCGGTAACGATTTTAATGAATACAAATTTGAATAGAGAGGAAAAATAAAATAAAATATATGAGGTGACCAGATAAGAACGATAGGAAAAGAAATTTAAATAAAGCAACAACGGTGTGAGATATCAAATTGATTCTAGCTTTATTTTGAAGCTGCCATTATGCCATTATGTATGCAATAGCACGTCATTTAAATCGCCTGCTCGACTTCCCTGGCACTGCTTCAAGCGGTCGGTCCAATTTTTGATAACTCGGTCCAATATGTGCAGAGTTATTCCGGCAATAGCATCTCGAATATTGGCCTCGAGCTCCTGCAAAGTGGTTGGGCATGTTAGAGTAGACTAAGGACTTGACGTAGAACCAGAGAAAATAATCGGGGGGTGTCAAGTCGTATGATCGCGGCGGCCAATTAATGAACGTTCGCAGCGAAATGACACAGTCGCCAAATTTCCTCTTCACCACTTCGAGCGTTGCGTCGCTTGTATAGCATGTAGCGCCATCTTGTTGGAACCACAGCTCGTATATTTCGACGCTGCCGAGCTCTAGCCATAGAAAGTAGGTTAACAATGCTCTATATCGAGGACCATTGACGGCAACGGTGTCTCCTACCTCATTCCGAAAGAAATGAGGAGATCTGATGATGCTGCCGTGCCATAAACCGCACCAAACAGTCAATCTTTGTGGATGTATTGATGATTGGTCGAATACTTGTGAATTGTGGTTGCTCTAATAACAGCAATTTGCTTGTTGACATAGCCGCTGAGCCAAAAATGGGCCTCGTCCGAGAAGATGATTTTTTGGTCAAAATTCGGATCTCCGGTCAACATTTCCAGCACCCAATTAGCGAACTCACGACGTTGTCTATGGTCGTCCGTCAACGCAATCTTATAGGGATGTAAGCCCAAATCCAACCACAAAATAAGCCTGGTTGACTCTCTGGCGATGCCCAATTCAGCTGATCGGCGCCGAATCTACATTTCTGGGTCTTCTTCGATACTGGCCGCTACGGCCGCTATGTTTTCTTCACTTCGCACCGATTTTTGTCTGGTTGGTGGCTTAAGATCCAAAAGAGTGTACTCATGCACAAACTTTTCCGCGGTGCGACGAATTTCCTGCGCACTGAAGCTTTGATTACGATTGACCTCACGACGAAATTAACGTTGCGTATTTACAACTGAGCCCGAAATTCGATAATATTTATTAATAATTTTCACACGTTCGAAAAGTGACAGACGATGCACGATGAAATGGTAAACCTTACTAAATACTTTGACAGCTAGACATCATTAGTAACTTTGACAGCTGCTGAAACATAATAATTGGAAAAAACTATCATTGCTATCTGGTCATCCTTTATAAGGAAAAACACTCAACTTTGCAATTGCATAGTTAACTTATTAATATGAGGCAAGGGTCAGGCGAAAATCGGACACTCGGAAACTCTAGATAAAGACAGGGAAGGAAAAAATATTTAGAGTAAATCCGATACTAAATAGCTTTGTAAATGGGTTAATAGACAAAATAGGAACGTATACAAATACATTGAAACCAAATGATAGGGGTTCGTCAGTCATTGATTATGGTTGTCCTTCTTACTGTACAGTCGATATGATTGAAGAATTCACAGTAGGATGCGAAACCTTCTCTGATCACATGCCTTTGACTATGAGTCTGAAAAGAGCGGAACGAAGTAAGACACATCCTTTAGTAAAACTGAAAATCGCTGCTTGATATACAGCCACAAACTTAATATAATTAATAATACAGCAGAAAACAACTCCTAACGACTCAGTTCAGTTTATTATTATCAATTCATTATAACTTAAAAAATTCATAACGACGCAATCCAACAACGATGTTTTGCAATAAAAGAATGTGTATATGCTGCAAACAGTACCGTCAATAGTCAACATACACATTTTGAACCTAAAAAACCCTGGTTTCATCTGGCATATTACGTAGCTAGAAAAACTGCTTTTATGCATCTGAAAAATTGCAGGAAGTACAACCTTGATATCTCTAGATATAACTACCAGGAGTCCAAAAGAAAATACAAAGCTTTGTGGTACTCCAAACAGAGGAAGTATTTCACAAATATAATACATCGACTTACAGCCGTAACATCAACCAAGGATTGGTGGAAACTAGCTAAAGCAATTCGCTGCAACCATCCTGGTACAAAAACTGATATCACTGCCTTCGAATTTATCGAATACTTCCAAAGCTTGTCCACCCATATGCCACCACTGAACGCATCTCCCCTCACAACTCTCGAAATTCACATTAACTCCCTTGGTCACGAAATCGAATTAGATGAAATCATTCATGCTATCTCACTGAGCAAGGATAGCAAAGCATCAGGAATCGATGGTATACCATTCAAATTCTACAAAAAATGTTCTTAGTATGGTTCTTGAAATTCATCGGCTAATGAGCGACGTATTTAGAAAAGAGACTATCCCACTCTCCTTCAAAAAGGCAATAATATTCTCCTTATTGAAAAAAGGAGATTCTAATGTCGTCGCTAACTATCGTGGTCTGTCGTTCCTTGACACTATTTACAAGCTATTCACAATCATACTCTTGAATAGGCTAGACACTTGGGTAGAAGAAAACTGTATCTTAAGTGAATTCCAAGCAGAATATAGAAAGAATTATTTTACCGTAGACCAGATTTACAATCTCACATGTCTTATTCAGCTGCAATTATGCCAAAAGAAGAAGTTATACGCGTTTTTCGTAGACTAAAAAGCTGCGTTCGACAACATCAATAGAGAACCTCTATTCTAAAAACTCGCACGGCTAGGAATTTCTTCAAAGATGATATCTGTTATAAAGGCTCTCTACCGAAACACAGTCACAAAAGTCTGGAATGGGAAAAGTACTAGTATGTACTAGGACATGGGCGATTTTGTGGAAAGGGGGAAGAGACAGAGAGAAAGACAGATTGATGTAGATGGTTTGAAACTCTGCTGGTATTAAGTTTCAGTGAACTCCAAGGGTTAGTGTCCAGATAACTGGGGAGTATTTTTTCGTCGTTTCGCTGTTATTGTCGTTGCTTATGATTCACAGTATTTTTTCCGTCCTCTTGATATCATCACAATCAATTTTCATTTTAGCCATTGACCACCCTACCTGCCAGTGTTATGCCTTCGCAGTAGAGTTGACTTAGCTTCCGCAAGTGATCGACTTTTTTATTTTATTTCATGCGAAATAAATAGATGATTCTTGACATCAGGATTCGAACCGTGAATCAACAGCGTGACAAGCGGCCACCCCTACCCCACGGCCACCCTACTATACATACTGCCATAAATGAAATTTGGTAGTGAATTTGGATAAATCTGAAATAGTAATATTTCGGAACGGAGGTCGAAGAGCAGCTGATGAAAAATGTTTTTTTAATGACAACGAATTAAATGTTACGAAAAAGTATAAATACCTAGGAATAATTCTCACTCACAACATGTCCTGGTCGACACATCTCATTCAAAAGCTTACTACGAGTATGTCCAAAAATTCTATAAATGCCACATGGTCCAATCTAATCAACAATAAAAATATCTCACATTCAGCTGAATACAAAGTTTACCAAGCTGCTACTAAGTCGGTTATGAATTACTGCGCTTAAGTGTGGGAATATTTCGAATGCATTCAACCTGAACAACTTCAACGCTTCTTTATACAAAAATGTTTCTTACTATTCAATAATACACCCAACTATGTTCTTAACATCGAAACAGGCCTCACGAAAGCTTTCCTTACAACACTGAAACTACATCTTCGATATATTCAAAGAGTGGCTGTTCTCCCCGAAAACCGACTATCGCGGAAACTATCGTATGAAATAATACGGAACAAAATCTACTGCTCAAAAGAATGGTCAGCGCTTTACAAGGAAAACGGAGTAGTGTTCGACTGGGCGATGAAGTCAGAATGGCATGAATCACACAACATACTCATGGCTAAACTTAAAGAAAACCACTGGAAAGAAATCACTAGTAATGCACTGCAATTCCATTACGAATATTGCAATTGATCCTACGCCAATGTTCACAACTATTTCGAAGACTCTAACCCTCGTGATATGATCAGCCTGGTTTTGGAGTCTCGATGTGGGCTACTCAATCTGAAATGTCAGAGCGTTTAGAAATAATGCAGTAAGTCTCTGCACGATCTGTAATCTTGATGCCACTGAAAACACATTTCACTTTTTTGGAGTACTCGTACGAGTATGTCCTACTTTCAAGTCATTTAGGCGACGATTTCTTGGGAGTGATGATGACTTAATAGTTATTGTCAAATAATTAATTTTTAATTTTTTTTAAAATATTTATTAGATTCTTTTTCTTGTACAACTTTTTGAAGAAATTAAATTATTTTATCTATCTTTTATCTATCCAAGTGATTTAAGTACGGCAGCTACCTACGCTGTCGAAGAAGGATCTAGGCTGCAATGGTTTCAAAATCAACCAAGAAAAGATTACTCAAGCCAAAATTCAGTAAGAATAAATTCCGTTATCAAACGTGTTACTTGTGGCAAGCTAGGACATACATATTTCAATTGTTTTCGAAACAAGAACAGGATAACAGTAGTAATGACTCAAATCCAAAAAGGGAAGAAGGTTTCGTGAAGAAAGATGAAGCTTCCTCAAAAAGAAATGAATCAAGGAAATAATAAGTATTTTAGAACATTTCATCGATCGATTTGGATGAAGGCCCTCATAAAAGGTGTCCCAAAATTAACGCAAAAAGTAATTTTGATAGAAACACAAGTTTTTAATCAAAAATTGTAAATGTTTTATTGATTCATAAATACCCTTTACTGTAGGGTTATGTATGGAATAGCATATTGGATAAATGGTCTTTGGACTTTGCAGGCATATACACACTCTTTTGTAGAAATTTTCCATGACTGTTTTGCATAAATGTTGTCTTATTTTCATTTATTTTATTTTGTATTTATTTATTTATTGGCAACATAAGCATAGTAAAACAAGGTGTTTTTTAATTTTATACTTACATAGTACAATCTTGGTAGATTTGGTTGGAACAAAAAAAAAGAATAAAAATAATAACAGACAATATATATAAAAAAAAAGAAGAGAAAAAAGATAAAAATAATATACATGTTTTTAAATAACTATTTAAATTTTCAAAATTCTCAATTTTATTTTATTTAGCAAAAGTACATATTTACAATGGGCTTAGCACCTGAGATGACGTTCAAGTGCGATTTTAAAACTACTTGGATTGTTCAGTCTCCTCAATTCGGCCGGTAGGGAATTACACAGACCAGCAGCATCGGCGAAGAACTGTCTTTTAGAAACATTATATCTGAAAGTTGGAACAATTAGGACTCTACTTCTTTCAGACACTAAAAAAACAAGTCTGTTAGAAAGATATTCTGGTGCTTTGCTTTATTTCAATTTAAATAAAAACAGCAGAGTCTTGAAATCCAGATAATTTTACAAGGTCATCCCAAATACACTTTCTCTGTACCTCGAAACATGGTCGTATCTGCGCAGGCCGTAAACAAATTGGACAACATTGTTGAATGCAACGTTAAGCTTGCGTTGACTCACACTGTCGAGACAGCAAAATATTAAATGGCCATGAAAAAGAGCCGGTAGTATTAGCGTTTTAGCCAGGGACAACTTGGTCTTTGTTGGGAGACAGCTAGCCGCTAGATACAGAGCTCGCAATGACCCATACATTCTGCCCAGTGCGCTCTATAAATGATTATCCCACGTCAGTGTTTGGTTGAATATTACGCCCAGATTTTTTACCTACTTGACGTACTGTATTTCGGTACCACTTAATTCAACGTTTGATAAGCACGAGTAGTCCACCGCCTCCCTGCTGATAATAATAGCTTGGCTTTTCCTTGAGTTTAATGTTAGTTTATTACGTTGAGACCAGAGTGCAATATTGTTCAAATCCTCATTGATTCGAAGAGTTGCAACTTCCACCATTCCAATTGGATAGCTGAAATATATTTGTACATCATCAGCATACATATGAGTCCTACAGTGCTTCAGTACTGATGGGAGATCATTATTAAACATAGTGAAAAATAGAGGACCTAGAATTGATCCTTAAGGAACACTAGAATTAGTTGGAAGAAAGGTTGATAGCTGACTATTAATGGACACAGCCTGGGTCCTTCCTATTAAATATTCTTTAACCAACTTCAGAGCTGAAGTTTCAAAAAAGAAGTTGTGTTTTAACTTTGCTAGGAGTAAGCTATGTGGAACACAGTCGAATGCTTTGGAGAAGTCTAGCAGTACCAGTCTAGCAGTCTAGTTATATATCATCGACGATCTGTAGAAGGGCTGTCGAACAACTGTGCTGTGATCTAAAACCTGATTGTAAAGGCGAGAGTAGTCGAGACGTGGACAGAAACTCAGAAATCTGCCGGATCAATAGCTTTTCAATAACTTTAGAGACAAATGGTAGAATAGAGATTGGACGATACTCTTTGGATCTGGAGTTCGTGTTTTTTAGAACTGGAATAACCTTAGAGGTTTTCCACATCTTTGGATAAGAAGAACTAGTGAGTATCGTGTTAAAAATATGTGTTAGATAGGGGCAGATTACTGGAAAAATAATTTTGACAAGCCCAATCTTTTGAGATTGTATTTCGAAGACTGCCCTACGTACCTGCAGCTGATCAACTCTTGTAAAGCTAAATTCGCTAGAATTATTTAGTGAAATAGTTTGTGTTGTAGATGTTGTGTATTCTTTAGATAAATCAGTTGAAGAGGCGCTTACAAATAATCTATTGAGCTCATTGGCATCATATTCCTCATTTGGGTCATTTGGTTTTTTAAGTAAGCCCAGTTCTCTTACACTCTTCCACAGTTTTTGAGACGAAGTATTACTAAATTTAGAGGAAAAGAATCTGCACTTAGATTTTCTAATCTCAATGTTAACGGCGTTGCGTAGTTTCTTATACTCATTGTGGAATAAGGGGAGCCTATAACGTTTCCATCGTTTGTAAGAGGCGTTTCTCTGAGATATAAGCATATCGATCCTATTGTTGTACCACCCACATCCATTATTTCGTACGATAATAGTTTTTACTGTCACACATGTATTAAATAAATTATTCACGGTGGATGTAAAGAACTCAACTTGGTCGTCAACTGAAGGAAGAGTGTAAAGATTACGCCAGTTAGAGTTTAGTACCTCCGTAGTTAAGAGTTCAGTGTTAATTGCCTTAAGATCGTTGTATTTAATTATCTTCATGCTTTGAAATACCCGGTACATCTAACTGGCTGTAGAAGTTAACGTAGCTTAACTGACTGACAAGTATAATATCTAAGAGAATAGAACTAGTGGCGGTGAAATGAGTTGGACTTGTCAGGTTCGTAGGAAAGAGGTTCAATGAGAGTAGGCAATTCTGGAAGTTCTCCACTCTAATGTTGCCCGAATCTAATAAATTAATATTGAAATCTCCAGCGACTATGATGTGATTATAGCTGGAAGTGACGTCCTCAAGAATATCTGTTATCAAAATAACGGGAAATTACACGACCAGGGAATGACTCATGCGGGCTGTATGGCACGTGACACTGTCGTGTTGGCAATTTAGGCTCAAAAAACTGTATTATTATGTCGCGATAGCGAGCACTATTAACTGTTATTGCCTGACCAGCCGCTTTTCAGAGAAGAATGGTCCGATGATGCCTCCAATCCAAAATTCCCACCAAACAGTTTCACGTTATGGATGCATTTGTTTCTTAACAATCACTCGTGGATTTTCTGAAAAGCCATCAAGATGAAAATGAGCGTCATCGTTAAAGATAAATTTGTTTGAAAAATTAGCATCCACTCCATAATCTATTCAACGAACTCTGTGAGAATACGCTGAAGATACCTACTCGAAATGTCCAATTCTTGACCACAGTGCCGAACTTATATTCCTGGTCCACTCTCACGAACTGCTTTCATGTGTTGTGTTGAACCACTTGTTGAAGGACGGCCAGAGTGTCTAAGATCACTAATTGATCCAATCTCCCTAAATTTTTCACAGTTGATGAAATTAAATCACTATGCCGACCATATTTTGTACAAAAATTGCGAAGTGTAGCTGCCAAACCTTCATTATTTTAAAAATGTTGTTCAACAATGAAAACGCGTTGCTCTTTCGTGTAGCACTCCATTTTTAATAACCTTTTAATAACTCTTTTTTTTCGTTAGCAACACTTTACCGCACAAATGGCGCAAAATTCAAATCTTGCGTGAATTTTAGGACACCCTTTATATTTACCGTAAGCTGAATGAAATCATAATCACAGATAACTATCCACTTCCTAACATAAGTGAAATCCTTGATCAATTGGACAGTAGCAAGTATTTTTCTACTATCGATTTAAAGTTGAAAAGAAATGATTTGGAAAAAAAATGCCTTTTCAACTGCTTATGAGCACTTCGAATTTACAAGGATGCCATTTCAAAAAATGGACCAGCGTGCTTCCAACGCTTAATGAGTAATGCGTTGAGTGGATTAAAGGGTATAAAAAGCTTTATTTATCTGAACGACATTGTCGTCTATAGTAGGAAGTTGTATGAAAATAATGAAAAACTGATAGAAGTGTTTGAGCAGTTTAAGTGAGCTAACTTGAAGATACTCGTACAAATGGGCGAAAGTGAGTTTCTTAGAAAAGAAGTGGCTTACTTAGGACACATAATAACAAACGAATGGGTCAAACCAGATCCAAAGAAGTTAGAGAGCATAAATAAGCTCTCACCTCCAGGTACGAAAAAGGAAATAAAATCATTCTTAGGAATGATTGGTTATTATTGGAAATTTGTTTAGACTTTCAGTCAGATAGCTGATACCAATTAATAAATTACTTAAGAAGGATGCAAATTTTACATGGGAGCAACAACAGCAAGAAAGTTTTGTAACATTACAATAGCCCAACTTTGGTAAAGATCACTACTGATGCAGGTAACCATGGACTTGGTGCTGTGCTAAGTCGGAATATAGATGGAACAGATTATTAGCAGAAGCTTAAATAAAGATGAAAAGAACTATAGCACCACAGATAAGGAGTGCTTTGCTATAGTGTGGGCCATGAATACTTTTAGGCCACACGTGTATGGGAAACAGTTTTTAATTAGAACGGACCATAAGCCTTAACAGTGGCTTTTTTAATGTAAAGGATCCAGGTAGTAGATCAATTCGCTGGCGTTTGAAACTGGAAGAGTACAACTATAAAATTGCTAAAAAAAAGGATAAAGATAATTTGGTAGCAGACGAATTGAGTACAAACATAATACCGCTAGATACTGTAGAAGAACAAATGCGACAAATTTTTGAAACTGATAGTGAAGACGATGAAATAGACTATGAAAATAACGATATAGAAGCTTTAGAATTTGAAGAAGTATAATCGAGGAACATAGTGAACAAAAGGTACTGAATGTAACCCGTGAACTGTGGCTTCTGCCAACAAGCGACACAAGGAGGATTTGTTAGTCGAAAGGAAGGAAGACTTTGGTCTAAAACTCGGTTTTATGATAAGAAAATTACGAACAAACATTTTTAAGGCTGAATTCTGAAGTTTCTGGTTCACAAAAAATCTATTTTCATAATAACGTACAAAGTCCAAAAAAAGATGTTTTATCAACATGTCACTACGGAAAGTAAGCGATGGATTGGTATAAACAAAATGACGTTTCAGTGGTGCCCAGAGAGGCTAATCCTCAATATTCGCCAAAACTTTGGCCAACTGAAAGATATCGAATGAAAAGTCAACAAAAGAGCTGTCAAAATACTGGAGGAGCTCAAAACATGCCGAAGAAAAGCTTTATTTATACACTATTGTATTGTATTGTATATATGTATTATGTTCTATATTTCATTTTGTTTATTTATTTTAATTAAAAAGCTTCATTGTTTGCTGCCGGTAGTTAAGAGCAGATTTCAAGAAATTAAAGAGAACAGTACAATTTTCACCACTTGAAACGCAAATGATTTCTTCCGACATAAGAGTGTTTTTCGCCAACTAGATCTTCTGACTGCGCTGAGTATAGGGCAGATTCCAATAATATGATGGACGTCTTTTTTTAGCTCTTTGGTTGAACAAAGTACAGACAGCTTTTCTTTTGGATCCGTGTGGCAGATAATTGAATTGTTGAAATTACATCCAGGTCAAGTTGGAGTACTTTATATGTGTTTCTTGTTCGGCTTTGTTGTCTTTGAGTTCTGAACGTTTCACGCGTGCTTTCTCCGATCTCTACTAATAACTCCTGAAGAGCAAGAGGGTAGTGCAAGAGCAGTGTTTAGGCAGCCTCACCCATTCGCCATAGAATTGGAGACTTCTATATTTAAGGTGGGTATCAATCTTAGTTGCGATGACTTGCCTGTCCAATGATTTACATGTGTATATAAGAAATGTAATCTCAGAGTGTGAATATTAGCTGTAGTACAACAGTTTTCAGATGCAATATGTAAGTCGGGGTGTTTTCTGGTAGTCTGAAATTGTTCTTAGCGAAGTATCTGAGTGCTTTTATCACCCCATCAAACTGAAAAACGTCCAATACTTCTAAACTATCGAAAGATTACAGAAAAGTTGAAGTCCATTTATCATGATCTGTAGCATATTAGGAGTTTCCGCTAGTACAACGATATCGTCAGCATAGAGCAAGAGCTTTATATTAAGCATGACGAACGTTATTCTTCCCAGAAGATATGCAAAGAAATCTTCTAAAAGGATTGAAAATAGAAGAGGGTTCAAAAGGCAACCTTGCTTTGCTCCTATTTTCGATTGAAACCAGTTAGACTAAATGTTTTCGTCGCAGCTTGAAACTCGTTAAGTAGGTAATTTTCTGTATCCAATATTTTAGTGACCGTATTTAAAAACGATATCCCTCTATAATTGCTTGGCTCATTTTGACCTCCTTACTTAAAAATCGGAAAGATTATGTTTTTCTTGAAACTTTGTGGCACTGGAAAAACAGTTATATGTTTTTGTAAGTTTTTCCAGGAAGTCTTCTGTCACACTTTTCGAGAATTCATAAGGAATACGATCTCTGCCTGGGGCTTTGTTTAACGCATATCGGTTTATGACTTTGACGACATCTTGAAAAGTTATGGGTCAGTCTAGAGATACTACCTCGATGAATGGTAGTGTGTATTGTATTTCATATTGATTGTGAAGTGGGTTCAGCAACTTTTCGAAGTCGGCAAGTAAGACTGCTTCATTCCTTCCCATCTTTCAGCTGCCTTGTCGTGGCGGGAAGGCTTAAGAATCAAAGATCCTAAGGGTCTGAAAAGATCTCAGGTGAGACATCGAGCTAAGCGCTGAAGGCGTCCGGCTTTAACGTTAAAAGAAGAAAAAAGCATGAATGGAGAAAAAAAAATTATATTACTACTGCAGGTGGCACTCGCGGAAGCGAAAATCCACCAGTGGTCTTTTCGACTGCGGCTAGGGCAAGGATTCTGGAGGCCCTACCCATTATAACCTCCCCCGCCAACACTGGTTTATAGGAGTAGCAAGAATGCTGGATTCTGAAGACTCCTGCAGCTCTCTTAATCTTCATCCTAATGGACAGACGGATGATTGTAGCGCTATGCTGAAGGCTCGACCCGGGAAACTGAAAAAGTTGAACGAGTTCCAGAAGTGGCACGGTCCGATGGGCTTCCGTCCAAAAGTCAGAAGAAGAGGAAACAAATAAAACTGGCGACGGAGCGGCGCAAAGAGACTGCAGAAGTTGAAGGCACAACTGCTGACAACAGTCCTTTGGCAGAGACGGCAAAAAGAAGCAGGTCGGTGGAAGTTACCCCAACCGAAACCAGCAAGTCACTTGGACCCAACGCTGCCTCCTCTTCTAATAGCTCGAACCGGAGCAAATGAAGGAAAAAGGCTTCAAGCTCTCCTGCGGGTAGACATATGCGCGAACCTCATACGCGTGCGTCTTCTGAGAGACCTCAAGCCGGTGGCGTTGCATGCACACAAAGTCTGAAGACTGCCGCTACAACCAGTAATGGCGGTAGTAACGGTGGACAGAAACTGGATGTAAATAATAGGTAAATCCTCGGACTTGAATGTCTCTAAAACCCTTTTACTGGTAGCGTTGCCCGCACACAAAGTCCGAATGACACCGATGATACAACCAGTTGTATTCCCAGTGGACGGAAGATGGCTGTCGCGAACAAATCTACTAAGTATCAGAAAAACCCGGTGGTCAGGGAGCGAAAAAAAGCAGGTTTCTTACAAGAAAGCTGTTATCTCCTCTTCAACTGTCAAAATCGGGAAGGTTGGCAATGACAACAGCATGACCGATGCGGAGTGCAAACGGGTTGAGGTCAAAATCCCGAAACCTGAAATCCCGAAAATCCAAAATCCCGAAAATCCAAAATCCCGAAAAACCAAAATCCTGGAAGGCCAAAATCCCGAAAACTAAATCCCGAAAAATTATATAAAATTAAAAATTTGCGCAAAAAAGAACTTGGGTTGGATATGAAAACTACTTTTTCAAAATCCCTTTTCCATAATCCCCTGTGTCAAAATCCCCCTTTTCAAAATCCCTCTTATCAAAATCCCCTGCGTCAAAATCTTTTTTTCCGAAATCCCTTGTGTCAAAAGCCCCCGTTGTTATATTTTTGTGTTTTAATTTCTGGATGTAATTTCCGCATGTGCCGTGACATAAGGCCATGTTTTAAAATATGGCCTTATGACGCTTTCACAAAGTTATGACACTTTGTAAAAGCGTCATAAGGCCATATTTCAGGGTATGGCCTTATGTCGCTTTCGGAAAACGACATAAGGCCATTATGGCTTTATGTCACTTTCAAATGTTCAAATATATATATATATATATATTATATCCACAATGCATAAACAGTAGAATATGTATGGGGTGCATGCTGCCCCCCTACAACCCTCCTGCTTGGGGTCACTGTAGGATTTGGAGTGGGTGCGAGGTTCGGTGTATGCAAAGTTTCTTTATATTCATGTGGTATTTTTTTAAAAACGAGCAAATCCGTGTGAAAACATGTTTGTCTAAAATAATTGCCGGTGAAACGCAACGAATAAGAAAACGTTACGTGATTAAGGAAAACAATATTTCAAAAATTTTAGCTAAACGTAACGAGCGTTCCGAAATAAGTTTTTTAACAGGAATTGCGTATAATATAAATTTGTATTAGATATCTTTTTATCGTAGATAATTTTTTAAATGTTTTTTTTTATCAATAAGACTTGAACTGTTGTATTATGTTTTACTTATTTGAAGTTTTGTTAATTTTTTTAATATGTTGAATAAATTTTCCTGATTTTTTTGTTACTTGCAATAAAATGTTCACTTTCATTTTCAAGAATTTGGCCTTTCGGGATTGTGGATTTTCGGGATTTTGGGTTTTCGGGATTATGTTTTTCGGGATTCTGTCCGACTCCCAGTCCAAACACTGCGAAGTTCATCTGTTAGAGATGGCACAAGCAACGAATGCTTTCATTCATGTGGTGGGCTGTGAGTTAAAGAGCGAAACCTTTACGGTGAAGGGCTCTTCGCAGCAAACCTCTGAATGGATTAGCATGTCGGTGCCGAGAATCCCCCACCTTGAGACCGCTACTTTTGAGGTCTTCAGGACAACTAAACAGACGCCCGCCGTCTGCTGGATCCCGGGGAAAAAAAAAAAAAGGCTGCTTCGACTTTAATACTCTTTGCAAAAGGAGCACCGTTAAATGTTTTGGCCATCTTCCAGAAGGACCTACTCTCTTTTATACTCGTAAGCATTACTAAGGTATTCTGCATGTAAAGTTTTTGTTTTTGTGCGCATATGCTTTTGTAGGTTTTTTTTGTCTTCTTGTACATGAGTTTCACGTAATTGGTGCTTATACTTCTCGCAGTCGTATAAAGCCGAAACATCTTTTTCTGGCTTCCTTGCACTCCTAATTAAACCACGGTTGCTTTCTTATTCCTCTAGATCTGAATTGCAAGGATCTTGCCGAGTGCAAAATACAAGCAGTGAAAATATCTTTACCTCTGATAGATTGTGATTCGCTTCGCTGATTTCATTTAAAATTTACCCTGTACCTTTCCAAGTGTTCCTCTTTCCACTGCAGCTTTGACAACAGACACATCTGTAAAGCGGGAGTTTCCTGTTGCGCTACCAGCTTTACTTTAACAGTTATTTGTTGATCTGAATATGTTACATCCTTTACATCGAAGTCAACTACAAGTTCAAGCCACTTTCCCTGGGCGAAGTAGTAATCAATTGTTGAGCACGAGGTGCCTCTTACAAACGTGAAATCTAGCCGAAAGCCATGGTAGCTGGTGCTAATTATCAAATATTGACTGTGTTATTAATTTACTCATTAATTACCCTTTCTCATCGCTATTGGAATGTCCGTCGAATCGATTTGTATATTTTAATTAGCTTTTTCCCCTTTCCATACGTTTTTACATCTACTCGTATTGCATTTCTCAGTTCTGGTTCTACATTAAGTATTTGGGTAGTTCCCACCCTTCCATAAAGTCTCCAATTGTCATGACATCTTCATTTTATTTATTAATTTAAAACTATAAGGCTTACACGTAAGATACTAATCTTTTAAGCTGTGCAGCTACATACTTTAAATGGTTAATAATAATTATTTTAAGAAAATAATGAATAGGAAATCATAATATAAAAATTAATTCTTTGCTAAATTCCAATAGAAAGTTATACAAACTCGTAAAGTTATCCATTATACATTTATTGTAGTCGATATAAACTGGCAACCCGTACATTTTTCGTTTTTCAATCACATTGCAATCAAATCTCTGCTGAGCATTTTCACAAAATGGCAATCAACTACATTTTTAAGTTATTTTTGTATTCCATGTATGCATCCCCCGCTGGCTCTACCATGCATGCATGTTCTTTCTGTTGGCAACCAGAGGAGCTTGTGAAGTTTAAAATAATTGTCGAATCGTTCCGTGTTTTCTTCCACAAAGGTTTGACATAAAGCGAAAATATAGAATTTATTTATGAACTCATAGAAATCTTTAAAAAGTAATTTGTTGCCTAAAGGCTCCTTCAAACAGTCACGTTGTATTATACTACAACACATAGCCCCTGTCACACAGAGCGCGTTTTGAACGTTACGCTAAATTCAACGCGGCGTTAGAACGCGACGGTGAAACGCGGTGTGTGAAATTACAGATTATTTTCATCATTCGGCGTTGACGCGCGGCGTATTAAAAGTGTTTTGAGTTTTATGTCAAAAAAATGGAACAATTATTCGAATTTGTGAGAAAATATCCATGTTTGTACGACATGGGTGATGAAAATTAGAAAAACGTAATTTTAAAGGGTGAGGTCTGGGAAACAACTGGAAAAGAGTTGAATGAAAATGATAAGTACATATTCTGTTTTAGTTTTGCAAGTAGAGACTGTTCAAACTGGCATTATATGGAGAAGACAAGAGCAGATGTTTACAAAGACTCAATTATGCATTTTATTTAATTTTTTATGAAGCATTATTATTAAAATAAGGTACAAATGTTTCGCGAATATGAAATGCAGCTGTGGTGGGCCTTCGGTTTGTTGGCCTTTGTGTTTTGAGTGCGTGAATAGGCTCATTTTGATTTTCAATTTCGGTAATGGTAATGGTTCCCTGTTTTGTTTTAATATAATTATGAAGAACATATGCCGCCTCCACTACATGTACTGCTGTTTCCACTTCACTTTCGATTGGTCTGAAAAATATCCTCCACTTGAGGCACTAGATTACTGGTAGTGGTTTTGAGGGGAAAAGTGTCTTGTCGTCTAAATATTCTTTAAAAAATTTGGAGTTCTCAAATATCCCATTAACACTTTGGCGTCCATAGCTACCAATATCTACAACAATAAATTTATAAAAAGGATCAACAGCCAGTAACACAATGGAGAAAAAATTCTTGTAGCAGAAGTAGTTTGATCCACTATTGGGAGGGCATTTTACGGCAACGTGTTGGCCATCAATACTACCAACGCAATTGGGAAAATTCCACAATTGTCTAAAGCCTATTTCTGCAGCTTTCCATGTTTCCTCCGTAGGTTTAGACATATATATTGGCTGTAAAGTATTCCAAATTTCTCTGCAGACTTGCTTCACAATGCTTCCTACCGTTGAACGTCCCATTCTATAGGAAAATGCTATAGTCTGATAGGAATCACCTGTTGCTAAGTATCTGAAAAAATAAAGTAAATAAAAGTTTTGGTTTTTATTTTCAGCTTCAACTTTAAAAACAAAATGGAAGAACTTGAGGGATAACTATGTCCGACATAAAAAACAATTGAAAGGCAACACGGGACAATCTACGAAGAAACACAAATGGTCTTGGTATAGTCAGCTACAATTTTTGGACATAACTTCAAATATATCAACAACATTAGACCCAACACCTTCACATACAATAGTTTCAACTCTGTCGCCTACACCACCATTGTCATTACCAGAGATTTCACAAGTATCGACTCAACCTACAGCGTTTACATCAATATTGCCTACATCGCCAGTGCTTACACCAAGAGCAAAGCGGAAAAAACGTCATGATCCGGATGATGCGGAGAAAATCATAGATTATCTGAAGAGAAAACAAAAGCCTAAATTTGATGCTGTCGATCATCTCTTTCAAAGCTACGCTGACACATTTAAAAATTTTTCGGAAAGAAATAAAATAAGGCTCAAAGTGGAACTGGCAAAATTGTTTGCAGATACTGAACTAAGAGAAATAGAGGAACTATTTAAGCCGTTATATGCATCGCATTGTATCGGCACAACAAGACTCTCCAACCAGATTTATTTAACTTGTATCTCCGACATCACCTGGATATTCAACTAACATAAATTTCGAAACATCACATTCAAAAAATGCAACTTAACTTAATATCTGAAAGCACTTGATACTTTTATAACTTACATTTCAAAACTTAAAATGATGAATATAATCTTACCTTAAACAAATTGCTAGTCTTTCTCTTGTTGAAATGGGTTTTCTCCAGTTTGTTAATTTTTTTCAATTTTAGGGCGAAGCAATTCATGAAGATCTTCAAAAGCATTTTGAGACATACGGAAATACGAAAAGAAACGGTCTTAGTGTGATTCTAGTTATCGGCACAACCGGTGGTATTCTCCGACTTCATTTCCCTTTTTATTTATGTCGTGAATCCAAATTCTTTTTCTTTTTCGAGAACGTAGCACGGCAAATAATAATAATTCCTCATCCGAGCTGCTTGACATTTTATTGAAATTAAAATCTTAATTATTTTTGACCGCTCTCTGTTTGACGTTCTTAACCGTGGCGTTAAGAACGCCGCATTAAAATAATCTAACCGCCGCGTAAAATGATCTCACCGCGGCGTTAAAAACGCTCTCTGTTTAGTCTGCTACATTGAATGAATTAATACTTAATCAGACATTTTCAAATCTTTCCTTTCCCTCCTGAGAAAACGACAGTCACATTTGTGAGTTTCAGGAGTCTACCAATACCAAAAAGTGCCTTAAATTAAAAAATGAAACCAATATTTTAAAAAAAAAGTATTTTTAATTTAATTTAATATTAATTATAGTAAATAAGAAAAAACTGAATAAACGGTTATGGCTATTAAATTTTTTTTTTTTTTTTAATTTTTTGTGTGAAATTGCCTGAAGCAATTTGAATCCTTTGTCAGGCAAAGGTAAACTGCACCTTTCTCACACTTTGTACGAGAGCGGCTAGGACAATTGGCCAGACGGCACTTAAGAGATGTTTTTAAAGTTTCCACAACTGGCCAGTGGTTAAATCATCAAACCTCTTGTCTTGTCCTGGTAATGACTGAATTTCTATTTCTCTTCTTTTCCAAGGGTTCGACGTCTGGCTCTGAAACTTCTGGCTCATCTCTTTGTTTGCTGACCCCACCCAACAAATATTCTCCGACTTCCAGTCTGAACTGTAACAAATCTTTTTTTTCTTTTTTTGCAGCTGGTTAAGTCTACAGTCGAGAATATATTCTAGGTAGCTGTTTACAATACTCAAATCAAAAAACCACGTGCGATAACACTCAACTAGTTAATCGCAAGTATCGATTGCTCCCATACTAGAATTGTATGATGAAACACTTGCTGGACATGGAACACCAACTTTTGAATTTGCTACTTTATCCCAGCGTTTGAAGGTATTAACTGGTTGACTCCCAGTTCGAGTCGATACCATCAAGACAGCTTTATTGTCTTTCCATTTCAAGACACATAAAGAATTGTCATTTGAGCAGATTTCCTCAAATTCTCCCCTTTTCATCTTCGAGTCTTTTGTGAAAGAGTAATTATTTAACCTGTTTTGCATTAAGGTTTCAGTGGCATAGATATCTTTTCCTTTAAGCCTTTGAAGCAGCGGGAGCGTGGTAAAGTATCTGTCAAAGAACACGCAGGTATTCTTTGGGAGTGTTTCTACCAATCGCAAGACTACAGCTGGACCAAAACCGAGACTTCTGTCCTTAAGAGGTGTTGTTCTACCCTGATAAATTTCGAAATCAAGGACCATTCCACAAGACGATGTAAGCATGAAGGTTTTAAGTCCAACTGGGCGCGGCTTATTTTTTACAAACTGACGCACTGCACATCGCCCCAAAAAGGGTATCATCTGCTCGTCAATTGAAAATTCATTGAACATACTCCTGCGAATTTTTAAACATCCTCCCCGGACACAATCGATAACAGGCTGCACTTTCCACAGCAGATTTGCGCTTTTTTCCTTTCTCAGACACTGCATTCGCATCCGCAAAATGAAGAGTGTTAAATCTGTCGCGAGGCATATCTTGTGCAATAAGGTCAAAGCGAAACCTTGTGTTCCAATACATATGGATGCGTGGAAACTTAATGCAGCCAATAATTGCATGCATTTCAAAAAAAAAAAACAGACATCTCTTCAAACGAAGTCTTGAGTTCCCGACCAGTAGATGCCAAATAATATTGCGACGTATGGACAACCGCTTTTTCAATTAAAGCTTTAGTGAAATATTTTGAAAAATATTCGTACGGCGATTTTACAGCCTAAAAAGTTGTAAAGTATTAAAACCTATGCATAAAATATATTTTAATAAAATTTTCCGGAATTTCAGCTTGAAAATTCCTGTGGAATGGTTCATTTGGCCCAAACGGCCTTTTAATCCACTGGAAAATCCTTTTCCGGGAATTCAATGCAAACGAAGTTGACGTAGATGGTTCTTGACTCGAAACTTTTCCTTGCTGAGCCAGTAGACTCTCATCATCGGAATCAAAATCTGATTCCGCGTCCTCTTCTACACCTTCGACTATAAATTCATCATTTTCAACTTCGTAGAAGTTCCAACACAAGACCTCAATGCAAAAGATGTCAGGCCTACGGGCATACGCAAAGCTATTGTAAAAGGGATTTTGCATGCGTTAAATGTGAAGGAAAACATCCAACAGTCGACTGTCCACTAAAGAAGGATGAAAAAGCGAAATGTATCAATTGTCATGGAAATCACTCAGCTAATTTCAGAGGTTGCCCAATCGCGAAAGAATACCAAGAAAGGAAGAACAGAGCTACTAGCAAGCACCAAGAAAACTCGATCAAAAATAAAAATGAGAAACAAGTAAATGTTGTAAACAATAAAGTAGACAAAAGATCATTTTGGAAAAAATACGGCCCGATGATGCCGCCAGCCCATAAACCGCTCCAAACAGTCACTCTTTGTGGGTGCATTGGTTTTTCGACAATCACTCTTGGATTATCATTCGCCCAAATGCGGCAATTCTGCTTATTGACGAATCCAATGACGTGAAAATGTGCCTCATCACTGAAGATGATTTTCTTCGAAAATTGATCATCCACTGTTGCCATTTCTTGCCACCATTGTGACCATTGACGACGCTTGAAATGGTAAAGAGGCTTTAGTTCTTGAGTCAATTGCACCTTGTAAGCGCGTAAATGCAAGTCTTTGCGCATAATGTTCATCAACGACGAGCGTGAGAGGTGCAATTGTTGGGCACGACGACGAGTTGAGGTGGACGGCTCTTCAGCCACACTATCGCGAACAGCAGCAATATTTTCTGCAGTACGAGCTGTACGAGCATGCACTGGTGTTTTCACATCTCCTACAGACCCGGTTTGCACAAATTTTTGCACGATTTTTCCGATTGTACGCACATTTGGACGATTAAATTGACCGAAAGAATCACGAAATGCACGATATGCATTTTGATTTGAACGCCCATTTTCATAATAAGCCTGAATAACTTTAACGCGTTGCTCGATTGTGTATCTTTCCATGGTTCAAATTGAGTTAGTCTGAAATTGAGAAATGTCAAATGAAATGCAGAAAAAAACTTGACGTTTAGGTGTGGTTCACATTCAACATCGGCCCTTAAAATTTAACCACCCTTTATTATCCAAAGATTGGATAACCTAGATAAAATAATTGAGCTACTAACGAAAGAAGTTTCCACAGGAAAAAATCAACAAAGTAATAATGATTAAAAATCTGAAAGTCGCACCCTGGAATGCAACCGGTTTACTCCAACACATCTCTGAATTTCAGGCTTTTCTATGCAATGAAGACATTGATATTTGCCTGATATCTGAAACCCATTTCAAACAGGGAACAAAGATTAGAATCCCAGGGTATCTCTGTTACCACTCTCCCCATCCAGCTGGCAGTCCTATGGGAGGAAGTGCTTTAATTGTAAAAAGTAGTTTGGAACCTTATGAATGAAAAATAGCAAAACAAACCATGCAAGTAGCGATAATAAACATTTTGGCTAAAAGCAAGGAATTTAAAATAGATGCCATATACTGCCCACCCAAGTATTCGCCGACAAAGGAAGATCTTAATGATCTCTTCCGAACTCTAAGCAACAGCTTTATCATTGGAGGTAATTTCAATGCAAAACACACTATTGGGGGTTTTACAAAGCCGGGCGAAATTTTAACGTGAACTCATTTCGACTGGATCGCCTACTTATTGGCCATCTGAGCCAGCGAAAACACCAGATCTTATTGACTTCTTCATAATGAAAGGAATAAATAGAAAAGAAGTAAAAGTTGAAAACAATTATGATCTGTCGTCGGATCATACACCCGTAATCCTGACGGTCAACGGCATGTTAATAAAAAAGATAATAAATGTAAGACTTAGCAACAAAAGAACGAACTGGTGTAAATTCAGAGAATTACTCGAAGGATTTATTAACCTTAGATCCCCTCTGACCACAACAAACCATATTGACATCGAAGTGGAACAATTCATTGCCGATATACAACAGGCAACAGAAGATAGTACACCTACCTATCAACAAAAAAACAAGCATCGGTAAAATATCCCACAGAAATTAGGAAACTAATATTAGAAAAGAGAAGATCTCGCAGGAGGTGGCAAATAACAAGATATCCCGGTGATAAAGTTGTGTTTAATAGACTGAATAACAAACTCAAAAAAAATATCAGTGAATTTAAAAATAAATCCTTAACTAATTACCTTTGTAACTTAACTGCTGACAAAGCCACAGACTACTCCCTCTGGAAGGCTGCCAATCATTTAAAGAGACCTCAAGCGCAGGATCCCCCGTTAAAAACATCTAAAGGAAAATGGATCGGCGACCCAAAAGAAAAAGGTTAAACTTTTTTCGGAGCACTTAACAAATGTGTTAAAAGCTTTTCCACCTAGCGCGGCAAACGAATTAGAATTCTCTGATAAAATAGATGAAGACGTAATCCCTTATGTTTCGCTAAGAGAGATTAGCACATGTATTTCTAAACTATCTAGTAGAAAATCACGAGGTTACGACCTTTTAACTGCCCAAATCCTGAAAGAACTACCCTTCGTAGCATTGTTAAAACTCAAGCTTATAATTAATGCATGTTTTACACAAAGATATGTCCCACATCACTGAAAAATATCAGAAATTATTGTTATACCTAAACAAGGTAAACCCCTATCAGAAGTTACCTCATATAGGCCAATATCGCTTTTACCGATATTATCAAACATTTTCGAGAAACTGCTTCTTTAAAGGCTGGATAGAATCATAGAGCACTCGACATTAGACCAAGTGCATCGTATAACTAATGTTATAGAAAAAGCACTAGAAGAAAAACAAGTTTGTTCTACAATACTCCTAGATGTTGCTCAGGCCTTTGATAAAGTTTGGCATAAGAATATAAACTACATAGGGATCTACCTAGACAATACTATGAGATACTTAAGTCATATATAGCTAATAGATTCTTTAGAGTTCCCTATAGTTCAACGTATTCTGAACTTAAAGAAATACAAGCAGGTGTTCCACAGGGAAGTGTTCTAGGCCCTACCCTACATTTACTATATACTAGTGATATTCCACATGCGAATGATACCATGTTAGCCACATTCGCAAACGACACTGCTCTTCTAGCAACTGATGGATGCGTTGCCACAGCAACAGAAAAGCTACAAAACTCAGTGAACGAGATATGTGATTGGACGAAACGATGGCGAATGAAACTTAATGAGTCTAAGTCCACCCATATCAACTTTACAAATAAAGAAATAACGAACGTTCCTGTGGTTAGTAATAATCAAGTAGTTCCTTATTCTATCACAGCTAAGTATCTGGGTATGAATCTGGATGCTAAACTGAAATGGAGTTAACATGTGAAAAAGAAAGTAGAGGAGTTAAATATTAAATATAGAAAACTCTATTGGTTGTTAGGACATAATTCAGAAGTGTCCATTAAGAACATATGGTGTCCAATTATTGGGTTGTACAAACAAAACGAATGTACAAATAATACAAACTTTTCAAAGTAAAGTTCTTCGGCGAATAGTAAATGCCCCATGGTACATTAGAAATATTGACTTGCATCGTGATTTGCAGATTAATCGTAACAGTAACGGAAGAAATTAAAATGAACGCAATTCGTCACAACGTGCGTCTGCAGATGCATATAAATCCTTCAATAGAAGACGTCTTGAATATACGAAATAATATTCGTAGATTACGAAGAACAAAACCTTATGAATTTATAATCTGACAATTATGAGAGCACGTATTTAAATTATAATACCCTCTCAAACGCAACTAAACGTTGAAAATAAAATCATTTGTCGATCTTTCTTTGATTGGTCATGATCAAGGAGGTGTTTTAGTGCAGTTAGAGTCCCACACTGGTTTGGGTTTCTAACCCCTCTGCGTCTTTCGAGATTTTCACCTTCATTAAAAAAAAAATAAAAAATTTTCATCAAAATCATCCATAGGTAGTTCATCATCATTCATCAACATTTGTAAAATATCTTCCTCAGTAAAATGATTTCGAGCCATACTCGTACTAAACCAAGCAAGCGAAAAAAATTCAAATTTAACGGCTCAATAATTTTTTTTAAGCACTGTTCAGAACTGGAGCTCACAATTGTGAAAATCCCATCTAAGAGTGTCTGTTTGTACGTGCGATTGGAAAACTTATGAAATAACACTTCTTAATTATACACCCCTATTGCGATTGTCAATTATCAATTGGTATTTGGTATTTATCAACCAATTTCTTTAATCGCTATTGTGATTGTCAATTATCAATGGATTGCTGATCCAGTGTTAATTTCTATTAATTTTTGATTGTGAATACCAAAATCGGTAATGCGAGTGTCAATTGTCATTGACTTTTCTGTCATTTTGCATCTGTTTCTTTCAACTGCAAATAACTAGTTGTTGAAAAGAAAATAAATTTGATAATTGAGATATAACACGGGATTGCAATAAAATATACGGTTTTCTGTGTAAAGTTTATAGTTTATTTAACTGATTTGATAATTTTTCACAGGGCTAAAATAGCAACAAAAAACAAATGAGCAGGCTAGTTGAGCTGATGGAGCAAAACTTAGACGTTGCCAAGGGATTGTGCTCCAAAACAGTGTCGCAAAAAAATGGGTTGATTTTGCAACAGACCTGAATATCGTAGGCCCACCGTCGCGTGAATGGCACAAAGGGTAAATTAAGTTTCACCATTTATTTAAATCATTTGTATATTGTTGTAATAACTTTTAGGTTTGGATCGATTTCAAGTGCAAAAAAAAAAAAAGAAGACACAAAACAAAATTGAAATTTCGGCAACTGGCGGTGGACCGAATAGACTGCACAGTTTCAATAATTTGGAAGAATCCATTATAAGAATGCTGGAAATGGAAACCTGCTTCAATCCACCTGGCAGAGAATTTGGGCAAGAGGATGACAATTTCAATGAAGAGGCTACTGTTTCAAATGCCATAGAATCAGTTTTGGAAACCTCAATGGGGGATGATTTTGCCTAGAAGTATCCCAAAAAATATTGCGGGTTGAAATACTCCAAACGGAACGCAAAACTCTTTTAGAAACTTTAAAAAAATTTAATTTAAAAAAACAAAAATACAAAATAAGAAAAAAAATAAAAAAAATTTCAAACTCAAGGCTACAAAGTTCTTAGGATTTGGTTTCGAACTGCCACAGCTCTTTCATTTTCTGGAAATTGATGCAATTCTTCGGAATTGGTAAAATTTGCTTCGTTCGTCTCATCATCGATGTCCATGCCGTCATCAACATGTACCTCGACTTCAGGGTTATTGAAACTAATGCAAATATTATGTAAAGCTGCACAAATATTTGATATTTGCGTAGCCTTTCGATGGGTATAGTGCAACTCTCGAGCTCTGAGTAAGCATCTAAATCAGTTTTTCAAAATGCCTATTGCACGTTCAACAATATTTCTGGCCTTAGCATGCTTTTTGTTAAACAAACTCTTTAATGATCCCTGCTCTGGATTACGGTATGGTGTCATTAAATAGGGCTGCAAGGCAGGTGATGCCGGACCTGGGAACCAATAAGTAAAAATGCATTTAATTGCTTAATAAATAGTACCTAATTACCTAATAACCAAGTATTTGTATTTCCACTTTGGTATTCTCTTTCCAACATCAGCTTTAAACTCGACATATTCCAAACATTAGAGTCATGTGAAGAGCCCGGATATTTTGCGTTGCAAAACCGTATTTTCATTGTATCATCGCATACCGTGGTTTAGTGGTAACATCATCGCTTGTCACGCTGTTGATTCACGGTTCGAATCCTGTTGTCAAGAACCATCTATTTATTTCGCATGAAATAAATAAAAAAGTCGATCACTTGCGAAAGCTAAGTCAACTCTACTGTGAAGGCATAACACTGGCAGTAGGGTGGTCTTATAGCTAAAATGCAACTTGCTCGTGATGATGACATAAAAATACTGTGAATCATAAGCAATGACAATAATAGCGAAAACACACAAAATACTCCCCAATTATCTGGACAGCCACCTTTGGAGTTGACAGAAACTTAATACCACCTGAGTTTCAAACTACACCACTCTGTTTTTCTCTCTGTCTCTTCCCCTTTCCACAAAACACACGTGTTCTAAAAAATTAGTATAAGGGTATTCATAACCCCTTTAACACGTGCAAATTATATAAAAAAAGAAAAAAAAAAAAAAAAAAAATACATGAAATATAGTAGAAATATTGAACATCGACAAATGGGTTATTGATTTTATAAACTTACTATCATAGCAATTAAACTATAGAAACCTCTTTCATTGTAATACGCGTGTTGAAGATGTTTTTTAGGTGACTCAATTTTAATATGTGTTCCATCTTCACAACCAATTATGCCAGGAATTCCACTCCTTTCAAAAAAATACGTTATTGCCCGACGTATTTCAGCTTCGGTGTATGTATATTTGATCCATTTTGGACAAATACATTCTTCCAGGGCGTTAACAACATCTTTTAAAATAATGGACAATGTGGACTGTGCTAAACTAATTGAAAATTCATTCCCGACACTTAAAAGTAAAAGCTGCCTTCGACAAATGAAAATTTGATATAAAGCTGAAAAGGAATAGAAAGAAGATAGGTATGACTTCTCTTGAGGTCACATTTGTACTTCTAATTCTAGAGGGTTTGAAGCATCCCCAAGTTGCTTCCTTCTTCTTGCTAATTCCAAAAACGTATCCTCTTCCTCATCGTCGTCAAACCACAATTCCACAGAACTCATACTTAATAAAATAGAATTTGATTTTAATTTCCAAACAAAATATCAAAAGCAAACCCAATTTTCAAAACAAATGTCAAGAAAGCGTATTTTATTCACAATAGTCAATTTTGTTCACAATACTGACAACCTTTTCAACTGAGTTACACAATACAAAAGTATCAATTGAATGAAAATTTTTATCAACTATCAATTGGTTGTTGATTGACAACCACAATAGGGGTGATAAACTTACCTTTAGAGATTTGAAATCACTACAAAAAAAACTTAATAACTCTTTTTATTTAATTAATTTTAATTATTTTGTAACATATGGGACGTGCACAACACTTTTTACTGAAGCGTTAACGCACACCATTATAGCGTAAGTATGCAATGTGGGGCAACAAATGAATCGTCGTTAAACTCACAATTATGGGAAAGAGGAGCAAACCAAATTATTTATTTGTAGTTCATTTTAGAGGAAAAATTCGAAAGCTCACAATTGTGAGCCCGTGGAACGAAAGGGAACAAAGTAGGGTTAGTTACACCTTTTATAATTCAACAACGACTGGACCGATTTTTATGATCATTTATTTTTTGTGTGTGCCTCCGCCCCGAATAGCAGAATAACTATTAAAACATTGGAAAAATTAACGAAAGAAAAATTTATGAAGCAAATTCATTTTCTCCTACATTTTGTATGAAACTGCTTTTTTGATGATATCTCGATTGACTGATTTCGATGAATTTTTTTTTGTTTGTCTCGGCATCGAGAAGTTTCCTCGTGCATTGGAAAAGTACGAAAATAACAAACAAATTAAATCCACATACAACGCCATCTCTGATACAAGACAGAAACAAAAATGAACATGGCGTTGTATGCTGGTTCTGGTAATACCAGTAGATGGCGTTGTGTGCATTATGCTTTGACAGCTGATTCAATTGCGTGGTCCTTTCATTGCATACCATTGAGCTAGCTGTGTAGACATGCGCCGCGATTTATCAGCATTTTTTTCGAGTTTTCACCAATTTTCATTCAGTTTTCGACGGTTATTACATTTGAATTCGATTCAATTAGTTCTCTTCAAACGATTTTTTCTGAAATTCATCAGCGAAAAGTGATTTCAAAGAGGTGAGTTCAGTTTGATGAAGTGCACATTGTGAAAGGTTATGTAGTTTGTCATTGTGCGCGCATCGACAATCAATCCAATCGGTAATTTTGGACTGCGTGTTTGATTTTTCAGGCGGATTCGTTCGTAATTCTGTGGAATTCTGTTTTCGATCGTGATTTTCAAACGGTAAGATGCCCTTTGAAGATGTTCACTTTGTGAGATTATCACATTTGTGATTGTGCACGCATCGATAATTGCTTCATTATGTAATTTTGAATTGTGTGATTAATTTTCAAGTGGTATTTACAATGCCATGAGCCAATCTTTCATAATCTTTCACAACGAAACCGTAATGCAATTACGAGTAGACTTCGCAATATTGCGAATCAATCCACTGCAGTTGAACAAGAAATCCACGAGAAGAGCGCCGCGTTACTATGCCCCGACTTCGTGCATCACATACACAAGAACAAAGAGACGCAGTACGTTAAACGGCTCAGTTGGCAATGAGAAATCGTCGAGCTTATCGCACAGATCAACAACGTGCTAATCTTCGACGCGCAAGAAGAAATGCTTAAAGTGTTGATTTGAATCGAGTAGCGTTTTAAAACGATTGCACAATTGACTACAGCTTCGTTCGAATTGGCCCAATGGAGGTTGTGTGCGACCATTGCAGTTCATTAAAGTTCGCTGGAGAAACGCCTGAATTGTGCTTTCTCAAGGCAAGGTGAAATGTCAATTATTGCCTCCGCCACCTGAGCCATTGCATTCATTGCTTCATGGCGAAACACCAGAAAATCCGAATTTAATTCAGCTAATAAGTTAACACAACATTTATTGATTCTGAGGCGGTACGAAGTTCGCTGGGTCAACTGGTAATAAATAAAATTGTTACTAAGACGACTGACGGCATTATAGTTAAAGGCGCTGTGTGCGTCAACTACTTCGCACGGTTTGAGAAACGGTGGTGACATTATCATCCGCGTTTCCAGCATAGGTTGACATTTCGCCTTTTTCACTTAACAGCTGCTCCGTAGACACCATTCCGCCATCATCATCACACGAAAATTTATTGTTTATGTGGATTTAATCGGTCTCACCGATGCGACTATTGCTGGATTTTCTGTTTCGAGCAAACCCATGCATAATATTTTTGCTTTGTCAGCGGCGACTACTCAGTTTTCCACTGGGAGGTGGACAATGATATTTTTTCATTTGCTTTCCTTGACAACTACTCCACCTGCCATTCTAGCGAAATGAGATTTTCCTGTTTCAATGAAAAGAATTCGACGCCAATAGTGACAGAGGGGACTGTCACAAGAATGATGCAAGACGTCCCTTAAAAAATAAAAAAAATTATTAAAGCTGTATACAAACTAATCTTTTTTATACCCTATACAGGGTATATTAAGTTTAATACATAGTTTGTAATATAGCAAAATAATAACGATAGACCCCCAAAAGTATATAATATACATACATATATTTGTGATTAGCATCAAAGTTATGTCGATCTAGTCATGTCCGTCCACCCGTCCTTATTTCATCACTATATGGATCTTAAATTTTGAGCTAGAAACATGAAATTTAGTATATAAGCTTTTTTGAATTTGAAGCAATTCAAGCGGACAAATTTTTAGAATCCGATCTAGAATCCATCGCCACGCCCACTTTTCGGGGACGTTTTCTAAAAAAAGGTAAATTGCTCATATATAGGGTAATGGTTAAGTTATATTGTAAATCCTTGAACTTCCATTACAAATCGTGAGATCCACGCCCACTTTCTGCTAGCAAAAAGTTGAAGCAGTTTTGTGACATATTTCTTAACCCATTTTCGGCCAATCCAATTTTCGTTTCGGTAGAATTGAAATCCTTCTCAAGACACGCTATTAGAACACCGAAAAATGATTTTTTGCTTTCAAACAATTTTTACACTTTCCGACAGACTGGGACGGGGTGGTCAAATTTTCTACCGTTGGCCGGAAGCCATATCAAAATATTAAATTATCAAATTGAAATGAGAGATAATTTTCAACGAAATTTTATCAACCCAAATGCACTTTATTATTTTTATTATTACTTATTTGTTTCAAATACACTGAATTACTTATGTGAGCCGTTTAATGTGAAGCCTTTGGCATGCAAGTGAACGTTGCAATGTTTGTAAATGCTAATGGTGTGCTTATGGCATTAACTGCAAAGACGACATTTTCCGTCAGGTGAACGTATGATCAAATGTTTTCGAACCGTAATTCGTGGCAACCCAAGCAGACGATCTTGTTCGTCTTCAAGTAGCGAGTGACTTCACTGCGATAATCGATTTGCGATGGAGGTTTCAAAGTATTTTATTTGATAATAAAACAGCTCAACTTCCAAGCATTTACAACAGCTGTATTGAGACTAAGTGCAGAGAAGTCACCAACACTTTTGCTCACGAATGCCAATTCGATAATTTGCCATGGCATTATCATGCAAATCGACGCCAACCATGTCACGACTGCATTATCGGGCCCATCGTACCAATAGTATTCGGATACACAGAAAAAAAAAAAAACAACCTTTCATTTTCGAACAAATCGACCAGCTCATCCTGCACATTGTGTTGCCTTGCGTAGAGGTTAGTGAAATCGACGATTTGTATAATGATTTGGACGTCCAGTAACAATTCAAATAGCTCACGCTGGGATTTTTCACCTATTTTTTTCATCTTAGACGGTCTCGTCTAATGGTACATCTTCAGCACCTCGTTCGTACGAGAGGAGGCTGATAAGTTCGCGGTCTAAGGCATAAAGTGAAAGAAGAGATCCGATTAAAAAATTGAATTTCTCAATATAATTTCCCTCGCATTTCTCACATTGGGCATACAGTGTCTTAATACCACCGAAAAAATATTCTTTTTATTTTGCCTTTAAAAATGACTCTCTACGGTCGTCTTGACCTTTTCTAAATTAGAAAAAAGAAAAAATTCGCTCGGGGCCAAGTCTGGACTATCGTTGAAAAACATGTGTCTTTTAAGGCCTTTCTCGAATCCCGGGCCGTATAAACAGGTGCGTTATCCTACAAAAACAACACTCCATCCCTGAGTTTCCCACTTTGCTTCCGTACGTGCTTGAGTCAAAAAATTTTAGTAATATTGACCATTCATCGTAGTCCCCTTTGGCAGGTAATCGATCAGCAAAACACCTTCGCTGTCCCAAAAAACAGTCGCCATAACAGACTTTTCCACCTGAATTTCTTCGGCGCCATTTTCCCTTTTCAATTCACTGCATAGACTTTTCTTTAGACTCCGGATCGTATTCGCGAACCCAAGTCTCATCTACAGTTACGATTCGGTTGCAAATTTCGTCGAGATCGTCCCCGGCTAACTCCAAAAAATCTTTGCATCACTCGAGTCGTCATTGCTTGTCGACCGGCGTGAGCATTTTCTGTACCCAGCACGCACAAATTTTTTTCATGTTTAAATGTTCGTGCAAAATTTCTCCAATCCATTCTTTGCTGATGTTCAAATAGTCCGCTATCTGAAACATTTTTACTCTTCGGTCGGCTAGAACCGAAGTGACAACTGACACAGGACGCCCTGGGCGGGGATCGTCTTCACAGCTCTCTCGCCCATATTGAAATAAACGAGCTCATTTTTTGACCGTGGTACTCGTATACGAAGGCCCACAATCCTGAATAGTCGATAACATGTCTTCGAAAAATTCCTTTCCACGAGGTATTTTATCAAAGCGCGGTGCTCAGAATTGCGAGAATTTACGCTTTCCGCTGACATAGTGATGTTCATCCTACAGCAGACAAAATGATATTATTATTGAAACAAGGTGGTATTTATAGACTAAAGAGTGCCGCAGTTAGTGCTATCACTAATAGGAAAATGACTCGTTGTTGAACAGGCCGCGAACTTATCAACCGCTCCTCGTATTTCATTTTGTTCGGCTTTTTCCAGGATCGCATTGTCAAGATCACTTGCAGTTGCATCCGCTGATGTTGGTGGTCTTCGGCGTGCATGCGCTTAAGTTTTTTTTGGTGGTGTATCAACTAGCGGAGCAGCATCATCTGCTTGGGAATCGAATTCAATTTCAAACGTTCCCACGATTTCATTGGAGAGATTTATTTGTTCGTCGTTTGGTATGATATCGTCGTTTATCAATTCTTCGCCGTCAACCACATTCCGAGCACTGGACACATTCGGACCTTCATCATCCTCGTCATCGTTCCACGATTCCATAATATTTTGGAATTCCATCATATTCAAATATTTCGAGCAACTCATTGTGCTTCGAAATATCGAAATAAATTACAACAAAACTTGACGTAATGAAGAAATCATGCACAAATATCACTTACAGCAGTAAAATAGTACAAAGAACAAGAAGAAAAGTAAATAAGTCGACAAAGTGATGCAAATTCGATTCCTTTGTTCGTAACCTCGCGTCTTTCTTTGTTGATGCCAGAAAACAAATGGCAACTGCTGAACATAGGAAATGTCACAAAATTTTCAAGGTTTCTACCACTAACTTTCACGGCTACCTGCTATATGTTCACTATGCAGCAAATGGCCATGTGATGAATGTTTTGTAAAGTTTGAACCTTTGGCATGAATTCCTCGTCATTCAATTTTTAATTTTTTTTTAATTAATATTAATTATAGTTTAACTAAAAAAGTCCAAAGGTGTTGATTTAAAGCCAGGTTTGTACACGGTGCCAGCAACCCAATCGCGGTATGTGATACATATTTGGAAAGCCAAAGGACCAAGATTTATTTTGACATTTGTCCCATCGCGATATCGTGCATTAGAGGTGAAGTATAATTTTTTGAAATTTGCTGATCGAAAAATCGACCATCGGCCAAATATGGGTTTTAAAAAAAATCGCTCACTTTATTACGGGTAAGTTAAAATATGGGGGTTGTATTATCATAAGATCCATTCTAGATGGATTGTTACTTCCTGTATGTTTACATTTACACTTCTTCGATGACACTTTCTAAAGAAATTTATTCCGCATCAATAAACTAACACTTGTAAATTAAATGTAAAACTCCGAAATACAAATAAGTAAATAATAATGATAGTAAAACCAATTTTCTATCAAAGTGCACTCACTGTGCATTAAAATTTTATATATTAGGTGCGCAACTAAGATGGCTCCAGCAGTAAGTGCTGATCGATTTTGACATATCCAGAACGTCATGAACTGAGCTTAGACATATGGTAAACAAACTGTTTTGACACATTAGTGATTTTGTTTTGGCGTTATATACTTTTGGTTGTGTGAAAATGTCTGATTTTGTGCCAAATAATCGTCATTTGCGGGAAGTGTTGATTTTCTTCTTTCATTCGAAGAAAACGGCGGCTGAAGCACATCGAGAGCTCCAAAAAGTTTACGGAGATGTTGCTCTAAGTGAAACAACGTGCCGTGATTGGTTCCATCGCTTCCAAGACGGTGATTTCGATGTTCACGACCATCCACGTGAAGGAAGTACAAAATCCTTCGAAGACGCTGAATTGGAGGCATTGCTCGATGAGGATCCGTGCCAAACGCAAGAACAGCTTGCTTCAGCATTAGCATTTCCAAGCAATTGCATGCGTTTGAACTTGGGTTCCTTATGATTTGAAGCCAAGGGACGTTGAGACTCGTTTTATCGCCTGCAAACAACTGCTCCAGCGGCAAAAAAGGAAGGGTTTTCTTCTTCGCATCGTGACAGGTGATGAAAAATGGATTCATTACAGCAACCCAAAGAAAGGAAAGTCATGGGGACTGACCGGTCATGCTTCTACGTCGTCGGCTCGGTCGAATATTCTCGCTGCGAAGGTTACGAGTATACTGTGTTGGTGTCATTTATGTTGAAACCCAACAAAACCATCACTGGCAAACGGTATCGACTTCAATTGATGCGATTGAACCGAGCACTGCGCGAAAAATAGCCACAATACGAGCAGAGTCACGAAAAAGTGATTCTACAGCATGACATCGCTTGTCCTCACATTGCCAAACCCGTGAAAACCTACCTGGAAACGCTCAAATGGGAAGTCTGGAACTTTGCGCACGAATAGCACTTGTATGATAGAATATAGAGTGATGTAAGCAAAATTGTCTCCTCTCATATGAGCAATACCTTGCAACACCCTGTATTAATACAAATCTTAAATCTAACCGTATTATACTCGTAAGTGTGCAATATTTTAGGTTTCTAATTCTCCTAAACTGAATGGAATTCCTCTGAATCTCTCCACAACAGCTAAATATTTCGGAACCATCCTTGATTCGAAGATCACCTGGAAAAAGAACACCGAAGAAAGAATGAAGAAAGCACTTTGTGTATTCTATGCGTGCAAGAAAACCTTTGGTAAACAATGGGGTCTGCGTCCGTCCATGATTAACTGGATGTACACCATCCTTACCTACCTACGGAATTATTGTATGGTGGAATACATCAGGTACAAAGATTAGCATGCATAAACATAACAGGAGCACAGAGATCAACACCACAAGAGGGTTTAGAGATGATGCTAAATATCCCTCCCCTAGATGAGTACATGCCATGCACAGCTGCCAAAAAGTGCGATTCGTCTCAAACAATCGGGCGCATGGTATAGTATAACCGATCATGACAGAACAACAGATTATATCATACCCTACATAGGATTTCGACAAGAACTACTCCACTTTTATTCCCGAAAGACAAGAGTGGGACTCCAACACATTAATAAATGTACAGGGCATTCAGCTCTACACTGTCGAGTTTAAAATGGATATCGGAACTGGCTTTGCGAGTCATTTAAAATTAACCACTCATACAAACTCCCGGATGATTGTAGCATCTTTCAAGCTGAGGTCTTCGCCATTGACAGGGATGCACAGATCATACATAGCAGAAAACTAAATCCTTCAAAGACTACCATTTTCGTGGATAGTCAAGCGACAATCAAAGCACTAGACAGCGAGGAAGTCAGATTGAAAATAGTTTCCAGATGCCGTAATACGTTAAATAGAATATGCAACACCCATGACGTAACTCTCTGCTGGTGACCAGATAAGAACGATAGGAAAAAACATTTAAATAAAACAACAACGGTGGGAGATATCAAATTGATTCTAGCTTTATTTTCAAGCTACATTCATGCCATTATGTATGGAACAACACATCATTTCAATTGCTGCCTCAACTTCGCTGGCATTGCTTCAAGCGGTCGGTCCAATATGTGCGGCGTTATTCCGGCAATAGCGTCGCGAATATTGGCCTCGAGCTCGTCCAAAGTGGTTGGCTAGTAAGCGTAAACTAAGGACTTGACGTAGCCCCAGTGGAAATGATCGATGGCTGTCAAGTCGCATAATCACGGCGGCCAATTGATAAACGCTCGCCGTGAGATAACCCAGTCGCCAAATTTCTACTTCACTTCTTCGAGCGTTGCGTCGCTTGTATATCATGTAGTGCCGTCTTGTTGGAACCACATATCGGATATATCGGATATATGTTGTTGAGCTTTGGCCACAGAAAGTCGGTTACCATCGCTCTATACCGAGGACCATTGACGGTAACGGTGTCTCCTTCCTCATTTCGAAAGAAATAAGGTCCGATAATGCCGCCGTGCCATAAACCGCACCAAACAGTCAATCTTTCTGGATGCATTGATGGTGGGTCGAACACAGGTAGGGGTCTACTTGCTAATTTTTTTTGGCAATTTATCATTTCGCAATTTGTTGTCTTGCATTTCAACAACTCGTATTTTATTTTTTCCCAGATTTTATTTGGATTTAGGCTTGTAATTATTTGACCTTAAGATATTCTGCATTCATTATTTCGCAATTATAATTTCGCTTTTTGGTAAGTTAGCGTTTTCTTGTTAAGCTTTAACTTACTTAGCTTTACTCTTTGCCTTATTTCGAAATGCCGAAAAATTTGGATACAATTGTAAATGCTTGTTGTCTGGCAGGCGCCTGTATCTTAACAGTACTTGGGTGATATAAGGTTTTCGCACTATGGGGCATCTCTTCGACTCATACACCGGACGGCCTTCGGCCTCACATGCAGGTGCTTAGGGCACCGCTACGCGGCGTGTAACCAAACACTAAGTTTTTCATTTCAAAACTACACTTTGAGACATAGCCAGAGTTTGCAAAATCAATGAATGTCAAGTGTCATTTTTCCAATTACATAAACGACAATGCACCAAAATGGGAATTAACAGTTAGCGAAATAAATTCCTTCAAAACAACAAATTGCTGCCTAATCACAAGCGAAATGTAAAAGCGCGAGAAAAATATTGCGAAATGATCTCGTCGCGAGATAAATCAAAGACTGAATGAAAATTTGCGAAACAACTATTGCGAAACAAACAAAATTTGTTTTGATAAATGCGAAGTAATATTTGCTAAATAAATTTTGTCGAATAGACAGGCACCCGTCGAACACTTGTGGATTGTGGTAGCTCCAATAACGGCAATTTTGATTGTTGCCAAAAATGGGCCTCGTCCGAGAAAATGATTTTTTGGCCAAAATCCGGATCTCCGGCCAATATTTCCAGCGCCCAATTAGTGAACTCACGGCGTTGTCTATGGTCGTCCGGCTTAAATTCTTGCATCAGCACAATCTTATACGGATGTAGGCCCAAATCTCTGGCGATGCTCAATTCAATTGATCGGCGCCGAATCGACATTTCTGGGTCTTCTTCGATACTGGCGGCTACGTCGGCTCTGTTTTCTTCACTTCGCAGCAATCTTTGTCGGTTGGTGGCTTAAGGTCCTAAAGAGTATACTCACGTCCAAAGTTTTCCACGGTGCGACGAATTGCCTGCTCACTGAAGTCACGATGACGACGAACCTCACGACGAAATTCACGTTGCGTATTTACAACTGAGCCCGAAATTCGATAAAATTTTTTAATAATTTTCACACGTTCGGAAAATGTCAGACGATGCACGATGAAATGGCAAACCTTGCTGAATGTTTCGACGGCTGGATGTTATTAGTAACTTTGACAGCTGCTGAAACATAATAATTGGAAAAACTATTATTGCTATCTGGTCACCCTTTATAAGGAAAAACACTCAACTTTGCAATTCACCCTATAGAAGGAAAGGAGACAACAGATGAACTAGCTAAAAAGGGATCAGCATTGGATTTTCAATATACGATTTTCAGGGGACTTATTGACCCACCCTCGTAATCAGATATCAGTAGAAGCTCTAATTGGTGAACTAAAAACGAAAATAAACTTAAAAGCAAGAGTTTAACTCCACATGGTCCGCCAGAAGCGACTGTGTCATATCTCGCAGCTTACGGTCGACCGTGGATGAAAACAGAACAAAAAGCCTATTGGCGGTGAATAAGATAGAAATTCGAGAAATTAGGGGAAACTAAAGGGAAATACAATTGTATGGCCCCCGTGATAAGCATTTAGGTGTACTTCCCTCCAACCTAACCTTAAGTTTTTAGATACCTATAGATCTCTGAACGGGTCACTCTTACAGTATGAACTGTATGGAATACTGCAAAACAACTAGATTGATAATCAACTAAATGAAGAGTGTCACAAGGTACGAGTATTGTATTATGCAATGCAAATTATTGCTTTTGTGTTTTTCGCTGAGAATGGAAAAAAAAAAAAGTTACGAATTTGAACCATATTCCTAAGATTGACGAGCATAGTGCATTAGTGTTTCTTGGCACCAATCTACACATTTTAACATTGAGTCCAGAGTTTCACAATTTTTTTCTAGTAAACGTTATTTTGAGGGCCAATTTGATAACACTATAACGCCTCGGCTTAGTTTTCCAGAGCCATTTGTATCGCTCACGTTATATCTTTCGCACGAATGAAGGCTTCTCAATTTTAGTCTCCGAGGTTTGTCAGGCATTAGAAAGAGGTGGGACTGTGAGAATGACTTTTTTGGTGTTTCGCAGGGATTTAAACCTAAACCTCCTTCTGTAATATTACGCACTGACCAATGAGCTACAACGCCCACTAACATGGCCTCTGACTGCTGATACTGTATAGCATTTTCATGATTTCAGTGAAGCATTCCGATTTGTAACTTATGTACATAAGTACTTTTCAGAAATAAAGCCGTTAATTTAAAATTACGTCAAATAAGCCTAATGAAGGCTAATCAGTTTTACGTCTTTGTTTCAAGTTAATTGGAAATTTTCTTTTCAATTTGTTCTTTTCTCAATCGCTTCACACAAATCTCCTTCTAAATAAACAGCATAAAAAAAAAATTCCGGTTAAAGATTTCTACATAAAAAGTCTCATCTTCTACGTGTACAAACATCCGTTATTGTTTCTACTCCTGTGGTATTTTTGTTCCTTTTTCCTCAAGTAAATCAAAGAAACCAAACCCAAAAACTTTTGCGGTAGACTATTCAAACGATAATTCAACCACAGGGATACCACAAATATTCGGTATTCAACCAAAAGACGGAACCCCATGGATGATGGGTTATTGTTTGAACAGATGCCGAAGATTCATTCATTGGCCTCCATTCTCTCGCTCCTTGTAAAGTGAAATAGAACCTTCTCAGCACATCATTTTATATGAATTAAGTTTTAATCCTGCTCCTGCCACACTGATCCGTAATTTATGTGACTTTTGTTTTGATTATTCAAATTGGTTGCGGTTCCTCTCAACGGGTTTGTTCTTTAGTGTTGTAGACAGTTGGCTGCTTGTTGCCTGTTTTTTTTTTTTTTTTTTTTTTTGCCGTGGTGTATTGTTAGCGAATCCTTTGTTTTGAATCCTTCGGGCATAATTGTTTCATCAATTTTCTTGGTCGAAAGGGGTATACCAAATTCTTTGCCATTGCGAAATGGGTTTTTGTACCGAGAAATATGACAGAACAATGATATTCACCAGATGTTTTTAATTAAGAGAGATTAAGTGAAATAAAAATTTGAAGAGAATTCAAAATTAAAATAGACTTCGTTTTAACTTTTCGACAGATTTCCAAATAGGACATGGTTCTTGGAACATATTTTCTGTTTGTGCTTTATGTAAATTCGTCGTTTAGCTTACAAAAATCGCACGTACTAGGTGCGAGTGGCAAAAAAAGATGTTTTTTTTTTTGAATTTCTGGAAGTATATTTACAGAAGAATACGGGAAAAATAATTTAAAAAATCCGTGGATCCAAGAAGAAGTATAACAAGTAGTGGCTGGTTTTCTAAAAGATGTTTTCAAGCTGTTTGCTCATTTTTCTAAGCATTTGCTTAAGATTCAGTGACCGAGTTAGTGCTCATTTTATGAGATTGATCTCAAGTGTTGAGATTAATCTCATTTCGATTTTGCTCCTAAATCATTGAGCATAGTATTTTCTTTACTCAGTTTCAAAATGGCCAAATTTCAGGAAAATTTCGTTTTGAGTTGGTGGAGATTTTCTCGATTATATCGATGAATTGAAGAAAGTGTAAATTTGATAGCTGACATTTCGATAACTATTTAAAAAAGGGCTTCCTCACCGATTTTTATGCCAAGGGATCGCATCTCAAAAGAAGTTTTTGAAAAAAATAAAAAAATAAAAAATGGAACAAGTGGGTTGAAAAGTCACGCAGTAGGTACCATAATTTTGCAACGTAGACAAATAATTAAGCTATACTTCTAAAATGCATAAATCTAAATGAGTAGTTTCAATTGCCAAGCAGATTGAGCGACTTCCGTTGATTTGTCTGTAACAGGTTTTAAAGCAGTAAATTGAAAGCTAAAGGGTGACCAGATAGCAATGATAGTTTTTCCAATTGTCATCACGCATCACTTGATGCTTCTACAACGTGTGGAAATTATTAAAAAAATATTATCGAAATTCCGGCTCAGTTGTAAATACGCAACGTGAATTTCGTGGTGAGGTTCGTCGTCATCGTGACTTCAGTGAGCAGGCAATTTGTTGCACCGTGGAAAAAACGTTGAGCGTGAGTATACTCTTTTGGACCTTAAGCCACCAACCAGACAGAGATCGGTGCGAAGTGAAGAAAACATAGACCAGTATCGAAGAAGACCCAGAAATGTCGATTCGACGCAGATCAATTGAATTGAGCATCGCCAGAGATTTTGGCCTACATCCGTATAAGACGCAAGAATTGAAGCCGGACGACCATGGACAACGCCGTGAGTTCGCTAATTGGGCGCTCGAAATGTTGGCCGGAAGATTTGGCCAAAAAATCATCTACTCGGACGAGGACCATTTTTGGTGCAGCGGCTATGTCAACAAGCAAAATTGCCGTTATTGGAGCTACCACGATCCACAAGTGTTCGACCAAACATCAATGCATCCACAATGCAATCAATGCTATTGCCGGAATAACGCCGCACATATTGGACTGAGTCAACAAAAATTGGACCGACCGCTTGAAGCACTGCCAGTGAAGCCGAGACGGCCGTTGAAATGATGTGCTATTCCATACATAATGTCATGAATGTAGCTTCAAAATAAAGCTAGAATCAATTTGATATCTCACACCGATGTTGTTTTATTTAAATTTCTTTTCCTATTGTTTGTATCTGGTCATCCTATAGAATAATATAATTTTGAAGTTAAGATCGTGCTTTGCGAATTTAGCGAAAACTTAGGAAAAGATAACATATTGGTGACTTATTCGGAACACGGATTCTCCACGATATTTTCGTACATAGCTTCAAAAGCGGACTCAGGTGACTTTTCAGCGGGTCAGAACGTCACCGTAGTAAACACATGATTCCCACACCTCATTATTCATAAGAGCACCTGACGATATCCCGATCAACAAACTGTCGTCGGCAAGATTACAAACCCCTAATGGCACAAATTAAAATTTTTCAAAATCGGTCAATAGTGAAGAACTTTTGGTTTTATGGTTCGAACAACAATTCTAATTTTGTGTCAATTTATGGACTTACAGGTTCGAGATATTAAGTTTGAAGAAAAACCGTTTAGCCGCAGTCGACCATACATACACACAGCCAGACTGACAGAATTGAGACAAACAATTATTTTGAGTTCCTCCATTATGAACATACATATATCGTATTATAGTAACATCAAGTCTGATCAAAATGTGGAGATCGAACATTCTCTGGAAACCGACACTTGCCCTTAATTTTGTGCTTAAAATTGCCAAGCGCCGATTGCAATGACTAAAATCTCTTGCTGTCTTTCATTTGTGGGGTACGGGTTCGAATTATTTTTGCGAAGAGTATTGAACAAGTTTATTCACATTTCAATCGATTAATATTTAGCAAGTTTTTTCACAACCAGTGCTTGAAGAAATGTAAGTACTACTCGAAATAGATGTGTAGAACACTCGCGGACAGTGTTCTACTGGATGAAACAAAAATAAACTGAGTATGATTTTTTTTTTTTTTGAGGTATTTGCGATTTGCCCACCACTCTGTAAAAAAAAAAAATAAAAAATTTCAAGAAATGGTAGGTATACACATTGACAGCCCCGCTCATATTTAGGACATTGTGATCTTTGGTATAGTCAGCCCTGATCACAATAGAGTGAACGAAATAAGAGTTTGTTTTTAGATATAGGAATTTGTTTTTGATTTATTCGTATTTTATTTGTTAGGTATAGTTAGAGTTTTTGCGATGTTATTTTGTATATAATAGTATGTAGTAGGCGCAAAGGTTCATATATGTTTACATAGAGTTAATAATTTAATTAAATTAAAAATTAATGCCAAGGGAATAATAACGAACCGTTCATTGTGACCTGTCACTTGGATATTGAAAAGACAAGATTGGTAGGGATACAATGACTAGATATATGAAACAGAGAGAACATACGAAACTGGAAAAAGAAAGTGAACACAGAAAACAAAGAAAATAGAGGAATAGAGAAACTAGGGCAAAGAGCACCGACCGACGGTTATTTTTCAAGTACGATTAATAGAGAGAGGTATCGATGCCCTATACTGTTATTATAATTTTTGTTTGCCATAGAACAGTAGCATATAATTCTTCAGAGACTTCAGAAGATAATTTTTTTAATCGGACAAGCCCGAAGTCTGGTACCCAATCGGTATAGAACTGGACTGGATGAGGAACTGGCAGGCAACTTTGCAGAGAGGCGTTGGGTGACCAGAAGAAACTGAAGTGACTCAGGGCTTTGCCTATTTTGGGTTATTGTGGTTCGTTTCGGCCAACTGTGAAGCGTGGGGTTTGGCCATAAAAACCGGTGTAGGTTCCACTATTGCGGAACCCATATAGAAGTACCGCAACTGGCGGATTTTCCATCAATGGGTCAAAGTAATCCATCAACAAATAGATGCACATCTATATATGCACAGAAGTAAGGGGTGTCCCAAAATTCACGCAAGGAGTAATTTTGATAGAAATCACAGGTTTTTAAACCTTAGACTTTAAAATTGTTTCGTAATAATACGCTGTAGAGATCTACTCGAAATGACGGCAAAAGTGTCTAAGATCACTAGTTGATCCAGTCTCCCTGAATTTTTGAATTAATCCCTTCACAGTTGATGAAGTTAAATCACTATTCCGATCATATTTTGTACGAAAATTGCGAACTGGAGCTGCTAAACCTTCATTATTTTTTTAAATATTACTCAACAATGAAAACGCGTTGTTCTTTCGTGTAGCACTCCATTTTTAATAACCCTGAACTGTCAGTTGTCACCCTGCCTTTTTTTTACCTTGGCAACACTTTACTGTATAAATGGCGCAAAATTCAAATCTTGCCTGAATTTTGAGACACCCTTTATATTAACTGAGTGACGACAAACAAGATACTCAAGATACGGACAGTGTAGCAGACACCAAGAAGTTGGTGCTTCCCTGCCACAGAATGGCCCAAACATATAGGGTGACCGTTCAGAATACGTCGTCCGCCCTAAAAGAGGCGCTCCGCAGGACTCCGGATACCCAGTGGATTTAGTAAATTTTGTGATTTAGTGGATTCTTTTTCTTTTATTTTTGTTTGTTATTTTTTTGATGCTAAAATTTTGTTTTGAGTTTACAGTATTTAGAGGACATTATTGTTTAGCTTTTCCGTTAAACTATTAGTATGGTTACGTCAAGTTGGAGTCGATGTTACATCCTTCCTTGTGCTGCCGGCAGAACAACGGGGGACCAAAAAGAACAATAACTATATAATTTTCAAATATAAACTAAGGACATCATTTTTTTATTGTTTTAAATTACTGTTAGGTTTACGTAAGGAAATTTATAATAAATGAGAACTTATTAAAATAAAAAAAACTTATATAAGACTTTGAAGAAAACTACCGACTACTACCTTTGCTTTTGGTGTGTGGATAGCTAGTCGGGCCGTCCTCCTATAGAGAACAATGACGTGACAAGAAAATAACGAGCAATGACGACACGATAAACGACTGACGTACTTTTCTATAGGGCACGGACTTCGGTTGTGCCAGGAGGGCATGTACAGGGGTCGGAGAGATAGCAGTTCGACGGTATCGTAAGACACGAAGGGCGAGATGGCCAGCCTTTGCCATCTCCATCAGGCATGCCTCGGGCTATTGGCGAATCTATTGGAGGGAAGAGGCTTCAGGAAGGACGAGTTGCGTGATAGGGGTTAACCTATTAGTTTAAGTTAGTTAGGGTTTAGGCTAGGGATTAGATTAAGTCATTAAGGTTACAGTGAGTTTACTTAGGGCTAGTTAGGGCTAGTTAGGGTAAGTTTCGCGTGTACCTTCCAGGTTCTTCTCTCAACCATGGGAACATTTCTTTTCTTCGAATGTTTTTCTTCCACTATCATATTTTTTTTAGTCCGTCCGCAGTCAGCGTAATGTAACTTTCTTCTCTTCTTGAATTTTTTTATTATTCAGGCACGAGATTTTGTGTGCTGAACAGATGTAGCAAAGTGACGTGGACAAGAACTAAACCGCCCTCCTTACCTGCACCGAAGTTGCCGACTTGCCCTACCCTAGCTCGCTACATAGTTTTGGAGATAGAGCGGGAATATCGGGGATATCGCCCATGCTATGATTTTGGAGCATTTTGTTCAAGAACCTTTATCCGAAAAAATTATTTTTTTATATTTCTGGACTTCTTGGAAGTTTAGATTTTCTTGATATGTCATATGGATGGGATATACAAATTTTTTTTCCGGTATGCAAAAACCCACCCACAAAAATGTTTTTTAAGATTAGTTTCCCCGATTCTATTTGATCTTCCTTTTGTGTACAAAATGTCAGCTCTCTAGCTCAAACTGTTCAAAAGGTGTCCTGAAAGAACCACCCGCAACTTTGCGTGGGTGGGTACGAATTTGAGATTTTGACAGTATTTTGTTTACAGTAAAATCGACCTAAGAACATAACCAATTTTCGAGCAATAATCAATAATAATTCGAGTAAACATCAAATTTCCTTCCACCTAATTCCCATATAAAATTAGTGTTAGATATTTATCTACACATGAAAACCTTGAGACAATTTCCGCACAAATGGGTGCTGAAAGGGATAGAATACGATTTATTTTTCAGTGCACTTATATTCGCAGAATAGAATGGAAAAGGTGCAAAATTCCCAAAGAGTGCACCATTTTTTCGAGAAAAGAAAACGCTATTAGGAGCTATATTTCGGTGTCGAGTTTCTGCTTCTTTTAAAATTTACACAAATGCCGTTTACTATCACCTATTGATCCGAAAACCGTCCATTGTTCTGATATTTCAAACTCTACACATCAAAAAATTGTAAAAGGCGTGTGTTGTTTTAGAAGTTTAGGTTGGCCTTGATTAATACCTGCGTAAGCTCTAGGATCTCATTGTTCGTTTTACGTGCGCTATCATAATGTTCACTCAGCGTCAGACTTAATAAAGAGTTAAAGTGCAATAAACAACAATGGGTTAAGGTTTAAGCACAATGAAGGCAACGAGCTAACTTCATACATTTTCTTAGTCTACGCTAACAAAAATAACTCCCACAAATACACCCCCACTATATCCTAAAAACAAACATGAAATTCGACCGAAAATCCTTTTATAACATACAGCGAACTCTAGTTTTGAGTATCCTACTCCTTAAGGCATCATAATAAATTATGCCCCCAAACACAAAATTGAACAAAAGGTTTTGCTTTTCGAATTACCTACATATGTATGTATGCAGAGCGTCGAGAATTTTGCAGGTGCAATAAATCTGTTGAAAAAGTAATTCCCAGTCAAATCTCTGAGCATGCAAATGTTCACAACCGAATCATTTCAGGCCATGCCAAGGAATTAATTATGCAAGCGAAAGCAAATTGCAAATTTTAGGAAATTTTCCGATGGCATTCCTGTGCTGTGATTAATGCCCGGCATTACGCTCAAATCGTTCTTCTGCTTGGATCGTTTACGACATGAGTCCGACAGCCCATTTAAATTTATAGAAATCTAGGTATTAACATGGAAAAGTTTTTCCTTGAGGTTACCAAATCTCTTTAAAGTTTTATAACATGACAATTATGTAATTAGTAATTAGTGAAGGCAAAAGGATGCAACGCAAAATTAAAGTAGTGACTGTTTTAGTCTCGCTTACAAATCGCCTCTGGAGTAATCAGAGTGCAGTGCTTAAAACAGTCATGGACAGTGCAACCGTAAGTAGAGCGGAAAGCTACAACACAGTCATCACTCACACAAGGCCTCGGCCTCGGTTGCATGTCAATTTATTTCTTTACACTTAAAATGTGTCCCGTTTCAGTTGAGGTTTGTCAGAAAAAGTTTTTGGAAATTTATTTTCTCAGAGAAAGTTTCAAATTAGTTTTTCAAAGCCATTACCTAACAAGCCGATTTTGACGAAACTCCTGCAGTTGAACTTTAAAAGTGTACGAAGAATTGATATATCCGCAGCTACCTCTACCTGTGCATTTCGAATGCAGATACCTGGAAAAAGTTTTTAACTCTCAACTTTGAAGATTCGGACGGTAAAAACGTTTACGAATGCCTTATTTAAATTGCACCCTGAGATGCTTCCAGATGATAGTATCTACTATACGTATGTATGTATAAGTAGTACGAGAAGCAATGGATTTGCTCCTTATTTTGGGTTAATTAGAGAGAATCTCTGTGGCAAACGAAGAGGATATTCTTGTGAGAGATTTACAGTTGTTATTGAAGCGTTAAAATAAAGTTAGTTAAGATGGATGAATATTTAGAGCTCTGTAAAGGTAAAGACACATACAGACAAACTACATTTGTTCTGGAATGGATCGTATGATACCCTATACTTTACAATGGAATTCTTGATTTAAATAAAATGCCTAGTTTATATTTCGTTGATTTAAGGAAGTTACCATTAATTACCATTATTTTGCCGAATTTCCTCTCAGTGACTTAACATTGACAATTTTGTGGTCAAGATTTTGAGATCAAGGAGTGTGGGAGACTGTCATCGTCGCGTCAGCTTATTTCCCCTATGATTCATTAATGCTTCCACCATCCAGGGCAATGACTGAACTTATAGAGTGTTGTGACGCGAGGATGAGATCATTCATTTCTTATAATGCAAATACTCAGAACAAGTGCAGGCGTAGCAGCAAATGCATCATACGAAAAAACCATTTCCTGGATTTCATTCTGGCATAACAAACACTAATGTTGGCTCCCAGCTGAATTTTGTTGCGGCAAGGAGACAGGAGGTGATTGACTTGATCCTGCCTAACAGGTACTTTAAGTTGATTACTAACTGGATACATCGAGTTCCAAATTAAATGCGAAGCCATACATTTGCAAAGAGGAGGAATCCGACGAAAATGAATTGGATATGCTTTAGGGGGGGAGCTAGATAAATCCATCCAAACTTTTTACGTACCCAGTTAGATAAAAAAAAAACCGAGTAGTGTCGCCGCAACAGTGTCTCCGCCTTTACTCTCAGGTTTTGGCATAGGCCCTTCAATTTTTAATTTTTCCGTCTTTCATATCTATCTATTCTTTCTTTCTCCTATCTTTTCCGTCCGTCTGTGGTCTGAGCAATTGGTGAAGTTCTTTTAGTTTTCATATCGGCACGAGATTTTTGTGTTGAGCAAGAGGCACATAAGGGAGGGGCGAATATAACTACCCTGTCCTCTTCCCCTGCGCCGAAGATGCTTTCGCGGCCTTGCTCTGGTTCTATGGCGCCCAACGATTTTTTTTTTAATGGTTTTAGAATCTAGATTGCAACTCCAAGGGTAGATAGTATTCACTTGTTGAAAATCGTCGTCTTGGACTCATTCAATCAGCCTCATCGCGAACTTAGTTTTTTTTTAGTTATGCTTTTCTGTCTTCTTCTTTTGTTCAAGGACTGGCTAAGCTCTTTGTTTCATCATAGATCAAGGACGCCTGTCGAATGCATTCAGGCGAATAGTCAGGTCACTTCGTCTAGTTAGAGTTAGAAGTCTATGAAGAAACAAAGAGTGGAACGAAATGGAAAGGCCGATACTTCGTGAGGCGTGTAGATTTTGAAGCCTTGTTCGTGGTTTATTCTGAAATTCTGGCCAGCCTTGTCAGTTTATTCTCCAGGTAGTGGTAAGGAGGAATGGATTTACTCCAACACTCGTTGAATACCAGAGCCACTATTCGCAGCCGCGATGGACAAATGAAAAACCATGGACTCTACTGCATGACAAACACACTTTACGAACCCGCAAAATGGAAACAGAAAGACTAGCAAAAATTCACACACGATCGCATATGTTAAACAGTTCTCTTTCATACAAAACTATTTTCTTAATCAGTTGAATAATAAACTTTTATTACATACTTTTCATTTATTTGCCACTTTTACTTTTCCTTTTAGATTCAAGTTTTTTTTTAGTTATAGATACATTTTAGTTCTTAGCGCACTTTAAAGTGCTCTACATATTTTTTTCGGTTTTGATATACAATTTCGTTTTGAATTGATTTCTGAATTTATTGGTTATACACTGCTGGAAGCCTGCAGTATCTGAATTCTAAATTGCGCTTCCAAATTAGTTGCGAAGAGTGCGAATAATAATAGGGGTGCAGTCTCGTATAGATTGAGCGACGGAACAACCATACACGGACAAGAACATTCAAGGCCGATTTTTCTGAGCTCTTGCGCCAATCGACACCTCCCATTCTTAGATCTAGTGGCAGCGCAGCAAGGACCACCCAATTCGCAGTTATCTATGGAGGGTGGATGCTCACAAGTGGGATGTCAAATTTGATAGGACATCGAAAGGGATATCTGCCGAAAGTTTCCTGTTCAGTGTAGAAACTCTTAGAAAGAAAAGCGGTCTTACCGCCGGAGAACTGTTTACCAACTTTCATACTTAGTGCCTTGACCAACCGAGAAATAGTACTGGCAGTACTTATAATAATTGAGGTGATGAAATACTTAACTATTTGGGTTTGAGAACCGAGCTGGTGAATCATTTTAAAAATAACAAGGGACCATAAAATCCTGAGAGAAATAATGGACAGGAGACAGTTGGCTCATGAGACATTCGATGAATTTTATAGTGACATAAGATCCTTAACTCTACAAATGAGACTCCGATCAAAAGAACAGGATTTACTAGCGGTAATGAGGCTGAATTTAAAGGACAGGAATGCAACACTCATATTAGGATGCAAACAAGACACTCTTTTCAAGGACGTAAGAAAAGAGTGTAGACATGCTGAGAACCATATTGCAGCTAGGGACATTAGGGTTCGACGCAACGTACATGAAATGAGAGTAGAGGACAGAGAAGAATTTAGGGTAGGTAGAGAGCAAATCACGAAATAGAGGACGATGACTTCGATATATCCCCATTCCAATACAGATGGATGAACAGAATGAAGAACTACGGTAAGATAGGCAGAACAGTGAACCACGAAAATGATAAGAAATACATTAACAAGACGGACCTGACTAGAAGCACAGGAACAGCTTCGATTATGTGTCAGTCGACCTTTCAGACCTTGACCTCTTTCAGGTGCGGGCCATGCAACATACAAATATCATTCAACAGGGAAACTCTGTCAGAGAAACTTACGGGTCAGCAAGGAACAAGCTGCCGACGGTGACCACTCACCCGCGGATCCAATGCAATCTGAAAGAGTAAACACTTTATAGCAAGAGAAAACAATAGTAGAGAACTACGCAAGAGCCTCCACTAACGGATGTCTCTGGAAAAAGTATTGCCATTGGCATTGACGTCATTGACGGCTGACGAATATGTTTTAAAGATTTTTGAAACCCCGATCCCACCCTCACGTCACACTCACACTTGATCTGAGTTCGACAGTTTTTAAGCGGGACTATCTACGTAACAAGAAATATGTATGTACGTACATATAAATCACATTTCACCAAAATCTCTTTCGTGGTTCTCGAGCTATGGTGTGAGAAGAAACATACTGGCAGACATGGATCACAGTGTTCATTTTCCCTGACCCTTTCAAATACGATCATAGCTTTATCTTTTTCTGCGATTAACGAAGAAGCAAAACATAAAGAAAAGTTACAGTCCGTATGGAACGGATCTTATGATACTCTGTCCCTCATCTTCCAACCCGTCTCTATTAAAGTGGACGTGTGCCCTTTTAACCGAAGGTCAAGAATTCTGGTGATATATTCACAATAAGACTTAACCATCACCGTAAATAGCTTTGAGAAAGCAAACCACGTTTCTTTTAAGAAAACGAACCCAAATGTGGGCATTATATAATGTAATGATGAAATCTAGAGAACGTGAACGTCTATATAAAGGGTGGTTAAATTTTAAGGGCCGATGTTGAATGTGAACCACACCTAAACGTCAAGTTTTTTTCTGCATTTCATTTGACATTTCTCAATTTCAGACTAACTCAATTTGAACCATGGAAAGATACACAATCGAGCAAGGCGTTAAAGTTATTCAGGCTTATTATGAAAATGGGCGTTCAAATCAAAATGCATATCGTGCATTTCGTGATCCTTTCGGTCAATTTAATCGTCCAAATGTGCGTACAATCGGAAAAATCGTTCAAAAATTTGTGCAAACCGGGTCTGTAGGAGATGTGAAAACACCAGTGCATGCTCGTACAGCTCGTACTGCAGAAAATATTGCTGCTGTTCGCGATAGTGAGGCTGAAGAGCCGTCCACCTCAACTCGTCGTCGTGCCCAACAATTGCACCTCTCACGCTCGTCGTTGATGAACATTATGCATAAAGACTTGCATTTACGCGCTTACAAGGTGCAATTGACTCAAGAACTAAAGCCTCTTGACCATTTCAAGCGTCGTCAATGGTCACAATGGTGGCAAGAAATGGCAACAGTGGATGATAAATTTTCGAAGAAAATCATCTTCAGTGATGGGGCACATTTACACCTCAGTGGATTCTTCAATAAACAGAATTGCCGCATTTGGGCGAATGATAATCCAAGAGTGATTGTCGAAAAACCAATGCACCCACAAAGAGTGACTGTTTGGTGCGGTTTATGGGCTGGCGGCATCATGGGGCCATATTTTTTCCAAAATGAGGCCGGTCAGGCAGTTACTGTGAATGGTGTTCGCTATCGTGAGATGATAACGAATTTTTTATGGCCCGAATTGGAAGATATGGATGTGGACGATATGTGGTTTCAACAGGATGGTGCCACTTGCCACACAGCTAACGAAACAATGGCTCTTTTGCGCGACAAATTCAATGGCCGTTTTATCTCACGTGGTGGCGAAGATCATGTGATTTGACACCGTTGGACTTCTTTCTTTGGGGTTATTTGAAAGAAAAGGTGTACGTCGATAAGCCAGCAACAATTCAAGAGCTAAAGGATTAGATAATTCGGCACATTAACGGCACAGAACCTCAATTATGCCTCAGCGTCATCGAAAATTTGGACCATCGGATGGAGGTGTGCCGCCGAGGTCGCGGCGGCCATTTGGCCGATATTTTGTTCCATACATAATTGAACCATACCAATATTATCATAATAAAAAGAAATGACAGTAATTTCCTAAATAATTTGTGTTTTATTCAAAATCAACATCGGCCCTTAAAACTTAACCACCCTTTAGTTATTACGTTAAGGATATATTTTTCGGTTAAAAATATTCATAAAAGGGCATTATTTTTTTTTTAAAGTTGCCGTGTTTTGGGTCGATTTAAAAAACGCTTACACTTGTACTGTTTCGGGTCCTAAGAGGGTTATTTACCAAGTTTCGTCTTCCTAGCTCAAAATTTAGGGCTCGAAAAATGGTGACATATAGACAGATGCACGGCAGATGAACATGGCTAGATCGACATAACTTTTGATGCTGATCGCAAATCAATATACTCTCGGGAGTCAAAATTAATATACTCTATGGGATAGGGTATAATTGAAATACAGCTAAAATGAGGTTACCGGACATTTACTATGATAGGCCGGACACGAACTTGACGAATTTTCTTTTTCTTTGCTAGGGTTTCGTGAAAGTTGCTTCTTTCTTGAAAGGTTCCATTGCATTTATCTCTGGAAAGTAACTTTTCTATTGTATCTCTTAAATTCCAACTTCCTCCAGATAGACCGCAACATAAAAAGCAGTATGACACTAGCTTACGTTAACGTGCATTAACAACATTTTCATAAGCGATGGAACTTGTAAAAGAAAGCGCGTTCTCTTGAACGATGTGTTTGGTATATTTCGCAGAGGTTAAGGATCAATAGAAATAGAAATTTTACATTTTACCCGTTTATTCTTATATATTTATTGACATAACTGTCAAAATAGTAGATAAGTTTATTTAGTTACATTAGTTACGTAACAGATTCTATTAGTTACGAACAACTTATTATTATTACCAAAACATGCGTAAATTAACAATACTGCTCCTAGGTGCATGAAGTTTATATGCATTTACATATGTAGGTCCTGTACAAAAATCATTCGGAGACAACATACTTATGTATATGATATTTTCTCTCGTATTCAATTGAAACTCTCGCGCCATCAGTTCTACATAATTGCATCAGCACCAGGGTGCAAATTAAAAGCATCCACCAGCACCAATTAACATTCCCCGACTCATCCAACATCACGCAAATACCACTACTACAGTTACGTTTTGCAGAACTTTATTGCAAATTGCCTCGTTAACATGTTCCCAATTTGACAGAAACCATAATGAAATTAGACGTTAACACGGACATGACTCCGATCCCGCCATTGCCACCCGCTTCATAAATGTGTGTGCACTGCAGCAAATGCCAACTTTAAACGTGGCTAACGCGCGACAACTTAGAGGTTAATGTGCGTTCGAATGCTGCTCCTTACTGCAAACGATAATGACAACATCCTTAACAGTGCAGCACTTTTATATACCATCTGTCCGGGGTACAAAATTAACGCTTTTGTACCCCGTACCTTTTACGATACGGAAAAAGGAAAAAAAAAAATCGTCTGCAATAATTACATTTCACTTCTCTTTATCCTTTCAGTGCTGTTGCTGATGGTGCTGCTGTTTTCTTCTAATTTCTACAAAAAAAGAATGTTCGTTCGCAGGAAGCTTATCACATGCACATGTTTCCTTTGGTGCAAAGGAAGAGGATGAAATGTTGGAATGCATACCGTTTCCAGGTAATTTGTGAACGAAAGTAGAATACGAACTGTGCCACAAAAACGCAATTTAATTTTGCTATTCTGGCCAAGAAAATTTATACAAACAAAATTTAACGATGAATCAGAATTGAATTTGTGAACGTCCAAAGTCTCGGTCTCCCTTTTCCATTAAGTTTTGTTCGTTTCCAGCTTATCACGTCCGCTTGCTGTTAACTATTTCCAGGATAACAGTACAAAATTGAGCAAAAAGGACGAAAAAGGAAAAATGAACAAAAAAAAAAAAACGAACAACTGATCCCAAGAGGGTGGTAATGTGACTAAGTGGAGGAGGTTTTCAGTTGGTTATTTAGTGACTTCATGGCAGGACATAGTGATTTTTATTATGGGCTAACTTGTTCGTTTTTTTCGAAGACCATTTACACTTTCGTTCCAACAATCGCATTTTTATAACCAGAGCAGCAATAGATTAAGATACCCAGACGATTGGACGGAATTACCCTCAAGGATAAACATTGAAGACATGGGGGCGAGAAAAGATTCCTTCAGATAGATGTCCCTGGCTTATTTGTGGAGCAACGCCTCTAGCTCTCTCCCTCCCCTCCAGGTTTTGGGATATCATCAAGTCGATGACATTTTCTTTTGCTCCCTATGTGTAACCTCGTCGGATCCGAAGCTCATTCGTTGTTACGAATTGCTATGGCAATTCACGCAGAGATTTAGTCAAGCAAACATTTTGACATACATAAGTTATGTGATATCTAAACAACATACATCCACATGTACGAGTACTTGTGTATGTACATACACTAATTCAATTGATTCTCACATTTGTATGTGGCTTCTTAGGGAATTGGCTTTTCCCGATATCTGCAAGTCGAAAGAGATTCGGAGGAACTACAAAGGTGAATATTTAGAAGAGATTTGCACCCTATTCGTGGTATGGTGTGGTAACCAAGAAAAGGTAACCAAGTTACTTACATACATATATACCAATGTATGTATGTACGAAAGTGTATGTGAGCACATGTAAATGTAGGCAGAGACTCATTCGCAGTGTAAATGTTGAGTACAAATATTTACGTTTGATTAAGTCAACAGGGTATCCACTTATATATCATTCGCTCGCTAGAGACAACACTGTGCATTAGCATAATTACCTAGAACATTCAATGTTTTGGGATTTCTGGTTCTGAATTTAGGTAATTTAAACTAGTGTTGCTATTTGCTAGGCTTTATGAAATAACTTTCGGTCTTGACGTTGGTATATGTGGATTTCACGTACGAATTAAAGTAACGAATTTATGAATATTTTATTCACGATACCTAAGTGTCATCGACTCAGATGTAATCAAAAGATTTTTAATGAAAATAGATATACACTTCACGTATTTGGGGACTACAAATTGCTTAAGTTTTAATGAATACTGGGAAGTTATAAGTAGGTGTTTTGATTCATAGTCTCATTATACTCGTAAAACACAAAACGGTATTTTTCTAATTCTTCAAATAATATTATAATCGGAATTGGTATGGGATTAGTCTTCAGAATTTTTAAAAGAACTGTATCAGCTGTATAACTAGATGGCCAGAGCGGCGAGAGTCTCAAAACAAAATATTGAAAGAGTTTGAAGAAAAGCGAAACCGTCCATTCCCTTTCGTAGTGGAATGCATTGATGGCACATATTTTAAGATTCCAGCGACAAAAGAAGATTCGACAAAGTAATTTTAATAGAAAAAGCGTGTATTCCATAATTATGCAGGTATTGTACATAATACCTGATAGTTTAATTTATAATGGTTTACTCGTAATATTACTTATTCCTAGGGAGTATGCGACAGTAATTTTAAATTTATAGATGCTTCTGTTGGTTATCCCGACACTTGTTATGACGCATCTGTTTGGCGTGATAGCCCGCTTCGAAAAGCTTCGACAAATCAAAAAATCAGAATTCCAAAGCAGTACCATCTGCTTGGAGCCTCAGCTTACCCGCTGGAGGTAAACCTCATATTGCCATACAGAGATAATGAAAATCTGACTCCAGAGCAGAAGCGTTTTAATTATTAACACAGCTCTACTGGCGTTGTAAGCTGTTCCTAGCAGGTAAAATATATGCCGAGGTGAATTTTGAAAACTTGTCAATTATAGTTAACATTTTCCTATTGTTTATACTATAGATGTCAATATGTATTACATATGTGCAACTAAGTTCTCGCTGTTTAGTTACAACTTTTCCCATCTTTCTGGCAGAGCTCGAGTAGCGTTACGGTGAAAGCGTTCATCTTTTGAGGCTGTCCACGAATCAAGCCATTTTTTGATGTCTTCGTATGAGAGGAACTGCTGATCAGCCAGACCATGTTCCGTCGAACGGAACATGTAATAATCGTATAGGGCAATATCTGGGGAATATGGCGGGTAGGGTAGGACTTCCCATTTGAACGTTTCCAGGTAGGTTTTAACGGGTTTGGCAAAGTGAGGCCGAGCGTTGTCATGCTGCTGAATCACTTTTTCTGCTCGTATTGTTTTTCGCCCAGTGCTCGGCTCAATCGCATCAATTGAAGTCGATACCGTTTGCCAGTGATGGTTTCGTTGGGTTTCAACAATTCATAATAAATGACACCGACCTGGTCCCACCAAATACACAGCATAATCTTCGCAGCATGAATATTCGGCCGAGCCGACGGCGTAGAAGCATGACCGGGCAGTCCCCATAACTATCTTTTCTTTGGGTTGCTGTAATGAATCCATTTTTCATCACCCGTCACGATGTGATGAAGAAAACTCTTCCTTTTTTACCGCTGGAGCAGTTGTTCACAGGCGAAAAAACCACGCTCAACGTCCCTTGGCTTCAAATCATAAGGCACCCAAGTTCCTTGTTTTTGAACCATTCCAAACGCATGCAATCGCTTGGAATTGGCTTGACGGGTAACTCCTAATGCTGCAGCAAGCTGTTCTTATGTTTGGCACGGATCCTCATCGAGCAATGCCTCCAATTCAGCGTCTTCGAAGGATTTTGGCCTTCCTTCACGCGGACGGTCGTCAACATCGAAATCACCGTCTTTGAAGCGATGGAGCCAATTACGGCACATTGTTTCACTTAGAGCATTTCCGTAAACTTTTTGGCGCTCTTGATGCGCGTCAGCCGCCGTTTTCTTCGAATGAAAGAAGAAAATCAACACTTCCCGCAAATGACGATTATTTGGCACAAAATCAGACATTTTCACACAACCAAAAGTATATGACGCCAAAAAAAAATCACTAATGTGTCAAAACAGTTTGTTTACCATATGTCCAAGCTCGGTTCATGACGTTTTGGATATGTCAAAATCAACCAGCTATAGGTTCTCGAATAAAGACCTGAGCAATTTATCTATATTTAATTTCTTTATTGAATGTATAATAAAAATGTATTTGTACTCAATTAAACCAAAGTGCTTGAGGAGCCAAAATAACCAAAGTGCTTGAGGAGCCAGTCACGTTGTTAACAAAAGAAAATACGAAGAAGTAGTCAACCAATCAGAGAGTATCTTTCATTATCCTTCTTGATCGTAAGAACGCCATCTAGTGCTTGTTATTGGATTTTGCACTGCACAGCGACATCTGTGCCGCCACAGCACTCCCCCTTCAGTGGCGAAGGCACGATGAATTGTCAAATGTTACTTTTTTTCTTTTTAGATATGTTTTAATATCCGTCGAGTGCTGGTGTTGTTGGTTTTCTATTGAAATTTCTGTTTCCAGATGCGCTGGTTTCAATCTTTCAATTGCAACATTTAGCCTCCGCCCTTCTGCCTCAATGGTGAACAATCTGTCGCTTATCCTTTGGATGATTTTATACGGACCTGTATAAGGCTGTTCGATTGGTTTCTTCACTGCATCACACCGAAGGAAAACGTGGGAACATTCGTATAAGTTCGGGTGGACGAATAACTTTTTCTTTGCGTGATGTGCAGTTGGTGTCGGTCGCATTTGTCGCATGGCTTCTCTATGCTTCTCAACGAATATCTGTGGGTTAGGTGAAAAATCATCGTTAGTGAAAAACTCACCGGGAACTCTAAGATTGGTCCCGTAAAGCCTCTCTGCCGCCGACGCCTTGATGTCTTCTTTGTATGCAGTTCATAGTCCTAGCATCGCTGTTGGAAGGGCATCAATCCAGTTGCTTCCTTCGTGGCACATCACCGCCGCCTTCAATGACCTATGCCAACGTTCTATGAGGCCATTGGAAGCTGGGTGGTAAGGCGACGTGCGTATCCTTGTCGTTCCGCACATGTTGGTCAAGGCTTGGAATAATGCTGATTCAAATTGCGTTCCTTGGTCGGTTGTGAGGGATTTCGGTGAACCAAATCGCGCAATCCAGTATGTGTAAAACGCCGTTGCCACCGTATCCGCATACATGTCCTTTAGTGGAATCGCTTCCGGCCATCTAGTAAAACGGTCGATCATTGTCAGGCAATATCTGTGATCTTGACACAGTGGAAGGACAATGAGGTCTATGTGGACGTGATGGAATCGTTGATCGGGAACTTTGATACACTCAGGGCGTAGACTGTTGTGTTGTTGAACTTTCGAACGTTGGCATTGGATGCAAGTACGTGACCATCTCAATGCGTCCTTTTTGATGCTGGGCCAGACGTATTTTTGGCGAAGTTGGCGGCTTGTTGCCCTTCCACCAGGATGAGATAGACTGTGAACAGAATCGAAGGCCTTACGACGCAGAGCTGAAGGTATGTACGGCCTGATTGTGTCAGTCGAGATGTCACAGAATATCTTGCAGTCTGAACCCATCGTGAGCTGTTGAAGTCTAAGTGCTGACTCTTTTTGGTTGTTTAAAATTGTTTGAAGTTCTAAGTCCTTGAGTTGACATGAGTGAAGTTCATCTAGGTCCGGCTTAAACGGCATAGTTATGACATTGATGCGCGACAATGCGTCAGCTATAGAATTGACTTTGCCTGATAGATAGATGATATCCGTGGTGTATTGGGATATGAAGTCTAATTGTCTCAATCGTCGCTGTGGTGCTTTATCTGAACGCTGCTGAAATGCATAGATGAGCGGTTTGTGGTCTGTTTGTACAACAAAGTGGCGGCCGTCGAGGAGGTCTCTGAAAAAGCGCACGGCGAGGTAAATCGCCAACAACTCTCGATCGTAGGTGCTGTAGCGACTTTGCGTAGGTGACAGCTTGCAGGAAAACAATCCGATAGGTTGAAGGTCACTGGTTCTTACTTGCTCTAGCTTGGCTCCAACTGCGACGTCGGACGCATCCGTTGTCAAGATCAATGGTGCCTCAGGATCTATGTGATTCAGCATGGTAGCCTTACTGATGCTGTTTCTGCAACTTAAAAATGCTTCTTCAGTCTGCGGAGTCCAGGGAACAAGTCGGTTGTCGTTTTTCTTTGAATCCTTTATGAACGCATTTAGTGGTGCCTGAATGTGGGCACAGTTAGGTACGTACCGCCTATAGTAGTTTACAATTCCAAGAAAACGACGTAGTTCCATGATGGTAGATGGCTTTGGATATTCTAAAATTGCCTGGACTCTTTCTTCAGGCGGTTTGCTTCCAGTCTTGTTTATGGTATGTCCCAGGTAAGTAACCTCAGGTTTTCCAAAAACGCATTTAGTGGTGTTGATTGTAAGGCCGTGTTCGTGGAGGCGTTGCAGGACTTTGCGGATATGTTCTCGGTGCTCCTCTTCCGAGTCAGAAAAAATGAGGATGTCATCTATGTAGCAAAACACAAAGTCTAGTCCACGCAGAACCATGTTCATATGTCGTTGGAAGGTTTGTGTTGCATTCTTGAGACCGAACGGCATGACAGTAAATTCAAATAGACCAAAGGGAGTGGTCACTGCCGTCTTCTCAATGTCTTCGGTTGCCATCGGGATGTGATAGTAAGCTTTGTCCAAGTCTAAGATTGAGAAAAAACTCTTATTGTTCAATGGCTCAGTAAAATCCATAATGTGTGGAATTGGGTAACGATCCGGTTGTGTCTGGGCATTCAAACGACGGTAATCTCCGCAACACCTCCATCCGCCGAATTTTTTTTCAACTAAATGAATAGGACTTGCCCATGGACTGCTGGACGGACGGCAGATGCCATTTTTCACCAATACCTCGAAGTCGGCTTTGGCCTGTTTTAATTTGTTGCCTGCGAGTCGACGCGGTCGTTCAGCAACTGGTTGACCTGTGGTGATGATGCGATGTTGTACGGTGCTGGTTTCGGACTTGGTTCCAGATATGTTGTTGTTGACCTCTGCCGAAAGAAACTGTTTCACGATGTCGCTGTATGGTTGCAGACCACTGACTGTTGAGAGTCCAAATACAGCGGCAGTGTGAAAATGTCCAGGAACTGTTAGAGATGTAGTTGCATCGATGACACGTCTGGATTTCAAGTCGATGATCAACCCGTAGTGCGCCAGGAGGTCTGCGCCAATTATTGCTGTTTTTACATCAGCAACAACAAATGGCCATGTGATGACGCGTCGAAGCCCCAAGTTGAGGGTGAGCACTTTCTCGCCGTAGAGAGTTGTTTCCATGGACGTATTTTTGTAGCCACTTGGACGGGGTAGGACAGAAATTAAAGAGCCGGAGTCAAGTAAAAATTTCTGGTTGGTGTTCTTGTCAAAGACATGCAGGCGGCATTCCTTGTTGGTTCTTAAGCTGTTGTCTACCGCCTGAGATGACAACAGCGGATTTAGTTTAACTGTTGTACGTAACTGCAAGGTTTGTTGCACTTCCGAGCATTATTGCCAAACTTTCTATGAAAGAAGCAAACTTTGGATTCTGGTTGGGACGCTGACCTCTTGGGAATTGAATTGTATCTCGAATTAGAGCGGGATCGTTGCTTGTTTGTGCTGCTGTGGCCAGCCGTTAATGCTTGTACCAATGTTGTCAAGGTCGATAACGAAGACTCGATGGTGTGAAGACGTCGATGAACATCGCTGGCAGAAGAGTTTGCAGGTTGCGAATCTTCCTCTCGAATCTCAGTTGAAAATACTGTTTGTGCGGATGTGTTATCGACGATCCTGTCTGCGATTTCCGCTAGTGCTGTCAACTGGATTCCATGACTTGCGGAAAGAATACCACGCACGTGATTAGGCATTCCTGTCAAGTCAGCAGCATCTCGTCAGGAACGTTTTGGCCTGCCAGCCTGCGGATTTCCCTTAGAAGGCTGGATGGTCGCCTGTCTCCAAGTTCGAGCCCTGTCATGAGCCTGTTTAGCTGTCGCTCTTTTGACTCTGTGAACCTAGAGATTAATTGAGTTTTAAATGCTTGATACTTCTCTTTATTTGGCGGCGTTTGAACCAGGTCTGAGACTTCGTTGAGTATTTCCGGATCCAACGAAGCAATGACGGCATTGAAACGGTTGTTGTCACTGATTATCCTGTTGGTGTGGAAAACCGCTTCCACTTGGACGAACCAAAGAGCCGGATTGACTTTCCAGAATGCAGGAATCCTCACATTTTTTAGCGCCGCGATCTCTTGAATCTCGGCTTCAGAATAAAGAGTTGACTGCAATAGCACCGTGTTTGCTGTCGCAGATCCAGAAGTATTAGTAGCTGCGTCCTCTTCGCCAGTAACTTCATCCCCTGGAATCGACATAATGTAAATGTCGCAGCTGAGCAAAGTTTTTTTTTAAAATGCGTAGTCAGTACAAACGAGAATGAGTGTGGCTGTTCTTGGTTCGATGAACAACTTTTGCATGTATGTATGTACGTGACGCAGTAGGAATTTTTTTAATTATCCTGATCACGTCGGGGTCACCAATTATAGGTTCTCGAATAAAGACACGAGCAATTTATCTATATTTAATTTCTTTATTGAATGTATAATAAAAATGTATTTGTACTCAATTAAACCAAAGTGCTTGAGGAGCCAAAATAACCAAAGTGCTTGAGGAGCCAGTCACGTTGTTAACAAAAGAAAATACGAAGAAGTAGTCAACCAATCAGAGAGTATCTTTCATTATCCTTCTTGATCGTAAGGACGCCATCTAGTGCTTGTTATTGGATTTTGCACTGCACAGCGACATCTTTGCCGCCACACAGCACTTACTGCTGGAGCCATCTATTGACAAACAGCGAGAACTTAATTGCTAATACATATCTAATGGTTTTTCTGGATTTTCGGGGACTTGGAATTAGAGTTTGTGAGAGTTGCTTTTGTATTTTAAAGTTTGACATTTAATGCAGTTATTTAAAACTTTGCAGATTTTAGTCTTCATAAATGGAAAATAGTATATACATAAGTCTTAGATGAGCTCTGGGCATTAACTCGAGCAAAACTGAACTGATGCTCTTCACCACTAAAACCAAAATACCTGACTTCGCACATCCTCGGCTAAATTGTCAAACACTCTCCATATCATCCAGTGCTAGATATTTAGGAGTTATCCTAGATCCTAAGCTCAACAACGAAGCTAAATTTAGAACAAAGGGTAAAGAAGGCACGTATAGCCACGCCTGTAACAAAACATACGGCAAAAAATGGGGCCAGGACATAGTAACGTTTGTGGAAAAGAAATTGGTGATGAACTGGCCAGGCAAGACTCAGCCCACCACCGCTCACTTGCGGAATCAGTCCACGTTCCGCTTGGAGCGGTCAAGGCAGAAATCATCCTCAATATTCCTTAAAAAAGCCGACCTCAGATGGACTGTGTCCAGAAGGATATGGCCAGGCTACAACAGAATTAAAACAACCGACTTCCTAAATAGAACGCGTAAAGACGTCGAGAGATTAACAGCGATCACTACGGGTAACTGGCCTATAGGAGAACATGCAGTCAAACAAGGTATCCCACATAACGAACACTGTCGCAGTTGCAATGTTGCAACTGAAAGAGAAACCCTTATCCACTATTATGCGCCTGTCCGGCACTAGCTAGTGCCAGTCAACGAGCATTAGGAAAACCCTTCTTCAATTCTCTAGAGGAAGTCTCAGAGAAAAACATCAAAGAACTTATTACTTTTTTTGTATTCCACAGGTTGGATCTAGAGATTCAACACCAACACACCGTTGCCACCCAGGTTACATGAGTTGTGGTAACAAAACGGCATCTAGTGCTAATTGGGTTCTTAAAGAACCGCCACTCTTACCTACCTACCATACCTTAGATGAGCTATGGTCTCTTATGGTTTTGTCTTGGTAGTATTCGTTGAGTATGTCGTCTAGTAATCATCTAATTACTTTGAAAGTTTTACATCTTGCAAAGTATTTAGAGTACACTTTTTGCACTGTCCGAAATATATTGTCGTCGGTTGTGAGTATTGCTGTTACTTTGTTAGGGGATATAAAAAATTTAAACATAAAAAGGAACAAAAAGCCGCAGTATGAAATCCTGAACAAAACAATGTCCAAGTGGTTTGCCGCAAATGACCGAAAACAATGCAAAAATCACAGGACCAATTACGCTCGAAAAAGCGCAACAATTTGCGATTCAATTGGGCATTCTTGACTTCAAAGCCAATTCTGGGTGGCTGCAGCGTTGGAAAAAGCAAGAATATATTGTCTTCTAAAAAGTCCATGGAGAGGGCGTTTCCGCCAAAGTAAAAGCTGCCGCTGATTTTAAGGCAATCGTCCTTCCAGCAAAGTTGGCCAAGTACGAGCTTGATGAAATCTCCAACGCCGACGAGACAGGCCTAATGTACAAGGCTAACAAAACCGTGCGAGGACAAAAAATTCCAAAAGATTGCATAACGTTGCTTTTTGTTTGTAATGCAACAGGCTCCGACAAACATGCTTTTTCAATTTGAAAATCGAAGCAACCACGATGTTTCTGAGGCAAACAAATTCCTTTACCGTATTACTTTAATAAGAAGGCCTGGATGACCAGCACCATATGGTGTGAAGTTATAAGGGAGCTTGATGCAATCGTTGGAACGAAAAAGAAAACGATTCTCTTGCTTATTAATAATGCATCGTGTCATAAATTGAATTTCACACCAGAAAACATTGAAATATTGTTTTTTCCACCTTGCACCACTTGCACCACAAGCCTCATTCAGCGTTTGGACCAGGGTAAGATGTTTGCTCTTTCATTTATTCAAACCCATAATACAATTTTGAATTTTAATGGTTCCAACAGGTATCATCCAATCTTTTAAGGCTCAGTGTTTACAATTCTAAAGGCACTGTATGTTGTGAAACGATCTTGGTGGCTAGTAACCCCACAGACCATAAGAAATTGTTTCAAAGCAGCGGGAGTTTGAAAGGAAAAAGTATGTCAAGAACAAAATGATGATGAATCGAACGGAAATGACGGCAATGATGAATGCGAATACTTTTTCACAGATCTCGACGAAGAAGAAAACGCCGACTGCTTTGAAAATATAAATGAAGAAGAACTGCTCAATGAAATGCTAAGGGATGAGGGAGTTGAAGTAGAATGTGTAGAGCAAGTAACACCAACACCAACGTCAAGCCGATAGGAAGCCGTTAAAGCTTTTTTTACTCTAAAAAAGTATTTGGATATCGATGAGGGCATTGAAATTATTTGCAACATTGAAGATATTCTTTTCAAAACCCACGGGAAGGTACTCGTGCAAAAGAAAATTGAAGATTATTTTGAAGTTTAAATCAATTTGGATCTATGGACTTTCTTATATCCGTCATCTACTGTAATATTGTTCTCGAAGAAGTTTGGATTCCTAATAGCACATCTTTGTTTGTTTCTGAATATTATGCAGAGAAGATTTGATGGTTGTCTATCAAAATTTTCTTATATTAATTGCAAATTGAATTCATTCAATGGACGTTCTGATATTGGAATGCCATGATTTAAATCTTCTGTCGTGGAATAAATTTTAGTTCCACTAGTACCTTATATCTGTTGCAACAAGGAAAAACCGCTAAAGTCGAGTTTGATAATTTTTCAGAAGAGCACATTAAAGTTTTGCTAAAAAGTTTAAAATTACAAATGGTTCTAGAGTATCTATTAAACATTGTAATTTTGAAGATAAAGAGCTAGAACAAAATTTATCTTGATGATTTGGGCATGCTGAATCTAATGGTATCAAAAACTCAATTTCGTCTAAACTCGACTTTAGCGATTTTTCCTTGTTGCAACAGATATAGAATAGTTATCTATTTCGTTTAAGTTAATTTCTTGATAGTACGATTTGGTGTTGAGTTCACTGAAACTTAACTACCACCTGAGTTTCAAACCAACTACACTAATCTGTCTTTCTCTCTGTATCTTCCCCTTTCCACAAAAAAAAAATGCCCGTGTCCTAAAAATTAGTATAAGGGTATTCATATCCCCTTTAACACGTGCAAATTATAAAAAAAATAGTTAGTTATTAAGTATATGTTGTTGTAAGTAAGACTTTTCGTCGGCTGATGCTTCACAATTTTGATTTTCCTCTGACAAACTGTGAACTTTTCTTTTGAAAAAGTTTAACGGAACAGTTTGTCGACATGCGTTGCATGGAGTCCTAAATTTTGGTGGTTGATTCTGTCACTGTGAAGTAGGTTGAATATGTGAGTTCCCGGAATATGTGTCCATTGGTTCTGGAGTGGGCCTTTTTAGTTGTTGACTAAAGTTCTGTCTTAAATAGTTTAGGGGTTTATTGAGACAAATTTGTAAAGTTTTGTCTATATTGGCTTGAGGAAGGGTTAATTGGTTGTATTGGCGATTGCACTTGGTCTTTTGCATAATAGGTATGTATTGGTGTGTAGGTTGAGAAGCATTTTGTTCGTTATTTTTCCTGTAATTCAATTGCTTTTACACGTCGGCTTTAGCATAAAATATGTTCTGTTCTTTTAGACAATATTCATTAATTCTCTTCCGGTAATATATTGGCTTTCATAGCTCTTATCCCAGATTCTAGTGGTTCTTGTAAACCAATAAGAAATGTGTAGAGGCACGTTATATTAGGTTTTAATATATTAGGTTCTTTCTCATATACTTGTGCATGTTCGCTAATGCTGGCAAACATTTCTATTATTTTACTGTAGAATTGTTCTGCAGTATCTTGGTTCTGCCTCTGATTGTGTAAGTCCCGGATAAGTTAAATTTCGTTTCGCTTATCTGAGTAATATAAGACTAAGTTCGATTTAATGGTGGTCCATTCTAATGGGGTCTCATAAATATTTAAGATCTCATTAGCTGGTCCGATAATTTTATTCCTAATTGCCCTTTAGCATTATTCTGGCTTGTAACGAACTATTTAATGATTGGATTAGTGACAAAATTTCTTCCACGTTCTGAATGAACTCGCAGAGAAGACGTGGATTTCCATCAACGTTCGGTAGAGCTTTGATAGGGTCAAGAATTCTTAAAGCCTGAAAGACATCCATTTGAGGAATCGGTGGTATTCCTTGAGCATTACTCTGCTCTTGATTTCCCCCTTGCTGTGGTTGCTGTTGAGCAAGTTGGTGTGCTTGTTCAGTGATTGCCCAGTCGCATTTGTATTGCTTAAAGGCATTTCGTAGAAAATTAACAAGTTTAGGAATATTGTTTCGATGATGATTCTTGAATTCGATGATGGATCGTCAGTGATGGTTTAATGTTGATTCCGATTCGGTGGAAAGCTAGAAAGCTACCGAGAATAACCGCACGACTTTAATTCTTTTAGCGTTTACACACTTCTCTGTTTACTTGTCAATATTCTTTTGACCTTAATTTTTATTTTACGTTCTCTTGGTATTACACTATTTTATTCCTAAATTGTCAATGTTCTCTTGACTTTACTTGGTCTTATTCACTCTTTTAATCTTCAATTTGCCAATATTTTTTTGGCATTACGATTACGCGGTTTTTTCGCGTACCGAATACTACATCGACTGCGTCAGTTATGGGTTTGAAGTATCCATTCGATAAAAAAAGAAAAGACGAATATTTCGGACTACGAGTACGTTCCACAATCTACTTTGCTTTATTTGATTTCTGTTTTGATTTTATAAAGGTTCTACAATGTATTTATTTGCTATGGGAAAGTGTTTTGCAAAAAGTAAGGTACAAAGCAAAAGGAAGGTTTACAATTGTAAGTTAAGAAATGTAATGTGTGAACTATGCGGTGACTCTGAGGTAACACAAGTAAAGCTCATATCACTGGATGTGGCGAGTGCGGATGCATCGATATCCGGGATTTGGCTGAGTATCTTTAGATACGTAATTCACGCTTCGCGTGTTAAAAGGATTTTACACTATGGGACATCTCTTCGACTCATACACCGGACGGCCTTCGGCCTCACATGCATGTGCTCAGGGCGCCGCTATGCGTTGTGTAACCATATGTACTTTTCTGGCCTTTTTTTTCCAAAACACAAGGAAATTAAGCCCGAAAATAATATTTCGGGGCCTTTTTTTCATAATGAAAAATCACTCCCAAACTGAAAAATTAAAAAGGCCCTCAAAATATGAAATATCACCCCAATTCAAAAAAATTTAATCAATGTTTTGTTGTTGTTGTTTTTCATATAAATTTTTGGGGCTATTTTTAATTTTTTGTTTTGGTCCATTTTTCATTGGGGCCAAATTTCATGTAACCTAGACATAGGTAGGTAGGTAGGTAGGTGTGGTTGTGACAACATACTATGCTGAAACATAATTAGCGCAAAGGTGCCGTTTTAATACCACAACTCAAGTGACCTAATTTGTTGTAGAAACTGACGTTGGACTTGTGGGAAAGGAGAGAAAGGATTATTTAAATCCACCCCGTGGCATTGAGGAAACTGATAAAGTTCCCAATGCTTGTCTCCGCTAACTCACTAATATTGTCAAAAAGGTGTCTGCTAAGTGTATGGTGTCTGACAATACTAAGGGCCGGACACTTACAAAGGAAGTGAAGGATTGTTTCAGGCTCGTTGGCCATATTGCAGCTACGACAAAGTGCATTAAAAGTAATGCCCAGCCTGGCTGCGTGGATCCCTATGGGCCAATGGCCAGTGCTAATTGCCAGAACTCTAGCAATAACTGCCCGGTTTCTGTTTAGTAGCTCTTGTGTTCTGCACCAGTTATACTTGGGCCACATCTGCCTGGATATGACACAGTTCTGCAACCCTCGCCATCTATTACCAGCATAAACAGAAATAAACAAAGTTTCTACCCTTAGGGGCCCCTAACGGAATGTTGACCTCCTCCGCACGGGAGCAATCAAGGGCAGATCCCTGCTTCGCTAATTCATCAGCCATTTCGTTTCCGTCAATGTTACTATGACCAGGCACCCAGATGAGGCTGATCCTTGATCGATGACCGAGTACGGCAAGCTCCTCCTTGCATTGTTCAACAAGTTTGAAGGAGGAAGCCGCAGATACGATGGCCTTGATAGCGGCCTGGCTATCAATGAAATTGGCTATGGTGTTAAGTTGTATCGATGTATGTTTGAGGAGACGGCAAGCCTCTCGTACAGCAAGAACTTCCGCCTGGAATACGCTCCATGAATTGGGTAGATGGAATTAACTAAAGATATTGAGGGATTCAGAGAAGACTCCCGCCCCTACCCCGCAGTCCATTTTCAACCCGTCAGTGAAAATGGTTGTTTTGAACTCGTTTGTCACCGCGCCACATTTCCATTCCGCCCTGGAAGGGAATCTCACAGTGACATCATTGCGAAAGTTCACCCTGGGAATTATGTAGTCGGTCAGATTTGCCGCCAACTCCTGAGGTAGCAGATTAGGGATGCTGCTGTGGCCGTAAAGACTATCGCACCAGCTACCTGTTTCTCTTAATCTGACTACATGCTGAAATGTACTTTATATGAAGGTCGAGTGGTATAAGGTGAAGGATTACGTTCAAGGCTTCAGTTGGTCATGTTCTCATCGCCCCCGTAGCACCTAGAGCCGCAGTCCTTTGTACTTTGTTGATGAGTTTAGTAATGTATGCTTTCTAAACCGCCGGCCACCAAACTAGCGAACCATAGGAAAGTATAGAGTGCACCACCGCAGTGTACATCCAAATGACCATCTTCGGACAGAGTCCCCATTTCTTACCGAATGTTTTGCTACAAGCATAAAAAGCCACACAGGCTTTCTTTACCCTCTGTTCAATGTTAAGCTTATAGCTTAATTTAGGGTCCAGTACCACACCTAGGTACTTAGCACTAGATGATAAAGAGAGTAATTGGTTATTAAGCCGTGGAGGCGTGAAAGCCGGTATTTTGGTTTTTGTGGTAAATAGTCCACATCCAGCGTTCCATGTGCTAATCTTATCCAAGGCACCTTCCATAATCTCACTGATCAATGAAGGAAACATCCCCGATACCAACACTACCACATCATCCGCATTCGCGGTAACCTTGACACCGTCTCGGACAAGCATACACAGAATTTTGTTGATTACCATAAGCCAAAGAAGAGGAGAGATAACCCCACCCTGAGGAGTGCCGAGTACCGAGTGTCGATTGAATGATTCTGGTTTTTAGCATAGTAACTATCCACTTGCTAATAAACTCCTCTACACCCAGTTGGGACAGAGCTTCCTGAATCGATTCAGTACTAACGTTATTGAAAGCACCTTCAACAAAGGTAAAAGTTGGCAAGAGTAAATTGTTTGTAGTGTATTGTCTTTTTTATCGTACGCACAACTTCATGGAGCGCCGTCTCAGTCGATTGCCCTTAGTGTATCTATTGCATTACGGATCTGCGTATCTAATATACGTTCCAACGTCTTAAGGAGGAAAGATGACAAGCTGATGGGCTTGAAATCCTTTGCAGATTCATTCCACCGCTTCGCCGCTTTCGGAATAAACACAACACGAACACGCCTCCAACTCAGGGGGACGTGGTTTAGAAGAATACAGCTTCATATTGGGCAATCAGATGCGGGCCCTAGGTCTCCTGGGGATATCCTTGGCAGGGATAAGCTTGAGCTTCAAGCCCTCACAGCCATCACTAACCTTAGTGATACACTCTCCAAGGAAATCCTTAGAGAATTGGTCCTTAGCGGCAAAGATGACCGCTAGCCTTTCCTTATGCAACTGATAATAGTTGTATTTAAAGAACATGATGCAGAACAGTTTTTTTCAACCCATTCTACTAAGTGAGCTAGAAGTGAGCCCCTACTGGTCTGGCGTCTGTAAATAAAAAAGCTCCAAAAGATTGTTACTAACTGAAGATTCCTTACATTTTCTAAGTGCATTCTCACATTCAACTGACTATGTAAACTTTTGAGACAATTTAATGAATAACTATCCGATCAAAAATTTTGTAGTAACTGATGACGAGCAAACATTATTCTAGCTGTTTTAAATTTCTTGGTGCAGGTGCTTCCACTATGGCCTTGATTTTATCTTTATTTGGCCTTGGGCCCTCATCAGATAGGATATAAACCAAACAAATTTATTGATATCTTTAAAAATTTGCATTTCGATAAATTTATTCTGAAATTATGTATACAAAAACGTTGTAGTACATTCGTCAGTTGATGAAGCTCCGATTAGAATATTATCCATATAACATATTGCTTGCTTTATGCCTAGTAAGATTTCGTTCATTATACAGGGTTTTCCAATAGGGACTTCCGAACTTTGACAGTTAATAGCGGCCATATTGTTCAAGCTACATCTGCAAAATTAGCTGTCATTTATTCAGTCTGTTTTGCCAAATTACCTTGGATTGATATAGCGTTCAACAACATGTGCAAATAATAAAATTGTTTTATCAAAATGGGTGTTCTGTTCGGGGAACGTTCCGCGCGCTTAGCCCATTTTACGGTCGCCATAATCGTCCTGCCGAGAGGACTATTCCCAGTGTGGTGGATAAAGTTCACTGGTTCAGTAAACGATCAACCAACAATCGTATGTCGACGAAGCGCAAGATCTGCCGAAAACATCGCCGCTGTCCATGAGAGTGTGCAGGAGAATCCGGGCAGTCGATTACGCGTCGCACACAAGAACTCGGCCTTTCGCAGACCACAACTTGACGAATTTCGCGTCGTGACTTGGGCCTGCACCCGTACAAAATTCAACTGACCCAGGAGCTGAAGGTAAACGACCATAAACAATGACATGTGTTCGCTGAATGGGCTCTGGAGCAGTTGGAAACTGACACTAACTTTCATCGAAAAATCAACGATGAGGCCCATTTTTGGATGAATGGGTACGTCAACTAACAAAATTGTCGAATTTGGGACGATACCAATCCACATGAGATCCAAGAGCGTCCAATGCATCCCGAAAAAGTCACTGTTAGGTGTGGATTTTGGGCTGGTGGCGTCATCGGTCCATATTTCTTGGAGAACGACATTGGAAAGGCCATCACCGTCGACGGCGAGCGCTATAGGTCGATGATTACCAACTTCTTTTGGACTGAATTGGATCATATGGACACCAACGACATGTGGTTTCAACAGGACGGCGCTACGTGCCACACAGCTCACGCCACATTGGAAATTCTGCAAGAGCGTTTCGAGGGCATGGTCATCTCACGTGGAAGTGATGTCAACTGGCCACCGAGATCGTGCGATTTGACCCCGTTAGACTTTTTCTTGTGCGGTTTTCTGAAGTCGCAGGTCTATGCGAATAAGCTACAAACCACAGCGGCCCTCAAAACTAACATCGGTCAAATTCAGCCTGATTTATGCGAGAGAGTCATGGAAAATTGGACATTTCCGATGCGCGCAATACAGAAAAACCGCGGGGGACATTTGAACATCGATAGGCCTTTCAAACGAATAAAAAATGTCGATGATATCTCACACACACTTTGTTTACTTACACCAAAAACAAATTGATTGGATGCACATACACCTTTGAAGGTATTTATAACTAATAACTTCTGAGATGATCCATTTACAGAAATTTGCATTTAAGCAGCTTTTAAATCTATAGCACACAAAACTTTACAGCCCGATAACTGGGTAAAAATGTCTTGGATCTTAGGAAGAGGGTAGTACATAGTATGAATGCATTTATTTATTTTGATCTCTCAGTCAACACACACTCGTATGTTACCATATTTTGTAGGCACTATTACAAATATTTAGCCTTCTCTAAAATTCCTTCATCGACTAGAAGGGCCAATTCAATTTCAACCTTCCTTTAATTTAATAGGTACACTATATGCTGCATGAGAAACAGGAACTGTATCTTCTTTTAAAAAAATATTTGCCTCAAAATCAATAATTGGTGAATTTAAATCTGAATTTATGACATTTGAGAATTTTGATTTCATTTCACTAATAATATTTACCTCATTCATGACCTTACCAACTGCTAAAAGACTTTCAAAATTATATCTTCAACTGGGAAAAAGCAAGTCGATCCTAATTACGCCACATTAAACTTGTTTTTGGTGTATTACCTTTGACAACAATTACTTTTAAACTAAAGTTTTGACCGGCTGATACAAGTGGTTTAGTGGTTGTTTCAGTGTATACATATTTCCATCAAACCTTCTTTGCCATTATTGAAAACATTACACATCTGCGGCTGACTGACTGAATTTATGGTTTATGTAAAAGGGTTTTCAATAAGGACATAACAATTTTGTATTTAAATTAGACACAGAATAATTGACATATCGGGCTGATATTTATTCCAGGTATAGTATTGTAGCATAATCATAACTACGCTCCTATGTCTATGCAGCAAATTCCGAAGTGACTTTCCATTCTGGCAGAATTTTGGTTCGAACTGTCCTTTCATTCGAGGTTCGTGTCTGGGACGAAGTCTCCACAGCTCATGTCAACGAAAGAGACGAATAATATCAGCGATAAAAGGGAATTATAACTGCAAGAATTATTTCTCTTGTTCCAGTGGTCGAAGAATTTGCTAGAAGTTTCTGGCTATCAGAAACTTCTGCTATATAAGGACAGATGGCGATCAAAAAAGAGACAGTTGGTTTTAGAACCGTGGCGAAGAGATTGGAAAAGTGATAATGGGCGAAGTTGTAATTTGGTGATAAATTGAAAGTTGAGAGTGAACAAGAAAAAGTAATTAGTTTGGATTTGTGAATTAAGTAATTGAAAGGAGATAAAGTGATTTGAGAGGAAAGAGACCTTGTAAGAAAAGAATTTGCGAAGAATAGTATAGTGTGAACTTGAATTGTTCTATAGACTAGAAAATAAAGAAATAAATTTCACAGAATATCGATTTATCTACTCGAGCCGTAGCTTGCATATTACAGTATGTTATGTTGGATTTAAGTATTAAATTCGATCTCGTTCATATGACCACCGCGAGCACGTTATGAGCGATCGATTCTTTGGAGCCAATTTTCCACCAATCTTCCACACATATCGGCGAGACCGTTACCAATTTCGCGTACGATATTGTTCCTGAGCTCCTCTAACGTTATTGGCATGTTGGCATAAACCAACGATGTAACTTAATCATCGGCGTTGAATCGCATTGAGCGAGCTGACCGGACCATTTCTCGAGATTACACGATTACCAAACTTCCCCTTCATTAGATCAATTGTTTGACCACCTGTGTGGCATGTGGCACCATCTTGTTAGAACCACATATCACTAATGTCAAGTCCATTAAATTCTGGCCAAAAATAGTCTTCCAACATGGCACGATAGCGAACTCCATTGACCATAACATGGCGATCATTTTCATCGACGAAAAAATACGGTCCAATTATGCCTCCGGCATTATATTCACACCACACGGTCACTTTTTGTGGATGCAATGGAGTCTTTTGAAGCACATGTGGGTTTGTTGCTGTCCAATAATGCATATTTTGCTTATTGACAAAGCCATTAAGCCAAAAATTAGCTTCATCGCTGAAGATGATTTTTCGACGAAATTTAAGATTTTCTTCAAACTTTTGCAGAGCCCAATAGGAGAAGTTTCGGCGCTTGAACTGATCAAGAGGCTTCAGTTCTTGAGTTAGTATTGATCTTCTAAGGGTGTAGGGCAAGATCTTTACAACAAATTTGCCACAATGTGGACTGAGAGATTCCCAATTCCTGCGAACGGCGTCAAATTTGGCTCATTTGGCTCATTTTGAACTGAAACACTATATTTTCGGTACTTCGACCATAGTGAATATGTTGACTCGAATTTATCCACTATAGCAAGGAAATTGGAGTAAGTGCTCTTAAAGTTGCGGCCACCGACTCAGAATTTAGGTTTTTAATAATTTCCAATCATTTCTCGTTCGTAAACTTCACCTCGATAAAAATGTAAACCTTGACTGACGTTTTTATATTGACAGATCATAAAAGAAATTTAGGGTGCGCTTGTATTAAAATACAAAATTGTTATGTTCCTATTGGAAAACCCTTTACTTACGAGTATGCCCGTGGTACTCAATGACACTTTCTTCGTCCGGCAGACAAAGCACTCCCAATTAACTGCAGGGCAATCACGATGAGCTTATCTCCTATACCGAAGGCATTGGCTGTTCAACATGCGACTACGGTTTGCTGTACGATTGAAACTCGGTGATGATACTTCGATTGCTTCTTATCGAATTTAGCCCCATTGTTTGTCTTGCTATGCACGGAAACCGATAGCTGATGATAATGCAGCTTTTTCGGATGCTTCAATTAACAACGCCTTATCACAATATTGATCGAAGCTGAGATTGTTGAGTTCAAGTAATGGCTATTGAATTTTATCGTGCTTGAGGCCCAGCGATCCGATAGTTGATCATCTAAAACTTTTAGTTTGTATACTCTCAGCTTGACAGCTGCAGCAACAACAGGTGTTGTGCTTGCAGTTGCAGCAGAATTGGTATCTGTCCCCTCAGCTTGAGTGACTATTTTAGTTAGTGGAACACTCACACTGTACACGTTCTGCTCATTTGTTAGGATCTGTCGCAAACTGACTGACGTAATAATGGTATGTTCTCTTCGAACGTATGTTCTCTCTTCGCTAATAGCTCGTACATATGTACATTTCCATTATTCCAATAAAGCAGGTGTTTTATCCGCATTTTTAATTCAATCTAATTCAACGAAATTCACAATGCGATTTTCGTAATCCTTAAAGTTATCCCCGAGTTCTTATGGTTCAACATAACCAATTAATTTTTTTTTTTTTTTCGTTTAGAAAATAATTTTATTCTATTTTTAACCTCGTCGCCAATTAATGTTTTGCATAAGGAAGGAGTAAAATGCTCACTAAGAATTCACAGATTACTTTTTTGAAAGATAGCAATTTACTAGTTATGCGTTGTGAAACGTCCGCCTGACTTAAATTCGAGTGCGAGATTGCTGTATGCCAAAATGCGCTTATACGTATTCATATTTGTATATACGTGCATATACGATAGTCTTTTGATATTATACATAATACACAGCACATCAATTGGTACAAGCCGGACAAAGAAAACGGCGAAGCTTTTATTACCAGCAGGACACATTACCTCTTTACCATAATCGATGAGGTCGGTGATGAGGACTGCAGAGCACAAGATATGTGGGATTCCCTACAGCGATCTTCTTTGGAGTGATCCAAATTACTGTTTGGAACGTCGAAAGGCCCATGCCAACATGCCAAAGAAACATGGTGGTGGCCAGATGAAGCTAAAGTAGTGATACGGGAAAAGAAAACGGCTTTCAAGGCTTGTTCAAAGTGTTCTTCTACTAATAGAGATGAAAACGTTCGCCTTGAAGTGATATATAGATGTTGCAAAGGTCTCGCGAAAAAGAAGTGCGCGCAATTTCAAGCAAAAAGTTGGAAGGCCTCTATCGGTAGTTGGAGGAAATATCGTCTTCGGCGTCTGATAGGAACCAGGCTACCTAGAAGCTTCAACAAAACAACTAGAACAACTATCTTCAAAATAGCCGCCCAGAGAAGAAGAAAAGCTCAGGAAATTCGTTCCCCAAAGTTCATTAACAATGCTCAAGGCTAGCTTCTTGCGAAAGACTTCTGAACGAACAGTTTCCCCGGGTATACTTCCCTAACCATGATGAAGTATCCGACATTACTGTCGAAGAAGTTAGAAATGCGGTCAAATATTCAAATACTCCAAAAAAAGATAACGAGATACCCTCTGTGTTCTGGAAAAAGATGGGGGTCATCGGGTTCAGATGGCTCATGATTCTTATCTCTAAACTTATGCGCGGTGATCCAATGCCTAATCAGTGGAGGGAAAGTTATCTTCTACTTTTAAACAAAGGAAAGGGCGATACGCGAAACTGCGATAACTACCGTTCTGTCAAGCTAATATCATACACCATGAAGATCGTTGAGCGGATATTAGATGGCCAACTGCGGAAAATAATACGGTTATCTGATGACCAGTGCGCGCTTGTCCTTCGTGCGCATGATAATGGACATGCATGGGGGAGCAAGGACAAAAGTAAGATGTCCCGCAGGAGTCACAGAAGACTTCCCATTCAAAGTCGGTGTACACCAGGGAAGCGTTCTCAGTCCTTTGCTATTTATTGCAGTTCTTGATTATCTGCTTGAAGGAAAATTGACGGACCTCAAAGTATCAGTTATTCTTTGCTGACGATGGAGCTATCATAAGTGAAGATCAAACGTCCACGTAACGAGCAATTGATGTATGTATTTGTGGATGTTTTGGAGAGAAATGGGTACCGTATTAGTTCAAAAAAGACAGAGTATCTGTGCTGCCCGTTCTCTGATCCACAACGACCTATTCCAGAAATTTACTCGAATGGAAAAGTGGTTCTCAAGTGCGAAAAGTTCAAATATCTGGGATCTAGGATCAATAGCGAAGTAACTTGTGATGATGACATCAATCATCGCATAAGCGTAGGGTGGATGAAGTAACGGGAAAACTCCGCTATCTTTTGTGACCGAAAATTGTCCCCTAAGCTGGAAGGAAGGCTCTATACCGCAGTTGTACATCCAGCACTCATATATGGTGCATGTTGCTTAATATGCTCACCAGTAGAAAGTTCGTTGTGAAAAATGGCAATGTGACTTCTGCTAGGACGTTCGAAATTAAAAATTGTCTGCAACAGGGTGCGGTTAATTCGCCGATACTTTTCAATATTTACACGGCTGATCTTATAGGATCTCTTCAGCACGCCATAGCGTACGCGGACGATTTGATTGCGTACAGCTCAGGACCCAAGATCGACGTCATTGCAACACTCTTGCAGAGTGACTTCGATAAGATTCAGCGATATTGCGACGACTGGAAGTTGAAGATCAACCTTCAGAAGTCGGAAACAATTCTATTCAGAATGCCGTTGTGTCTGGCCTCTAGAGATACCAGGGAGAATTGGCGAGAGTTCTCTATCGTTGGATAGCACGGTCGTCCACTTGCGTATCAAAATGTGGTCAGATACCTTGGACTTTGGCTAGACCAATATCTATATTTTAACAAACATGTAGATGCTGCTCTGGCCAGAGCCCGAGCTGAATTCGCCCTTACAAAGAGACTTTTTTATAGCAAGCAACTCGATGCAAGGGTAAAGGTAATCTGCTACTCGGCCCTCATTCGGCCTATGCTCGCATATGGATGTCCCGCGTAGTTCAACATAGGGGCAATTAGGATGGAAAGGATTCGGGTTTTCGAGAGGGCCTGCCTTCGGACTTGCCTTCACTTGTACAGAATACCAGAGTCTCAGTACAAAAAGTTCTATTCTAATGATGTCCTATACAACAGGGCGAATCTGATAAGAGTGGACAATTTCCTGGTCAAGATGACTCGAAGGCACATTGCAAGATCAATGTCCTCGATGAATAACCTGATCATCGGGGCTTATTACCCCAACCATAGGTACCATGAGAGGGTGCGCCTTAACGGCTTTGTCCCCCCAGAAGCATTCCTCTATTTGGATCAGGAAGGTCTGATCCAGGATAGATCAGCGGTGCCGTTATTTTTCCACGTTGCCCGGACAACTGTGGATAGGCGACTCAACTACAGCCGAGACGTCGCACAGAGCACTGAGGAGCGTCTCCGATCCAATAGATCGGTATCGCGGAGCGACGTTATAGATGTAAGCAAGCAGCACCAGCAATTTTTGTGGTTACTAGAGGGAGCTCCCTCGTCGATCCCTTTCAATCCGGGGTAGGTGCCTAGTACGGCACCTGCTTACATAGTTTTTAGGTGTCTAGGGTTAGGTAGTCTGAGTGTAGGTTTAGTATTTTAAGGCAGGCACAGCACTTGGATAAAAAAAAAAAAAAAATATGCATATTTAATTATGTAAGTAGTTAAGTTAAGATTTATTTTTAAGGTAGCTTTCAAGTTTTTTATATAAGATAACAAAAATAAGCAGTTCTGGTACTAAGTTTTTTTCTCAAAATCAAAATTTTTCTTAGTCATAATTGTTCTTAAGTAAAATAGTAAGAAGTAATAGATTAAGTCGAAAGACATAGTTAAGGCTTAAGTTTAGCTTAGAGCGCCCGCATAGGGCCAGTAAGATAGAATAATAAGTAGTTAAGTAAGTTAAGCTAATTTTAAGCGTTTTTGCCTAGTATGTAAGTATAGATGAATTAAAACTAATAAAAAGCTTAAAAAAAAAAAAAAAAAAAGGTTCACAATGCTGGACAATGTAAAAAAAGTTTGACGGAAAATTAATGGCAGCTGATATGAAGATGCTTCGCATGACAGCAGGATTAACAAAGCTTGATAGAATTAGACTTCATGTAAAAGAATCCATCACATACATGCAAGATAGAGCACGACCGGCTCAGTTGTCATGTTCAAAGGAGAGATCCTTCGAACCCAGTCAAAAAGGCAATATCAATCATGTTTCTACACAATCGCGCAAAAAAGGCAGACCAAAAAACAAATGGATCACACAAATGCAAAAGCACCAGCATTTGATTGGCCTCAGTGACGAAGTGATCCGAAACCGGGAACAATGCGGGTACTTCCTGAGGTCAAACCGGCAAACCCCACAGGCGGACCAGTAGGGACGGAGTAAAGTGGGAGGGTTGTGATCCTTCTACTCTGGATCATAAGCTCGCCGTACGGAAAAGAAGAAGATGGAACAGAGAAGACGGAATGCATAGGAACAGATTTGACGGAACGTATATTACGGAACCGATCCAACACTTTAACCAGCCGCGAGAAGTCTATGATTTTTCCAGAAATGCAAAAAAATGGAAAATTGTCTTTATTTGTACGGTTGACTTTTTTTATTTTTTTTAATTGTCTTTATTCAACGAGATACTGCCGAACGCGGTTTATACTGACGCATATTATTATAAAACGGTTTAAACCATTTAGAGCTTTATGGGAATTGTTTTAATTTTATTTTATTTACCTTGAAACAATTAAGGTGCACCAAATTACCAGAAATATAAAAAATGGCTACTCCAAACGGTTTTTGACAGCTTATTTTTCAATATGGCAAAAGCCTTCCTCAATTACTTACGGATGAGTGGTCCACTTAATTTTGCTTGGTACCCATACTGGCAAATGGCCAGATTTCTTAACTTGCAGCTCGAAATAGAGCTCCACCCGACGTTGACCATAAGTTTATAGTTTTTCTCTGTCTTGGTCACGGGGGTGTTATCGTACGAGGTCGGAGATGTTAAAAGCAATATTTGCTCTTCGAATATTATTGCATTAATTCCCCATACCACAAGTTCTAGCTTCTTATAATACGTAGGTAATTCGTTACCATATTCAGTTATTTTTGGTTTCAGGGAAATGTACTCTAAAAGGGAAACTGAAAAAAGTGGTTCTCTCAATTATATCTGTCTATCTGTATGTGCGCACGACTGCATCACAAGCTAACCGTATTTACCCCAACCTTCATATCTGGTGACTATGGGGTCACAATTATAGGAATTTGTATTCTAAACCCAAAATGAACCGTACCTTACCTGTGGCCGATTTTGAAACAATCGATTTTCTCGCAAACGGTTTTAACGATTTTGTTTAAATTTAATATTAGGTTTAAATTAGATAGCGTATCAAGTTTTTGGAAAACAAGAATTTTTAAAAATTAATTAATGGAACACAATTTTACTTGAGCTCTATCGCTTCAGGGTGGAGATGAACTGAGCAGTACGGTTTCCGGTACCTGTGAACGCTCCTGATTAATGAGACATTACTCATTGCGCGGATATTATGCGTAATAATCTGTGCTCTCTAAAACAAAGCCCACCAATTTAATATCTACGCAAAGGACAATAAAAGCCAAGACATACTTTCAAAATCCAAAATTGTGCCCAAAATATTAAGGGCCGTTTTATTCACTATTGTTCAACTTGCCGACAAATTAAATGTTGGCCAACTTCGGGTTTTCAGTTCAAATCAAGAACTTTTATTCACAAGGCAAGTTTGCTTTTATTCATTTCTTCAACTTTCGATTCAACAGTTGAAATTGAAAAGTTGGCCTACTTCCAGTATTTTCAAACAACCCTGGGATATTTATGACAGATGACACAAAACTTCAGATTTGTATTTTGCGCGTGATTTTCGTTGTGCAGAAGATTGGCTCGTGACCAGTGTGAAAAAATACCGTGGCATTATTGAAAATAAGAAAACCAATGGTGCTACAAATGGGGTCAAGGACAAGGCGTGGGAGAAAATAGCGAAGGAATTCAATGGTACGCCACCTGGGTAAGTGAGTTTCTTTACATTCGTATTTTTTTGTTTCATTTCATTATTTTTATCCGTTCTTCTCGCAGGAAAGAGCTGTGAATTTATTGCGTGAAAAATATCAGAAAATTAAGCATACGCTGAGAGATCGTGGATTTTGTGCTAACTGATCCGACTAATAAGCCGTGATCAAGCGCTGAGGCACTGTCAACTGTCCAATTTTGGCTTGCTGAAACTCCAACCGATCAATTTCCAAGCACATAACACAACACAGAGCCAATGTTGTCGAATGAAGCTTGCGGAAACTGTTAAAAGTTTTATTGGATAACAGCCAACCACCGATCCTACAGAAACTGCAAAAACACCATTCCCAACAGCAGCAGAAAAAAGAGTATGATTAGGAGTTGTAATTAAGTTTTCATTTATTCAATAAAGTGCATAAGAATTAAAATTGGACGCACGCACGACCTGCACACCCCGAGCCTGGACCACAACTAATTTTCTCTCTCTCTGTGCTCTGCTCTTACGAACGCTCGAGATGGTGAGTACGTACTTGTTCTACCATGTAACATACTTACGTGCAAGTTCCACTCGCATACACTACATCACTTGTCTTACCATGTAACATACTTACGTGCATGTTCCACTCGCATACACTACATGTCTCCCTTATGTACCGGCTATAGTAATCGACGACAACAAATAAATAGTCCCCACTAGGCAGGGGTCCCAGAAGATCCATAGCGATATCGACCCAAGGTGTTGAAGGTAGTTCTCGTCTTTCTAAAGGAACTGGAGGGTTTGGCATACTTACCAGTGTGCACCCTTTGCAATACGTGGCCACCAAACTTTAGCTCTAAGGCGTCCTTTCATTGCCACCATTCCCGGGTGACCCTGGTGAGCTGCATCTAACACATTTTTCCTTAGCTTTTGCTGGATGACTATTTTATATCCTCTTAGCAGAATATGTTCGTAAAAGCACAATTCATTCTCGAAGAAATTATAGCCTTTAACTGACTGATCCCACTCTTCCTGATAAATACCCTTTCTTACATTGCTTATGTCAGCGTCGTTTTCTCAATGTAACTTGATGTCTTTCCATGAAATGGCAAGTGGTCGTGAATGCTCATTGCTCAACTACCTGATGCACATGTGCATCAATTTCAATTGGTGTCGGGTTTGAGTAAATGAACAAGCGTGATAATGGATCTGCTATGCTCATCTTTCCAGGTACCCTAGATGGTCTTGAATTTATACAACTGTAATCTTAAAACCCACCTTTCGATACAAGTGCAAGGTTTCGATTTTGGACTGAAAATAATTTCCAAGGGTTTATGTTCGGTAATTAGGTCAAATTCTTTTCCTTATAGGTATATGTCAAAATGTTCGACAGCCCAGACTAGCGCAAGAGCTTCTTTTTCGATCTGGCTGTACCTGTGTTCGCACTCCGTCAATGTCCTACTCCCATAGGCGATAATTCTAGGAGTTTTATGGTTCAATTGAACTAACACAACACCCAATCCAACGGGACTAGCATCTGCTATTACTTGTGTTCTATCCTGGACGTCATAATATCCTAGTGACTGTATTTTTGTTAAGTTTGCTTTTAAATTCGCAAAAGCATAGTCTTGCTCTTTTAACCAGTATCTATCTAGGCTAGTATGCTTTGCTAGTTTTTTCCTTAAAATTTGTTTTAATGGCTCTGTTACCGTGGCTAAATTAGGAATCCATTTCCCAATAAAATTCACCTACCCTAGGAACCTCTGTAATTCTTCTGGTATTTGAGGAACTCTAAATTTCGTAATGCTCTCAACGTATTTCTGTAGGGTTTTAATGCCGTCGGGGTTTAGCTCGTGTCCCAAAAATTATATCGTTTTGACCTTAAATATGCATTTTCCTTGATTCAAAAGAACATTTTTTTCCTTTTAAGATCTTAAGGACTATCTTTAGTCGGTTATCATGCTCTTGATCATTGCTTCCAAAAATCAAAATGTCATCTATAAAATTAATTACACCCTTACAACCTAGTAACGATCTTTCAAGAATTTTTTGAAAAATTTCGGTGGCACAATTTATTCCGAACATTAATCTTTTGTAGCGAAACAGCCCCTTGATTGTGATGAATGTTGTTATGTACCTGGAGTGAGGATGGAAAGCGTTTTTTATATCAAACTTGCTAAAAATACAAGCTTTTCGGAACTTAGGCAACATTTGGGTCATCGTGGGTAAGGGATGGTTTTCCCGCATAATTGCGGCGTTGGAATGTCGCATATCCACGCAGAGACGTATCTCACCATTCTTTTTTAAGATTGGAACAATAGGAGATACCCACTTTGATGGTTCGTGTATTTCTTCGATGATGTCCGATTCAATTAACTCTTTCTCTTCTAGGGCTTCTAAAGGAATCGGTATTCTCCTGCATGGTTGTGAGACTGGCTTTACTGACTCGTCAATTGGAATATTCACTAATACAATTTTAAACTTTGGAAAAGACTTCGTGGTTACTTGGTTTACTTCGAATCCTATTCTTAAGACGTTTAAGGCCATTGCTGTGTATTTTCTTAATAGGTCCTTTGTGCCTCCAGTTATTACATAAAATGTCGCCTGCTCCTTCCCTCCATCGACCGCAATAAAAAGGAGTGTGGCTGCCGTATGCCATGAAAATTTTGTTCGATCTTCTGATTTGGTTAAAAACTTAGATTTTCCTGCTTTTTAAATATTACCAGGTTTTATCCGTTAACTCTTTCAGCCACAGTTTTATACGGACGACTTTATAAAGAAAACAATTGCATTTTAGGTTTTATTACCGTTTTATTATTTGGAAAAAAAATAGTGTACAAAAATTCTTCATAAGGCTTTTGAGAAATAAGGTGGTTATTTAACTAACCACCTTGGCGATCGGCCATATAAATATATATAAATAAGAATAAAAAAGAAAATGTTATTTACATGAAAAATATATGAATAACTTATTTCTTATGAAAATCTGAAAAACAATTTTTTTCTTTGCGAATACAAAGAGGTAATTTACAGGTTCTGAATTGTCATACAGTACGTGGTGGATTTTGTTTAGTGCTGCATTTCGCGCATCTTCGTGAAGTAGATCGCTCCGGCTGATGCAAAATGCTTTCCGTGCGTAATTCTGTCGGAACTGATGGCTTGTGGCGTTTTATTTGGACTGGTAATGGAGAAGAAGATCCAGAGCTACTGAGAGAATGTCTAGAATTAGATTTCTAGTTTTTTGCCTTTGCTGGTGCTAGGATCCCTTGATAAACACTTCTGCTGAAGTCTTGTTCCAGTTGATCCAATTCTGGATTATGTTCTTTCCGTAGTTCTTTATATAGTAAAAAGGCGTTTATGACAGCGCAGTCCAAAAAAGTGGAAAAAAAATTCGATGCCACCATTTGTGAGACTTCCTGTCGATGGCATAAGTGCTTTTTAGTTGATCAAATTTGTCAACATAGTTCATACAGCTATTATACTACATCACAGCATCTGGGCAAGTTACTTCAGTCCTGTCTCCATTGCGTTCCCTACGAGTCACAACACCTGTTTTCGTCGGATCTAAATAATTGGTAAGAATAAAAACCGATCTTTTGTCTTTCCACTTTATAATTGCGACATTAGTATCACTGACCCTGTAGTCAAACTGGCCCCGTGTTAAATTTGTATCTTCTTTTAGTTTTGGTAGATGTTTTCGATTTGAATTCACAGTGCCACATGCCAATATATTATCTTTTCGTAGGTCAACTTGTAAGGAATAGCTATTGAAATAATTATCAAAGAATACTCTATGGTTTTTAGATTTTAAGTTTGCGCAAAATTGTCGAACCACCTTTCCACCGAGATCTGTCTGTACGATGTTTCCTTCTTTTCCAGTGTATATCTCAAAATCTAAACAATATCCGGATTCAGCACACTTCATCTAGACCGTATATCCACACTTGATTGGCTTTTGTGGCATATACTGCTTCAGATAGTTGCGCTCTTTGAATTTTATGTTGCTTTCATCAATAGCAATGTGTTTTGACGTATAATAGTTTTTATCAAAATTTCTATTCAGGATATCTAACAGCGGTCTGACTTTATAAAGCTTGTCAAATGCAAATTATTGCGAAACCAGCCAAAGCGGTTGAGTGGCATAAAAGATGATATGTAAGGGTCATGTAAATCAGGAGCAGAAGACCAGTAGTTTTTATAAATAGGCATTTTTTTTTATTCCCATCATCAAATTCAGAGCAAGAAATACTTCTATTTCTTCAGGTGTGGCAGGTGCATAAGCAATTCCTTTTTGTGTTGCGTATAAATTTGTTTGAAAACAAATTATTTCTACAAGATCCTCTGACCAAAACAAGCGAAAAAGCTGTGTAGGTGTGACTTTCTCCAAATCTTTTATACCATTTGGTATACCTCCGCTTCCCGTAAACTCACTCGGTTCTTCCATTCTGAAGTTTTTCTTCCACTTTGGTTCCACCACATTAGATGAGTCTATAACACTTGAAGGTTCATGGCAAGTTTAAGTGCTGGCTAAATTCGACAATGGTTCATCATCATCCGAAGAAAAATCATCAAACTCTGGCTGTAGCCCTGGAGGTATGTCGCCAAGCACCATCATAGCTTGCGGTCTATCATTGTATTCTTCGTCTGGCTCCACACTGCAATCACTCTCACCATCTGAGGGAATGTCTTCTAGAAGAACGTCTGTAATAACACCTTGATTCAGAACACGTGGCATTCTGAAAATGTAACATGCAATTACGACGACGACATGAATTAATTAAAACCTTCTATAGTCACAGTGGTTAGTTAACTAACCACCATATTACTTTCATTATTTATAAAAAATTCATTATTGGAAATATTTATTTTTATTATAAAACAACCAACTTAATACTAAATTACAAATAAACACTAAAATAGTAAAACACAATAAGCACTCTTACCTTTTTTATAGATTTTCAAAGTTTTACGTTGAAAAAATGACACTGCACTTGTTTTGTAAAAATTCTTATAACCCGACTCATGCGTTTCAATTCCAAAAATTCCACAAAACAGTACTAAAAATTATTAAAACAGACATATAAATAAGAATGTCATCGATAGGTGACGTGGAAATATATTTTGAACAACCGCGAACTGGTGGTTAGAATATTAACCACCAAACCTGAAAATTTGCACCCCGAATCAACTAACATTTTCGTTCTTACTCCACCTAGTGAACAATCTATTGTCGCATCATCGTCTATATGGAAAACGTAATATGACTGAGGTTTTTCATCTTCCACGTAATCAACCGTTTCCGTTTTCCTTTTAAATCTTTGTGAGCCCTGATTACCATAGCGTGTATGGGAATCCTGGAATTTCCGCTTTTGTGTCGACTGTGATTTGCAGTATTGCCTGAAATGCGCAATACGACCACAATTATGACATTTCTTGTCTCTAGCTGGGCATTTAGCATCCTGCTAGGAGTGTCTTTTATTTCCACACCTTTCACATGATCTTCCGTCATTATTTTCCCTTTTTGTGAACCTATCTTTTCCTCTATTAACTATTTCGTTTATGTCCTCTGTCTTAATTTTCTGCCCATAACCTTCTAGCTGATGATTTACAGCCCCTTGCGTATTCGCTTCCGATAATATTTTATCGAGCGTAATACTATCTCCGGTTATTAATATCTTTTTCCTTAGCTCGTCTGAGGTACATTTTTCTGTTATTTGATCAATTAGGTGCTCGTCTATATTTTGAAACCCACATTTTGCCACTTGGTTTCTTAACCTCAACAAAATTTTTTCAAATTTTTCCCCTCCCTCTTGTTTTAGGAGCCTAAACACATGCCTTTCGTATACTCTGCTTTGTTTAGGACATAAGTACTGGTCTAATTTTTCTAAAGCAATTTGAAAAACGTCATTGTCGTCAGAGCTATCGGCGTTTGCGCCTGGAATGTTTTAAAATATTTCTTGGAGCTCTAAGCCACCAAAATGTAACAATGTAGCTCTTTTCTTTACAGCAGACTCAATAGATGCTGCTTCCAAATAAATATTAAACCCTCTCTTCCATTTTTCCCAACTCAACCCTGTTGATGTATTGTCTCCCTCCAAAGAAAACCTTTCCAATGTTGGTAGTGTATTTGCCATTCTTTATTTCAGAATGGGGGGGAAACAAATCTGAAAGTAAAATTCTTATTTTCAAATTGTTCGTATCTACTTTCTTTTATTAAACTTTTATATATGCAATACTTTAATAAGGCACCCTTTTGTGCGAAATTTATTTTCAATTTAATGAAGGCATATTTGTACCAACTTTGTTCTTGCCACTGGCATGTTTGACCGTGCTTTTACTGCGGAATCTGTTCTCAATTTAATGAAGGTACCACATGTGTATGTACTTTTATTGATAAGTTCAACTAGGTTTTTTACCTGCAAGACTATTCTCAATTGAATGAGGGTACCTTTGTACCAACGCCACGATATTTTCCGTGGTCACATCTACAATTTAATGGAGGTATCAACGTTATACTACCCATCTTCAATCAAGAAGCATTTAAATCATTCCACGATATTTTGTTTTCGTGTTTGACATTTGTTTTTTCTTCTTCTACCTACTCAATACACACATATATGTACATACCGTAATAATTAAATATGATTAAGCACAGGAAATAAATGTGACTGCACTTGATAAACAAAATATTCAACCGGTTTTAATTTCACCCACTACTCACTTATTTACACTTGTTTGTTGTTTGCTGTTTTTTTTTTATTCTCGTACGACGTGCACACCCCGAGTCTGGACCACAACTAACTTTCTCTCTCTCTGTGCTCCGCTCGTACGAACACTCGAGATGGTGAGTACGTATTACTTATGTATTACTTATGTCCTATATCCCCTTGTGGGTCCTAGGGCTTCGACTACGCCTACGCGCCATCGTGTACGGTTTCTGGCAACGTGTCTCAGCTCTCCCCAGCTTTTCCCCAACAGCCGTGCTTCCTTCTCGACTGCTCTGCGCCATGTTCTCCTTGGACCACCAGGTCTTCTGCCGTCCTGAGTTAAGGGGTTCCATTGCATAGCATGGTTCGCAATGGAGCTGTCACCCTTTCGAAGCGTGTGACCAATCCACTGCCACTTCCGTCGTTGGATGGTTGTCCCTATTGGTTCCTGACCCGTTCTCTCGGAACGATGTTCGTTAGAGATACGATTGGGCCAGAAAATCCTTAAGATGTTGCGCAGGCACCTATTAACGAACGTTTGCAGCTTTCTGGTGATAGCGGTGGTCACTCTCCACGTGCTGCATCCATATAACAGCACGGATTCAACGCGGAACAGTCTTAGCTTGGTGTTCAAACTGATTGCATTACTTCGCCATATTTTGGACAACATCCCGAATGCGGACTTTGCTTTGGCGATTCTGTTGGCTATATCCAGTTCGGTTCCACCATCGGTCGAGACAATACTCCCAAGATACTGGAAATCCTCTACTCTCTCTACCGGTTGTCCAGCAATGCATATTTGAGCCGATGAGTTCGTTCCAAGACTGATAATTTTAGTTTTTGCGGTATTAATTTTAAGCCCGACGACGCCAGCCTCCCTCTCCACATCTGCTGTCATTTGGTGGAGGTTCATAATTCTATGAGAGAGTAACCATACGTCGTCAGCGTAGTCGAGATGTTTAAGTTGGGATATGAGAGTCCATCGAATTCCTCCGTTTCCCGTCGACAAAGCTGCACGAAGCACATCGCTAATCACCAATAGAAATAGTATTGGTGATTCCTAAGACAACCTTCCTCTGTGCAGAACGTGACATTTGGACCCTTCGTAAGTAGCTTTGACAATAGCAATTAATTTATCAGGAACACCTCTCCTGCGTAAGGCACGCCAAATAAACTCCCTGTTAACACTATCGAACGCCTTCTCAAAATCGATGAACAGCAGGTGAAGTGGCGATCGATATTCAACGCACTGTTCGATGATAATCCGCAGGGTGTTGATGTGGTCGACACAGGAGGATCCAGAGCGGAAACCTGCTTGTTCGGCATCGAGTGTGTTTTCGAGATGTTGTTTGATTCGCTCCAGGATGATTTTAGCTATTATCTTCGCTACAGCAGGTAGCACGCAGATACCTCTCCAGTTTCCGCACTCCATTAAACTACCTTTCTTAGGAAGCTTGACGATCATTCCCTTTTTACACTCGTCAGGAAAGCTCTCGGCTTCCCAAGCTCTCTCTATAAGTGGAAGCAGAAGCTAAGCCGATGTTGTTGGCGCTGCTCGTAAGAGCTCTGCGGGAATACCGTCAAGTCCGACCGCCTTGTTGGTTTTAAGTGCTTTGATCGCGGTAGTGATCTCATTCTTACTGGGAGGCGCGGTGCGTATTCGGGCATTTCTTACCTTGGACACCTCATTCTGATTAGGGAACATATCGCTAGCGAATACACGGTTTAAAACCGTAGCAAAATGCTCCTTCCATCTCCTAAGCTGGTCCTCATCCGAAATAAGCAAGGAACCGTCTAGGCTTTTTACTGGGTGTTGGCTGGAGCTGCTACCACCTGTCAGCTCTTTAGTGATTCTGTAGACGGTCCTACTATCACGTCTTCATGCAGCATCTTCTACTTCTGTAGCCAGCGCGTTGATGTAGTTGCGTCTGTCACGTCGCACGCTACGCTGAACTTCTCTCATCTTCATGCGATATAGGGACTCTAGCTCATTACTCCCTGCTGCTGGAGCGGCTGCAATGCGAGCTTTCAGCTGTTTCCGTTCGTCAATCCGTCTCCAGGTATCGTCGAAAACTCACGCCCTATGCCTTTCCTGTGATCGACCGACAATTCTTTCAGCACCAGATGTAAAAACATTTTTCACAGCACACCAATTGTCTTGGATGGTTGAGGGCAGTGAGCTGCTGATTGCTTCCACACCTTGCGAAATGTGCTCCCCTAATTGTTGGCGCACTGAGGGATCACTAAGTCTATCGATGTTGAACCTGGGCATTCTTGTATTGTCGTAGGATCTTCGAACGACAGCAGTGCGTAGTTGAAGAGTAGGTAAGATGGTGATCTCGTACTATCCCCACATCTGCTCCTCGCCTGTTTCGGACGTCCAGGAGACTACTTCTAAAGCGGCGGCTGATAGCAAAATGGTCAATTTGATTGGAAGTTGCTTGCCTGTCGTTGGAAACTCAGCTGACTTTGTGGCAGGTCTTGTGCTCAAACATGGTGCCACCTATCACAAGGCGGTTGGCATTGCAGAAATCCACAAACCTTTCGCCATTGTCATTGCGGTTGCCTAGTCCATTCTTCCCGATTACATGTTTGAGCCCTTCGTTGTCGTTGCCTACCTTGGCATTCAAATCCCCCATCACTATGACAATGTCTCCATTTGGTGTTGTATTGAAGACGGCGCTTAAGAGATTGTAGAAGCTCTCCTTCTCGTCCTCAGACGAGCCCTCCGTTGGGGCATAACACTGTATGATGGTGACGCGTCGTACTCTAGTTCGGAATCTGGCCGACATAATCCTATCACCATAAGGTTGCCAGGAAATTAGGCCTTTGCGTGCTGTTGGTGTTAGCAGCAGTCCGACTCCATATTCCCGCGGACTTCCAGATTGTCTTCCGGAATAGAGTAGTACAGTGTTATGCTTTGGGGACTGGTACTCACCCGCTTCTAACCATCGCTTACCCCCAAAATGTCTAGTCTATATCGCATGAATTCTTTTTCCAATTGAAGGAATCTGGCATTGTGAGGTCCTTCACTTCCCGAGTCGATGAGCGTCTTCACATTGCAGAAACCTATCTTTGTCCGGGTACAATAGCCAAAAGTCGTCAACATGTGATCATTCCTTTTCCGAGGCATAGTGTCGGTTTCTGTAGCGATCAGGGTTCGGTAACTCAGGTTCTGGCCCACGTTACTTAGTCTAGAATCAAGGCCCTAGTCAACCCGCACTTGCAATTTTAGCCTACACGCATAAGGGTTTATAGGTATAGTTACCCGGGGACCAGCACTAGGAGGTAAAGCAAGCACTTCATCACGAACTTGATTGTTGCGCTACTGGCCCAAGCCAAGTTTTGAGCAGTCAGTAGTTTCCCGATCAATCGCAATGCAGATCTCCACGCACACACTACATCACTTGTCTTACCATGTTACATACTTACGTGCAAGTTCCACTCGCATACACTACAGTGACGATTGTTTTTTCTAATTTATTTCTCATTTACTATTCCATTGCATTGGATTGATTTCAATTCTATCTAACATCGGCTGAAAATACGTCCGCACTATTCGGAAGCGGATGTGATCAGTGGCAGCCGTTGTTGCTCCCAAAGGCGTAGCCGACGGAACACATGTGGCGGCTAGCAAATCAGCGAATCCGAGCCCATCCGATGGTGGTTTCGATTCATTTTAGTCAATGGCTATGTTGTGAAGGACGACACAAGGGTCCTGTTTTCACTCTACACCTTATGCCAGTGGCCAACACTGGAAACCATTTTTCCAAATACCGTACGAACGTTCGACGCAGTTGCGAGTGCGAATCTACAATTCGTTGCATAAATTTTCAATGGCGATCATGACAGTCTGAAAGGGCGTAGCAAACTAGCTCGTATGTGTGTAGCCCGATTCACCAATGAGAATAAAATGTTTGAATTCGTCTCTTTCGAATTGTTTCAATTTCGAGAGATTAAAAATGTGGTGATCATGCGTGCAGCCCTTTTAAATAAGAAAACAATAAAAATCGATTTGAAATTCATATTGATATTCAGTAATACGCAATACACAATACATTCTAACGAGCGACGATATTGGTTATTTTCAAATTCGCATGGGATACCGTCTGAACGTTCACGCTTCAGGAAGAACCATCCATTACGATTTTTGAAATTTTCTGGATCAGTTCCACCTGGCACAAAAAAATGGACTCATTCAGAGTTTGAAAATTCTGTGAACTGATTTAGATTCAGCGACCTCACAAACGAGTATGTATACTAATCGATGTCAATTGTTATATTATATTATTTCATATTTTTTGTGCGCCACACATTTATTACCATATTATATAGGAAAAGGGTTGCATCGCGGGGTCCAATGGCCGAAAATAAAAACAAAATGTAGTCACCTAAACTGCTGGCCAAAAATACTTTATTACTGTACTACAAAAATAATAAAAATACAAAAGTCAATTAGTGCACAGTTTGAAGCTTCAAGTTTAACAGCCAATCTGACAGTTTCTAGGGATGCTGTCAGAAGCAGGTAATGCCAATCCCAGTACTACCAGGTAGCTAACATAAACATAAATTGATAAACATTTATTTATTAAATTCCACAATCAACCACAATGTGTTCACTAAATGTCGAATGTTGAAAGCAAAGCTAAACCACAATTCAAATTAAACAAAAAGCCCTCTTAACTTGAAATATATCATACAAATACATAGTACATACATACATATCCTGGTTAATTAAATTTCTCAAATGCAGACCTTCCTATGGATTTACTCACGGCGACATACCGATAAAGTAGGTACAGGTAGGTATCCAATTTAATATAAATATCAGCAGCAATTCGACCAGTTAAATTTGAAATTACACATACTTGAGCGGAACTGAGACAAACCACTTATTTTAACAAGAAACTAGCTGTAGGAAGATAGAATTTGAGGTGCTCCTGGGTAATCCAGCAAATTTCATAGATTTCCCAAATGACCACATTGATCATTGCTATCAGAGGCAGTTAAGCAAGAAAAACATTCTCTTCAAAATTATCGGTGTTGAAGTTAGTCTCTATAGACTCCCTCACTACATGTACCTTTCAAATATGTACATTCTATTTCTCTTCTACTTTTGGTTGTTTAAGGAAATATTTATTTCCACTCTACGTAGCAGCAAATAAGTAAACACATGAAGGAAATAATATCGATAATCTTTAATCATTTGAATTTGTTCAAGCCAGCACTCAACATTCTTCCTACTGAAAAACGTACTCTTCGTACTGAAGAATGTGCAGAGAATATTGAAATCGCAGTCTGTCTGAATAGATGCACGTATAACCTTCTAAGACCTTAGCAGCTTTTCGCTAGAAGTAAACAAAATATTATAAGTCTACAGACAAGGAGAAATGAGAGTTTTTGTAAGGTTTATTGCAAAATACTCGTATGTACCTAAGCAACGGGTGGGCCATCTACTGGTTTCGTTATTGACACTGACAGCTCTTTCGCACTTAAAAAAACGATAGAAATACAGTATCACATTTCCGTGGTACGAAATTAATCGATTTATGCTTCAATAACATTGGGAAATATTGAAAATTTGTTTTCAGAATGAGTTCTGTGTTGCCGAAACAGTGTGAATTTTGAAAATAGATTTCGGTCGAAATAATGCACCAACCCTGCCTGCAAATTTGTGAAGAAAGTTCATGAAATTGGCATATTCTGAACCCGACATCTAATGTCTCATCTAATACTCCTTCCTCTTGAATCTCTTCCTCCACCGCTCCCAGTCTTGATCGGCTTTTGCCTCCTCTAGTTAAACTAGCACAGCAAACCATTGACACCACAGAATGTCGTTAAGCACTCTTCAGGCAAAGAGAGAAAAAAGATTTACGAGAATATACGTCTCTTTCTCGCGTATCTTCATGACAAATCTGACTCAGTTTGCTATAAGGGTAAAACCAAAACAAGCGTCATGGTTTCCATTCAGCAGGAAGGCCTCCCCATTGAAATAGACAGTCTCAAGCAAATCTATATCAAGTTCCACGAGATTTTTAATTTGTCTCCTCAAAAAGTAGCGGATTACCTTGCTGCTTTTGGCAACTACGTACACTCTAAAAGGACGCAACATCTCCAACGGAGCCGAAGTGATCACAACAAATTTTTTCGACCATAAACTGCCACTATCATCAACACTTCAACCACCTTCCCCTTCATCTCTACACAAAAATCTTCCTCTTACATTTTACTACCAGAACGTAAGAGGCCTACGCTCGAAAACCCAAGCTGTTTTGCGCCAATCCCATGCTCTCCCTTTCGATATCTATGCTCTGACTGAAACCCATCTGATCCCCGACTTAAAGAGCCAAGAATTATTTCCCCCTACTTTTAATGTTTTTCGAGACGACGACCCTACCCAACCCTTGGTTGACTCTCCCTCTCGCGGCGTGCTACTGGCCATCCATAATGACCTTGACTCTTCTCTCATTGCCATTTCTTCCTCTTCTAAGGTCGACTTTGTTACAATAAAAATAACTTTTCCACACAGATCCCTGTACGTTATGTGTTATTACATTCTGCCAAATCAACCTATCGAATCTTACCACATTGCTATAGAGGCGATTGATCAAATAATTGACCTGCCTGATTCCCTCGATGACATCCTTATTTTAATCTGCCTCTGCTGCAGTGGACTCCTTCCGATGATGAATCCTTCTTCATAATTTTCGCAAAATAAATGCCTATCTGAGTAGGTGTTCCTTTGAGCTTGCTAACCTATCCTTAAACGAAGCCCTCATCATTTTTTACAGAGGGATATTTAATTCTATTTCTTCCCTTTTCTCGCCATACAAATTCATCTTCATCCCCTCCCATGGTATAATTGCAAACATCGCGCCTTACGTAACAAGAGAAACAAGTTATGGGCAGCTTCGTACCAATTCTGTGTTGGACTATTCCAATTATCTCGGTCCTACCTTCAATTCAATCATCTTTATAACTCTCTCTACTAGCGGAGAAGAGATTAATTAACGCGCAAGCAAATCTTATAGACGACCCTAAGTCATTTTTTTTAATTCGTCAACTTTTTGAAAACATATCATCAACTAATCCGCAAACCATTCCCAACTTTTTTGCCACCTATTTTAAACAATCTTTCGCCGACAACTCTTTTGAACCAGACCCCTCTTACTTCAGTAACCTTCTTACCTTCTCCGTTGGCCGCTTTCTGTCCCTGCCTTTTGATCCTGCTGTACGAGTAATTGAAAATAAACTAGAAAATCTTAATGATGAATTCTCACCCGGCCCAGGTGGTCTCCCTGTCATTTTTCTTAAAAAATGCTCTTCCATTCTCTCCCTCATCTCTTCCGTTTATCTCTATCACTAGGAGAAATCCCTCAGATTTGGAATACCTCTTTGTCAACCCCCTTACACAAAAATGGATCAAAGAATGAAGTAACAAACTATCGCCCCATTGCTAAACTTTCTCATCTACCCAAACTTTTCGAAAATATTTTATATGAAGCCTTAAACTATCAGTGCATGTCTCTTATCTCTCCCACCCAACACGGCTTTCTGAAAGGTAGATCAACTACCACTAACTTAGTCGAATTCGTGGCCTTCGCCCTGTCTACTTTAGAGAATGGCAAAGAAGTCGACGTTATTGCAACTGATTTTAGTAAGGTTTTTGATAAGATATTTCATAACTTAATCCCCTTCGAATTGTCTGCCCTCGGTTTCGAATCCATATTGTTAATATGGATATATTCTTACCTGGAAAACCGTTCTTACAGAGTTCGCTTCAGACCCGTCTCATCGACTCCTTTCTTTACCACCTCTGGTGTTCCGCAAGGCAGATACCCCTTCCCATCATTCTAACCATAAACGACGTCGAGAGAGTTATTAAACACTCTTCCCTCTCTCTCTATGCTGATGATACCAAATTTTTCAAAGCCATCTCTTCACCACATGACTACTGTCTCCTTCAACAAGACCTTGATAGTTTTTCGAACTAGTGCCTACAAAATCGCTTAGAGCTCAATATCGCCAAATGCCAATCCACTACCTTATCACGTAAGCACCACGTTTCCTCCGCCCGCCTTTATCTTCTTCATGGTCAACCTATATCCATCGTTCAATCTCTCCGTGATCTTGGAATTTTGTACGATAGGGAACAAAATTTCTGTTCACATATTGATGAGATAATTCGTAAAGCTAACTCATCACTTGGCTTTGTCAAACGATGGTCCAAAGAATTCTCCGACCCTTACGTGACCAGATCCCTCTACATTACCTTTGTTCGCCACCTCCTTGAATGCGCCAGTCACCCTTTCAGCAAGTTCATGTGACCAGAATCGAGAATGCTCAACGTCGATTTCTTCGATTTGCCCTTCGATGTCTTCCTTGGACCGATCCATTTATCTTGAATCCCTATCAAGACCGCCTCAACCTCATCAACCTGAGTACTCTAGAGAAACGCAGAGAAGTTGCAGACATTCTTTTCATTCATCGACTTCTTTCAGGCTCTCTCGATTGCGCATCTCTTTATAATTCAATTTTCTTCAATACCAACCCACGAAATTTACGATGCCGTCGTCTTTTCTATCTACCGTCCCACCGCACTTCATATGGATCTAATGAACCAATTTCCCGTATGCTGCGAAAAGTAAACTCAAACCTCACCCAGTTTGATTTTAACCTCAGCACTCCCTGCCTTAAAGCCGAACTTCTTTACCATGCTCCTTAGCTTTAAGTCTTAGTTTTAAGTTTTAGTTTTAAGTTTTAGCCTTAAGTTAGTTGTCAATGGTAATAAGCCAAATAAATGGGGGCTTTCGCCCCACAAAAAAAAAAAAAAAAATTAAAAATTATTCTCGTGTTTGTTCCGTACGCTCAGCCGATTAAATTGCTGCTGTTGCCCATCATTATTGGTCCATTATTCTTTAAAGTTGAAGATGGCAACAACGTTACGGTCAACGGAGAGCTCTACAGATGCATGGCAACCGAATTTTGTTTGGCCAGGAACTGAGGAAATGAACTTGGATGACCTCTGGTTCCAGCAAGACGGAGCTACGTGCCATCCAACAATCGATCTTTTGCGCAATATGTTCAATAATCTTCTAACTAGTCGTTTTGGTGATGATGTTTGGCCTCCGCAGAGCTGTTAAAGAAAATTTAGAAACGATTCAGGCACTTTAGCACAATATTGATCGAGCTATTCGTGAATGTAGAGCCCCGAACCATCGGAAATATACTGCAAAATTGGGTTCATCGGACGGGCCAAGCCAACCGCGGCAGCCATTTAAATGAAATTATTTTCCATAAATAATCGGAAGGTGTACTGTCTTCAATAAAGAAACAAACTTCAAAAAATATTATATGGATTTATTTTATAGCAATTTTAAAAGAAACCAAAAAATGGCCCACCATTTACAATTAGCAAATAATTAATTCGAATAATTTCGTTTCATATGCAAACGTAAAATGAAGCTTTAATGAAAGTTTATATGCTGATTGGACTGGATTTTTTGAAGTCCTACTTGTGTATTTGTTCAATGTCGGTTGTATTGACTTTCTCAACCCTGCTGCATACATGATGAGGAAATATAATCAGCCCCAAAGGGGTTTATCTGAATTATGTACTCATAAGAGGCGATTGCAATTTTAAAGGTTAAAAGAGTAATTCGACCAGTTCAAGTTGAAATAATTTGTAAATCTATTTTATTTACACATACTTGAGCGAAACTGAGAAAACCATTCTCCACTTATTTTAACAAGCAAATAACTGTAGATAGATAAAGGGTGTCCAAAAATTCTGGCAAAATTTGAATAATGCGCCATTTGTGCGGTAAAGTGTTGCCAACGAAAAAAAAGACAGCGTGGCAGATGACAGTTCAGAGTTATTAAAAGTGGAGTGCTAAACGAAAGAACAACGTGTTTTGATTGTTGAGCAATATTTTAAAAATAATGTCGGCTTGGCAGCTACAGTTCGTAATTTTCGTACAAAATATGGTTGGAATAGTGATTTAACTCACCAATTGTGAAGAGATTAATTGAAAAATTCAGGGAGACTGGATCAATTAGTGATCTTAGACACTCTGGCCGACTTTCAACAAGTGTGTTGTTGAGAGCCCAGGAATATTAATTCGGCACCGTGGTCCAAAATTGGATATTTAGAGAAGTTCTCTACAGCGTATTCTCACAAAGATGCAATTGACTCAAGAGCTGAAGCCTACTGACCACGTACAGCGAAGAGAGTTCGTTGAATGGATTATGAAACAATATCAAGGGGATGCTGATTTTTCAAACAAACTTATCTTCAGCGATGAGTCTCATTTTCATCTTGATGTCTCTGTTAGTCGTCAAAATTGTCGAATTTGTAGTTCAGAAAATCCACGTGTCACTGTTTGGGGCGGATTTTGGGCTAGAGGCATCATAGGACCATTCTTATTTGAAAATACGGCTGGTCAGGCAATAATGACCATTGCTCGCTATCGCGATATGATAATCTAGTTTTTTTTTTACCTAAATTGAAAGATGTCAAAGTGGATGATATGTGGTTTCAACAAGACGGTGTCACATGCCATACATAACGAGAAACGATTTAATTACTGCATGAGGCATTTCCTGGTCGTGTACTTTCCCGTTTTGATGATCAGAATCGGCAGCTCAGATAATGCTATTTGGGCTTTATTCTTTGGGTTTTTTTGAAGTCTTAGGTTTATGCCAAGAAGCCCACGACCACCCACGAGTTGAAGGAGCAAATTGGGCGCTGTAACAACGAGTACGTATGTGGCCAGCAAAGCCGATATTCTATTCCATACTTAACCCTCTACTGTATACTTTATGAATCTATAAAACATTTACAATTTTTAATTAAAAACACGTGTTATCTATCAAAATTACTTCTTGGGTGAATTTTGGGACACCCTTTAGAAATTCAGATGCTCCTGGCGAATCTAGCAAATTTAATAGATTTCCCAATTGACCACATTGATCATTACCATCAAAGTCAGTTGAGCAAGAAAAACATTCTCTTCAAAATTATCAATGTTGAAAACTATTCTCTTTAGACTCCTTCACTAGGTTATGAAAAACAGCTCCATGTACCTTCTAAATATGTTTAAGGAAATATCTACAACACTTCTCCTCCACGTAGCTGCGAGAAAGAAATTTAAATAAAAGAACAACGGGTGAAATATTAAATTGATTCTAGCTTCGTTTTGAAGCTACATTCAGGCCATTATGTATGAAATAGCACATCATTTAAATGGCTGCCTCAACTTCGAGGGCAGTGCTTCAAGCGGTTGGACCAATTTTTGATGACTCGGTCCAATATGTGCGGCGTTATTCCGGCAATAGCTTCTTGAATACTGGCCTCGAGCTCGTCCAAAGTGGATGGCTTGTTAACGTAGACTAAGAACTTGACGTAGCTCTAGAGAAAATAATCGAGGGGTGTCAGGTCGCATAATCACGGCGGTCAATTGATGAACGCTCGCCGTAAGATGACCCAGTCGCCAAATTTTCCCTTCACCACTTCGAGCGTTGCGTCGCTTGTATGGCATGTAATGCCGTCTTGTTGGAACCACAGCTCAGATATATCGATGTTGTCGAGCTCTGACCACAGAAAGTCGGTTAGCATCGGTCTATACCGAGGATCACTGACTGTAACGGTGTCTCCTTCCTCATTTCGAATGAAATAAGGTCCGATGATGCCGCCGTGCCATATATCTCACCAAACAGTCAATCTTTGTGGATGCATTGATGCTTGGTTGAACACTTGTGGATCGTAGTCGAACCCCTGAGCCAAAAATGGACCTCGTCCGAGAAGATGGTTTTTCTTCGGGCAACATTTCCAGCGCCCAATTAGTTAACTCACGGCTTACGGTCGTCTGGTCGTCCGATGTAGACCCAAATCCAACAGCAAAATAAGCCTGGTTAACTCTATGACGATTCCCAATTCAGCTGATCGGCCTTTCTGGGTCTTCTTCGATACTGGCCGCTACGGCGGCAATGTTTTCTTCAAGTCACACCGATCTCTATCCGGTTGGTGGCTTAAGGTCCAAAAGAGTGTACTCACGCTCAAACTTTTCCACGGTGCGACGAATTGCCTGCGCACTGAACCCATGATGAGGACCGACCTCACGACGAAATTCACGTTGCGTATTTACAACTGAGCCGGAATTTCGATAATATTTTTTTGATAATTTCCACGCGTTCGGGAATAGTCAAGTGATGCACGATGAAATGGCAAACCTTACTGAATATCCTGATGGCTGGATGTTATTGGTATCTTTGACAGCTGCTGAAACATAACAATTGAAAAAACTATCATTGCTATCTGGTCACAATTTAGTATATGATTTAAACATTTTTGTCGGGTGGATTTTGTAACCTTAGCTTTTAAACCCCTCAAATAATCAATGTCAAGAATGCTCACCACTAAGACCGGTGCTCCATTACTATTTATTTTATTGTCCTCAGGTAGGTCGCTATATTATTTTTAACACAAACCACTTGTTGTTGTTTAAACACGGTAAATACATAGATAATCAGGCCTCACGGCACGTCGATCTTCCCGAGTAATCCCCGACTTCATGATATCCATATGAGTGAGTTTGATTAGAAATTGTCTGTTCTGACAATTTTAATAAAACGTAGTTCTTCCTTACATTTATCATATGCTAAAGAAATCGGTCGTCTGTCCTCGCCCGGGGTCACTGTGAGAGTCGTGTCTTCTTCAAGTAACGTCTTCTGGGCGAATCCAGAGCCTTTTCTAATTATCGTAATTAAAATTTGCATTGAGCAGATAAGTCTCTCTTCAAGTGGAATGAGATCCGTTAGGACGTCTGGAATATCTGAAAAGACAATCTGTTGTCTGCACTCTTCTATACTTTTAGTGCAGGTATGACAAAAGAAGCCGATTTCTGCACAAGAGTCTAGATGAAAGACTTTATTGATATACATATGTAGGTTTCTGTAAATCTTTCACTTTTAAGACTGATAGCGACTTTTGAATGTGAAGTTATCGATATATTTTGCTGCAGTCTGCCACAACAATGGCATGAATTCTTGAACCTTCTTTGATGTTATTTTTAAATTCTGCATAATCGGAATCACAATCTTTAAGAACTTTTTCCCTACGTTGAGAACTTAATAACTTTTCCCTTTCCAAATATTCTTCATCGAGTCGAGTATTTTTATACGCACTTGTATTGCGTGCTTGCTCTTTTCTTCTATAGACACGTGCTGCACGGTTGGGCTTGGCGTTAAGTGATTTTCTATTTGAATATAAACAGGATTGCTTCATACCATACTGTGGGCGTCAGAGTTAAGTGACTGCTATATTTGCCTGTACGTAGGATTACTTTATCACCGTGTAACCTTCACTAGAACTTACTTAGTTCTCAACTTCCCTGTAGGCAGGTTTACTCCATGCTGTGCGGTGGGCCTTGGTGTTAAGTGACTATTCTTTTTGAATATAAGCACTACTGCTTTCTACTACACGGTGGGCTTCAGAGTTAGGCGGTTGATATACTCACCTATAGGCAGGATTTCTTTTTTTTAAGGAAAATTTCCAAATTCCGAAGCACTCAGAATTGGTTTTCAATCCATTATACTACCAAGCAGAAACCCTTTTTTGGTATAGTGGTTCGAGAAACTTAGATTTTGTTCATTTCTCTCGACGGCTGTTGGTTGCTGCTCCCCGCTCGGGCTCGAACCTGTACAGCTGGGGTCACAAGCAAGCATTTTACCCACTATACCGTGGCCACCGTCATAGGCAGCATTACTCCGTACTACACGGTGGGCTTCAGTGTTAACTAAGTTGGTTGCTTTGCTGTAGACAGGATTATTCTGTGGACCTCGACGTTAAGTGACTGTTTTGCTTGCCTATAATCGATATTCTGTGAAATTTATTTCTTTATTTTCTAGTCTATAGAACAATTCAAGTTCACACTATACTATTCTTCGCAAATTCTTTTCTTACAAGGTCTCTTTCCTCTCAAATCACTTTATCTCCTTTCAATTACTTAATTCACAAATCCAAACTAATTACTTTTTCTTGTTCACTCTCAACTTTCAATTTATCACCAAATTACAACTTCGCCCATTATCACTTTTCCAATCTCTTCGCCACGGTTCTAAAACCAACTGTGTCTTTTTTGATCGCCATCTGTCCTTATATAGCAGAAGTTTCTGATAGCCAGAAACTTCTAGCAAATTCTTCGACCACTGGAACAAGAGAAATAATTCTTGCAGTTATAATTCCCTTTTATCCCTGATATTATTCGTCTCTTTCGTTGACATGAGCTGTGGAGACTTCGTCCCAGACACGAACCTCGAATGAAAGGACAGTTCGAACCAAAATTCTGCCAGAATGGAAAGTCACTTCGGAATTTGCTGCATAGACATAGGAGCGTAGTTATTATTATGCTACAATATGATCCGATCAAGATCCTTATTTTTTTTTTTAAATCGAAAATAAGAATTAAATCATGATTTTCATTTCTAAAAATGAAAAGTAAAAATCAATCATGATTTTTAAAAAATGATAAATTAAAAATTCAAATCCAGGTATGATTTTTACTTTTTTTTAATCAATAATAAAACTCAAATAATAAGTTTTGTTTTTCGACCAAAAAGACATAATAATAACCTTACCACCGTAGTGTAATGAGGGGTACCATACATTTTTATTTTGTATCCAAAAAAATATGATCTGATTTTTATTTTTGATTCAAAACAATACAAATTATGATTTGATTTTTAAAAATAAAAATTATAATCTGATTTTCGATTTTGGTTTTTACCTAAAAGTAGAATCAGCATACTCGTAGTTATGACAAATTTTCAAATACATAAAATAAAAATGGTATTAATTTTATAAATCACAAAGTCAGAAATCAGGCTATAATGAGACACTGGGGTTCATACAAAGTACAATATATTGATGTATTGGAATACGAAATCAAGGGATTCCTTGAGTGTGATTTTTGTGATGCATTTTGAAATCAATCATTATTTTGCTTCCCTAATGATCACAGTTCCGAAGATCAAATTTGAAAGGGGATAGTTAATGAGGACTGAAAAGTGTTGTTTTGACTTTCCATTAAAAGTGTTTTTATTTTAACTGTGTTATGCAAGTTAATGAAAGATGTGGACTTCGAAAGTTCTTTAAATTTTTATTCCGTTCGACTTAATTGCATTCTTAGTTCAAGAACAAGAAGCTGGAAAGTTTGAATTCAAGTTTGATTTCCGTACTGATGTCGTGGGTAAATTTAAAGCCAGAGCCCAGGTAGACAAATTACTAGGCAATTATTGCACCAGTCGCTCAACTTTTCCAATGATCGGTAGTGTGGTGCTGAGGTTTCAATCATGGGGCATTATTTTATCCAATCATATCTTACTGATAAATTGCTGCATGCTAACTACCTCTCGAAGCCTTAAACAATATAATCGATGTGTAATGGAAACATCGTTAATTTCCGTGTTGTGTGCTCAATCTAGAGAGTATGTCGATTTCTTGCGACCCTCTTCACTCCAAACAAAAGTTTGTTTGAAGTTTTCTTTGTATGTTATTGCCATAGCAAATGTGAACACAGTTTCCAATCACTAAACAACACTTCGATTGATTTAAAGTCCAGTGCAATTCCGAACACACATTTCGCAGTCTTTGCACATATGTACATACTCGTATGTAGGTAGGTATGGTGTACCTACATCACAGAATTTAAACTATTTCATGATATCAGTTTCCTGGCTCATGCTCATGCACTTCTGCAACGAAATTGGAGCACGTACTTGCAACAATATCTGTGAATTTCTCAAAATGACAATTTTGTAATTTTCTCCATGTAAGGCTATTCAAATGGGAATGGGAAAGTCTTTCCCAATGGAAGTTGAACTTTTGTTTCTTTAGAAAATATGGCAGGAAATTATCGTTATCAAAAGAAATTCAAGTTTGTTTGTTAGTTTGTTTGTTTGATAAATTTTTTTTTTTTTTTTTTTGCGCCAATGGATGTGGTAATCTTCTAAAGATACTATTAACCCAAATTATGCACCTACGTAGTAATCCATACCCAGCATTGTTCTACCACTTTCCCTGAGGCATTGCCGTTAGGTATTACTTCGCGGGGCTGAGAAGCAAATCATGCTTTGCGTCTTGTGTCAGCTGCTTCTGATACTTCTGTTGTTTCTGTTGTTTCTGTTGCTTCTGTTCCGTTTCATGGCTTTTCTATACTTCGCAGCTCATTTTGGAGAGTTGTTACGAAATTACATATTGTCATCCAATTCTCTTACGGCCGCAACATATGGTCGAGGAGTAACGACGAACTGAGCAGAGTAGTTCTCTGTGCTGTGAAGCGTGTGCAATAAAAGACTGCGTGCTCCGTATCTTCATCTTCATCTGGGTATTGGGGACAGGATGGTGAACTGTCGTGTCCAATTCGGTGGAGGTATTTGCGGTAACCGCCATGACCACACAGGAACTGTGTAAGGTGGTAGTTATATTCCTCATGCTTTCGGCTTATCCAGTCTTAGATTGTCGGTATTAATTTATACATATGTCCACCAGCCTTTTACTGTATTGGCCCAATGAGTTTGCCACAAAGCTGCTGATACTGCTTTTTCCTCCATTTTGATTACCTTGATGACTTTGGCATCGTGTTGGTTCAGGGCTCTTCTATTGTATAAGTTAAATAAACATGAGTTTATTTATTAAAAAAAAACTTTATTTTTTCGATGCTCTGTTGGGCAGAGCTTCCCCTTACAAATATTAAAATCGACTGAAGAACAGAATTTTCTTACACTAGCTTAAGTACTACTGTCTGTTCCACATGCCCATCTCACGACGAAGTGTTCCCACAGGTGTCATCAGGTTACCGCTGCCGTACGTGATGGAATGCAGTAATTTGCACACGCGTCGTATGACCCAGACGATCGCGTCAGCAGTTGGAAGCTTAGGTGCGAATACTGTGCAGTTATTTGAGGCGAATGAGAAGTTGAATAAAGAATTTTATGTGGGTTAACTCCTCCGCCCTTTAAAATCGAACGCCCACGTTCGATGTCACCGTTGTAAGATGTTGTGAAAGGTCATCTACCCCTATTGTTCTGGATGATGGGATAGGTATATTTGCATTACTACTTGATGTTCTTGTTTCCAGGTTTTGTTCATGCAAAGAGATTTCTTCTATATTCAATTTCTTATTTGAACTGGTACATGGGATCAATCTTTTTCTCAAAAACGTGTATGCGAAGATTAGGAATATTAGCGTTAGTAGTAGTATCATCGCTATGGATTTTCTTTCGCTGGAAATTTCCAATTCTCTGATGTATCGGGTGTTGTTGATTTCTATCTCTTTGAACATCTCCAGAGATAGCAATTCCTCGATCTGTGGCTTCGCTGCTGATGGTTGCAGTATTGCTGGAAGTGGTTTATGTTCAATGACCTCTGTCTCTGTAAAGATATACTGCTGGACTTTAATGGTTGTGTTGTGGAACTGAATAACGTATGTTCCATTTAAAGGGACTTCATTTCCATCGATCGCGATCTTATCGTCGAATTGGTTTAGTAAGAGGATTCCAGGAGCTAGTTCATCTATGGTGGGAATGTGTTGGTTGTTTACTTCAATGCACATGTGGGGTTTACTTGACAATAGGTTGTTAATACACTTATCGTTACTTATGTCTAATATACTACTTTGTTTACATATTGATAAAGAATTGAAAGTCTTACATTCTTGATTTATAGCATACATGTTTTCTTTACATTTTAATATTTTCTGAAAGTCTAATTTAACAATAGTTTTTCCCTTTTTTACGGGTTTGATTAACATTTTGTTACAAGTTTCCTCTTTAGTAGTAGGTAAACTCAAAATATATAGAAGTACTTTACTGTTAGAAGCTATTTTGACTTCCGAAAATTCTACAGCCTCTATTATATTACTATAGGGCATGTTTTCTTTTTTAAAATTTCCTTTATTAAGCTTATTTCTAGATTTGATAAGATGTAGGTATTAACTACACCAGCCTTTGCCCATTATAAGGCATATTCTACATTCATTATTTCATCTTTCAATATTTCAAGTTTAAATCTTAAGTCTAACATAAATTCGATCTTAATATGTTCATTTGATTTTAAAAGTTTCAGTATTTGATTTGTTGCATTATTAATATCATTTATTTTTGTAGTCACTAAGTTATTTATGATTCTTTGTTGGTTATTATTAGCTAAAACATTATTAATTTTACCTTTAATTAACATAAAATCGTGCTTATCGGGTGTTCCCGCAATCTATTTCCAGGCAGCGCCCAGGATCTTTTAATTTTGCTCTTGGGAACGAGGCGGTCAAGGTGCAGTTGTATTCTTTTTACGTCGTTGGATAAGAAGGGAAGGATGGGATTTGGGGTACTCTTTATCTGCTGTATCATCTGATCTAACCCTCTGAGTGATTGTTGATACTCTTGGATGTCGATGACATGGACAAGCTTAAATGTACCGGTTTGCACTTTTGCACTTCCTGTATTTATTGCGATGAGTTGAGAGTTTGAATAGTCAAGCATCTTAACGTCACCAATGATGGGTGTGACCCAGAATCTAGAATGAAATTTAGTTTCGTATTAAAGACTTGTGGACTACTTTGCCGGTTTTAGTTAAAATCGTTGTTGTTCTATTTTCCGAAACAATTTCTTTTTTGTAGCGGCTATTTAATTTTGACCCTATGCGTTTATTTTGCTTGACGTACACTGTTTGTCCAGGAGAATATTCTTTAATTGGCTGTCTTGCTTTATTGTGGTACTCGAGGTCAGCTTTTTGTTTATTTTCGATTTTCTAGAACTCATATGTTTTTTTCCTCTTTTTAGAGATTTTTTGTTTATTTTATGAATCACAATTCACTCGTTTGATTGATTATTTTACTTTTATTATGTATTTAATTTAATCTATTATTTCGACTTTCTAGAACTCATTAATTATTACTTTTTTTCTTTTTCTTTTTAGAGGTTTTAAAGAAAACTTCACAATTCACATCTCTTATTAACTATTTTCACTTGTATGCATTTAATCTTAATCTTTTAATAGACTTTCAATTTTACCTAAATATAACTTACAATATTAAATAAAGCTGCAGATTCCTCATTTGATGTCCGGGAAATCAGCTCCAACCGGGTGGTGCGGCTAGCTTCAATTAGCTTCCGTTTCGTCCTCCTACACTTTGATGTAGGGCTACTTCGGGGCCATTTAGACACAGTCTTTTCACCACTACGCGATTGCGACCACAGGGATTTTACAAAGACGTTTCACTCGCGAGTACGTCAGTCCTCAAAAGGAGGATTTTATTAAAACGTTTACTTCGCGATTACGATTTGTAACTTTAACGAGTACGTCAGTCCTCAAAAGGAGGATTTTATTAAAACGTTTACTTCGCGGTTACGATTTGTAACTTTAACTAAGGCTCAACGACTTAACCCTGTGGTCCCTGTTCGGGCGCCAGTTAAATAAACATGAGTTTATTTATTAAAAAAAAACTTTATTTTTTCGATGCTCTGTTGGGCAGAGCTTCCCCTTACAAATATTAAAATCGACTGAAGAACAGAATTTTCTTACACTAGCTTAAGTACTACTGTCTGTTCCACATGCCCATCTCACGACGAAGTGTTCCCACAGGTGTCATCAGGTTACCGCTGCCGTACGTGATGGAATGCAGTAATTTGCACACGCGTCGTATGACCCAGACGATCGCGTCAGCAGTTGGAAGCTTAGGTGCGAATACTGTGCAGTTATTTGAGGCGAATGAGAAGTTGAATAAAGAATTTTATGTGGGTTAACTCCTCCGCCCTTTAAAATCGAACGCCCACGTTCGATGTCACCGTTGTAAGATGTTGTGAAAGGTCATCTACCCCTATTGTTCTGGATGATGGGATAGGTATATTTGCATTACTACTTGATGTTCTTGTTTCCAGGTTTTGTTCATGCAAAGAGATTTCTTCTATATTCAATTTCTTATTTGAACTGGTACATGGGATCAATCTTTTTCTCAAAAACGTGTATGCGAAGATTAGGAATATTAGCGTTAGTAGTAGTATCATCGCTATGGATTTTCTTTCGCTGGAAATTTCCAATTCTCTGATGTATCGGGTGTTGTTGATTTCTATCTCTTTGAACATCTCCAGAGATAGCAATTCCTCGATCTGTGGCTTCGCTGCTGATGGTTGCAGTATTGCTGGAAGTGGTTTATGTTCAATGACCTCTGTCTCTGTAAAGATATACTGCTGGACTTTAATGGTTGTGTTGTGGAACTGAATAACGTATGTTCCATTTAAAGGGACTTCATTTCCATCGATCGCGATCTTATCGTCGAATTGGTTTAGTAAGAGGATTCCAGGAGCTAGTTCATCTATGGTGGGAATGTGTTGGTTGTTTACTTCAATGCACATGTGGGGTTTACTTGACAATAGGTTGTTAATACACTTATCGTTACTTATGTCTAATATACTACTTTGTTTACATATTGATAAAGAATTGAAAGTCTTACATTCTTGATTTATAGCATACATGTTTTCTTTACATTTTAATATTTTCTGAAAGTCTAATTTAACAATAGTTTTTCCCTTTTTTACGGGTTTGATTAACATTTTGTTACAAGTTTCCTCTTTAGTAGTAGGTAAACTCAAAATATATAGAAGTACTTTACTGTTAGAAGCTATTTTGACTTCCGAAAATTCTACAGCCTCTATTATATTACTATAGGGCATGTTTTCTTTTTTTAAAATTTCCTTTATTAAGCTTATTTCTAGATTTGATAAGATGTAGGTATTAACTACACCAGCCTTTGCCCATTATAAGGCATATTCTACATTCATTATTTCATCTTTCAATATTTCAAGTTTAAATCTTAAGTCTAACATAAATTCGATCTTAATATGTTCATTTGATTTTAAAAGTTTCAGTATTTGATTTGTTGCATTATTAATATCATTTATTTTTGTAGTCACTAAGTTATTTATGATTCTTTGTTGGTTATTATTAGCTAAAACATTATTAATTTTACCTTTAATTAACATAAAATCGTGCTTATCGGGTGTTCCCGCAATCTATTTCCAGGCAGCGCCCAGGATCTTTTAATTTTGCTCTTGGGAACGAGGCGGTCAAGGTGCAGTTGTATTCTTTTTACGTCGTTGGATAAGAAGGGAAGGATGGGATTTGGGGTACTCTTTATCTGCTGTATCATCTGATCTAACCCTCTGAGTGATTGTTGATACTCTTGGATGTCGATGACATGGACAAGCTTAAATGTACCGGTTTGCACTTTTGCACTTCCTGTATTTATTGCGATGAGTTGAGAGTTTGAATAGTCAAGCATCTTAACGTCACCAATGATGGGTGTGACCCAGAATCTAGAATGAAATTTAGTTTCGTATTAAAGACTTGTGGACTACTTTGCCGGTTTTAGTTAAAATCGTTGTTGTTCTATTTTCCGAAACAATTTCTTTTTTGTAGCGGCTATTTAATTTTGACCCTATGCGTTTATTTTGCTTGACGTACACTGTTTGTCCAGGAGAATATTCTTTAATTGGCTGTCTTGCTTTATTGTGGTACTCGAGGTCAGCTTTTTGTTTATTTTCGATTTTCTAGAACTCATATGTTTTTTTCCTCTTTTTAGAGATTTTTTGTTTATTTTATGAATCACAATTCACTCGTTTGATTGATTATTTTACTTTTATTATGTATTTAATTTAATCTATTATTTCGACTTTCTAGAACTCATTAATTATTACTTTTTTTCTTTTTCTTTTTAGAGGTTTTAAAGAAAACTTCACAATTCACATCTCTTATTAACTATTTTCACTTGTATGCATTTAATCTTAATCTTTTAATAGACTTTCAATTTTACCTAAATATAACTTACAATATTAAATAAAGCTGCAGATTCCTCATTTGATGTCCGGGAAATCAGCTCCAACCGGGTGGTGCGGCTAGCTTCAATTAGCTTCCGTTTCGTCCTCCTACACTTTGATGTAGGGCTACTTCGGGGCCATTTAGACACAGTCTTTTCACCACTACGCGATTGCGACCACAGAGATTTTACAAAGACGTTTCACTCGCGAGTACGTCAGTCCTCAAAAGGAGGATTTTATTAAAACGTTTACTTCGCGATTACGATTTGTAACTTTAACGAGTACGTCAGTCCTCAAAAGGAGGATTTTATTAAAACGTTTACTTCGCGGTTACGATTTGTAACTTTAACTAAGGCTCAACGACTTAACCCTGTGGTCCCTGTTCGGGCGCCAGTTAAATAAACATGAGTTTATTTATTAAAAAAAAACTTTATTTTTTCGATGCTCTGTTGGGCAGAGCTTCCCCTTACAAATATTAAAATCGACTGAAGAACAGAATTTTCTTACACTAGCTTAAGTACTACTGTCTGTTCCACATGCCCATCTCACGACGAAGTGTTCCCACAGGTGTCATCAGGTTACCGCTGCCGTACGTGATGGAATGCAGTAATTTGCACACGCGTCGTATGACCCAGACGATCGCGTCAGCAGTTGGAAGCTTAGGTGCGAATACTGTGCAGTTATTTGAGGCGAATGAGAAGTTGAATAAAGAATTTTATGTGGGTTAACTTATATTCTGAACATCTCGTCTGCGAGGATGTCGATGGGTACCATTGCAGCTACATAACAGCTGTATAACCAACGCGGCCTCGTCTGAGATGGTTCGGAAACTTTTGATTGGCCATAGCGCGCTGAGTCTATATGTTGATGATAGTCTTCTCTTGATGTTATTCGTTCTTAGTGCCTGTACCCAGACTGGGGCGGCGTACAAAAAACACGAGGTGACAACTCTGAAGAGAAGTATCCTTCTAGCGTTATGCATGTTAGGCAGTATACGTGAGAGAGCTGTTTTGTTGAATAATTAGCGTGCATTTTGAATCGCAGTTTATTGTCCCAGTGGCATGGGGTGAAATTACAAGAGAGGGAAGCCGAAAAAAGTTGAAGTAAAATCTTTTATTCAAGACTTACCATTTTGGTGCTTATTAGAAACAGAGACTTAAGATATGCAATCCAAGCCACCTTTGGTATACTTTAAGTCATTGGAATTTACGTAGACAATGAGCTCATCGCATAAAAAAAGTGGCTTCGAAAGAAGCCGTTCTGGGCAAAGTAATCTATATAAGTTATTGATAACTAGGAGCGTTTTCAAATATAAAAAATTTAGCAATTACAATTATGTACTACCTATTTGTACTCTAAAGCTATCCTACGATTCTTTTTTACGAATTCCGCTAAAACTCTTTCAAAAAAGTTGGAGTTATTTTTAATTTCTAAAAGAAGGTGCTTTTCGATAGATAAAAGTGCCAGGTCTGAGAGTCTTTCTTCTTTGTGGGAATTTCTCAAGTGTGGACTATCTTTAAAGTCGAAAAAGATCTTTCGACAGAGGCCACAGTCAAAGGCAGGGTTAAAAAGATTTCACACAATATTAGAGCTTGAGAAAAAGTATCTCTAAGCATTTCCGTATTAAAATGCTTATAAAGTTGAAAAACATCAAGCTTTTTAAGTGATAAGGGGTAGTGTATAAAACTTCGAGTTCATTTTTTAAAGTAGCAAAATTAAAAATGCCAGGAATTATTGAATTAGAAAAATATTCATATTCTGAGCAGTCAATTACGCTCTCATAGATTGAGTCAAATGAGTTTAAAAATTCAGAATGAATCCATGACTCAAAACCCTCGATCTCTTGCTTCGCAAGCTCCATGTCAGTTTGTTTATTTTGAACTAAACTAAAAAGAATATCTGTTTTTGCAGATATGACCGAAGTAACATGCAATAAAAAACAGAATTCTTTGTACTGCAGTTTGTACAACAAACTTCGGACATAACCAGAGTATCGCTATCCCATTCTCCTGGTTCACATAAAATCTATTCATAATAAAAAGACGTTCACTATACGTGAATGATATTGCCATCGAGCCTCTGATACCCCGGGCATTCGTCGATCAGCAATTGTCTTTAGCAGATTGGTTCTTTTAGATGATTTATTAAAAAACCTAGCGATACTACTAACAAAGCCAAAAAATAATTTCAACTCAGGAACGCTTTCTAATGATTAAATAACGCACTACAATACTAAGCTGTTCTCTGTGGCTCACATCTGGTGCTTCATCGACCATCACAGATACAAGTTTTATTGAACTGATTTGATCCTTAATTTCGGATTTAATGACTGCAGCGATACTATGTATCAAGTCATTTTGAATGTCATTGGAGAGGCCGGAAAAAATGGAGTTTTGGGAACTTGAACTTTGTTCTAAATGCGAATCCATTAAATGGCCGTACTTAGCCAAGTATGAAATGGTTTCAATATAATTACCGCGATTATCTGATCCAGATTTTTCGTCGTAACCACGGAATGCCAGCTCTTGTTTTCCTAGAAGAACTACAGTGTCTATGAAGCGCTTCATTAAATCGCGGTCGCAATTTTTCTTTTCTATTATGAGCCTCGTAAGAATTCCCTAAAGAAGTCTCTATGCGATATTCGCCAAATTCATGCAAATGCTAGCAGCTGCGTATGTGTTTTTCCGTTTGAATATGTTTTTGGAAGAATTAATAAAATTGCTTATATCAAAGAAACCTGTGTGACTCCAAACACTAGGAGAATTGGAAAAAAAGAAGACAAAAAAAACAAAACATTCTATTTAATTTGCAACTGCCAGTCAGCCATGGATTCCTTTTGTAAAAAGACTCATGAAAATGTTTTTGATACCCATCCTTTCGCGCATAATCAATTTTCATTGATGGTGTCGAGCGACCTAGTTCTATAACTTTTTTTTTGCAAAAAAGAAAGCTTACTGAACTCGCGGGTTTCTTTTAGAAGAAAATCAGTTAAACAACAAACAAAATTAACTAGAGACATCTTGTCTAAGAATAATAAGAATGTTCAATGGGTCACCTCTTGAGTAGATTTATAATTACTTACTTGGTATATAGCTAATAACTATTCACTTAGCTCACTCACTATTTTATAATAATTTAATAATTTAAAACACTAACTTAAATACCAATATGTAATTGCTAAATTTTTTAAATTTTCTAATAATTAGCAGTCACAAAAATCACAAAAATTTGCATACAAATTTTCAATAACCTCAAACCTCAAACGCCGTTCGAACCACTACATCACCCAATAACTCGATTTTCGTCGGCTTATTTTGTTGCCTACAATAAAAAAAAAACTCCCTCGAGCTAAAACCTTTCTCCTCCACCAATGGTCATCCACAAAAGCCGAGAAATCGCGGGTTAATTTCCTCATAAGCGAATGTATGTTAGACAAAGAAATCGCAAATAAACTTCTAAATACTATATGCCAGAAAGGAATAGAGTTGAAAGTTCGTACTGTGAAGAAATGAATGCATAAGCCGGAAAATGAACGGCTTCTCAAAAAAATTCATTGCACGCTCTCTCTGACTAGAGGAGTTCATACTTGTCTCGCCTATGTGTGCGAGTTTGTGTATGAGTACAAATGAATAAACAACCGAAGTGGTCGCAGCATTTCATCTTCGATCGTGTATAGAGTTATGAAAAATGGTTTGATGAACAAATAATTGAATGTGATGGTTGGCAAGTGGCAAAATACAAATTTTTGCTATTTGAAAAGGGGAGCCGGAAGGAATCGGCTTGTATGGACGCCACGCCACTGTTGTCCAGCATTACTCCAAAGTATTTAACTACTTCTTTGGACCTGATTGTTTGGTTACTAATCAGAAAATTTTCGAATTCTACAGCTTTGCGACTGGTTATAAGGACAGCTTCTGTTTTATAGTCGGCTATTTCTATTTCGGTAGAAACTAGTCAGTATTTTATCCGGACAATTGCTTCATTTGTATCTAATTCGACTGTACGGATCTTTTTAGCTACTGTCACGACAGTAATGTCATCAGCGATCCAATTATCGTTACTCCGTCGGGCAGTGTTAATCGTATTACTCTGTTGTACATGATGTTCCACAATATTTTACTCCGTCGGTATTGTACCTCAGCTTTCTGTTATTAAAATAGTTCGTCACTATACGCAGCAAATAATATGGAGTGTCCATCCCAGCGAGTGATCTTCTAATGAACGACCAGTTCGCAGAGTTAAATGCGTTTTTAATGCCCAGCGTCACCACTGCACAGTATTACTTTGTACGGTTGAGTCATCCTTCGATGGCACCTTCTGCGATATCAACCACCGCTCTTATGGTATCAACTGTAGATCGGGCTTTTCTGAAGCCAAATTGGTGGTCTGAGAGAGCTCCTTCCTGTTCTGCTACTGCAAGTAATCTGTTATAAATTATCTTCTTAAGGATCTTTCCCATAGTATCCAGTAGGCATATTGGACGATAGAACGGTGGTTCTCCTGGAAGCTTCTTTCGTTTTAGTAGTCGGACCAAACGCTGTATTTTCCCTTTTTAAAGATAGGTTCCTTCTTCCAGACACTTCTGCATTGTCGCTATGAAGAGGTCTGATTTCTTTTTTATGGTCGCTAGTGCCTTATTTGGGATACCATTGTGGTCGCCTAACTTGCCGCATGCCTTTATCAACTCCTCCATAGTATTTAATGGGCTACATAGTGGATGATATTTGGGGAAAAGGTGCTCCATTATGGATCTCGGGATTATTGGAGGGGTCCTGCAACAGCTTCTTGACAGAGACATTTTAAGCATGTGTTTTGCTGTCCTTGATGGCTCTATTTAAGTTGCGTTTTGTCAGTCTTAGGGTGTTCAGACGTTGTTGAAAGTTTGCTCTCCTTCTTAATCGTTACACTTTACGCCGTGCTTGTAGGCATTTTGCCCTAAGTGCCTTTATTTCCTCGTTACACCAGTAACATGGTGATGCATTCCTGCTTGTTTGATCCGGTCTGCGCTTCTACATATGTACTCGTACATATGTGTAAGTAAATGGAATCAACAAATATTTTTCAAACTCATTGCATATCATTGTTTGAGTGATGAGAAGGTGTGAACATCATCGTTATCTGCGTTTTTGCATATACTTGTATCCGAATTTCCACGTAAATATAGCAAATGAGCACACCACTCTCACCCTGATCTTTAAAACCCTTGCTTTGCAAAATTGACATTTGCGAATAGTTCGACACTTAGTAAGTGTTGATATGGAGATCAAGTCTCCACTCAGACTAGGGTTACATTTTAGCGTGTACTATGAAGCCTAAGTTATTTTTTGCTGAGTTTTGTGCATTGTAGTCGTGTAATTCAAGACCGGCTGAATCGATTTCGATGCCATTTGCTTTGTTATTTAGATAATTTCTCTGAGAATATTTGAGAATTGATTTTTTGAAAGGGCGTATTTCCATCTAGAACGTTTTTCAGAAACCGTAAATGTTCTGTGGCAAGTAGAAGGTAATTTCTTAGCAAATTACATGTTTTGGGTACTGTGCAATATATTATATTTCGAAAATTATAAATCGAGCTCATTAGTGACACTTTCCTGGACTTGTATTATAAGTGTGCAAAGTTTCAGACCTGTAGATCATCCGAGCAACTCTCTAGTAGAGTTGTGTCGTTTATGAACAAATTGTTGTTCATCGAATCATTCCAATTGATCTGACCCCATCGGTCGTTCATCGTTCAGTTTAATATGCACACGTCATTTCCTAAACATTGTTACTTTGATAGAACAATAGGTTCCATTTTTACCCATGATCCCAATACCTAAATCCTCTCAACACATAATTCCCAAAGCACCTCACTATGGAGCCTAAGTGAAGAGCATAAGTTCACCCTCTTAAACCAACCAACCAACCAGGTTCCATTTTTGTATCACATTTGCGACATGTTCTCAAATTAAAATCACATTTTTAAGAACTAGCTTTACTTGCTTTTACACGGTTCAATGAGAACCGCAAAATTAATTTTTGTGAAGTTTGATTTGTATGTTCTTATTTCCTGAAGATGATTGCGTCTAAGAACTTTCAAAAAAGGATGAAGTCTGAAGGTGATGGTGACCGCATACCGCAAGAATTTATGAACGGATTTCGATGAAATTTGGTTCGTAAGCTCACATAGAAACGCTGGTAGTCGTACTTTAATAACAATCTTAATAGAAGTGAGTGGGGGTAAGATATGAGGAGGGGTTTAAAGTATATTCGAATCATCCTTCTCTTAGCCCTAACGCAAGAACTACGTAATAGATTTTGATGAAATTTGGGTACAGCGTTACCCCAAGCATGTAAATTATCCAATCAGAAAAACTATCAACTATACCAGTAGAAGAGAGAAAAATATTTCCACAGACAAAACAACTAGTGCTCAGTATTAGGAAAGATCACTTCTGATCAGAATGTTTCATTAAACCCAGGAAAGGTCTACGACAAGGTGACGCGCTGTCATGTGATTTGTTTAACAAAATACTTGAAAGGATTGTATGAAATTTAAAATCTAACATCACGAATACGACATTTAAAAAGTCTCTTCAAACTAATGGCATATGCCTTTACGGACTGTCAGTGATGCTTTCGTGAGTAATGAAACAAGAGCGGCGAAAATGGCTTATGAGCCATAACAAAATATATGTACATATGTTGTTATCAAAAGGACAAAAAACGACCTTGCTATAGCTGTCTCGGGAGGCACCTGACTACTCTAAGGGAGTTGCTGCAAAATGCCATTGCTAAACTCTCCAAATGGGCCGATAAATGTGGACTGGGGATAAATCCTCAAAAAACTGAATTGCCCTCTTCTCCAGGAAATATAAAATTCCTTATTTAGCCCCTCCCAAACTGAATGGAACCAGCCTCGCTTTTAACGACAAAACAAAATACCTGGTATGCCATTGGTAAGAATTGGAGAATGCAACCTCGAATAACTTACTGGCCTTATCGTTATCAGGCACATAGTGCAGCCATTCGTCTCAATGGCACCTCACAGTGATCCAGCATATCCATAGGCCACTCCACAATTCTTCAGAATCTAAAATTCATTCTAGAAAATACCGAATATATCCTCCCCAGGTTTCCTTTCAATAAAAATTTCCGGGCCATTATCTCATCTAGACTAGCCTGGGAGGGAGACGTGACCCCGGACAAAGAATCTGTATATTTCTACACCGATCCAGAGACAATCGTTGGGGTGGGTGCTGGAATTTTTTCCGACTGGCTAAACGTTAGCATCTACTTCTGCCTCCCAGATCACTGTAGTATTTTCCAGGCGGAGATAATGTCGATCAAAGAAGCTCTATCTTCTAGAAGCTGAAATGGAATGTAATATCTGCTAAGGATATTACGATTAGCATCTTCAATGACAGTCAAGCCGCTTTAAAATCTCTGGAATAGATCTCTTCCACAGGTCGCTTAAGGTTGCCGCTCTTCTCTTAACGAGATGGTAGAGCAATTCAACATTCACCTGTGCTGGGTGCCAGGGCATGGGTATATTTCAGGGAACTGTAGGGCTAATGATCTTGTCAGGAAGGGCACAAATTTCCAGATTCTATCGGAAAGGGATAATCTTCATGTAAACAATTGCTCAAGCTAAATGTAATAAAGGAAACCAACTTCAGGTGGGGGACTGTCATTAAGTGTCATGTCAATAGACAGATTTGCTTCAGCTGGATCAGAAACGCTCGAAGAAGTTGGTCTCCCTTAGCAGGAAGCATATTAACGCAACAATTGGTGTCATTACGGGAACCGTCTCCATTGGAAGGTACACCACATGGCTTAGTCTTTTCTCTAACGACTTTTGTAGAAGCTGTAGGGACGAAAAGGAAGAGGAGGAGGAGACAACTCTCCATCTTCTTTGCATCTGTCCAGCTCTCTCTGGCAAAAGAAGGCTTCAGCTGAAAGTTACTTCTACGATAGCTTCTGTGAAGTGGCTAACTCGAATGTTAGGAGAACGAAACTTAATTTTATAGTAGTAAAGATGGCGTTGGTCTAGAAATTTATCAACAAACTGACCGAAGCATTTCAGAAATGACTAAATGATAAAATTTGAACTTACCGTTATATGCTCTGTGACGCTGGAATTGGGGGCTCTTAGCATTTTGCTAGTGCAGCCATGCTATACTTACGGCACTGGTAGAAATATTTGTACGGAAAACTAGAAGTTTAAAACTGAATCTTTCTACAACTGTTAAAATTGACTTGTACGAGCATATACTGTATATACTTGTGAATTTCTGTCTCAGACCCCTGGACCATATACAGTGAAAAGTTTCGCTTCCACTGATTTTGCTATGAAACATAACAACTAAGGATAGCGCTACATTTGTGAGTGTTAATAAAATATGTAGCTGTTTATACAGTGTTTTTGTTGGCATTTCTAGTATTACAAAGTACTCACACAAAATTGCATTGAATAACAATAATGACTATGTTTCATACCAAATTCTCTTATTTTAATTTCACATGAATAGCAATAATGGCTACTTTTCATAGCTAATTCTGCTATTTACATTACAGCTGCTGATTTAAAAAATGACAGGAGATGTCACCTATGTATGTAGGTAACTATGTGGCTTTGTAGGTAACTATGTAGTGAAAATGAAATTTATGATCGCAATTTTTTATTGCTCCCGCATAGTGACCCCCAGGGCTCAGTGGTTAGGGCTTTGAACTGCTATATGAGAGGTTCAGTTTTCGAATCCCAATAAACACCAAAATATTTTGTTTAGGGTTTTCCACCTCCGGCGAATATCTAACAAGCGTTCGAGACTAAAATAACGTCCTCTAGAAGCTTTCAATCCCGTTCGGAAACGGCAATAAAAACCGTAGGCACACGCGGAATAAAATATGCGAACAAATAAAATATGACTTCTGACATAGCCGAGAACAATGCCGCCATAGCAGTGATGGTTAATGTGCCTACAGCCGAGTTCAATAACGATAACATTGAAAATAATGCCATTGCCGATGAAAGAGTACATCCCCCGTTCATATCGAAGGTGGAGCTCCAAGCGCCCTTCGACTCATTGAGTTCCATCTCTCTTGCCATTCTTCGAGGCTTGTTCTGGGCAGTACTTCGGTGTCACTTCGACTCATCGCTATTGACACCATTGTCCTGTTGGCACGATATTTCCGTTCAGCTTCTTAAACGAGGAGGTCTATTGGCACCATTCCAACCACTACGCAAGCCGCGTCAGAGGAGGTTGTACGAATGGCGCTGCATACTCTCAAGGCATTGGTTCTATAGACCGCTCAAGTCTTCCTTCTGTACGATTCTTCTTCACGGCACATGCCCATATTTGGGAGGCGTAAAGCATCATCGACGTGGCAACTCTTGTTAAGAGCAGTCTCTTTTCCTGTTTAGGTACACCAATATTTGGCATGATAGTTGCCAGGGCAGGCATTGTTCTTGCTGCCTTCTCAGTTGCGTGTTGCAGGTATTGCTTAAAAGTCAACCTTGCATCTATAGTAACGCCAAGGTACTTCAGCTCTGGTTTAGAAACTACAACGTGATCGCCCACGGTTTGTTTCATAGTCTCCATAACTCGTCTGCTGCTGATGAGCACTACTTCGGTCTTTTCCTCTGCTAGTCCATGCTTACTAGCCAGTTCTGTAACATCCCGATAGTTTCATTACAGTCATGCTCCAACTCCTCAAGCAATTTGGTCACTACAACTATAGCTATGATGTCGGCGAAGCCAATTATTTTCGAGGACCTCGGGATTCGAAGTCTGAGGACGTCTTCGTCCATTAGATTCCACAGTAGTGGACCTAGTACGGAGCCTTGGGGGATACCGCCTGTGACGCTATAGCATATGCAGACGACTTGATTGCGTACAGATCAAGACCAAAAATAGAGGTCATAGCAATTCTCTTGATAAGATTCACCGATATTGCAATGACTGGAAGCTGAAGATCAATTTCGAGAAATCGGAAAGCATTCATTTTTAGGGCGCCGTTGTCTGTGGCCTCTAGGGATACTAGAAAGGAGATTCCTTGGGATCTGGCTATATCAGCATCTGTATTTTAATAAAAATATGGATGTTGCTCTGGCCAGATCCAAAGGTGTGTTTGCCCTTACAAAGAGACTTTTTTATAGCAAGCAACTCTATGCTAAGGTGAAGTTAATCTACTATTTTGCCCTCATATGGCCAATGCTCGCATTTGCATGTCCCGTGTAGTTCAACGTGGGAGCAAGGAAAGGTTTCAGGTGTTTGAGAGGGCTTGTTTTAGGGCTTATTTTCATTTATAGAGAACACCTGAGTCTCAGTACAAGAATTTTTTTTTTGCCAATGAAGTTCTGTATAATATTGGGAGCTTGATCAGGGTGGACAATTTCCTGGTTAAGATGATACGAAGGCACATTGCAAGAGCTATGAACTGGATGAATAATCTGATCTGTAGGTCTGATCCAGAACAAATCGGCGGTGCCGTTAATCTTCTAGTTGCCCGGACGACTGTGAATAGGCGACTCAACTACGAACGTCGACAAAAGCAATGTGGAGCGTCTCCGATTTAGTAGATGGGTATCGGAACGCGAAGTTAAAGAGGTAGAACGGCAGCATCAGAAATACTGGTGGCTTTCAGACAGAGAAGGAACTCTTTAGTCTTTCCCTCCCAACCCAGGCTAGACAGAAAAACTTATATTTTTTAACAATATACGAGTCTATTTCGGCAATGTTTATAGGGAATACGTGCAAGAAAAAATAGCTGAGCAAAGTTATTTTGGAAATATTGTGTACTTGATTTTATTCGTGCTGTTAAACAGTGGCCAAATTTTGCAGCTTGGCAGCTTCCAACAGTGGACAACTTGACAGGTTTTAAGATTCTATTACGGCACCTTGTCCATTTTTAATTTATTCGTCACTTTTGCGCTAGTATTTTCGGTTTAATCGAATTCGTTCAGATAATTTTAGAAAAGAGCATGTCCATAAATGAATACATATATCCTACGTACATACGAGTATTTATTATGTTCGTCACTCACGCTCTCCACAGTTAATTAAATTTTCTTATCTTTTCACAGATCTAATGTCGCTCATGCCACAGTAACAGCAGCGGCAGATTAATCTCGGTGAACTCTGTACAAACTTTTGTGCGGCAAATTAATTGTGATGCCTAAGGCGTATCTACCGATACCGCAGCCACCATTACTACCGCGCCGTTCTTTCCGCTTAATTCTGATGCCGCAGAGTAATAAATTACATTATTTATGTCAGTTTTGTGGAGCACTTTGTGGAACTCGCATTTCTGTCAAGGTGGTACCCTACTCCCGCCCATAGCCAGTAGATCATCAGCGCCATCATCACCCATATACCCACCCAACTCAGTCGTCATCGTTCTGAGATACTTTTTTTTTTTGCTCTTATTCCCATGTTAAGTATCCTGCACGATGAGCGGAATTGTTTTGTGGCATAAAAACAACAAATGATTCGCTGGATATTATGTAAATTAATTGTTTATATTCGAAGCATGTGTCATTACAAGGATAATGTCAAGTAATTGTGAAAATGTTGTGGTATTGTTTTGTTATCCTCCCATTTCGGTATGTGTGCGTTTCTGTTAGTGCGTTTGGTTCGGCTTTGTTAACAAAATTAATAAGCAGTTCACGCGTATCCCATTCCCGAAATTTGCGAGTACAAGGATTTTGATATGCAGTGGGTATTGTAATGGTAGTACATAGTCCGGATATGTTTTTTTTTTTTTGTATAGTGAAATTGGAAACAGTGAGATGTAGTGTTATGTGGGCCAAGGACGGAGCAATTGCAGTGGGGCGTTGTATGTAAGTTATGATTGTCCACAATTTACAGGCTGATTAAGGTTATGTAAAAGTGATGAAAAGGTCACAGATTGCATACGATTATCAGTTCATTGGAAGAGATTATTGAATTAATTCGGTTGGCTTGACATATCCACTGCGTAAATAATTCCATGGAGTTTAGTGGAGTCAATTTATTTAAGAACTTAATAAACATTTTGTAGTAAATTCATTAAACCGATAATTGAGTTGACAAGAAGTTTTTTGTTTAAAATAATCAGTTTAAGGTAACCAGGTGCTTCGTCGTTAGTGCTTCACTACTATGTATATTGTCTAAAAGAAAACCAAGAGTAATTTGAACTCTTCGTTTCTCTACGCCGTTTCCACTTCCTTAACAATTTCACCAAGGTAACTGGCTAGGAGAGCCACAGATGTAAAATGGTACATTCGGTCCCGAACCTAAGAAAGCCAGGAATATAGGAGAAACTAGTAAAGCGGTAGTAACCGTCAATATATGTACTGACTTACCTGGCTAGAAAATTGAGCCAATACACATACGAGGTATGTACCACATACATTTAGGTATGTACGATTCATCAACAATGTAAATGCAAAGTTGATTTGACTTTTGATAGCATCAACTCTCACTACCAATACGAATGTTACTATTATCGAAATGGCTTGCAGGTTTTTAATCGATCTATTATTACATAATTGTTACCAAGAACTACCTCTCCAACAATTTACTAATATGTAAATAAATATCAAAGACCTTCTACTGCTTGTAATCTAACCAATTCTTTCACGGAAGACATTACCAATTCTTGAGTTGGCGATTTTCAGCGGCTTAGCGAATTAAGTTCTAATACTGATGCAATAATCAATTGAATTTTGTTTTATAGGGTATATTAAGTTTGATACATAATTTGTTACATAGAGAAATAGCGACAGACTCCCAAAAGTATATATATTTGTGATCAGCATCAAAGTTATGTCGATCTAGGCATGTCCGTCCATCTGCCCATATGTCAACAATTTTTGGATCTTAAATTCTGAACTAGGAACATAAAATTTGGAGCATAAACATTCCGGAATCCCAAGCAGTACAAAAGTAACAACTTGTATATTTGCTAGAAACTGAATTGTCTAAGTAAAATATGCAGATGTTGACTTTCTCTACATTTCGTCAATTATACGTGGACACTCCCACTTTCTGGGGGCGTTGTCTTAAAAAAGAAAACATACTATTTACAGATGATCATAATTTTATATAAAAGGGTCAATGACTATTTGAGTTTAACTTTGCATTTAACATAAATTAATACATAAACATTGATATTCTGGGAACTATGTGTGTGTTCTTTTACATGTGTTGAGTTTCATCAGTGTTGCCTTTGACGAATTAATGCCCTCTATGAGTCGTGTGTGTGGGAAGTAGTCGCCTTCAGCAGTAATGCATCATTTATCCTTTTCTTGAAGTCGGCCATTATCAATTTGGTGAAATGGAGATAGCTGCTGACCTCGTTTTGCATTTCCACGTGTGTTAGAGGGAGAGGATGCATTGCTCGAATGTTGACATTTGTTGACAATGGTATTTTCGTGTTCTCCAGTGGTCGGTGGTATAAAATATTTAAGTTTTTTACAAATGTGTGATCGTTAAGTCTTATTGTGAATATCTTCTCATCAGAAACAGTAAACTGCGGTTACATATGTTGTGACCCTCGCCCACTTTCTGCAAAGAAAAAGTTGTGAAAACAGTTTTGTGATAAAACTTCTTAAAAATCCCGGAAATACGTTCTAGACGGATTATAACTTTCCGGTACGTTTTTCTATCCAAAGCGTGCCACAAAAAATTAACTTTTTTTTTGTTTTACCAAAGCGCGTTACATCATTATGAACGTCTTCCGCTGCAACATTGAAACAATTGACATAATCAACAGAGGTACGAGTATATACCTAACAAATCCGTGACGAATAGTTTTGAGGCGATCGATAGGAGATACACCAACAGAGTATTTTGTATGCTTTGCAAAAAAAAAGAGCGTTTCAGAGAACAAATAAGCCCTGATCCTGAATTCTACTGCGAATAAATATCTTGGAGCTGCAAAAAACCCATCCAATTACAGCTAGAGGCGAAATTATGTCACCAAACAATTGTCCCAGTTGATTTTTTTTAATTTCTGAATCCCAAAACACTTAAACTCGATTTTCGGTCCATTGTACAGACAGAAACCTCGTTTTGGGTAGCGGTTGGAGAAACTTAGACCTTATTTGTTTTTCTTTTATACTCGGCGGCAGTTGGCTGCTGTTCCCCGTCCGTGCTCGAACCTGTACAGTTCGGGTCACAAGAAAACACACTACCCCCTACACCACCGCCACAGTTTTGACCATTTAAGTTTTATGTTAAATAGCAACTGTCAATTTAAGACAGGCATCAAATTTAAAAAAACAAAATGTGCTAAGATTATCCAAAATGTTCTAGGGATTCATTTAAAAGAGGATATAATAGAAAATATTGAGGTTCCCAACTGCAAAAATGTTGGGCATAGCGATTATTTCTTTTTCCGGGAAACGGAAAACATTCCAAAATTGTATCCACCTACGTGGGTTGGTGAGAACTGGCAACTTGTGATCAAATATCCATAGTTAAGGCCATCAAGGACATTCCAAATGATTTTAAAATGTATTCAATTCTAAAGAAGGAAAATGCCTATCTTGTTCTAATGCGATGCACGTGTCCTAGCCGAAAAGAACGAATCAACACTCTTCGAAATTAAATCGAATTTTTACTTCGTGAACAGTACAACTAGTTTTTATATTCAAGTGTAAGGAAATACAATTAAAAAGTCCTTTACAATCTCATAAATTTTTGGCATCCGTTGTCGATTCCGAGGGCAAGCGGCACAAGATGGGTATCAATGGAAAAGTGTGTAGTGGTGTTTTAGTCACAGTGTAAGTAAAACTCTCTCGTACAAATTATATTTACAACTTTTTAAGCCTATTTTAAAACAAGTACTATTATCAATTTAACTTTTAAAACCAAGACATGTGACCCAACCAAATTTACAAAATATTATTCTTTTGTTTAATTCACTTTGCAGCAGAATAACTTACGACCCAAAATTCGGTGTCCTTTCAATGAATGTGGATGGTTTATTGATTGGTCGGCAAGACTAGGATATGCCTTTGAAACTGAGATAACACATATTTCTCATACAGAGCAAAATAATTTAAGGAGGAATTGTTAACATTAATCAAAAATTTAATTTACGAATTACAAAACCGGCTTCCTGGAAATATTGAGGTTTTGAAATAAATGGATGTTGTAAGCATAGGCAGTGCACTGAATACATTCAAGAGCTTAATTGTACCGATATTGGTTCATTTTAATTAAGACAAAATAATTGATATTTAACAATCTTAGGAATATTCAATGGATCAGAGATCTCCCAGTATAGGTATGCTTCTGGCAAAAATCCGTACGGAGATTTGTTTGGATTTGTGTTAAAAGTTTTATGTTTGCGCATTTAAACATATAGATAGGAAGACTTTTCAGCCAGATTAGATTCATCCAATGCAAAATACGGAATATAATGGCCCTAAAAACTGTAAATGCGATTCTTGCAATCAGATGTGGTTTGAAAAAATACTGAAAATATTGATTTAACGTCTTACACGTTTCCTCCACAAGTCATACGAAAAATAGGAAGTTCAGCTAAATATATCCCGGATAAGGCGGAAAAAGAAAATATATAGGACTTATTCGTTATATTCAAAATTAGAAGAAATTGTGTGTAATTCGAATTCAAATGGATTTTACTAAAAATCTATGTCCAGCCTATTCGAATCAAAACTAATCTCATATTTTTACTTAATCTGCCCTGGGGGCAACAAATTATTCGCATCACTGCTGAAATATAACTTCATTTTAAGATAATTTTAACAAATTATCAATCAGTAAGTATATAATAACCTGGCTGGAGATCCATTTGTTCCCGGGGAGGCAACTCAACAAGTACCGAAGTTGCCTCATTCGCCTGTCAATAAAACTGCAAATACTCATTATCTGTAAATTTATTTGGTCAATTTAATCAGTCGGAATACCTAGATGTTTCAATTACTTCCCCTTGCCCCATTAGCCATATACATAGGTGGTATACTCTACATCCATCTCCCTGTCAGTCTGTTCATTGGAAATTCTTATTTTTTTCCATTGTGCTCCCAAGGGTCTATTATGAGTATATAATTCAGATAAACCCCATTGGCGCTGATTATATTTTCTCGACATGTATGCAGCAGGGTTGAGAAAGTCAATGCAATCGATGTTGAAACAATACACAAGTAGGACTTTCAAAAAATCCACTTCAATCAGCATATAAACTTTCATTAAAGTTTCATTTTACGTTTGCACATGAATCGAAATTATTGAAATTAATTATTTACTAATTGTAAAAGGTGGGCCATCTATTGGTTTATTTTTAAAATTGCTATAAAAAAAAATTTATTTAATATTTTTCAAAGTTTTTTGCTTTATTGAAGACAGTTCACGTTCCGATTATATATGGATAATAATTCAATTTAAATGATTGCCGCATCTGCCTTGGCAGTAGCCCATTCTATGAACCCAATTTTGCAATATATTTTCGATGGTTAGGGGCTCTACCAGTATTTCACGAATAGCTTGATCAATATTGTGCCAAAGTACCTAAATTGTTTCTGGATTATCAGCATAACATCGATCTTTAACGGCATCCCACAAAAAAGTCCAACGGCGTGAAATCGCAGCTCCACGGAGGCTAAGCAACATCATCAAAATGGGTGATTACACGCTTATTGAACTTAGTGCGCAAAAGATCAATTGTTGGACGGCTTGTATAGTACGTAGCGCCATTGTGATGGAGTCCGAGATCATCCGAGATCACTTCCTCAAACCACACCAAACTTTCGGCAACAGCGGCAATATTCCTGGCTAAGCGCACAGGACGAATACGAGGATAACTTGTGTTATCAATAATTATACCAATCTCATGAACTTTCTTCACAAACTTGCGTACAGCAGGGACGATTGGTGCGTTATTACTTTTCAAAATTCGCAATGTTTCGGAAAAACACAGCACTCACTTTGGAAATAAGTTTTTAATATTTGCTAACGATCTTCAAATGTAAATCAACTGTATATATTTCTATCAATTTTTTAAGAATGAAAGAGCTGTAGATGTAATTTAAAAAGAGTCCAGCAGATGATTCACCCGTTACAATTATCGATGAAAAAATCGTTTACTTGCTTAATTTACCCACGTATAGGTATATACATATGTATTTATGAAATTGGTAACTGCTGTCAAATTAAAGGAGTAAAAGGAAACTAAATTTAACATCTTTGGAGGGTGTGAAGTGCACGGTAGAAATGGAATTATATTATATAATACCATTTTATCAAAGGAAAATTTGCATAATGAGTGCCAGCTTAGCCGCGGATCACACGAATGACATATAGTTGGAATTTAAATTTCACAAAAATGAATTGATAAACTTATTTAAATACAAGTCTGCTTTTCATCCCTGGTATGCAGGGTATAGACGTTCTTCACATAGCTACATATATGAAGCTCTCTCCCCCTCTTCTTCTTCTTTTGCTTACTGTGAAGGTATGATCCGGAATAGAAGGTTCACAACCCGCCCACTTTACTGTATCCCTACTGGTCCGCTTGTGGGCTTTGCCGCACATTCGATTGCGCCGAAGAAATGTTGGCCGTCGCAATCTGTAACAGCTTATTACCGAAGAAGATTCCTCATTTCATATACCACATCGACCAATCTACCCTAGGTGACCCTTCCACCCATAAAAATCTTCGGCAAACGTTGCTAAAAAATGTTTCCTGAAGCTGTCGATCTTTTCGTGGACCATATTTTTATATACACTCAAAACCTATACATAAGCTTGAAGAAGTGTGAGATTAGAATTTGATTTACATACTTCTTCTTTTCCTTACGGCGAAGTTATGATCCGTAGTAGAAAGATTACAGCCCTCCCACTTTACTGCATCCCTACTGGTCCGTCCGTGGGGTTTGCCTGTTTGACCTCTGAGTTACAGGCAGACTTTCCGTTTTCAGATCACTTCGTCACTGCCTTTTTTGCGCAATTGTGCAGGAAAGTTGATTAATATTGCCTTTTTAACGGGGCTCGAAGGATCTCTCCTTTGAACATGACAATACCAACTGAGCCGGTCGTGCTCTATTTTGTTTATGATGGGTTCTTTTATATGAAGGCTGCCTCGAAACTTCGAACTTCTTATTCAAGCTTTGTTACTCCTGCTGTCATGCGAATCATCTTCATCTCAGCTGCCGTTAATTTGCCCTCATTCCTTTTGTACATTGTCCAGCATTGTGAACCGTATGTGAGCGCCGGATGTACAACTGCGGTGTAGAGCCTTCCTTTCAGCTTAGGGCACATTTTTCGGTCACAGAAGATTGCGGAGTTTTCCCGAAACATCATCCACCCTACGCTTACGCGATGATTGATGTCATCATCACAAGTTGCTTCGCTATTGATCATAGATCCCAGATACTCGTATTTGAACTTTTCGCACTTGGGAAGTACTTTTCCATTCAAGTAAATGTTTGGAACAGGCTGGTGTGGATCAGAGAACGGGCAGCACAGATACTCTGTCTTTTTTGAACTAAAACGGTACCCATTTCCCTCCAAAGCATAACCCATACATCGAGTGCTCGTTGCAGGGACGTTTGATCTTCACTTATGATAGCTACATCGTCAGCAAAGAATAACTGATGCACTTTGGGGTCCGTCACTTTTCCTTCAAGCAGATAATCAAGGATTGCAATAAATAGCAAAGGCCGGAGGATACTTCACCGTGCTAAAAGACCTCTATACGGTGCGCGTTGTGCAAGGTTGCGCCAATAATTTAGTTCTTTGTATGCATCTCTCGATCTCCAGTTGAGAAATCTCCTTCTTGTTTATTTTTTCATTGTTCCGTTTTTTTTTATATTAAATTTCCACTAGATAAAAAAAAAAAGGATAATTGTACTAGAAACTATGATTTCGAATAAAGTCTTTTGAAGCACTTTTACACATGTAGGTTTTTGAAAATATTTAATCTGATTTTTCATCTAAAAATGTACAAAACCTTCTCGAATTACTTAAGATTTTGTTGTTTTACATGACGAAGTCAATGAGTGGTATTAATAAAATGGAGCACAGGTTTTTTTTTTTCAAATTTGTGAGCTGTTACTCCATTTCGTATAAATAACTTCCTGGAGCATATGCTAAATGACGGAGCACCTACACTACTATGTAGTTCGTTGAGCACGTACTCAATCCGATGAGTACCTACTCCGTTTTGTTTGAATAAAAATAAACACATACTCCATAACTTAGCTTGTAGCTCACGTTTACTTGTATTGTTTACTTCAACAGATGAAAGAAGTATTACTAAACTTCTCGTGCACAATATTTGATGCAAAATGTTAAAAACATACAGAAAACTAACAATCCGCCTGGAAAGTATTGTATGATATACTATCCTTCAAGCCCATCCCTAATAAAATGGGTGCGGCTTTGTGAACCTTTTGGATCAAATGCAATGACATCATTCTACGCAGAGAATATTCCCAATATTTTTAAGAGATTTTACCACATCATTTTAAGCAAAGACTTTTTCTGAGATGAAAGTGGGCATGGTAGTCGCCATTTGTAACAGAAGGTCAAGAGTTCTGGTAAAATATTTCCAATACAACTTTATCATTACTGTAAATAGCTTTGAGAAAGCAAAACATTTCTCTTTTAAGAAAACGCCCAAAAAAATTGGGCGTGGCGTTAACTAATATATGGACGAATTGTAGAGAATGTCATCATCCAAGTATATATTTCGTTAAAGCGATATTTTCAGTTTCTAGTAAAAAGATTGAAAAGAGGAAATTTTTTTAAAATGGACATATTGGGGGCGGATTTTAAAAACATTTACACTTGTACTGTTCCGGGTCCTAAGACAAAAATGAAGTCCCAAAAAGTGGTAACATATGGACGGGCGGACTGACAAACGGTCATGCCTTCGTCGACATATTTTGCTGGAATCTCCTAGTATCTTATGAAACAAAGTTGGCATCCCTAAATGCAAACCGTCTTTGTTGCAGCACAATGAATTGAAAGACAGTTTCCTGGTTGCAGCATTCCCTTCTTCCGATAGCTCTTCCAACAATGACCACAAAACTTAAATATCTCAATATTTTTGAATTTCTGCGACTATAGCATTTCGCCGAGAATTGAAATGTAAGGACCATACTAGTATTTTCTTTGAAGGAATAATTCTGGAAAGAAATTGAGTATGTCCTTTACGGTTGAAATTATATCTCCTATTTCCTGGAAACGCTTCATTTTTAAATTTGTCCCGCAATATTTTTTGAATGCCACCATTCTTTCTAGCCATTGCCACCGTGGTGTAGTGGTGACATCATCGCTTGCCACGCTGTTAGTTCACGGTTCAAATCCTGATGTCAAGAATCATTTATTTAATTCGCATGAAATGAACAAAAAAGTCGATCAATTGCGAAGCTAAGTCAACTCTACTGCGAAGGCATAGCACTGACAGTAGGGTGGTTATATGGCTGAAAATGCAACTTGAAAATGCAACTCTCTGTTCTTTACAAAGAGTGCAATAAATTCTTCGCGTCATCTTTTCTCTGTCAAAGTATCGATTGATAACTGCTCCTTACTTAAAATGTCTGCGCTCTTATCTGCCAACATGTCGTATGCATTAGCTCCTTTATTCATTGTGAAGCATTCTTGAGATTGGTTCATAACATCCATACTTAAATGATGCGGTGAAAGTATGGAATATAACGATTTTATTCTAATTTAAATTTAACACTTTATTTCCGAAGTCGAAAGTTCAGGATCGGGCCAAAAATGAAAACAAAAACGGCACCCACAACTCTGTACCTGCAAAGTAATAAAGTAAGAGACTGTACTCGTAATGTTTTCACTTCTTTGCTTTTCAAATAAAAAGTGAAATAAAACTTATTGTGAACTAATTTTCACCATACAATTATTTTAAGGCTTAATTTTACTGCACTATAAGAAATTTCTTCGAAAATTTTGTACGGTGATTCTTTAAAAACTTTAACGCCCTTTTTCGACCTTTGTAAACATCAAACGCTTCGTGGTCCTTTATATTTTAAACATAAAAGCCACATGGAGATTGTTTATGCGAATGACTTATTAAAGAAAATCTGCTAACGAACCTAAAAAAATGGAAATAAATAGCCAACTTGTTAACGTATGTATTTCTTCATGTCACCCTAGTTTGAATATGTATTTTAAATTCGTGTAAATCTCAAAGATTTACGTGGCCTCTTGACTTTGATTTTTTTTCCCATTAACATGCGTGTCAATGTCAACAAACATGAAAGAGATTTTCGAAGGTAATGAAATAGGTTAGAAAGAAAACATTTGACCTTTTAGACGTTACCAAATTACACTGATTTAAGGATGTTTACATATGTATGAATGTGTAGAATAAGTTGGAATCTAAAGTGTCACTTAGGTTTTTAACCTTCCTCGTGTGTTCAAATATAACATCCACTCGAGTTCGAGTCGTTTCTACTCGAGTAGGAAAAATGTGTTCAGGCTATTTCTACTCAGAAGATACACTATATACACATAAACTTTTCGTGTCTTTAAGAGTTTAAAAACTGAAATTAATTAAGTGTCACCCATATTCTTTAGATTTCCATATTTAAATTTTAATAACTTATTATCTGATTGGCATATATATATGGATGTAGTGTATTGTTGACATCATTGAGAATGTCTACATGATTAGTGTTTAGAACTCGAGAAACTGTTGATCTTAATTAATAAAGATTAAATCAACTTTGCATATTTATCATTACCTAAACTAACATCAACGTTAATGAATATTTCATTATGATTTATGAATAACGCTGTGTGTTTTATTTGATTTCTTTAACAGATTTGAACTATTAACGTTTGTGTTATCGTCATCACTCTCTCCAGAAATACATATTTGTGTTTTGATCCATAATTACAATAGACCCCCAAAAGAACATACATATATTCTCGATCAGCATCAGAAGTTATGTCGATTTAGCCATGTTCGTTCGTCCGTCGCGTCGGTCCGTATGTCCCCACTTTGTGGGACTTAATTTTTGAGCAAGGAAGATGAAATTTGTTATATAACCTTCTTAGGCCCCGAAGCAGTACAAATGTAAATATTTTTCACATTCCCCTACAGACACTCTACTTTTTTAAAGAAATGCCTATTATAAATATTTTTAGTAGAAACTGAAAAATATCGCCTTAACGAAATATACTCGTATAGACCGTTCACATTCTCTACAGTTCGTCCATAATTTAATAACACTACCCCCATATGTGGGGCGCCTTTACTCTAAAAAAAAAAAAACAACATACGTATATTTTCTTTTCTCAGAGCTATTTATGATGATTATTAAGTTTTATTGCGAATATTTCACCATAGCCGCATAAACTTTTATCTTAGAAAAAGTGTTAGCCACAAATTATGTGGCAAAATCTCCCAAAAATAGAGAGAATATCCTCTGAACTCATTTGAACCAAACATTCTATTAGGGATGTGTGAGAAAATAGGGTAGCATACGACCCGTTGCAGACGGATTGTAACTCTCCTGTTTGTTTTTTTTTTTTTTTTAAATTCATGAATGTACCATTTTAGACACTCGTAAATAGCACTAGAAAATGCATCGTTTAAAATTATTTAAATCGACGAAAAGGGATATACTTTACTTAATCCAAGGCGTCTGCCAGGTTGACAACAAATTTTGATAATACTAAATTATAAGTTAAGCTTTAAAAAACAAAATACTAAATCTGCGCCTATCCAACAGAGAGAATATGGATTTCTTCTTTTATTATCGCTATCGCAAACTCTCGATACCTGAGGACCTACATTTTTAAATCAGTTCCCCTTACCCGCATACAGGGGGTGAGTGCCCGGCGGACATCCCCCTTACTCGTGGGACCTCAAATGAAATTAAACAAACAAAAACAAGACAAACTTTCTAAAAGCGAAGAGTGTAGAACGATCGGGCAGTCCTACGTACAGGGTCTTCCAATAGGGACTTCCGAACTTTGACAGTTGAAAGCGGCCATATTGTTGAAGCTACATCTGTCAAATTGGCTGTTATTTATTCAGTCTGTTCTGCCATATCACAATGGATGGATATAACGTTCAACAACATGTGCAAATAATAAAATTGTTTTATCAAAATGGGTGTTCTGTTCGGGCAACGTTCCGCACGCTTCGCCCATTTTACGGTCGCCATAATCGTCCTTCGGAGAGGACTATTCGCAGTGTGTTGGATAAATTTGAGTCCACTGGTTCAGTAAACGATCAACCAACAATCGTATGTCGACGAAGCGCAAGATCTGCCGAAAACATCGCCGCTGTCCATGAGAGTGTGCAGGCAATCGATTTCGCGTCGCTCATAAGAACTCGACCTTTCGCAGACCACAACTTGGCGAATTCAGCATCGTGACTTGAGCTCCTGACCCAGAAGCTGAAGGTAAACGACCATAGACAACGACGTGTGTTCGCTGAATAGGCTCGGGAGCAGTTGGAAACCGACCCTAATTTTCATCGAAAAATCATCTTCAGCGATGAAGTCCATTTCTGGATGAATGGGTACGTCAACTAACAAAATTGTCGAATTTGGGACGATACCAATCCTCATGAGGTCCAAAAGCGTCCAATGCATCCCGAAAAGTCACCATTAAACTTTTTCTTGTGGGGTTTTCTGAGCCAACATAACCCATGCCATCTGTCAAATTCAACCTGATTTATGCGCCAGAGTCATGGAAAATTGGACATTTTGGATGCACACCACCCAAAGAAGCCGCGGCGGACATTTGAACGATGTTATATTCCATACATAATGACATCGATAGACCTTTCAAACGAATAAAAAATTTCGATGATATCTCAAACACACTTTGTTTTATTTAAATTTAAAGATAGGAAGCGCTTAATGAAAGGCCCTTTAGTTTCAAAAAACCGATCAAGTAGAGTTAGCTAAAGAGGAAGCTTTACCTTAGTGCTTTGGGTGAGGAAAGCGTTGGAGCAATTGACATTAATCAGGGAAATCTTTCTCTGGAATCTAGCGACACTTATTACATAACCTTCTCTAATATGTCAACTTCTCTAAGCGATCGAAAAACTGCAAGTCAACAATCAAGAGATTAGGGACCAAGTTAGGGGATCAACTCTCGGAAGGAGAAGGGAAGAGGCTCCACAACGCGCGGACCTATTTGCAGAAGCAGTCCTCAACGGGATGTAATACATTAGCTAGACCTATTGCTCCAGCAATAGACAAGAGCAAGAAGGAGTCGATGGGGCCATCCAAGACTGCGGCAAGCCATTGCCAGTCAAAATCCGGTCCAACAGGAAAGCCGGAAAGCTGGTCACTTTCGTTGGGTACGAAAGTAACCTCGGAGGATGGTGGGGTGAAGATGGATACTTCTGACGTGATAAGTCACAGCTACTCACGTGAGGAGGGCACATAAACACCTTTGCCGCCAGGTGAAAGCAGCTCTGTTGAACACGTGATGGATCCTTCCATTTGTAGTTCAGCGACAATAGTCAGGGCAGGTGGCCATGATTCAGGGCTATCCCGTTCATCTGCCGACGCAGTAATGACTAGCTAGGACTACAAAAGAAAATTAGAGCACAAGCTTAAGCGGAACGTGGTCCGACTTATGAAGCGGCTTAAGAAGCGTGATCGGAAGTTCTACACAAATGAGGAACGGGCTGCTCTGGAAAGAGCCAGACTAACGCTTAAGCGCGCTGGGTCCACTAGGGAAAAACAACCCAGTTAAAAGCTACCACAAAATGACCAAGCCCAGCAGGGTACGGGACATACCAGTCAAGGGAACTAGCGATAGACTGAATGCGTCGAGGAGGGAAAGCCATCTGCCATCAACCTTAGTCGCAGACGGACCTCAGCCAATTCAAAAGACCCATGTAAGGACTCATAACCTAAACCCGGACCGATTCCTAGACGTTCCTTAGACGCGTACAACAACAATAGAGGACTTCAGCAACCCTGATCGCAGGTTGATAAGTGACCAATGGAGGCTGGTTGAGCAGCATATACTGGATGGTGTACATGATGCCATCGTTGAGAAACAGGGAAATATCCCTTTTTTTGAGCAACTAACCACATTCAAGGATTTCAAAGTATTGTCATGTGGCAATGAAGCCACGCTAAGCTGGCCGCTAGGAAGCTAAGGACCATTTACGACAAAGCCAGGACCGACAGACTTATGTAAATGAGTAGAAAATCCCTATCTAGGAGTGATTACGGGGCAAATACTCTACATATGAAAAAGCTACATATAATGGAAGAAGACCTATGTAGTGGTTACGGTGACGAAGAGGTGTATGAGGATAGAACCCACTTTCTTTACCACTGCCGAGGCCTCTATCATCAAAGAAATAAATTCCTCGGACAACATTTCTTCCAGGATCTAGAAGAACTATCTGGCAAACCGGTAAATGACATCTTGAACTTCATCCAATCCACAGGATGGTTTGTACCATAAGAAGAGTAAATATGGTTATATACTCTTTTATAGGAACCTCACAAGGTACTTTTACTCTTTCCCCTTGTTTTTTTTTTTTTTGGGTTGGAACGTTGGCATCATTGCGGAGAATAAAATGAACGATAGGGTGAAAACCCTAGTCGATTGGGCCAAATAGATCGTCAGTACTGAACCCACTAAGACTAACAGAGACTTCACGTTCAATAGACAGAGACCGTTGGAAGAATCTGAGTCGGATTCAAAAAGACCTAAGGTGCACAAGCACCTCCTCCAGGCTCTCCAACGTCACAGCCAAATCTTATAGCGAAGCCCTCAAACACAAATTCGTCCTGGCAGTCATCGATAAAAACGACATCGATGGTACAATCACTGCAGATAAATTGAGAATGGTCCCAGCCAAACTGGCGACTTGCTTTTTAGATATCATGAAAGAGAATCCTGGTCCATCTCCCAACTGTCGTGACGGCGGGTGGCATCAAGGCTATGTCAAGCTGATCGCTTGTGCTGATAAGAGATCTTGTGATCTCCATAAGCTAGCGATTGGTAAACTAGGGGAGGTTTGGCCTGGTGCTAAGCTTGAGGTTGTAACTATGGAGGACATTCCATGCAGACCAAGAAGTCGCACCTGGATTCCAGCCGAATCCTCCAAATCAGTAACCTATCGCTTCCTACTCACAACTAGAAAGTAGCTGGAGGAGCAGAGAGGCCTTTATAGATGCGCGTTCATTGTGATCAATAAGGAATATCTTGCTTCTTTGGCGAAGACCGAAGGCGTGATAAGCTATGGGTTCGATGCTATTACCCTGAAAGTCTACAAAAAGGACGAGGTTAATTTTGATAAACTTGCAAGGATAAAGGTAAACCTAGATCGTGCATATTGGTAAAAAGTTGCGTTAAGGTAACTTTACTTCCTCAGTGATCGGGATGTAACCGTAGCGTTGCTAAAAACAAGCAAGCACTCCTACTATTTAGCATCGGCTTATCTCGCCCATGACGTCATAGACCTTCGTGGACCCTATATGGTAAGACTGGTCCCAGACGCTAAAAGAAGTAAAACTGGAAACATTGTTGGTTGTGATGCTAATGCTCACCACTCCGCTTGGGGTAGCTCTGACATCACCGAAAGGGGTGAGTTCCTTTTTGACTATATTCTAAAAACTAACCTCATTTTATGTAACATCGGTAAAAAAACTACATTTATAACTAGAAATCAACAGGAGGTTCTAGATATAACTCTTGTCTCCGTCAACATTAATCAAATGATCAAGAACTGGAAGGTATCTGGTGATCACTCTTTTTCTGACCAACGATACCTTCAATTTACTCTTAACGACGATCCTCCAGGCCCATTAGTTTACAGAAATATCCGTAAAACTAACTGGTTAATTCCGACACTCTACAGCCCCCGAATAGTCCTTAAGAGCTTGATTGTATAGTTAAGGACCTTACCTTGGCCCTCAATAAAGCGCTGTCTTTCTCTTGTCTTTGGTTAGGGTTAGCGGCAAGAAAAAATCACTGGTAGACATCTGATCTAGGACCACTTAGAAATACTTGCAGAAAATTTTTCAACAAAGGCAAAAGCCCAAGAGATGAATCTGATTGGGATAAGGTGATAAACCAGAAGTTATTAAGCAAAAACCAATGTTCAGCTTGTCTGCGCATTAGCGGAGCACTGCGGACGTCACCTTCCGCAGCAATGGACCTTCTTTTTCATTTAACACTCCTCGACATTTATGGCAGGCAAATGGCAGCTAACTCAGCTATTCGCCTTAAAGCTACTTCACAGTGGTCCAAAAAAGTATATAGCTACGCCTCCCATCTTAAACAAGTTTAATATCTTCCCTGAAGACATTGACTACACCATACCCAAGTTAAATTTTGACAAAAAACTTGCAACACCCCTTCCAGAGCATTCTGGGAAGAAGGTGGTTTTACGCGAGATAAGTCGGTACATTTCTATACCGACGGTTCAAAAACTATAGACAGGGTGGGTGGTGGTTCTTCTCTGACAGGCTTAATTTAAACCTCTCCTTTCGTCTCCCAAATCATTGTAGCGTGTTCCAGGTGGAGATTATGACAATAAGAGAAGTCTTGTCTTGGCTAAAGGAAAACGTGATATCGTCCGTTGATATCCTCATCTTTTCAGACAGCCGCAATCAATTCCTTGGAATAATTTTCAATAAATCCTTGGAATCACTCTCAATAAATCCTTGGAAACATTCTCAATAAATTCTTCAACAGCTCTAGACTGCTGATCGTCTCTTATAGAGATGGCAGAGCAGTTTAATATCCACAGAATTTGGGTGCCGGGGCACATTTGCCATACATGGAACAAACAATACCTATCCTTTCAGGCAAAAGTTCACTGGGTATGCCTATAAATTACAGCTTGATGCTATTGAAAAGACAAATTCTAGCGACAAAACAGATTTGGCCTAAGCTGGATCTGAAATGCTTTAAGAATTTGATTTCTCTCAATAGGAAGCATATTAGCGCTGTTATAGGTGTCATAACTGGACACTGTCTAATAGGCAAGCATGCAACAAGACTTGGCGACTTCTCAAACGTTTTCTGTAGAAACGAAGAGGAGGAAGAGACCTTCACCTTCCCTGCACCTGCCCAGTTCTCCCCCAAAGAAGGAAACTCCACTTATGAGCCTTCTGTTTCAACGATCTAAATGATCTGAATAATATAGATGTTAGTGACCTTCTACGCTTCATCAGAAACTCCAAATGGTTCAACGATTACGCTAGAGACCGCATCCCAAACCCATGAGGCATCATAATGGGTCTATTACAGGTCTAAGTGTGTTGGCTTTCTTTTCACCTAACTTGAGGTGGAATATTTCAAAGACGAAACTGAGCCCGTACTCAGTAAGTGGGATTTCCACCCACTAAACCCACCTCCCTCCCTACCACTGGTACTCGCGGCACTGCCGTCAAGCATTTCGTTGCGAGGGGGGCTTCAGCCTTACATACTCGGCTCGTTCGTGTTGGCGCGACATTTCGCTGTCGCTCGTGTCTTCGTTGTTTTTTCATGATGGTAGCGACAGTTTCACTTACTGTTTCCCAAGCTTCTTGCGTACTCGTCATCTGTCTGGTGGCGTTCTCTGGTGTTAAGTTCACACCCAGTATGTTATATATCGTGCACAGTGGAACATGATCCTCGACTGCTTCGTGTCCAAATCTATGGAGGTAGGCTTTGAAACATCCATGACCAGCAAGCATTTGCGTCAGATAGAAGTTCAGCTCTCCATTCTTCCTATTGATCCAAGGGTCTATATTGGGGATCGATCTCTGCGTCCATCTGCCTTTGAAAGAAAAGTTCCATCTCTTTTGCCATTCTTCGAGGATTGTTCTTGGCGGTACTTCGGTGTCATTTCGACTGAACGAGGAGGTCTATTGGCGCCATTCCAACCACTCCGCATGCCGCGTCATAGGAGGTTGTTCGAAAGGCGCTGCATGCTCTCAAGGCATTGGTTCTATGACCGCCTATGTCTTCCTTCTATACGATTTCATCTTTATGGCAGTTGCCCATATTTGGCATCATTGACGTTGCAACTCTTGCTAAGAGCAGTCTCTTCTTCTGCTTAGGTCCTTCAATATTTAGCATGATCCTTGCCAGGACAGGCATTGTTCTTGCTGCCTTTTCAGCTGCTTGTTGCAGGTGTTGCTTGAAAGTTAACCTTGCGTCTATAGTAACGCCAAGGTACTTCAGCTCTGGTTTGGAAACCACAACGTGATCGCCCACGGTTATTCTTATTGTCTCCATAACTCATCTGCTGCTAATGAGCACTACTTCGGTCCTTTTCCCTGCTAGTTTTAGGACCATGCTTACTAGCCAGTCCTGTACAATCCCGATAGCTTCATTGCAGTCGTGCTCCAACTCCTCAAGGAATTTGGTCACTACAACGAACGCTATGTCGTCGATGAAGCCAATAACTTTGGTAGACCTCGGGATTAGAAGTCTGAGGACGTCAGATTCCACAGTTATGGACCTAGTACACAGACTGTGACGTTATATTCCCTCATTCAATAGTGCGTCGGTGCAATAGTACAGTATTCTATTTCTAAAATAGTCCGCCATTATTTTCTGTAGGTAGTCCGGTACTCTCTTGGCGGTAAGTGCTCGCAGAATGTTACTCCAGTTTGCGGTGTTGAAGGCGTTTCTAACATCCAGCGTTATGATTGCGCAGTACTGTTTACTTCCACCCTTTCATCGTCTTTCCCTGTATATACGACTTCGTCGACGGCATCAATCGTAGTACGTGCCTTACGGCAGCCATACTGGCGGTCTGCGAGGCCTCCCGCTTCATCGATCGCGCTTTCCAATTTGTTTCTTATTATGCGCTCCAGTATTTTGCCCATGGTGTCCAGCATGCATAGAGGCCTATACGATGAGGGATCCTGCTGTGGTTTATTACCTTTTGGTAAGAGGACAAGACTTCGCTTATTAATTGCTGCTTTTAATTGGTATCACATTATGTCCGTAGTGACCTGATGTGTGGCGGGGGGGCAACCCTGAAAACTGAATTTTAATAAAATTCATAAAAAATCCTTTCATTATTTCTCAAATTATTCTTTTAAAATATTAAAATTTAACTAAATTCATATATATAACGTGTGGGATAGATTGGGATACACTAAGGTACAAGGAAAATTATTTTGCAACAATTATCTGACATGTACACTCTGTCTCACTTGATTACGAACAGGCAGTTTTTTGTTTTAATTTTACGTGAACATGGTAACAGGTAGATTTAGCTACTGTTCGTAATCAAGTGAGACAAAAAAAAAAACAGGTAAATTTTATGACCTTTTTGGAAAAAGCGTCATAAAAGTTGTATTTATCAACTTAATCCCAAACTTTTTATTGGGTTTATCCCATATACCTAGTACTATCATAAAAACTGTTACAACTTTTAACGGTTCCCTACAGCCTCTGGTATTACCTGCACTCTTGTGTTGGCTTGCGTCATTTATAGTTGCATATTCGGTCTATTCACACGCAAATTTAAATTAAGATTCATTAAATTTTTACCATGGAGTAGAGCGATACAGAAAACAGGATTGCCGTTATTGTAGCCGCTAGGAATCAGCCGTATGTTCGTCTAACGTGCCATAAAGTTATTTGAAGATGGTGATGGGAAGACCACAACCGTTAGAACGACAGAAGCCATCAAAGCTGTGAAGGCACGAATAAGGCGTAATCCAGTGCAATATCTCGCATCATAAAGCAAGACTTAGGTTTGGGGGCATACAAAAGGCATACTGGCCATTTGCTGACTAACGCGCTAATGGAGAAAAGGAAAGAAAAGTCGAAACGCCTGTTAGTTGATTACGCTGATGCAGAATACCGCCAAGTTCTCTTTACGGATGGAAATTTTTTTACGGTGGAGGAAACATTTACTAAACAAAACGTCAGGGTTTATGCCCGATCATCTAAAGAAGCTGCTGAGCTTGTGCCAAGGGTACAAAAAGGACATCACCCTGCGTCTGTCATAGTTTGGTGGGAAGCATCCTATAAAGGTGTTACAGAAGTCCATTTTTGTGAAAAGGGAGTAAAAACTTCAGCAGCAGTCTACCTGGAAACTGTTTTGGAAAGGGTAGTTAAACCGCTCAATCAGTCACTCTTTCAAAACAAGCCGTGGACCTTCCAACAGGACTCTGCTCCCGCCCATAAGGCAAATACCACACAAACTTGGCTCACAAAAAATGTTCCTCGCTTCATAAGCATTGACCATTGGCCATCAGCAAGTCCGGACCTTAATCCTTTGGATTACAAGCTATGGTCCGTTTTAGAGAGCATAGTGTGCACTAAAAGGCGTCCAAACCTGGAGTCGCTAAAAATTAATCTAAGGAGACCAGTCGACAGTTTTCCAATGGAAATCGTGCGTGCTGCGATTGACAAATGGCCGACTCGTCTCAAGGCCTGTACAAGGAGGAGCAATAGAGGTCATTTTGATTAAAATTATTTTTTTCATGTTCAAAATAAATTAATAAATATTCGTGGAAAAAATGAATTCAATATCTTTTGTCTTTATTTTTTGAGACCTATTTATATTTGTAAGTATTTATGATAGTACTAGGTAGTCCCTACCATCATTTTGCCCCACCTTTCCCTACACACAATTTCAATGCAATTGGATTGGATTAGATTAATCAACTATTAGACCACTTGTCAAATATTTGAATGCTATATCCGAAAATTGCTTAAATATCAATATAGCCAATTTGGAAAGCGGCTTAGAGTAATAAGTAGACCTATTCGATTTTTCCAGGAAAAACGGATGCAATCTTATTGCAAACGTCGATAAAGAAATGTTCGCATGAACAATTAAATTAGATACATATATAGATACGAGTAGATAGAAATCTTTACTTACTAGCTTTATATACCTAATTATATCACTGTACATAGTTGAAGAACAATTTTCTTTTTGACGAGCTGTAGATAAAGATAAAGATAAGGATATGGCATAATTTTCTTCTTTCTAAAACAGAAGATATTTAGTTTACTCTTAGCATCATTATCCACTTCGTTGAATAATTTAAATCCTTTATAAATTAAGGAATTTTGAGTGTTATTAGTCTTTAAGTAAGGCAATCTAAAATTATTAATATTTCTAAGGTTCAACATCACCTATATATTGCACATAATTTAACAAATAGTTAGGCATCAAGTTATTTTTAATTTTATACACAAAAATGACAACATTCATTACTAATCTTTGTTTTACAGAGAGCCAATTCAATGCACATAATAAAAAATGTATGGACACATATCTATTGCACTTTACAATACTTCGTATAGCCTTATTTAGTAATAAATGCAGTCTGTGAATCTAACTATCATTGCACAAAAAACAAAACCGATGAACAATATTGGAGACCGGGGACAAAAGTAACATTTTCTGCATTTAACTCTATTGTCACTTACCTTTTAAAGTTATGAAAATGTTTCTTTTTGCTTTCAGAAAGAACATTTATTGCACTATAATTACATCTAGGTTGCGAACGAGGAACTAGCTGATTACCATGCCAAGTCGCAGGGAATGTTTTTTCATGCTTCACAGCTATCTGATAAGCCAATTTTCTTACCTCTTTCGACGTAAGTCCGTAACAAGGATTTGATGCATTTACGATATAATATTCGAGGATCGTTTCTTTTTCATCGGTAAAAACACGTCTGACGTTGCGGTATCCAACTGTCGCTGATGTATTTCCGGAAGCCAATTTCTTGATATACCTTGAAAGCGCGACATGGCAAAGACAATGCTTTTTTGCTGCCGCCCTGACTGATAATTGGTTAGAAAAATGTTCATCTGCCGCTTTTTTATAAGTAGCCATGTTAGTTGTTCCTTTAGACGTTTTCCTGTTTCAAAATGAAATGTACGTGGACGAAAGTAACATGTTACATGTCGTTATTGTATTGTAAATTATGAAGAATAATGTACCTAACACAGTTACTTGCAGTACACCTAGGTTTACTTTAATATTGTCCGATTCGATTTCATTTATTTTTACTATTTGTTATATATATGCTCGTATGTGTGTATAGGTAGATACCAAATAGAAGCATGGAAAATTATATGCTGAGATAAACTTTTTCTGAATATCATATGTCGTCGCAGCGGCAGTAAACCAACTTTCAGCTTTTGCTTTAACATACATACTCGTACAACATATAGGTAGGTACATATGTATGGAGCCAAAATTTGTGAAACAGAAAATAATGCGTGATTTATCAATCGCGCTGCTTTTTGCGAGACTAGACAGTTTTTTTGTACTAGGGTGTACAAAAAAACTGTCCTACCCATAGAGTATATTAATTTTGATACATACAGTATAAAGTTTGTACGTCGTTTCTACCCCCAAAAGTATATATATTTGTTAACAGCATCAAAGTTTGGCCATGTTCGTGCATCCGTCTGTCCGTATGTCACCAATTTGGGGCCTTAAATTCTAAGCTGGGAGGACGTAATTTGGCACGTAATCTTCTTGGGACCTAGAGCATTTTTTTTAAATCTGCCCACAGACATGCCCCATTTTAATTTTTTTTTAAATGCCCTTTTATAATTTTTTTTTTTTTTTTTTTTCTAGAAACTGAATATATAGCCTTAACGCAATATTTTCACATTCTCTACATTTTGTCCATGCATTATATACTGCCACGACTACTTTTAGGGGTTGGGAACTTCTTAAAAAAAAAAAAAAAACGTATTTTGCTTTCTCAAAGCTATTAACAATGAAGATTAAGTCTTATTGTGAATATTTCACCAGAATTATTGACCTTAGGTTACAAGCACACCTTCTTCTTAAAAAAAGCCTTAAAATAGGAAGAAAATCTTCTGAGTATAAAGATTTCATTGCATTTGAACCATTAAGTCACAACCAACTTATTAGAGGTGGGTCAGAGCGATGTTACAGGGTATCATACGTTCCGTTCCAGATGGATTATAACTTTTTTGAATATTTTTTCGTAATTTAAGTTAATTTCCTTATTGTTATTTGAGTCTACCCCAATGTCGTTCAAAGCAAGTTGTTTGCTATTGATTTTGCGAAAAACAGAAGCTGACCTTAAGGCGGTATTTTTCTCTTCCGAGTTAAACTTTAAAATAATGGATACATTATCGGTGTTGGTTTGTTTTGGAAGAAATATATTTTGCAAGGCACCTGACTTGCAGTCGATTGCGCAAACAGCATCAGCTGCAGTCTCCTTCCTTTCAATTAGATCGATTTGTTTTTGGAGAGGTGCAGATCCTCCACTACGGCTTGTGCTTGACGTTTGTGGTTTATGAAAACGGTCGGACCAGGTATGGTTGATTGTTTTTAATTATATTAAAGGTATATTTGGGGATCTGCATTGCGATTGATCGGGAAACTACTGACTGCTCAAAACTTGGCTTGGGCCAGTAGCGCAACAATCAAATTCGTGATGAAGTGCTTGCTTTACCTCCTAGTGGTGGTCCCCGGGTAACTATACCTATAAACCCTTATGCGTGTAGGCTAAAATTGCAAGTGCGGGTTGACTAGGGTCTTGATTCTAGACTAAGTAACGTGGGCCAGAACCTGCGTTACCGAACCCTGATCGCTACAGAAACCGACACTATGCCTCGAATAAGGAATGATCACATGTTGACGACTTTTGGCTATTGTACCCGGACAAAGATAGGTTTCTGGAATGTGAAGACGCTCATCGACTCGGGAAGTGAAGGACCTCACAATGCCAGATTCCTTCAATTGGAAAAAGAATTCATGCGATATAAACTGGATATTTTGGGGGTAAGCGAAATCAGATGGTCAGAAGCGGGTGAGTACCAGTCCCGAACGCATAACACTGTACTACTCTATTCCGGAAGACAATCTGGAAGTCCGGGGGAATATGGAGTCGGACTGCTGCTAACACCAACAGCACGCAAAAGCCTAATTTCCTGGCAACCTTATGGTGATAGGATTATGTCGGCCAGATTCCGGACTAGAGTACGACGCGTCACCATCATACAGTGTTATGCCCCAACGGAGGGCTCGTCTGAGGACGAGAAGGAGAGCTTCTACAATCTCTTAAGCGCCGTCTTCAATACAACACCAAATGGAGACATTGTCACAGTGGTGGGGGATTTGAATGCCAAGGTAGGCAATGACAACGAAGGACTCAAAGATGTAATCGGGAAGAATGGACTAGGCAACCGCAATGACAATGGCTAAAGGTTTGCGCATTTTTGCAATGCCAACCTCCTTGTGATAGGTGGCACCATGTTTGAGCACAAGACCTGCCACAAAGTCAGCTGGGTTTCCAACGACAGTTTGCCATCAGCCGCCGCTTTAGAAGTAGTCTCCTGGACGCCCGAAACAGGCGAGGGGTAGATGTGGGGATAGTACGAGATCATCATCTTATGAAAGCTACTCTTCAACTACGCAATGCTGTCGTTCGAAGATCCCACGACAATACAAGAATGCCCAGGTTCAACATCGATAGACTTAGTGATCCCTCAGTGCGCCAACAATTAAGGGAGCACATTTCGCAAGGTGTGGAAGCAATCAGCGGTTCACTGCCCACAACCATCCAAGACCATTGGTGTGCTGTGAAAAATTTGTTTACATCTGGTGCTGAAAGAATTGTCGGTCGATCACAGGAAAGGCATAGGGCGCGGCTTTATGAGGATACCTGGAGACGGATTGACGAACGGAATCAGCTGAAAGCTCGCATTGCAGCCGCTCCAGCAGCAGGGAGTAATGAGCTAGAGTCCCTATATCGCATGAAGATGAGAGAAGTTCAACGTAGCGTGCGACGTGACAGACGCAACTACATCAACGCGCTGACTACAGAAGCAGAAGATGCTGCTATCATAGGACCGTCTACATAATCACTAAAGAACTGACAGGTGGTCGCAGCTCCAGCCAAAACCAAGTGAAAAGCCTAGACGGTTCCTTGCTTATTTCGGATGAGGACCAGCTTAAGAGATGGAAGGAGCATTTTGCTACGGTTTTAAACCGTGTATTCGCTAGTGATATGTTCCCAAATCAGAATGAGGTGTCCGAGGTAAGAAATGCCCGAATACGCACCGCGCCTCCCAGTAAGGATGAGATCACTACCGCGATCAAAGCACTTAAAACCAACAAGGCGGTCGGACTTGACGGTATTCCCGCAGAGCTCTTACGAGCAGCGCCAACAACATCGGCTTAGCTTCTGCTTCCACTTATAGAGAGAGCTTGGGAAGCCGAGAGCTTTCCTGACGAGTGTAAAAAGGGAATGATCGTCAAGCTTCCTAAGAAAGGTAGTTTAATGGAGTGCGGAAACTGGAGAGGTATCTGCGTGCTGCCTGCTGTAGCTAAGATAATAGGTAAAATCATCCTGGAGCAAATCAAACAACATCTCGAAGACACACTCGATGCCGAACAAGCAGGTTTCCGCTCTAGATCCTCCTGTGTCGACCACATCAACACCCTGCGGATTATCATCGAACAGTGCGTTGAATATCGATCGCCACTTCACCTGCTGTTCATCGATTTTGAGAAGGCGTTCGATAGTGTTAACAGGGAGTTTATTTGGCGTGCCTTACGCAGGAGAGGTGTTCCTGATAAATTAATTGCTATTGTCAAAGCTACTTACGAAGGGTCCAAATGTCACGTTCTGCACAGAGGAAGGTTGTCTGAGGAATTTGAGATCCAAAGTGGGGTAAGACAAGGCTGCATTCTTTCACCAATACTATTCCTATTGGTGATTAGCGATGTGCTTTGTGCAGCTTTGTCGACGGGAAGCGGAGGAATTCGATGGACTCTCACATCCCAACTTAAACATCTCGACTATGCTGACGACGTATTCTTACTCTCTCATAGAATTATGGACCTCCACCAAATGACAACAGATGTGGAGAGGGAGGCTGGCGTCGTCGGGCTGAAAATTAATACCGCAAAAACTAAAATTATCAGTCTTGGAACGAACTCATCGGGTCAAATATGCATTGCTGGACAACCGGTAGAGAGAGTAGAGGATTTCCAGTATCTTGGGAGTATTGTACGACCGATGGTGGAACCGAACTGGATATAGCCAACAGAATCGCCAAAGCAAAGTCCGCGTTCGGGATGTTGTCCAAAATATGGCGAAACAATGCAATCAGTTTGTGTTTTCGGGAGTATTGAAACAGAAGCGGCGAGAACGGGTTTAGCGGTTAACGAGAGCAAAACAAAATATATGATAAACAGAATTGATGCATATTCGACTCCGTTCCACAGCATTTTCCATGCCTTTTCTCAAAACTTCGGGCGTTAATTTCTCCACTGTTTGTCGGATGTTCTCCTTTAGGATAGCCAAGGTCTGTGACTTGGTCGTATAGACCCGTGACTTCAAAAATTCGAAAGGAAGAGATCTGGAACGGTCAAATGGGGAAATTTTGCGGGACAGTGAAAATAGCCAAAGCGGCCGGGAAACGCTTGTGCGGATTCATCGTCCTGCTGGAACCACATGTTCTACAAGCGTTTGTTCAGCGTCTGGTTGATGTTTGAGGGTCCTCTTGGACATCTGCAGCCACTGTAGCGATGATCTTCACCGAAAGGCTGCTCCGAGGACAGCCACGTCTGATACTGTCTCGTGTTGAGTCTATCTCCTCGAGGCGAGTGGCTAAACGCCGCAGCGACTGACCAGTTGGTGACACACGGCCAGGGAATCGACGGCGAAATTCACGTTGAGCCAAAACCACTGAATGCTTATGTATTTGTCAAAGCATTGACGCAAAAGTCAATATCGTGATGATATAAGACGCCATTTGCAAAAATTAGAGCACCTTCCGATAGGGTGATGACTTTTACGCCTCCTTGTACCTACATATGTATATGCATGTACGTACTAAAGCGGTACTAGAAACTCAATTTCATTGAAATCTTTTTAGTGATTTTTGAATTAGGAGCAGAACAAATTGTCTCTTGTGATTTAGTTTTTCTTCGTAATTTAGATTTCGAAAACTATGATAGATTACTTGGTGGCTATAGTACATACTGTAATATGCGAGCTACGGCTCGAGTAGATAAAACGTTATTCTGTGAGATTATTAGTTTATTTTCTAGTCTATAGAACAATTCAAGTTCACACTATACTGTTCCTTCCTTACAAGGTCTCTTTCTTCTCAAACCACTTTATCTCATTTCAATTACTTAATTCACAAATCCAAACTAATTACTTCTTCTTGTTAACTCTTAACTTTCAATTTATCACAAAATTACAACTTCGCCGATTATCACTTTTCCAATCTCTTCGCATTTCTGATAGCCAGAAACTTCTAGCAAATTCTTCGACCACTGTAACAAGAAAATTCTGATGTAATAATTCCAAGATGACAGCTGCAGCCAATAATCTCTTGCGGTTATAATTCTCTTGCGGTTATAATTCTCTCTTAATTCCCCGACGTCGTCTTAGACATAATCCGTACACGAACCTCGAATGAAAAGACACTTCGGAATGTGTTGCCTGTTTGAGGGCGTAGTTATTATGCTACATTATGTTACAATACTTTAAGTACTTTCTTTTTTAATTAATATTTTTTTTATTATCTTCACTAAATTTACATACCAGACAAGAATGACTAAATCTAACTTAAAAATTAACAGGTTACTTATTCTAGCTTAATGGTCCTTATGCGGGCGCTCTAAACTTAACTATATCCACCTAAGCGGTTTCTCACAGAAACTCCCTAACTAACCTAGCTAACTTAAAACTAATAGGATGTTACCGAGAGTAACGCACCGTCCTGGGAAAGCCTGTTGAGCCCCTCCCCTTCGAACAGCCACCAAAATGTGGTATACTTTTTTTTTATAATTTGCACGTGTTAAAGGGGATATGAATACCCTTATACTAATTTTTAGTACATGGGCGTTTTTTGTGGAAAGGGAAAGAGACAGAGAGAAAGACAGATTGGTGTAGTTGGTTTGAAACTCAGCTGGTATTAAGTTTCAGTGAACTCCAAGGGTGGCTGTCCAGATAACTGCGGAGCTTGTTTGTTTTTGCTTTTGTCGTTGCTCATGATTCACAGTATTTTTTTTTTCGTCCTCCTGATGACATCATCACGATCAAGTCGAATTTTAGCCATATGATCGCCCTACTGCCAGTGTTATGCTTTCGCAGTAGAGTTGACATAAGCTTTCGCAATTGATCGACTTTTTATTTATTTCATGCGAAATAAATAGATGATTATTGACATCAGGATTCGAACCGTGAACCTGTAGTGTGACAAGCGATGATGTTACTACTACACCACGGCCACCCTCAACTACTGTTTACTGTTTTGTACTGTTTTGCAGTATCCGTTTTGTCCCTCTCCGCAATTGCGAAACTAAAACGGAGGAGCTCAGGAGAATCGGTGACGAACGCCGGCGTGGTTAAGCCGTTTATCTCTCGCGCTGCGGTGGCGGTGGAACAATATCAGATATATCAGTCTATACCAGATCTTTTGCAACGATATGAATAAATGCCTCCGGTGGCATGAAGCCCGACCGGAGCGTACTCTCAATGTACATATCAGTGGGTTAATAATCTCCTAAGATATTGTCACTCCACAACCCGAATCTTTTCCATATAACTAGGCAGTATATTGAACCACAATGGACAACCGTAAGCGATGATTGGCCTTATCAAGGCCTCGTAGCATATGACCTTCACCTTGGAGGCAAGTTGACCGTAGTGAAACAGTGTCCTTGTCAGAGCAAAAGCCCTCTTGGCCACGGCATGACAAGCATCCACATGTTTACCAAAATATAGATACTGGTCGAGCCAGATACCGAGATATCTAACTACGCTTCTCACCGCAAATGGCTGTCCATTTTGTACAATAATGGCCATTTTTTTCCAGTTTTTTCTGGTATCCCTAGAGGCACCAGACAATGGAGTTCTAACTTCAGACTTCTGAAAGTTGATTTTCAGCTTCCAGTCGTTGCAATATCCCTTAATTTGATCGAAGTCACGCTGAAAATGGATGTTGATGACCTCGATTTTAGGACCTGATCAGTATGCCACTAAATCGTCAGCTATGCTATAGCGTGCCTGAGTGAACTGACCAGATCACTCGTATAAATTAAAAAAAACTTTTTTTAATTTATAAAAAAAATATTTTTTCTTTTAGAGGAGAAGCCTCTTCTTTATTGAAATTCAAAAATACAACTGACTTACAAAACTAACATAAAGAAACTTATCACCTATGTTCACTTAAATAATACATGCTGGAATGTGGGAATTTTGCAATGGGATTGGGATAGGGTATCGTCTTGCGTTAGCTCCAGACGCTGGCTCAGCAGCATGAATGTGGAGCGTGGTTGTTATCGACTGTTGCTATTGCTGCAGGTGTTTTTGTGTCAAGCACGAGGCGAATATTGGGTTACACATGGCGAATGTGTTTTGTAACATTTGTTGTGTTAACTTATATAATGTTAAACACGATCGGCGAATTCACCGCCCCCTGCTGTAAACCGCTTTTTAATGTCGAAGACTCTGCTCAAAATCACGTACAAATGTGGCAATTTGACAACGAACTTCTTTCTCATAAGCGTATTGTAAATTACATATGGCAAGGGTTTGTGCATACCTAGCATAGTCAACTTATAGGAAAGCCCCTCTAACCATACAGTGTCGAAGGCCTTTTCAAAGTCAGCTAAGCAAGCACCCGTGCATTGGTTCTTGCATTTGTTCCACTGTATGTTGCACACCAGTTTCGCCGCGACATGTATAGTGTCATGCCCCGCCCTGAAACCAAACTGGTTGTCCGGAATGACGTTATTGTCTTCGACCCACTTCAACATGGCTTAATTCACAACTTTCTCAAAGACCTTGCTAACATTCGGAAGCAAACTAATTGACCGAAGATTAGCAGGTTTCGTCCTATCTTTACCCCTTTTTGGGACAGGTTGCACCACCAATATTTTCCAATGCTCCGGATAATATGCATTATTCAGCGCATTGTTAAACAGCGTGGCGAAAATATCTACAGCCTCTAGAGGTAGGTGGGTTTGGGATACCATCCACTCCCGCCGACTTTTTATTCTTAAGTGAATCGAAGATTACGTACTTTACGTACTTTACGTACCTTTATGAAGGTTTGTATGTATAAACACATAATGCAATAACAAGAGTATTAAACAGTCTGCATATAGAAATATAGTTAACTGAATCAAAACACACAATGAACATCCTTTCGAGATACTTAATTTAGCTTGACAATATATTATGCATCAGTAAGAGCCCCTGACAAGATGTTTCTTGAGTCCACTCACAAGTATACATAGATGTATGTATGTATGTACATAGTTGATCAAATTTTATGAGGAAGGAACGTAATCTTTTTAAAGATATCGTATATCATCTCCTTATTCTGGATCTTTTTTAAACTTTTTCTTGCTCTTCCTTCTTCTTGTGGAAACGTGGTTTTGTTTTATCCTTTAGCTTCAGAATTCAGTCTGAGCGTTATGTCGTTGTGGCTCTCACCAGACTGTTACCCTTCCCGTCATCGTCGGATTACGCTCAACGCTCGTTAAATTCCTTTCTGCACTGCAAATTTTACTTATTTTGTTAGTAGCGTTGGCTTACCTGTGCAAAGGATAGAATTTCTTACTGAAATGGAATATTATGCCATTTTGTGCCAATGTCGGTGGTGCTGTAATAATGGCATGTTGTGAGAACCGAACCAATGGAATATCATTTATTTTTAGTGCTAGAGCAATTAATAACCGCAGTTCGATTAGCAATTTCCATTACAATAATTGCAGCTGAGGTGGTATATTCGTCGAGCAGTTTGGTACAGCTGGCATCCAGTTAATAGGGATACCATGTTACTCTGCTATGACGTAATATGAAAATGAATAGGGAGCACGTACGACTGAATGAGATCAAGATAAATATTAATTCAGAAAATTATGTTCAGTCCTAGCTACATGAACATGGCTTTGGCTAAGGTATTTATGCTAAATCGGAGAATTACTATGTTCCTTTGAGCAAAAAATGTCGATCACGTGCTAAAGAAAAATTGTATAGCTTTTAAATAAGCGATGGTAAATAATCATCAAAATTAACTAACTTACCGTCTAAACTTTGCAAAACTGAAGCCCGCTTTTCTCCTCCGCATAGAAGTCTTATATGCAGATCGTAAAAATCATTTTCCAAAATTAATATTGGTTTTAGTACATGCTTATGTAATTAGGCCACATGTCAGGGATTTGAATACATAAATAATTTCCAGGAGATAATAAATACTTCTTCAGTAAAACTAGGTTCAGAGTTCATGCGAAGAGCAATGATGCCAGTAATATTTCGGTCGTCGGGGATAGATTAAAAAAAATTAGGTTTCAAGTTACAATACACATCCTCTTCTGTTGCAGGTAACCCATACGCCTTGCAATTAGGTGTTACGTATTCAAAGAAATCGACATAACATTCAATTCTAGGTGAAGTCGGAATTTTTCGGATTCTGAAAATCTTAATTTTCATGAAGGCTGAAAATATCAGGATTATCACAAAAAGTCATTTAACGTAACTTTGCTTTTACTAGCGAATTTTTTAATATTCAGAATTTCTTGCATGTCTCAGGCGATTTTAGCCCAAATGTTTCATATACCTAGTCTTGCCATAAGTTCTGTTACAAATATAAAACGCTATAAAAAAAAAAAAAAAAAACAGTAAACATAATATTGATTATTAAAAAAAATTGGATTCACTCGAAATTACTGCCTTTTACTTTAACACAAGCTTCCAAACGGTGTGGCCATTGGGCTATAGCGGCACGTAAGGTTTCCATGGAGATCGTTGCAGTTCATGTTCTCCAATCTACAAACCATAATCCAGGAAATTCAGATCTGGACTCCCCGACGATCTGCTGCTATAACGCCAGGAATATTGACTCTGAGCCACTCCTGCGTGGTTTTGGCTTTGTGCGCTGGACTCTGCCCTATTGGGAGATCCATCTGTATCCATTGAAAAGGGTATTGGTCAAACCCTTCACAACCTTTGCACCAGTTTTTACGCCTTTTTCACAGAAATGGAGGGATATGACACCATGGTGAGAGACCCCCCACCAAACCATTACGGAAGCGGGTTGATGGCCACGTTGAACCCTTGGAACAACTTTTTTCGTTTCCTTAGATGAAATGGCATAAATTTTGTCATTTTGTTTGTTGAAAACTTCTTCCACGGTAAAAAATTTTCTCTTCCGTAAACAGAATTTTTTCATGGCCATTGTCCGCGTGCTACTCCAAAACTCGCTTGCATCTTTCCAGCCAAATTTTTTTTAGTTGAGGGGTTAGAAGATGACCCGAGGACCGACGATAGGCTTTCATATGCATCCCCAATAGTTTGCAAACTAAAACTGGGGTCGAATTACTGCATCAGTTATCGAGCAACACGTGACTGATAAATGTTGATTTGACATGACCTCTTAAGAGATCGAGTATCGAGTATCGAAATTTGGCCTTCTGTCATCAATGATCGTGTATTTATTTATTCGATATGGTTTCTGCTGACGAGCTGAGGTGCAAAATGTATCTTCTCCATTATAAATAAGAATGCATTCTTATTTGCCCTGACTGTTTTGATAGAACTGCAATCAAAAGTGTATGTTGTAAAAGATATTTTCAGAAAATTATAGTTTTGAATACGTACGCAGAGTCGTGTAAAGAGAAGGGATCGCTTTTATTTCTTAAAAGGCTTCGTTCAATACATTAATAGCAATTATTTTTCGTCTTCTGATTCAGAGGATATCAGAAGATGAAAAATAAAGTAAATATTCACTTTTTAATTGAAGACGATAAATACAAAACTTTTCCTCACACAACAATAAATAGTTTTGACATTTGTCAGCCATCTCAATTCAATGTAGTAGAATTGTACTAGTACAATTTTCAAAGTGCACTCGATACGTGACCATTCTTATATGATCATCCCAATGTAGTTACTCGATCACTCGATAGCGTATGGAATTAATTCACTCGTTAACTGATGTCGTAATTCGACCCCTGACTAGTATTTTTCACTGATCAGTGCATTTGTTCGGAAAAAAAAGTTAACGGTTCTATTCCCGCAAGAAGTTTTGAACGATAATCGCTGGAAATTGTGTAACTGAACTTATGACAGGACTAGGTATATAAGTACAATAAGTACACTTTCCTTTTTGGGTTATTTTAGGTACATACGAGTATAGGTACATAAAGGGTGTAGGGTACATTCAAACAAGATTTGACAGCCTGACAGTTCAGTGTTATTAAAAATGGAGTGCTACACGAAAGAACAACGCGTTTTCATTTCAAGGTTTGGCAGCTACAGTTCGCAATTTTCATACAAAATATGGTCGGTATAGTGATTTAACTTCATTAACTGTGAAGAGATTAATTCAAAAATTCAGGGAAACTTTATCAATTAGTGATCTTAGACACCGTCGTCCTTCAGCAAATCGTTCAACACAAAACATCGAAGCCCTTCGTGAGAGTGTGGTTGAGTTGTCCAGAAACATTAATTCGGCACCGTAGTCAAGAATTGAACATTTCGAGAAACTCACTACAGCGTAATCTCACGAAAAATTTGCATCTTCATGCATACAAAGTGCAATTGACTCAAGAAATGAAGCCTACTGACCATGCACAGCCAAGAGTGTTCGTTGAATGGATTATGGAACAACAAGTGGATGCTGATTTTTTAAACAAAATCATTTTCAGCGATGAGGCTCATTTTCATCTTGGTGGCAAACTGTTAAATGCATCCACAACGTGTTACTATTTGGTTTCAGATTTTGGGATGGAAGCATCGTCGGACCATTCTTCTTTAAATGCGGCTGGTTAGGCTAATGGTGCTCGCTATCGCGACATGATAATCCAGTTTTTTGTACCTAAATTGCAAGATACGCCGTTGGACTTGTTTCTTTGAGGTTTTTTGAAGTTTAAGGTTTATGCCAACAAGCCCACGACCACCCACTCCTTAAAGAAGCAAATTGAGCGCTGTATCAACTAAATTTGGCCACATTTAAGTAAAACAGTCATGGAAAATTTCGACAAAAGTGCGTATATGCCAGCAAACCAGTGGAGACAATTTACGCGATACGCTATTTTAAACATAACCCTATTCTATATACTTTATGAATCAACTAGCAGACCTGGCAAGCTTTGTACTGGCTCAGAATCAATAAATGTTGTGTTAACTTATTAGCTCAATGAATTAAGTGAATATTGAAGTGATATCAATCGTCTCCTTACCAAAACATCAGCGGGTATTGCAATGCATCGTATGAACGGTGTGTTTCGTGTATTCGTTGAAGTTGTGCAGTGTCGCGACATGTAAGCACAATATCGCGCATTTCCAAGTTTTCACCAATAATCGCAATTGCGACTTCATCTATTGTTGGAGGTTGAATTGGAGTTCGTGTGTTCCAGCGGGTCATTTATCCGCTCTTACCACGACTCTGTAGTCATCACTTGGCATGCGATCCAACGCAGTCTTGAACAACAGAGTCAATGCATGATGTTCATGAAGTAGTTGCTGCAGACCTTGAAGAATTGCTCTTTTCATTGCCTATTGATAGTTTGACGCCGAACAAGTTGGTCCTCCATATTGCCCAAGAAGTAAATTTGGATGAATTTATGCTGTGCGTCTTCAAGCGGTTGCAATCGATCTTTAAAGTCGAAGGCGAAGTCAGATTTTACTGATTTATGATCACCAAAAGAAAATGAACGTTTACTCTCTCAAGCAGAAATTACCTTGAATGTCAGATTGAATTCGCGTTCTTCGATAATGTCTGCTCCAAATGAAGTCATTTGGAAACATCCATTGTATCCTTGAGTGTTCGATAGAAAATGTTGTGATTCTGGTATTTCGCCACGAAACAGTGAATGCAATGTTTCGGGTGGTGGATGCAATACTGGCAATTTCACCTTGCCACTGAGACAGCACAATCCAGACGTTTCTCAAGCGAACTTCAATGCACCGCAATGGTCGCACACAATCTCCATTTGGCCAATTCGAACGAAAGGATGCAAGCCGTAGTCAATTGTGCAATCGTATTGAATCGCTACTCGATTCAAATCAACACTTGAAGCATTTCTTCTTGCGCGTCGAAGATTTTGCACGTTGTTGATCTGTGCGATAAGCTCGACGATTTCTCATTGCCAACTGAGCCATTTGACGTACTGCCTCTCTTTGTTCTTGTGTTTGTGATGCACGAAGTCGGGCCATAATAACACGGCGCTCTTCTCGTGTGATTTCTTGTTCATCTGCAGTGGTTTGAATCGCAGTTATCGATGCGCGCACAATCACAAATGTGATAACCTCACAAAGTGAACATCTTCGAAGGCAACTTACAGCCAATCAAATCAAACAGTCCAAAATTAACGATTGGATTGATTGTCGATGGGCGCACAATGACAAACTACATAACTTTTGACAATGTGCACTTCATCAAACTGAACTCACCTCTTTGAAATCACTTTTCGCTGACAATTATCAGAAAAAATCGTTTGAAGAGAATTAATTGAATCGAATTCAAATGTAATAACCGTCGAAAACTGAATGAAAATTGGTGAAAACTCGAAAAAAAAAAGCTGAAAAATTGCGGCGCACGTCTGCACAGCTAGCTCAATGGTATGCAATGAAAGCACCGCGCAACTGAATCAGCTGTGAAGGGATAATGTACACAACGCCATCTACTAGTATTACCGGAACCAGCATACAACGCCATGTTCATTTTTGTTTCTGTCTTGTATCAGAGATGGCGTTGTATACGAATTTGAGGACTTCTCGAGGCCGAGACGAACAAAAAAAAAAATTCATCGAAATCAGTCAATCCGTTTTCGAGATATCAAAAAAGCCGTTCCATACAAATTGTGTGAGAAAATGGATTATCTTCATAAATTTTTTTTTTCGTAAATTTCTCCGATGTTTTAATAGTTACTCTGCTATTCGGGCGGAGACACACCCAACAAATCAAAGATCATAAAAATCGGTCCAGCCGTTCTTGATTTATAAATTAGAGTGTAACTAACCTGACTTTGTTTTATATCTTAAGATAAAGTATTTACAATTTTTAATTAGAAACACAAGTTGTTTTCTATCAAAGTTACTTCTTGCGTGTATTTTTGGACACCCTTTATTTAAGTTCGAATCTGAATACTTTCGAACAAGTATGTAAAACCAAGTGATGCGATTTACTTGCATTGCATTCATATGATAAATGTGTACGTATGCATGTACCAACTATACAAATGTACATAAAGAATTGAGGTAGTTTGAAGCGTGTTTGAATCTTGAGTATAAGCGATTGACTTGAAGCTTGATCGACTCAATCTGTTCAGACAATTTTCTCTAATTGGATCGGATAAAAAAAAAATCAATAAAATAAAAATGAACATGTAGTTTTGTTGTTATTTTCCATTGGATTTGCATCTTATTCTTTACTGGGTCTTGAAATTTTATTTAAAAGTTATCATTTTCTTAACAGATGTAATAGAAAACAAAAAGTCCCAGTTACAAAACTCAACTCCAAACCAAACGCTCGATCCCACTTCAATTCAATCCTGGACCCTCATTTATAAGTTATTATAGAAGTATATATGCTACTCTTTCATTTACATGAATTCGTTGCTGAGAAAATTAATTTCTTTGATTTAATATTTGAGGTGTACTCCAATTTCAAATTCAGACGACATTAAATGAACCAAAAAAAATGGACGTAACTTATTATCTACGAGCATAGAACTACTAATCCCGGATTGGGTGATGCTAAGAACGAGAAGTATCATTCTAAACTGGGAAGTTCCAAAGCTCATGTTCTGGCCTTTAGAGGTACCCCTCAGTGACAGATCCTATCTCCAATACTTTGGAGCATGCTCTCAAATTAAATTTGACTAGGGTATTGGCAAATAAAGGTAACATATGCTGACAACGTCGTTAAAATGGCCACAAACTGCTATTCGAGCCCCCAAAGTTATGTGAAACACAACTCCAAGATCAAAATACCTCGGCTTTTTAGATAATAAATTAAACTTAAAAAAAAATCCACAGAAAAGACATCGTGTTCTATGCATGCAACAGAATTTTTAGAATAGAAATGCCCCCATTCACTGGATGTATATTGCAATCTATTTCGCCCATTTTAACTTACGGGTGTTTGGTTTGGCAGCCAGCCGCTGAAGAAACCAGAAAAAGCACACGAAAATACAATGGTTAGCATGTATAACTACAACCAGTGCCATGAGAACCACGCTGACTGCCGTCAAAATAATGCATATTTTAATACAATTTGACCTAGATACAAGGGCAATTGCAGCCAAAAGTATCCTATGCTTCCAGTAATGCAATTCCTGGATGAAGGGCCAATCAGGTCATCAAACTAACGCCAGATGGGCAAAGTTGGGTACAAATTTTATTAGTATTTCACACCATCCCCGATTTCAAACTACGCTTTCAAACAAGACTGAAGAAAAAATCATAAACCCAAATAACATATGTATCTGTCTTTCTAGACGGTTCAAAAATGGCAGAAGGTACCGGGTCCGGTATTTTTCCTGTCAATAAAACTTCCAAAGCACGGCAGTGTGTTCCAAGCGGAAGTCCTGGACTCTTGATAATTGTGCTCACTAATACATGCTCAAAAAGTTAAGGTATTTACATAGACAGTCAATCAGCGATTAAAGCCATCTCATCCACAGTTATAAAATTAACACAAGCAACAAGCTAAGGACTCTCAGCGCACAATACAACATCACACTTTGCTGGGTCCAATGTCATAAGGGTGTCCCCGGAAACTTGAAGGCCAACGAACCGACTAGAAGAGGTTTAGAGCTTGACGAAACAAGGGCAGATTACTCAGATGGAGATGAAACACACTTTCATGATGCCGCATCTCAAGCAAGTCATGGACTCAGCACCACAAGAGAAAAACAAAGGATCTTCTAGCGAAAACATTAGATACATCAAGTAATGAATCTTTAATGTTTTTATGTTCTCGATTGTCATATTCTACTACAGCTCTTACCAAATGAATTAGATGTACATATTCGATTGGTAAGCTCTATGACTTTCTTAAAATATAGATTATCTACACACATAAAGGAGAACGTTTGCAAAAAAAAAAAACCTTGAAGCTCATGTTGTCGGTTATATTTTCGTGAAGTGGATCCGAGTCTGAAATTTTTCAATCATTCAGGTTGTATTAGATGAATGTATCATTTATATCAATGACCTCCTTTCTGTTACTTGTAATTGTGATGATTCAGACAGCAGTCTTGACTTCGTTTATTCCCTAACTCCACGACGGCAAGGACCCCTAATCATCGATTCTCAGATACAGAATGTCTACCTAACTCAACTCTGATATGCTGATGAAAACTTTGCCTGTAGTGCCACCTTAACGTTCCACTTATGAAGCGCACTCAACCACAATGACATCTGCACAATGTCTAACTTCGCTCATTAAAAAGATATAACTATTATTTTACCATCCTGCAGTCGATTTTACTTTGTGATGAATTTTGTTCTTTTTGTATCACTGTGTATTGCTGATATAATTAGACTGCATTTTCATAATGGACAGGTAATGACCTGATTATTAATTTACATAAAAATTAAAGTTTAATATGCAAATGAATACACAAAGGTTTCTCATAAAGTCCAAACGTGAAGGTAAAAATTAGGTGAGTCAAACGGATAATTTATTTCTTGTCAATGAACTGTTGAACATTAAGGAAAAGGAAAAAGTAGAAGGGTCTGCAATAGAACGGGAAGCAGGAATCATACCTAAAAAAGGACCAAAACAAGAAAATCACATCACAAGGGAAGAGTTTGATACAGCACAACTCTGGAAGAAACGGGTGGAGGAAAGACTCGTACGGGTCATCAAGGTCATATACGAAGAAACCTTTAATGTCATAAGGGCATACTCGTATAATATATTTTCAGAAAAGTTTAGGATGTCTGAAGGAGTGAGTCAGAGGAAAATTTCGAACCCTCTCCTATTTATCTGCGCAATAGACGAGGCAATTATGCCAGGAAAGAATGGAAAATTTCAGGGTTGAATATAGACAGTTGCAACCTATTGTAAATGCAAGCCTGTGGATTCGCCGATATAATGCTGTTTGTAAATACTGAGAAAAAACTTGGGAAAGAGTTTAAAATTGTGGAAACACACATTAGCCACACTGAACGATGGATGGAGAAGTTTTTAAGCTGGTGCACAAATACAAGTATCTAGGAAGTAGCATCAACAGTAGACGTAACTCGGAAGAAGAACTAAAGGTGAGGATTAAATCGGAAAATAGACTATATGCGACGTTGTAAAGGAAGTTCTTAGACCACAAGAAAGTAACACAAAAAACCAAAACAACAATATGCAACTCGATGTGCTTAACAGTATTGCTCCACGGAGCGGAACCTGGAAGCTCACAGGAAGACATTAGAAAGCAACTGCAAGTAAAATCGGCTGAAATAATTCTCGTTCTCGTCGTTCTCGAGGAGGAGAAACTAAGATGGTTTGGACACTTAATGCAAAAACACAAAAGAAGACCCAAGATCACATAGAATATCATTGTCGAAAACATCTTAAAATAAGTTGGGGATAGCTGGTATACGGCCATAAAAGTAACAGGAGATAGGACCAAGTGAAGTCATTTTCTGAGAAAAAGGAAGACGGGAAATACGGAAGGTTATGTACGTATCTATACATATAAGAATAACTAGGGAAAGGTTGTCGTCTTGCAATATAGCTCAAATTGTGGGACAGATGTGAACTTGAATACCCCAACTAAAAGCAAACCAGCGCACATAGGAGTATTCGAATCAAAGTCGATTTTCTAAAATGTAAAATTTTGAAGCAAATGCTTTACATAGCGGACGGCAAATATACATATGATGCAATGCTTTTTTTTTGTTGTAGAATGTGTGACGTGACAAAACAAGTTCAAAGTCAACTGATTTTTTTTTGTTGAATTTTTTTGTAACTATTGGTTATTTGGTGAGCATTGTTTAGAGAGTGATTGTGAGTGGCTGTGATTACAAACCTTAAATTTTCAAATGGAGAGTTCAATTGCAGGTATGAAATAATGGTTTAAGAGTAGTTGCGGAAATATTAATTTTTGTTTTTTTTGTTTTTTTAAATGACAGTGGGAAAATACTCTTCCATATGTTGATATTTTTCATATTTTTGTTTTAAAGTCTAAGTGTTTTGTTATACTATACCCTGCCATTCCGCTTTGATTTAAAGACTTATGGTAACTTTGCTTATTCTTTTAACTATAATTCAAAAAGATTTGTTTCCGGACATTTCCGGATAAGTTAATTATGTGCGAATGAAATTTGGTCTTAAAAAAAAAAAAAAAAAAAAACACTCATACACCATATTGTAACATGCGAGCTAAGGCTCGAGTAGATAAAACGATATTCTGTGAAATTTATTTCTTTATTTTCTAGTCTATAGAACAATTCAAGTTCACACTATACTATTCTTCGCAATTCTTTTCTACAAGGTCTCAAATCACTTTACCTCCTTTCAATTACTTAATTCACAAATCCAAACTAATTACTTCTTCTTGTTAATTCTCAACTTTAATTTTATCACAAAATTACAACTTCGCCCATTATCACTTTTCCAATCTCTTCGCCACGGTTCTAAACCAACCGCCTGGTCTCGATCGCCATCTGTCCTTAAATAGCCGCATTTCTAATAGCCAGAAACTTCTAGCAAATTCTTCGACCACTGGAATAAGAAAATTCTGATGTAATAATTCCAGGATGACAGCTGCAGCCAATAATCTCTTGTTCTCTCTTATCCGTGATATTATCCGGATTGTGGAGACTAATTGCAGACACGAACCTCGAATGAAAAGACATTTCGGACCAAAATTCTGCCAGAATGAAAAGACACTTCGGAATTTGTTGCATTATGCTACATTATGTTACAATACATTTATTTTTTAATTATTATGTGCTATATGTTATTGAATTGTTTTTAGTGAATTGTTCTTTGGGGATTTGGAGAGCAGTTTATTTGTTATTGTGGAAATATACCGTGAGTGTTTAGTTTTTGTGCTATAAGTCAAAAATAGGCTTAAAAAACCTAAAACAAACAATTTTTTTCTAGTAGGATCATCGGGTTCAAGTATTGCAACGAAAAGCAATCTGTTCAATATTATGGAAGAAAATTGTAGCGGGAATATAAATGAAAAATTAAACTATCTCAAAAGTTTCTTACTTTCTGGTCCCTTTTCGCAAGTAGAACTTCAAAACTATAAGCCTAAAGTTTCTAAACTTTTGTACGATTTTAAGAAAAAATGGGTTGAATCCAGCTCCAAAAAAAGATACATTTTTAGAAAAAAATAAATCGTGGCTAGAAGGATCATTCACAATTCCCATCTCTTGTGCCAAACCTGGAAAAAATCTTTTGAAGAATTATGTGATAGGAGTAAAAGAAGAAAAACCGAAAAATTAAGGGAAACAGCTCAAACTGACGAATTAACTAATGCAGCTCAAATGAAATTGAGAGAATCGGGAAAAAATGCGGCATCAAACGTTTTGACGGCTTATAGTGATTTTCTTAAGATAAAAAACGAAAAACTACCCATTCTTGAAGCACTTTCTATGTTTGTTGAAGCAAAACTATCTAGACAATATGAAATTATTGCAGCAACAACTAAGAAATTTTTTCCATGTTACAGTTTGCTTCAAAAAGCAAAGAAAGATTGTTATCCAGTTGAAGATTCATGTACTATTACTGAAACCTTAGCCGAGGTTAATCTTCAGCATTTGTTGGACCACACCACTCATCGATTGCTAATGAGTTTGCAGAAGGTTACCCAAACATTAAATGAATCCGAGCGCAAATACCTTGATCTAATTACGTGTGATGGGCCCAACAAGTCCAATACAAACAAAAATTCGAAGATAGTTCTGATTCAGATGCTTCCATTTTTCAGAGTTCACTTGTGCCTTTGCGGTTGGTTTGTGGCCCAAAAATCATTTGGCAAAATCCAATTGATTCTGCCGGCTAATAATAATAAATTTTGTGAAAGAGACCACAGATATCACCAGAAGTGAAGTGAATTACATTAAAAATAAGATTGGTTTACTGAAGAAAACAGAATACATTACTTTTCACAATGGTAGATGGAAAGTATGTAATTCCATAACAGAAACTTCATCAACTCAAAAGTGCTTCATATGCGGGTTGACTTCAAAAGATTTCAATAAATTAAGCCTGGAAAGAAAGGAAATCAATGTAACAGCTCTGGAGTTTGGACTTTCAATTTTACATGCTCGTATTAGACTTTTTGAAAGCCTTTTACATATATCCTATAAACTGCCTTTAAAAAAATGCCAAATTAGTTCGGAGGACGACGAAGATATACATATGTAAAATCAGAAAAATTGAAATTTACAGATATTTTAGAAATAAGCGTGGTTTTATTGTTGATTTCCCACGAGTTGGTTTTGGAAACACCAATGACGGCAATACGAGTAGAAGATTTTTTGAAAACCCTGAAGTTGCCGCTGAAATAACGGGGATTGATTTTAATTTGATATTCCGGTTTAAAATAATTTTGGAAACTATTTCAAGTGGATTCAAAATTAATGTATTAAAATTTGAGTCATTTGCAATGGATACAGCAAGGCTTTATGTGAAGTTATACTCATGGTATAAAATGACTCCAATATTACATAAAATATTAATTCATGGGCCTGTGATAATTGAAAACGCTCTGCTTCCAATTGGGCAGCTATCTGAAGAAGAAGCAGCAGAAGCTAGAAATAAACATTTTAGGTTTGAGTATTAACTTTTTGTTTTTCAATCTTACAAATTTATGATTTTTACCAATATAATACAAACTTCTAAATATAGACTCTACCGACTAAGTTATGCTAGGAAATTCTCTAGGAGAGACTGCAACTGCGATATACTCAATAGGTTGCATTTGAGTTCTGATCCACTCCTAAGTTGCCTCAGAAAATCGTTTTCAAAGACTAAAAAAGTGTTTTCAAAGGAAACTTTAGAAATGCTTGTTTCAGAAGACACAAATGCCACTGATGATAGTTTTTCATCTATCCATGATGAAAATATTGAAGAAAATGATGACGTTGAAGATTCTTTTAATGAAGAGTCATCAGGAGAATACACCGATTAATCATTAATTTCTTATTTTTTCAATTAATTTACTTAAAACCGAATGAAATGTATCTGCAAATTGTTTTTAATTGCAATAACAATCATTTCGAAACAAAAAAAATTGTTTTACTTAAAAAAAATAATCTTGTCCAGGTTTTCGATTCGAATAATCCTATGTGCAGCATCGGAAACTCAATGCTCAAAAAAGCAAAAGTTTTGCACTGCATGGCTTCAAACATTCGAATGTTGCATAGTGGTTGATGCAGGATCTTTCTGAAAGTATTGACAAAAAATCCTTAACTAACAACGTAGTAAATTTGAAACGTTATGATGCTAGCGGCCAACATATATGTTTAAATAGTTAAAAATCAAGTGCTAATTCATGACCATGAGCAACTTCAGGAAGCCAATTTAAAACTGCTGAACTTATAATTATTGTGATTCTGGTCGAATATAATTAACCATTTGTGATTATGTGAGACAGTGATAAATTTGATAAAGAACTTTGCTTTTCATTCATCTGTTGTAAAGCATTTAAAATGCACGAAAAGCAAAGCACCGGAAACAATAACTTCAGTTTTCGCAGAAGAGCTACAGACCTACAAGTTGCTGGTGTTTTGAGAAAACAAACAAAGTTCCATTATTGTTGATGAATCAACAGATATAAACACTAAGCAATCTTTGGCGATAGTTTTTCTATATCTTGATTACGCTAAAGGTAAAGTTAAAGACCGATTGCCCAAGAGATTTACGCAGCGGTTACATAGCTATTAACTAAACTTAAAATTCCGACAAGGAATCTAGTTGGTTATGCTGTGTATAATGCAACTATCATGATGAGGGGGTAAACTGGACTAAAAGCGTTGTTTTTTTAAATCTGGTCCCAATTTGCCATTCCATTCACCTTTGTTCATCTGCTGTTGCCAGATATGCCTTAATCGGTTGAGAATCTGGTCAGAAACAATTATGTGTTCTTCTCCCTCAGACATAAAGACCGTCCATATTATAAACTAGCTTCTTTGAGAAATGTACTTATGGCAAACATTAAACGACCTTTAAAACTTACAAATACCATTCATGGCAATAATATTCCTGATTACAATCACAATGGCCCAGGGACTTCTGCAAGTAAGTCCAATACATGAAGATATAAGTTACATAATAGTAAAAATTCATGAGGTAGCAATTGTTAATAAAATTAATACCGTTTTACATATAAGCAATCCGATGGACATACAAAATATATTCACCCAAATTAAAACAATATTAAATATAAGGCCTAAAATTTCATCCATAATTCCAAAAGATACAAAAATGAGGACTGATAAATTTAGTAGGTACTCTGCATAAGTGGTTATTCAGAACAATGGACGACAATGATAGGCAAGAGATATAGAGAAATTAGATGTTAATGAAAAAAATAATCATAACGCTATTGTAAGTTTAAATAAACAAATTTCAAGTAATATACATTTTAATGACTCATTCAATATACTAAGAGATGCCATAGAAAAAGACAGAAATAAGACATTACATGTTCTCTAATTAATTAAGTAAGAAAATGATGAAATTAAAATTAAAAGACATTCAATGTATTTCAATCAAATGTTAAAACTGCAATATTTAGAAAATTGTATGAAATACACTACTATATGCTGAAATTAGTTAAAGTAGGAATATTCAAATATAAAAATCAATCTTTAATTATTACTGTTAAAATACCTAAGAATTGTATTAAGACAGATCTAAAACTTATCACTCCAATGCCTAACAAAGACTATCGAGAGATAGATGAAGATAATGAATATGCTGTCACAATAGAAATAAAACTCTTAGTTATAAGGAAAACTTTATGTTAATAGATTTAAAAGTTAGTAAGAACTGTATTTTACAAAATTAATGTAAATTTAGATATAATAACAGAACAATAATTGAATCTTTACATGACGTAACATTATTAATTAAAAATAATCATACTAAATAAAAATGATCACAATTGCAAATAAACAGTTTGAAAACACTAACGAAATTAAGGAACTAAAATGGAATAAAAAAAAATAAATTAATTCAATTTCATATGGAATAAATGCAACATTAATTATAATTGATATACTACTTATAGTTATTTTAATATTTTGGTTAAGAAAAAGAAAAATGAAGGTAACAATTACAAATAAGAAAAATGGTATTTAAAGAAGAATTCAGGAGAATTCCAAAACAAACCGAGGAGGAGTTACATAGTATATAATGCAAACACAACAACACCCAACGATGAGTTCAACAGAGTTCATTCTGTAACATCGAACGATGGTGCACTATCAGCAATACCTCACGATGAGTTGAACAGAGTTCATTCTCCAACATCGAACGAAATTGCACTATCAACAGGAAATATGAATAAAGAGAAATCGTCGTTGAAAAAATCGAGGTATTCGAATATTACAATAGCTAAGAGTTGCAGCGACGCTTAAACGGCGAACTCAAAGAGAATAAAGATTATCGAATGTCAAAAGTGTTTTTTTTTTTATATACTTTATGTAACATTTAACTCGCGCACCGGTCATCATAGCATATTATTTCTTAGCCATTCAACACTAGTATGGAACAACCTACTTTCCTTAGTACTTCCAGAAATCTACAATATAATTTGCACAGATTTAAAATTGACGCGCATCGTAACCTCACTCTCTCTCCTTATCTGTCAATTTTCTAACTCTTCCCTATACCCTTTCCTTTCAGTCCGTCACTAGGTTTTACAAGCAATTATGAAGACAACCGAAATACTCGCAGAAGACACCAGCGAAGAAAGGCAAATTGACATCTGCTCGGACAGCAAAGCAGCAATTAGCGCGATCACAAACCCCATGTCGAAATCACTACTAGTAAGGGAGTGCAAAACTAAATTGAACTTACTTGCCAGACGCAATAGAGTCCGTCTCACGTGGGTACCGGGGCATGAGGGTGTACCGGGTAACGAAAAGGCAGACGAATTAGCAAGGAAAGGAGCGGGCAATACAGAACTGAACCCGGATAGTACAATAGGGGTTCCTCTGACAACTATTAAAACAATAATCAATGATAAGATACGACAGGAGTTCAATAACTACTGGACGAATCTAGACACGTACAAAGTGGCTAGATCTGTAATAACCAAACCGAGTAACAACACAGCAAAAAGAGCTCTTAACTCAAGCAGAACCCAATTGAGATTGATGGTGGGACTTTTAACAGGCCACATCAATCTCAACACACATTCGTTCAGACTCGGGATAGCTGAAGAGGAGGAGGAAGATATAGAACACTTCCTCTGTCACTGCCCCGCTACAGCGAGGCTAAGACTGAAAATCCTGGGATCTCCAAGGATTCCGGATATTACACACCTCAGTAAGAAAGGAATCGGGGATATATTGGAGTTCGCCAGACGAACACTACGATTCCCCGATCACTATACGATATAGTTGATACTACCCATCATCCCTAGACCTAAATCCTCTCAATACATACTTCCCAAAACACATCACTATTCCTTATAGTTACGCAGATGAGGGGAACACAACGGGCCCAATGGAGGCCTAAGTGAAGAGCATAAGCTCACCCTCTCAAACCAACCAACCAACCAGGTTTTACAAACTTCAAAAATCATTCTTCTATGTGCAAATTTTGAGAAAAAAAGAAATACATACATTATGTACATTAATGGACATAAAAATATGCATTAAAAGGCTTTGATGACGTGATTCTAGTTCACTTTGTGATATTTCATTGAAAAAAGAAGTAGTTTGAGTGAAAGTGGAAATTATTTATTTATTTAGCGTATGGATACAAAAAAAGGAAATCACAAAACAGATATATAAACATTTTATAGATGCCAGGAAATAGCTTCTGATGACAGGCTAATGATGTCGTCTGTGTTATCCATATATGACAGCTCTGGGCAGTCGAGCAAGATGTGCTCCATCGATTGAACGGGAGCGCCACATAAGCAGGACGGGTCAATAGTGTGACCCCCTCTGGCTAAGGTATCGTTGCATCTCCCAGTAGAGGTGCGTAGCCGGTTAAGGTTGCACCATGCTTTCCTCGGTAGTTCAAATTCAGGTTCTCTGCCTTCGTTACTGAATATTGGACTTTGTCTGAGGGAACTCGCCCACGACGATAACCAGGATTCTTCCAGGGAGAAGTTTTCGGCACTTAACTTTTTTGTGAGTTCTATCGGGGGGTGTCATGACCGCAGTCTCAGGGTGGTGGAATTTTCAATCTCAGCGCAAAATGGGATTCTCGCATTATCTCGGATTTTGTGGAATTCTTTGAACAAGCCCTGTTTTCTTCTTAGATCGTGTGTGGTCTTAGGGTCCCAGATATTAATCTCATGGTGGTGTTCAGTTGGGGCTCCATATTCTGCAGTCGAATAAACCAGCGAGAGAGCAGAGGTGCGTAGGCAGTTTGCAGAGGCACCCCAGGAGGTGCCTGCCAGTTTTTGGATCACGTTGTTTCTTGACTTTAATTTTTGCGAGGCTTTGGTTAGATGAGGCTTGTACGTCAGAGTTCGGTCTAAGGTGATACCGAGCTATTTTGGGGTGAAATTGTGCCTCAAGTATACACCATCAAGCAGAACCTGCAATTCTCTTCGAGCCTCTCTATGATTGAGGTGGAAACAGCAGATCTCAGTTTTGGTGGCACTTGGTTGTAGGCGCCAATGCTTGCAATATGCTGACAGCTGGGTCAAGTCTGAAGTCGCTACCTGTTCCAGAGTTCCAAAGGACTTGTGCTTAAACGCAAGCGCCATGTCGTCGGCGTAGTTAAATTTCAGGGAGGCCGCGTCTGGAAGGTTGCAGGTGTATATGTTAAAAAGTGTTGGGGCGAGCACCGACCCTTGCGGAAGACCGTTGTTGAGCTTCCTGGTTTTGCTGAGCTTGTCATTGAGGAAGATGTTGAATAACCTGTCGTTCAGCATCGTGCATACTAGGTTGCAAATTTTTATGCAAGGGATGATCTGGAAAAGCTTGTACAGGAGGCCCTTTTTCCACACAGTGTCGTAGGCTGGTGTTAGGTCAATTTCAATTTCTGTTGGAAACCGTTTTCAATATAGTTTGTTAGGGCCAAGACTTGGTCGGTGTAGCTTCTAGATTTCCTGAAACCTGCCTGCTCGTCCGGGATAACTTTATCAATATCAGTTCATATTCGGTTCAGGATCATGCGTTCAAGGAGTTTTAGGCCGAGAGGTAGGAGCGCAATTGGGTGGTAGCTTTCTGGGGCATCTGCAGATTTGCTTGGCTTAAGGAGCGCGATGACCTTTGATTTTTTGAAGGACGTAGGAATCTCTGCGGATGATGCGGATGTTTCAAAAATTCCGGATAAATTCCGTCTGCGCCTCCTGCTGTTCCGGATTTTATGGAAGAGAAGGCAATATTGACATCGGCTGTAGAGAATGGAGCTGAGTAGGTCGCATGTGTAGCCAAGTTTCTTCGTAAATTTTTGTACTCTTGATTGATGTGCGTTGTGAAAGATTTATCTGGTTTAGCTTTCGATAGTTTGACTATATGGCTAGCTACAAGATTGGTGTCGATGGTTGGTTTTGTAGCAGATGGCAAGTTTGACGAGTCTAGTTTTCGAAGTAAGCTCCATGCCTTCCGGCTCGAGTGTTTGAAATCAACTTTGGTGACCATCTCCATCCATTTCTGTTTCCTGTTTTCGTCTACGCTTTTCATAAGCTCGTTCGCTAAGTTGGAGTTACCATTTAATGGGATGGGATGCAGGGAATGTATTCCCTGCGGAAATCCCCCGGGATACACAGCTTCGCCGTTGATATAAAAGGCCACTAAGTCGGTCGAAATTGGATGGTGTTGGAGGAATGAATCGAATGGCGTCGTCGACTTTCCTAGAGAACTTTTCCCAGTCTGCCTTCTGAAAATTACACTTTGCCTTTGGGGTCGAGTTTACTATCGGGATCTTACAACTGACATCTATTATGACTGGGTGGTGTTGGCTATTTGGGAAGTCATCTTTGATTTTTCGAGATGCGTTTAAGGGGCCGTTTTCTGATCTGCTTACAAAGCAGAGGTCAGAAGGTGCCCTTGTCTTTGGCATCGAACACCAAGTGAAGACCATGTGTGTCCGCCCATTCCATTAGCTTTTCTCCATTTTCGTCATCTTCTTGGTAGAGGCTGTGATGGCTATTGAAATCTCCGATGTAGATGCATGGGTGGGGGTAAAAGCGGAGAACTTGGTCCGGCCACGGCACATTTGGGGGTTTGTAGACGTTGACAATGTGGGTGTCACTGACCTTTATAGCGATTGAGAAATCTTTGAAGGGGTCTCTGCACTCGACTACCTCCACGTCGTTTATGTTGCATCTGGCGTAGGTGGCGATACCATACGATGGGTGGTTTATTGACGCAATTAATTTGAATCCGTGAATTTTCCAGCGATTGGCAAGTGCGTCATCTGTTGGAGTGTGGGTTTCCTGGATCACTGCTACATCTATATTTTCTTCTGTTAAAAATCGAGACAGTTGGTCTGACTTAGATCTACTTATGCTTTCTACATTAATTTGACAAATACGGAGTGACTGTCCGATAGTCCTAGATCGTATCTGATACATTTGGTGTTTGTGAAGTATAGTAAGGAAACTTACTGTTTGGGGTTTATGGTCTTTCTTCGAGTTTTGGTATCTTTTCGTTGTGGTAGCCAGGAGATCAATTTTGATAAAATTTTTGACATGATTGTTTGGCGTCCATTAGTTGTAGTTCATTTTGCATTACCCAGGATGCACCGCGAGGAGGCGAACTACTTTGCATCCCAGTGGAAAGTGGAAATAATTTTATTAATATGGAAAATAAAAAGAAAATGAGTGAAAAAACAAAAGTCGATATAATGACTTTACAAAATTAAAAATTAAGTGTTCGTGATATAGCGCGAAAAGTGGGTTGAAGCGGAGTGGATTAAGCAAGTCGTCAGTAGCTAAATTCATCAATCAATTCGAGGCAACGGGCTCATTGCAAAGAAAAAAGGGGACAGGTTGCAGAAGAAAGACCACCAGCGCTGAAGATCGGCTTTTAAAACGAATAAGTCTGCGTGAACGATTCAAAACTGCTGAAGTTTTAAGGAGAGACTTTGTAGAGACTGGAGGATCAAAGATAACCTCACTGACTGTAAGACGAAGGCTTCAAGAATCTAGCTTGAAAGCAAGAAAACCTGCCAAAAAACCATTTCTAAATAAACGAAAGCACCTAAAACGTTTCCAGGGAGCCAAAGATAATGAAAACTGGACCATAACGAATTGAAAAAATGTGATCTTCTTAGATGGGACCAAGTTCAACATATTCGGCTCTGACGGAACACACACGTGAGGCGAAGAACTCAAGGATGATTTGTGTATGCTTTTCCCATCACGGCGCTGGATGGCTGGATCTAATAAATGGAACGGTTCACACAGAAAAATATAGAAAAATATTGGAAGACAATCTGCTACCATCTTTAGAAGAACACTTACCATACTCAGATAAGCTGATTTTCCAAGACGATTAGTAAAGTGCCATTTTTTTACATACCCCAAAATATTATCAAAACGTTCGCAAAGTTTTATTATTGTAAATGCATTTTTTTATTCCAGGTCAAAAATTTTCTAGCCGAGAATATTATTGCAACACTGGAGTGGCCTGAAAACAGCCCTAACCTGAACCCGATTGAGATCCTTTGGTCCATAATTAAGGCTCAGGTAGCGAAGAAGAAGCCACGGACAATAACCGTGTTGGACAAATTCATTGAATTCATTGTGGTATGAGGAAGTCGCACTGGATACTTTACACAGCCCGACCGGATATAAACCGTAATAAAAAAAGGAGGGGCTACAAAGTATTAACATCTTCAGTTCTCGGAAGTTTGAGAAGCCTGTTTCCTGTAAAAACAATCATAAACTCGAATTCAATAAATACTATCATTATGCTTACACATTTACTCACTTGTTTTTCTTTAATGAAACTTAAAACAATTTGAAAATGTTTGTATTAGAGTCCTTTTTTCGGAAATTGGTTTATTCTTTTCCGAATCTGAAATGTATTTCAACAAATTAACGTTCGGTAAAGATGGATCTTGATTATCTTTAAAACCTCCAAAATTACCCTCCGTTTGAATATAAGGATACATACATATGTCGTTATTTAATAAGACGGCTTTGGCATTGAAATTCGGATTTTACACGTTAGGCTTTATTTCTCTTATTGTTTATATTGCAAAGCCTATCAATAGCAGTGGCTGGTGTAGTGCGCGGAGGAGCTATATGAATGCGTAAAAATGTTTCTAAAAATGTAATAAAAATGATTTGCCTCCAAATCTATTTCAATATTTTTTTTCCACATGTTAGGTTTCGCTTCTTTTAAAATGACATTTAAATTTCTTATATCAACAACGTTGGAAGTTGTTAATTTTATTTATAATTCATCGTCTTTAACCCTTTGTGGCTACAAAGGTGTTTTTTCAACCGGGACCGACATTAGTGGGTTATAAAATATAAGAATTTAGAGTTAACTGCCAGAACACAATGCTTCAAAAGCGTGAAGTGGTCTGTAAAGCTGAAGTTGATTTCAGTCCTTTTTTAGCCTCCGTTTCACCTTCATAATTCTGTTCGCGTCATTGAATTTGTATGTATTTCAACTCACATTCACGCTTTAGTTTCATCGATACCATTGTGTTCTGGCAATAACTGCCACGGGTGGGAAACTTTTATATGCATGTTTAATATATTTTATCCTGCGTGTCTTCCCAGTGAAGAATTGAGAAGCGCTTCCTAAAGAGGGAACTCAAAAGCAATAACAAATCTTATACGAAAGTAAATCTTCGTAGTGGTGTATGCATCTATAATTGATACTCGGAAGCATTGTGAAAGGTTATGTGGAAGAGTTTAGTTTCGTCCTCCAGAATGCATATTGCATGATTTTCTGGGATGATTCGACAATGCTTCTGATTATCAATTCTGGAAGTATTCCATTTATATCATTTTTCTTAACAAAAGCAAAACTTGATGCCTTCTTCAGGAAGCGCTTCTCTATTTCCCGCTGGGTTCTTCTGTAAACCCCTGTTTTAAAGAGGTTCTTTATGAATCTAAGAGTCGTGGAATAGGGAGTATTCTGCGAAAGCCGAGTTGCAGGTTACTGAACGCGTCTATGGATTGTGGACAGTGTGACCAGAATGGAATATAATATTCCACTACATGTTTGGTGATAGAAAAAGAAAAGCCTTTGGAAGAGGTGGTATCTGCAAAATTGGACAGGAAACCCATCTTGTCACTAAAGCTTAAGAACTCTCTAGTTTTACTAACGGAAGCAGAGTTCTTTGGACTTACAAGAAATAACATAAGATCATTAGCTTTCCAATTAGCTGTAAAAACAAGATATCAAATCCATTTGTATTCACAAAGAAAACTGTAGGTAGAGACTGGCTTCGTAGACGTTATCCACCACTATCATGCCGTCAGCCGACTGGAACGTTTATAGCTCGTGCAAAGGTATTTACTAGGGATAATGTCACTATTTTCTTCGATCTGCTAAAAAAAGAATTGAACACTTACCATTTCTCTGCAAATAACATATACAATGTAGATGAAACGGAAATTTCTATAGATCCACCCAAAATGCCAAAAATGTTAGAAAGCTAGAAAGCAGATAGGGGCTCTTACTTCAGCTGAAAGAGGCTTTAATAACTTCCATTTTGTGTATGAGCACAGGTGGATCGTTTGCAACACCGATGTTTATTTTCCCTAAGAAGAGGGACACCAAGAGGATCTGTTCATGCTATTCATCCCTCCGGGTGCATTCAAACAAATTTATTTACAAAATGGTTCGAGCACTTTATTGCAAAAGTGAAACTTTCTCTATCATCTCCTATGTTGCTCATAATGGACGCACATTCAAGCCATATGAGGAACATTGAAATCATACACCTGGCTAGAAATAATAATGTTCACCTTCTTTCAATTCCTCCATACTCAAGTCATAAAATTCAACCTCTTGACAAAACGTTCATGGGACCTTTGAACACATATCTGACAGAGGAAATCAGGCATTGGGTGATAACTAATACAAGAGCCTTAATACATTTCGGCATAATTGAATTATTTGGTCGATCTTATTTGAGAACTGAAACTGGATAAATTGCAGTTAAAGGATTCGCATCCTTTTGATAGACATATACCTATACCTCGTATGTAAGAACTACGATTTACTGGCAGCAGAGAAAGTTGGTGCAACTGTTATGAATTTGGACAATACAAACCCCCTTTAAATAAATATTACCTGATGTTCAATCTGAGATAGTGCAATCAGAAGCAAATCCAGATGAAACAGAACCTCGCTTCTCAGAATCTTCCTCTTTTACTGGTGTAAGGTCAATTTCTTATGTGACGCACAATGAAATTTCTCCGATTCCTCTTCGAATTAAAAAGATTTCGAATCGTGGAAGAAAACCTGAAAGCCAGAACTGATTTCATCATCACCGTACAAAAAGGCTCAAGAAGAAGCTATTAAACAAAAGGTTGCAATGAAATTCAACAAGCGAAAGACAGGGCCTGAAGAAGAAATAAAAATTGGGGACAAAAATGGAAACAACATCGCTCACAGAGAGAAAAATCATTGTACAGAAGAATCCACTTCATCAGAAAGTGATGACAATTTTATTCTAGACGACATATCAGTTCCAAGTCCTGATAGAACTAACCGGGAAGATACCAAATGCATTTATTGCTCCAGTCTACATATGTATTCAGATAGGGGAGGAGAAACATGGGTACAATGTGTTTCATGTGAAATATGGGCACATGAAGACTGTACTGGCATCGAAAACTAATATTTTGTTTCTGAATTTTGCTGTTTACAGATTGACAGATCTAGAAATAGGCTGTGTTTATTATGGACCACCCCAGTCCATATTTTTTTACACAACGTGGTCCATATTATCCGCACTTTCAAAAAAGTGTAATATTGAAGTTCCTTTAATTTTTTGTTTATATAATTTATTTTTGTTTCTTTGACTGCTTTAAAAATGATTTTTAAGACAAAATAAAAAATAAATTAATTGAAGCTAAATTGGCGGGTTTATTTCCAAAATCGTTAAGCTACCTACTAAAGGGCGACCAGATAGCAATGATAGTTTTTCCAATTATTATGTTTCAGCAGCTGGCAAAGCTACCGATGATATCCAGCTGTCAAAATATTCAGTAGGGTTTGCCATTTTATCATGCAGCGTTCAACGCTTCCCCAACATCTGGAAATTATTAAAAAATTTTATCGAAATTCCGACTCAGTTGTGAATACGCAATGTGAATTTCATCGTGAGGTCGGTCGTCATCATGGCTTCAGTGCGCAGGCAATTCGTCGCACTGTGGAAAAGTTTGAGCATGAGTACACTATTTTGGACCTTAGTCCACCAACCAGACAGAGATCAGTGCGAAGTGAAGAAAACATAGCCGTCTTAGCGGCCAGTATCGAAGAAGACCCAGAAATGTTGATTCCACGCCGATCAGCTGAATTGGACATCGCAAGGCTTATTTTGCAGTTGGATTTGGGCCTACATCCATACATGATTGTGCTAACGCAAGAATTGAAGCCGGACGACCATAAACAATGTCGTTAGTTCGCTAATTGGGCGCTAGAAATGTTGGCAGGAGATTCGGATTTTGGCCAAAATCGACCACAATCTACAAGTATTCGACCAAGCATCAATCCACAAAGATTGACTGTTTGGTGCGGTTTATGGCACGGCGGCATCATTTCGAAATGAGGAAGGAGACACCGTTACCGTCAATGGTCGTCGGTATACCGACTTTCTGTGGCCAGAGCTCGACAGCATCGATATATCCGAGCTGTGGTTCCAACAAGATGGCGCTACATGCCATATAAGCGACTCATCGCTCGAAGTGGTGAAGGAGAAATTGGCGACTAGGTCATCTCACGGCGAGCGTTCGTCAATTGGCCGCCGCGATCATGCGACTTCACACCCCTTGATTAATTTCTCTGGGGCTACGTCGAGTTCTTAGTCTACGCTAACAAGCCACCTACTTTGGACGAGCGCAAGGCCAACATTCGAGACGCTATTGAAGGAATAACGCAGGACATATTGGACCGAGTCATCAAAAATTGGACCGACCGCGTGAAGCACTGCCAGCGAAGCAGAGGCTGCCATTTAAATGCAGTGCTATTTCGTACATAATGGCATGAATGTAGCTTCAAAATAGAGCCAGAATCAATTTCATAACTCACACTGTTGTTGTTTTATTTAAATTTCTTTTCCTATCTTTCTTATCTAGTCAACCTATACTACCTTAGATCAACCAAACCGAGATTTTACCACATAATTTGTGGCGTAGTCTTTTCACTTAAAAGAAAACGGCTACTACGGTCCATTTGTAACCGAAGGTCAAGGATTCGGGCGAAATATTCACAATAAGACCTAATCAGCACCGGAAATAGCTTCGAGAAAGCAAAATACAATTAAGTAATTGTATGGACGAATTGTAGAGAATGTGAATGTCTATCTATTTCTTTAAGCCGATATTTTTCAGTTTTTAATTAAAATATTTATGAGAGGGCATTTTTTTTTTTTTAAATGGGCATGTCTGTTGGTGAATTTCAAAAAAGTTTACAGTTGCACTGCTTCGGGTTCGAAGAACGTTATATACCAAATTTCATCTGCCTAGCTCAAAATTTAAGGCCCAAGAAGTGGTGACATACAAACGGACAGAAGGACATGGCTAGATCGATATACTTTTCGATACTTTTGATGGTCTACCGTTATTATTTCTCTCTGTTATAAACTATGTTTCAAAATTAATATACACTGTGTATACAAATAAAAATAAATAAAACATCAATTTTATTTCGACATTAATAGACAGTATTTCCCAAAATTGATGTTGTAACTACCCGGAAACAGAGCGTATTCAGATCAGATTTAGTCTGTGTGAGGCATACCAGGTTTTGATCGTAGAGCGATTCGGGCTGATTATTTTTGTACTGCATTGAAAAAACAGCAGATGTCTTGTATAAGGGAAAATATAAAAAGAAACTACACACGGCGCTCAAATTTTATCTGGTAATTTATTTGACGAGAACTACATACATAGACAGCAGTGGCGTGGAAATTTCAAGAGAGGGAAGCCGAAAAAATTTTAAGTGAAATGTTTTATTCAAGACTTACCATTTTGGTGCTTATTCGAAACACAGACTTAAGATATGCAATCTAAGCCACCTTTATTATACTTGGATACATTGGAATTTACGTAGACAATGAGCTCATCGCATAAAAAAGTGGCTTCGAAAGAAGCCGTTCTGGGCAGAATAATCTATATAAGTTATTGATAACTCGGTGCGTTGTTAAATATAACAAATTTAGCAATTACAATTATGTACTAATTATTTGTACTCTAAAGCTATCCTACGATTTTTTTTTACGAATTCTGCTAAAACTCTTTCATAAAAATTTGACTTATTTTTAATTTCTAAAACAAGGTGCTTTTCGATAGATAAAAGTGCCAGGTCTGACAGTCTTTCTTCTTTGTGGAAATTTCTTAAGTATGGACTATTTTTAAAAGTCGAAAAAGATCTTTCGATAGAGGCCTCAGTCAAAGGTAGGGTTAAAAAGATTTCACACAATGTTAGAGTTTGAGAGAAAGTATCTCTAAGCATTTCCGTATTCAAATGCTTATAAAGTTGAAAAACATCAAGCTTTTTAACTGAAGGGGTAGTGTATAAAACTTTGAGTTCATTTTTTAAAGAAGTAAAATAAAAAAATGCCAGGAAATGGGGTAACTAAAGAAGATATTTTGTCATCCGGCATTGAATTAGAAAAATATTCATATTTTGATTTGTTTAATAAATCAAAGAAAATTTATGAAAAAAAAAAAAAACTAAATTCTTTGTCCCGCAGTTTGTACAACAAACTTTCGGGCATAACCAGAGTATCGTTATCCCATTCTCCTGGTTCGCATAAAATCTGTTCAAAAGTTTTTATAATATCTTCTCTGCAATTGAATAAGACGTTCACTATACGCGAATGATATTGCCATCGAGTCTCTCATCTCAGGAATGCTTTCTAACGATTTAGATAACACTACATTCAGAACATGGGCATAACAGGGAATAAAAATAACCATTGGATTCTTATTTGGACTCCACCATGGGCACCGGACAATTCGGCCGCACCATCGTAGGACTGACCTATTAACTTTTCTTTACAATTAAATCTATCTAATACATTTATAATTTTATCGCACAAAATAACCGCGTTTCGACCGACACTCACGTCAAAAAACCTAGAAATCTTTCTTGTGTTCTATTTTCTACTACATAACGCACTACAATACTAAGGTGTTCTCTGTGGCTCACATCCTGTGATTTGATCCTTAATTTCGGATTTGATGACTGCAGCGATACTATGTATCAAGTTATTTTGAATGTCATTGAAGAGGCCGGAAAAAATGGATTTTTGGGAACTTGAACTTTGTTCTAAATGCGAATCCATTAAATGGTCGTACTTAGCCATGGTATGAAAGGGTTTCAATATAATTACCACGATTATCTGATCCAGATTTTTCGTCGTGACCACGGAATGCCAGCTCTTGTTTTCCTAGAAGAACTACAGTGTCTATGAAACGCTTCATTAAATCGCGATTGCAATCAACTTTTCTATTATGAGCCTCGTAAGAATTCCCTAAAGAAGTCTCTATGCGATATTCGCCAAATTCATGCAAATGCAAGCAGCTGCATATATGCTTTTCCGTTTGAATATGTTTTTTGGAAGAATTAATAAAATTGTTTATATCAAAGAAATCTGTGTGACTCCAAACACTAGGAGAATTAGAAAAAAGAAGACAAGGAAAACAAAACATGCTATTTAATTTGCAACTGCCAGTCAGCCATGGATTCTTTTTGTAAAAAGACTCATGAAAATGTTTCTGATACCCATCCATTCGCGTATAATCAATTTTCATTGATGGTGTCAAGCGACCTAGTTCTACAACTTTTTTTTTTTTACAAAAAAAGAAAGTTTACTAACTCGTGGGTTTCTTTTAGAAGAAAATTAGTTAAACAACACTCAAAATTAACTAGAGACATCTTGTCTAAGAATAATAAGACTGTTCAATGGGGCACCTCTTGAGTAGATTTATAATTACTTACTTGGTATATAGCTACTAACTATTCACTCACTATTTTATAATAATTTAATAATTTCAAACACTAACTTAACTACCAATATGTAATTGTTAAATTTTTAAAATTTTCTAATAATTAGCAGTCACAAAAATCAAAAAAATTTTGCATCCGAATTTTCAATAAATCACGCACAATTACACAACCGCTTTGCAACCGTCATTTGAAATTTGCAAAAAAAAAAAAAATACCCAACAAGTAAGAAAAACCTCAAACGCCGTTCGAACCACTACATCACCCAATAACTCGATTTTCGTCGGCTTATTTTGTTGCCTACAAAACAAAAAAACAAAACTCCCTCGAACTATAACCTTTCTCCTCCACCAATGTTCATCCACAAAAGCCGAGAAATCGCGGGTTATTTTCCTCATAAGCGAATGTATTGTAGCATAATAATAACTACGCGCCTATGTCTATGCAGCAAATTCCGAAGTGACTTTCCATTCTGGCAGAATTTTGGTTCAAACTGTCCTTCATTCGAGGTTCGTGTCTGGGACGAAGTCTCCACAGCTCATGTCAACGAAAGAGACAAATAATATTAGGGATAATATTAGGGATAATATTAGGGAATTATAACTGCAAGAATTATTTCTCTTGTTCCAGTGGTCGAAGAATTTGCTAGAAGTTTCTGGCTATCAGAAACTTCTGCTATATAAGGACAGATGGCGATCAAAAAAAACACACAGTTGGTTTAGAACCGTGGCGAAGAGATTGGAAAAGTGATAATGGGCGAAGTTGTAATTTGGCGATAAATTGAAAGTTGAGAGTGAACAAGAAAAAGTAATTAGTTTGGATTTGTGAATTAAGTAATTGAAAGGAGATAAAGTGATTTGAGAGGAAAGATACATTGTAAGAAAAGAATTTGCGAAGAATAGTATAGTGTGAACTTGAATTGTTCTATAGAGTAGAAAATAAAGAAATAATTTCACAGAATAATTGTTTTATCTACTCGAGCCGTAGCTCGCATATTACATTGGTGTCAGAAGTGGGATAAAACTTATTCTGTGAATAACTATTTCCGTGGTGTGAAATTGCACAAGAAAAAAAAAAAAAAAAAAAAAAAAACGATTTCTGCGTTGAGTTAATTAGTTGCGCAAAATGGGTCGCAAGTTGGGAAAACTAACTATAATTCAACTAAAGGCAGAACTCAGTAAGCGGAATCTCGACACAACTGGGGGAAAAGATGCCCTACTGATTCGGCTGGAAGAAGCAGTAACGCAGGAAGGTGAAAATCCGCATGACATAGAGTTTGACGTGGAAGAGGAACCAGCAAGTACAGTAGCCGACCCGGGTATAACAAGTCTGCTCCTGCAACTTAAGTTAGTCATGGACGAACAAAAGAAAGCAATAGAAGATCAAAGTCATAAGCTCGATGACCAAAAGAATTCTCTAGAACTTAAGCTGGATGAACAAAAGAAAGCGATGGACGAACAAAAGAAAGCAATGGGCGACCAAAGGAATTCTCTAGAACTTAAGCTGGACGAACAAAAGAAAGCAATGGACGAACAAAAGAATTCTCTAGAACTTAAGCTGGATGAACAAAAGAAAGCGATGGACGAACAAAAGAAAGCAATGGGCGACCAAAGGAATTCTCTAGAACTTAAGCTGGATGAACAAAAGAAAGCAATGGACGAACAAAAGAAAGCAATGGACGAACAAAAGAATTCTCTAGATGCTCTGGAAAGTAAACTTGATGAGCAAAACAAGAACTTGGAATCCAAATTCGAAGTGATCGAAGAAAAAATCGAGAAGGTCGAGACGCAACTCGAAAAAGTCGAAATTAGATTCGATGAAAATTTTGAGAAACATGAAACTCAGTTCGGGAAGATAGAGACTCAGTTTGAAAAAGTGGATACGCAATTCGAGATAGTAGGAAAGCAAGTCGAAAATCTTGCTAAGGAGCTCAGCAACGTGAAGAGACAGAAAGCACGGGAATATTCCACTGACGGTCTGAGAAGAAAGGAGATGCAGCCTCCTATCTTCGATGGTCAAACATCATGGCCAATTTATAAAAGGCAATTCGAAGCGGCCGCAATGACCAATAGCTGGGACGATGAAGAGAAGTCTATTGCACTCACGCTTGCACTGAGGGGTCCAGCTGCGGAGCTCTTGCAGACCATCCCGGAAGATAAACAGCAGAACTACGACTCTCTGGTTCAGGCTATCGAGATGCGGTTTGGGGATGAACACATGCAGCAGGTGTACAGGGTTCAGCTGCGTAGTCGAGTCCAGAAAAGGGGGGAAACGCTCCAACAGTTGCAAGCGGATATAGAGCGACTAGCCCATCTTTCATACCCTAAAGCCGGTGAGGAGCTTATCAACGAAATGGCGGTGGAAGCTTTTATTCAGGCCATAGAGGACAGACAACTGCAAATGGCTGTAAGGATGGCTGAAAAGCGAACACTCCCCGAGGCATTGGCATTCGCTTTGTCAATGAAGGCTGCGGAGCAAGCATACCAGGGAATACACCGTGTCAGGGAAATGTCCGTCGTGGAATGCTCATGCCAGAGAACAGCCGTCATGGATGAAGACAGAGCTCGCGGAAGTCAAATCCGTTGCTGGAATTGCAACCAAACCGGACACCTACAACGGCAGTGCAGAAGTGCACCTAGACGAGGAAATTGTCCACATTGCGGAAGTAGGAGAAGCAGAGAGGAAGCATCCTGTCGGTCAGACTTCCCAAAACCAGCAGTCGGGGGATGCGTAAGGACCAACTTCGCGGGGCAGAAGTTGGTTACTGGAATCGAGGCCCCCAGGACCACCATTCAAGTTTCGCAAACCAAACGGGGTAACAAGAGCCTGACAGTGGAGGCACTAATCAACAAGAAGAAGTGCGTAGCCACCATCGACACAGGTGCCACCGCCTCCATTGTAAGAAGAGATATCGTCAAAGGCTCCTGGCTGCACAACACCAACAGCTACTGCCTGAAGACTGCAACAGGGGAAATGGCGAAGGTATTTGGAGAAGTTCGTCTTACGATTACTCTGGCAGGACTGACGTTCGCCCATGCGTTTCTGGTGGCAGACATATGCGACGAGTGCATCATCGGAATAGACTTCATGAAAGCAAATGAAGTAATCTTGGACATCGGGATGCAAGTACTGAGGTATCGAAATGTGGAGATTCCGATGGTGTACGGAAATGAGAATGCCGTAACTCTCAGGACAGTCATCAGCAAAGACGAAGTTTTGCCGCCGTCTTCAGAGACAATCATTTGGACGAAGCTGGAAGGTGATCTTGGGAGCCACCGATTCTACATAGTAGAACCAGACCCAGAGAAGAATTCTCAAGACTACATCGTGGGAAAGACGTTAGTCGAACCAAAGAACACCATGGTTCCAGTGAGAGTTTTGAACGCAAGACCACACACTGTCAAACTAAGGCGAGGGGAGGTGACTGGAAAATGCACGCCGATTACCGCCGTCGCAACAATATCTGAACGTGATGCTCCAAAACCTCTCCCATCACCTTGGACAGCGGAAACGAGAGAGACGATTCTCCAGTCCAGTGAGCTGAATCAGGAGCAGCGAACTATGGCAGAGAATCTTATCAATGAGTACGCTGATGTATTTGCCTCACAGGACGGAGAATACGGCCGAACACACCTGGTACAACATCGAATAGACACTGGTGATACTAGACCAATTCGTCAGCCTGCTAGGCGCCTTCCATTGGCAAAGCAGACAGAAGTTGCAGAGATGGTGTCGGCAATGGAGAAAGAAGGTGTGATTGAAAGTTCCAAAAGTCCGTGGGCATCACCGGTTGTACTGGTTAAGAAGAAAGATGGCAGCACGCGGTTCTGCGTGGACTATCGGCAGCTCAATTACGTCACCAAGAAAGACAGCTACCCTCTGCCACGGATTGACGACACGCTAGACACACTATCAGGAGCCCGATGGTTTTCCACTCTCGACTTGAAGAGTGGCTACTGGCAGGTACAGATCCATCCAGAAGACCGGGAGAAAACCGCCTTCACCGCAGGAAATGGGCTATGGCAATTCACGGTAATGCCATTCGGGCTGTGCAATGCTCCGGCGACTTTCGAGCGATTGATGGAATGTGTCCTGCAAGGGTTAACATGGAAAACCTGTTTGGTATACTTGGATGATGTCATCGTCGTAGGAAAAACGTTTGCGCAACACCGAGACAATCTAAGGGATGTATTTCAAAGGCTTCGAAGTGCCCACCTGAAGCTCAACCCCAAGAAGTGCGCCCTGTTTAGAGCGGAAGTCAAGTACCTGGGACACATAATTTCAGCGAAAGGAGTGAGAACCGATCCGGAGAAGGTCGAAGCGGTGAAAAACTGGCCAGTCCCCAAAGACAAACACCAACTAAGGAGCTTCCTGGGCCTAGCCACCTACTACAGACGGTTCGTGAAGGATTTTGCCGGGATCGCAAAGAACCTGCACCAGTTGACGGAAAAGGGAAAACAATTCAAATGGTCAATTGAGTGCGAGAAGAGCTTCAAGGCACTTAAACAACGGCTATGCGATGCCCCGATACTGGCTTACCCCACTCCCGGGGAAACGTTCGTTGTGGATGCAGATGCTAGTAATGTCGGGGTAGGAGCCGTACTCTCCCAGGTGCATGACGGCCAAGAGAAGGTGGTTGCGTACTTCAGCAAGGTGCTCTCTAAGCCAGAAAGGAACTACTGCGTGACAAGGCGGGAACTTCTAGCTTTGATCTTGGCTACGAAGCATTTTCACAAATACCTCTACGGGAGGAAGTTCGTTCTTCGCACAGACCATGCAGCCTTAAAATGGCTATTACAGTTCAAGAGTCCTGAGGGTCAGGTCGCAAGATGGATCGAAAGGCTGCAAATCTACGACTACGAAATACAGCATCGTAAAGGAAAACTCCACTCTAATGCGGATGCACTGTCCCGGAGACCATGCAGAACGGATTGTAAACATTGTGCGCGTCAGGAAGAACGGGAGCTGGTTTCCATCCAAAGAATGAGAGCCGAACCTATCGCCGGCTGGAGCGTAGATGAGATCCGGAACGCTCAGAAGGAAGACCCGGATATCGAGCCGATTCTGGCCTGGAAGGAGAACATGGAGAAACCGGATCATCAGGACATCTCTCACAGAAGCCCGACCTTAAAGGCATATTTTGCGCAGTGGGACTCCCTCCATGTCCAAGAAGGTGTTCTGAGAAGAAAATGGGAATCCTCCGACGGAAAGTCGTTTGTAATGCAGCTTGTCGTACCACGGACGAGGGTCAAGGAGGTGTTACAGGAAATGCATGGCGGGGCGACCGGAGGCCACTTGGGAGTGAATAAGACGTTAGAAAAGGTACGAGAACGTTTTTATTGGTTAAAAGCGAAGGAAGATATCGAAGACTGGTGCAGAAAATGCGACGTGTGTGCAGCTAGCAAGGGTCCGAGAATCAAAACTCGAGGTAAGATGCACCAATACAACGTGGGAGCACCTTTCGAACGAATCGCCATTGACATCGCAGGGCCCTTTCCGGAAACCGACAATGGTAATCGGTATATCCTCGTAGTGATGGACTACTTCAGTAAGTGGCCGGAAGCGTTTCCGATCCCTAACCAGGAAGCCAGAACCGTGGCGGAGCAGATCGTCTACAATTGGGTTAGCAGATTCGGTGTGCCCTTGGAATTGCATTCTGACCAAGGGCGGAACTTCGAGTCAAGAATCTTCCAAGAGATGTGTCAACTACTCGGAATCAAAAAGACAAGGACAACCCCGCTTCATCCACAGTCGGACGGTATGGTGGAGCGTTTCAATAGGACTTTGGACGAACATCTCTCGAAGGTCGTAGGTGACTACCAACGGGATTGGGACCGGCAGATTCCCTTGTTTTTGATGGCCTATAGAAGTGCCGTGCATAGCACTACTCGACATACGCCGTTCGAAATCTTATTTGGTGGAATAGCTCGTTTACCCAGTGAGGTGAAATTTGGATCTCCTACCAATGAGCCCAGAAATGAAGAAGAGTACGTGGCGGACCTTAGGGAAAGGCTTAGGGACATACACCAAAGGACCAGAAGCCAGATTAAGATGACGAGCGACCGCATGAAGACCAGGTATGATGCCAAGGCAACAACGTCAGGATTCCAGGAAGGAGATCTGGTGTGGCTGTATAATCCCCATCGCCAAAAGGGGAAATCACCTAAGTTACAGCGGAACTGGGAAGGTCCCTACAGAATAGTAACCCGCATCAACGATGTTGTCTACCGCATCCAGCGAGGACCAAGGGCCAAAATGAAAGTGGTTCATGTGGACCGACTGAGTCGATACAATGGCCGAAATGAGGATGCACTTGTTCGGGACGAACACGTCTAAGAGGGGGGCAGTGTAGCATAATAATAACTACGCGCCTATGTCTATGCAGCAAATTCCGAAGTGACTTTCCATTCTGGCAGAATTTTGGTTCAAACTGTCCTTCATTCGAGGTTCGTGTCTGGGACGAAGTCTCCACAGCTCATGTCAACGAAAGAGACAAATAATATTAGGGATAATATTAGGGATAATATTAGGGAATTATAACTGCAAGAATTATTTCTCTTGTTCCAGTGGTCGAAGAATTTGCTAGAAGTTTCTGGCTATCAGAAACTTCTGCTATATAAGGACAGATGGCGATCAAAAAAAACACACAGTTGGTTTAGAACCGTGGCGAAGAGATTGGAAAAGTGATAATGGGCGAAGTTGTAATTTGGCGATAAATTGAAAGTTGAGAGTGAACAAGAAAAAGTAATTAGTTTGGATTTGTGAATTAAGTAATTGAAAGGAGATAAAGTGATTTGAGAGGAAAGATACATTGTAAGAAAAGAATTTGCGAAGAATAGTATAGTGTGAACTTGAATTGTTCTATAGAGTAGAAAATAAAGAAATAATTTCACAGAATAATTGTTTTATCTACTCGAGCCGTAGCTCGCATATTACAGTATGTTAGACAAAGAAATCGCAAATAAACTTCTAAATACTATATGCCAGAAAGGAATAGAGTTGAAAGTTAGTACTGTGAAGAAATGAATGCATAAGCCGGAAAATGAACGGCTTCTCAAAAAAATTCATTGCACGCTGTGTGCGAGTTTGTGTATGAGTAAAAATGAATGAACAACCGAAGTGGTCGCAACATTTCATCTTCGAGCGTGTATAAAGTTATGAAAAATGGTTTGATGAACAAATAATTGAATGTGATGGTTGGCAAGTGGCAAAATAAAAATTGATGATATTTGAAAAGGGAAGCCGGAAGGAATCGGCTTGTATGGACGCCACGCCACTGATAGACAGTCTTACCCATTATAATGGGGTCTACAGCAGTATATCAGCTGAAATTCAACATTCACCAGCTCATTGAGTATATGTGATAAGACAGGTCGATGTGTGTGAACACTTTGTATTTATTACAGTCGCTCCTGCAAGTCTAAGTAGTCAGAGCTTATAAAATTGCCAAGGAGAATATTAATGAGGAATATATTCGTAACTTCAGACGAAACTGAGAATCTTTCTTACCAAACAAAAGCGCATCTCCTACAATCTATTCCGTTTAGTTGCGTAAGTCATGGACTACTCCAGCGAATCCTTGTGGTGATTTTGTCACAGATCATAATTATTATATGAAGAATAATTTCAGCACCGAAGGTCTCCATACGCGCATGTTATGCTCTGATGACGAGTTGAACTAAAAATCATTCCGGGCAAATCTTAATCCGAACCTAATGTATTCTTATTTATTAACAAAATTGTTTATGTTTGTTGTTCTATTGAGACTTTAAGTTCAGTAATACCATCAACGCCATGCTTTTTGTTTCAAGCCGGAAAGACCGTGGCGGTTTGACAATCCTTTTTTCCCTATTCGATAAATAGATGTTGAAAAGCGAAAAAACTAGCAAAACAGCTAGGTTTTAGCCGAATCTTCCTTCTGACATTAAATTCGAAGAATACACGTATTGGGAGTATACATTGTGTATAGAGGTATTAGCTGTTCAACTTACGATGTATGGAACAATCCATACTATAAGAAAGTGTAAGTAAAACGAGTAGTTAATTAAATATATAAGTAGAGCAAACAGTGGGATGCCTTACTTATTAAGGGCTATAGTGGTAGATGCGAAAGGGCATTACATGAAATGTAAATATATCTAACTTTTTTCTAAACACTTCAGAAATATTAAAGTATTTATTAGTACAGTACATCCCTAGTAGCGAGTGCATATTTTGAAGCAATTCTAGGAAATACAGAACCTATAACCGATTTCAAAGCGTATATTTCAGCGAAACGTTAGCCACCATTACATTCAACTGCCTCAATGTAATTGGTTTGATGTGATGAATTTTGCGTACTTCTTAGGATATTAGGAATGCATGTATCCAAATAATTTTCAATCGAAGCATAACGAAGAAGGTTATGAAGGTGAAGGAGATTGCGAGGAAAATAATGTGCCAAGCGGAAATTGGATAACGCTCTTGAACAATGATGTTAATCGTTTTCGTCAGTTCAACCAAAATCAAGACCTTGGAATCTTTTACCAGAAACAACTAATATTGTACATTGTCTGCCATAACACATATAAAGGATTATATAAAAATATTAAACAGAAATTCAAAAACTGCATGGACAAAATTTAAGCCTAAGTATGTACCTAATTTAATAAATTGAAGCGCTTTAAGAGAAGGAAGTTAGAGAAGTAGTTAATGTTCGGGGAGATAAGCGACGATACGTATGAGACTCAGAAGGGTGATGTAGACGGCAAGATGATGTCCTTGCCTTAACACGCGTTTCCAATTAAGATCAAAGGGGTTTTGTGCTACATATAGGTTTTGTGCTACACGAATGTTCCATTTCTATGCATTAATGCGCGGTGGGTCTGGTATTATTAAAATCTTCTGATTAAAGTTCTATATCAATAAATATCTCTTATCCATTTTATCAGATCCTGAAGGGAAGGCCCGTTTTTTAGTAAAAACACAAACAGTGCGGCCCCACAATTAAGGAATTATCAGCAGCCGTTGTCATATTAGAGAGAACATTTTGCTTCAGTGCTAAATCACTTAAGCGATGGCGATATGATCTCAAATTCGAATGAGTATTCCGAAGCAACAAATTCCCGAATACGCACGGCACCTCCCAGCAAAACAGAAATTATGGCAGCAATCAAGTCCCTCAAGAAAAACAAAGCGGTAGGTATTGTTTCAAGCGGCGTCAAACACATCAGCAGATCTGCTGCATCCGCCAATACAGAGAGCTTGGGATAGCGAACAATTTCCACAGAAGTGGAAAAGGGGGATGATCTTTAAGCTTCCGAAAAATTGAAACTTGATGGAATGCGGAAAATGGAGAGGTATATGTGGTCTTCCAGCTGTAGCCAAAATAATAGCAAAAATAATTCTGGACCGAATTAAAGAGCATTTAGATTCTACTCTCGACGTCGAACACGCAGGCTTTCGAGCTGGATCCTCCTGCATCGATCACATAAACACCTTACGGATTACAATCGAACAATGAATACAGGTCTCCGCTACATCTGTTGTTTATCGACTTCGAGAAGGCTTTCGACAGCTTGAATCGAGATGCTATTTGGCTGGCCTTGCGCAAGAGGGGCATCACGGAAAAACTTATAGCTATTATCAAGGCTACATACGAGGGCGGTAAGTGTCACGTCTTACACAACGGTAAGGTGTCAGAGGAATTTGGTGTCCAAAGTGGAGTACGTCAAGGATGCATTCTGTCACCACTATTGTTCTTGGTGGTTATCAGCGATGCACTCCGTGCAGCATTGACGGAAGGAAACAATGGAATATGTTGGACTATGACATCTTACCTTAAACACCTAGACTACGCTGACGATGTTTGTCTACTTTCACATCGGATAATGGACCTTCATCTAATGGCCCATAATCTAGAAACTGAGGCAAACAAAGTGGGGCTCAAAATAAACACGGCCAAAACAAAAGCCCTCAGCACTTCCAACACTTAAGCTCAACTTAACATTGCCGGACAGGAAGTCGAACAAGTTGACAACTTTCTATATTTAGGAAGTGTGGTCTCGGCTAACCGCGGTGGCACCCTACTAGACGTATGCAGTAGAATCGGGAAGGCTAAAGCTGCGTTCGGTATGCTATTCACAATCTGGAAAAGTAATGCTATCAGCTTAAGAACCAAACTGCGACTGTTCCGCTCTAACGTAGAATCGGTACTGTTGTATGGGTGCAGTACCTGGAAGGTGGACACCATTAACACACGCAGGCTGCAAGTCTTCGTAAATAAATGTTCAAGAATCATCTTGAGGATTTTTTGGCCGAACCAGATCTCCAACGAAATGAGAACGGGCCAAGAACCTATAAACATTACTATACGAAGGAGAAAGTGGCAGTGCGCCCTACGGCGCGAAGACAACTCCATTGCGAAATATGCCATGCAGTGGAATCCACTCACCCAAACAGGCAGAATAGCGGGACGCCCTAGGCAAACATGGCGCAGAACAGTTGAGTAGGAATCGAGCTCTATAGGAATGAGTTGGAGGCAGCTCAAACGCGTTGCAGAAGTACGAACAGGCGTGGTTGACGCCCTATGCCCCCGAGAGGTTAAAAGACCTAAGTAAGTAAGTAAGTTGTTTTCATATTAGAGAAAATATCTACATATTGAGATTAATATAAGACTGCAGTAAATATTTCATATTAATAAACCATTTTCTGACTTGCCGATTATAGGAATAGAGGACTGTCGGAAGCTGTCATCTGCAGGTGACAATTTGTATTTTTCAGCTTATTCAAAACTCCAATCAAAACCTCTCTGCCGAGAATGTAGACTTCACAGATCTTCCGCTTCATGCACGGTATATTATGACTGTCAACGTTGTCAACTCTTAAGCTATGGTTTCCTAAGAAAACGGTGCCGTTATCTAGCGGCCGGGATGTAGCGGTGGATAACGTCACTAAATCTTTATCTATACAAATAAGAAGGCGTTGGTTTCCTAGACAGCGTTGGGTGTGAACCTGACGTCAAATAGCGGTGCCCTTACTTTCTTAGCGGTGACAGATAATCGTTTAACGTGCGTGTTGGTGAACATGTTTAAATAAAATTGTGTTCAAAAGCGAATTGGACCATCGAAAATCATCATCAAAACAAAATCTGTGGAATAATATCGGGACTACAATTAAAAAATCAGGTATGTACATATGTATGTATAATGTAAATACTACATCATTTTTAATATGTATTTTATTGCATTATGTTAAATTTAAGAATATATAATATACAATAGATGCTCTCTTAAAAATAAGGTTATGTTGCCATTCAAGAGCCCCTGGGCTGTTGAAGTAATTTTTAAATATTTCTCGAGTCTAAGTGTAGTCCATTCTGGCACGGACATTATGTTCTGCCATAGGGATTACAGTTTTAGAGGGTAATCGAAGTGCATTATTAATATATTTTGGCCTGGAGCAAGAACTTTGCCTCCCATAGAACGTTATATAATATGCAGGCACATATAATCAAATTGTCTGTAGTTTCTGGGGCAGTAGCAATAAGTAGGAAAAAACAACTTTTGATAGATCGTGTTGAGGTTGCTGTCTTGGGTAAGGTTTCATTAAATTTTCGTGCAGAGCAAAAGCTTCATCTCCTACAATAACATGGGGTACAACATTATCCGTTCCGGGAAGTGCTTTTGGTGCTGGTATATTGAACCTGTTGTTTTTTTATCTTTTTTCCTATTATGCATTTTAGGTAGATATCAGCATCTTCTTCTTTACCATAGGAACCGGCATCAATACAATCTGCATCAACAACTGCTAGCAAAGCTTTAGAGTCATACTCCTTATAGTTAAAATAAAACGATCCACTGCTTTTAGGAGCCTTTATCCTTGCATGTTTTCCATCTATCGCCCCGACGCAGTTTTGAAAAAAATTTACTACTGATTTTTCGTAGTTGATTACTGGTAGGGGAGGGCATAGTTAACTTGAACATTCTTTCGATAATAGCCTCAGCAACTTCTGCCGAGCCTAATGCACCTCCAGTCGTAATGGGTACGAACATAGAGGAGCAATCCTTGAAGATCCTTGCGGTGAATGTGAATTCACTGATTAGGATCGAGCGAAGAGCCGTGTTGTTTAAGTTGCTTGAAGACCAAACCCTTGATGTGCTTTTGGTTAGCGAAACAAAGCTATCCCAGAAGCACAAATTGGGGCACAATAAATGCAGAATTGTCAGAAGAGACCGACCCAACTCCACACAAGGAGGAGGTGTTGCGATCTTCGTACGTAAAAAAAAAAAAAAAACTGCAATTTAAGGTAGTGTACAGCGGTGAAGTGCAAAGGTTACAGGTGCTGGAAGCGTGTATCGTGTGCATCCCTCTCCATAGTGGGAAGAGGATGTACATGATAGCACTCTATGCACCTGAAGCTACTCAATCTACGTTATTTATTTCAGAGCTCGAGATACTTTTTCGATGCCTAAGGCTAGAGTCGGAGGAGAATTATTTCCTAATGGCCGGAGATCTAAACGGCAAACATAGAGATTGGGGAAATAACACACCTAATCCTAGAGGGAATCTACTATTCAATTGGTGGGGTTGGCACAGTGTCGAGTATAAACTCGATTTGAAAGCTACTGATAGTCCGTCGTTTCCTAGAAGCGGCTCCTATCTGGATCTTATGCTGTTCGACGTACGGTTACAACTGACCGACACGGACCGACAAACTCTAAACTGCCTTCACACATTTGTGTATGACAGTGACCATTGTGGTCTCAGTGTCGTAATAACGATTCCCAAGGAAATTACGGAGTTGGAGGAGTTTCTCCAAACATATTCCTACAATTATAGTAGGACACTTTGGGCTCGCTTCTCCAGAACTTTGACAAGAGCACTCTCCTCGAACTCGTTCTACCCACCATCCAATAGGAATCTGTCAAACGAGGAGATTGACTGGTACCTAAAACAAATGGACGAGTCAATTAAACTAACTATGGACAGTACGATACCTCGGTATCAACATACTGACAACGCAGACATATTCCGCAATGCAACAATTGACGCACTACACCAACACAAAAGTAGACTGCTGTCGAGACTAAAAATCTTGCACAGGCAGTTTACTGACAGACAAAACTCGGAGGTTAGGACGCTGAAGTCGTTGATTAAAAACCTCCAGAAATTAATCAGAGAAAACTACAGACCTTCTGTAAATTTTCGAAATTTTTCATAACCGTTTTGTATAAATGTGGCTGAATTTCATTGATACGCCGTTCTATTTGCTTCTTCACGGCGTTGGTGGTCGTGGGCTTGTAGGCATAAACCTTAGACTTCAAAAAACCCAAAAAGAAAAAAGTTCAACGGCGTTAAATAGTATGATCTGGGCGGCCAATTCTGATCACCAAAAGGGGAAATTGAACGACCAGGAAATGACTCATTGCAGTAATTGAATTGTTTCTCGGGCTGCATGGCATGTGGCACTGTCTTGTTTAAACCACATATCATGCACATCCATATCTTGACACAAAAAAATGGATTATCATCTCGCGATAGCGAAGAATGGCCGAAGATTCTTCCAGCCCAAAATCTGCACCGAATAGTGACACGTTGTGGAAGCATTTGTTCGACAATTTGCCATCAAGATGAAAATAAGCCTCATCGCTGAAGAGGATTTCATTTGAAAAATCAGCATCCCCTTGTTGTTGTTCCATAATCCATTTAACGAACTCTCTTCGCTGTACGTATTCAGTAGGCTTCAATTCTTGAGTCAATTGCATTTTGTATGCATGAAGATGCAAGTTTTTCGTGAGAATACGTTGTAGAGATCTTCTCGAAATGTCCAATTCTTGACCACGGTACCGAATTGATGTTCCTGGACTCTCAACAACCATCTCACGAACTGCTTTCATGTTTTGTGTTGAACGACTTATTGAAGGATGGCCAGAGTGTTTAAGATCACTAATTGATCCAGTCTCCCTAAATTTTTGAATTAATCTCTTCACAGTTCATAAAGTTACATAAATCATTATTCCGATCATATTTTGTACGAAAATTGCGAACTGTAGCTGCCAAACCTTCATTATTACGAGTATATTGTTCAACAATGAAAACGCGTTGCTCTTTCTTGTAGCACTCCATTTTTAATAACACTGAACTGACAGCGTGACGCTGTTTTTTTTTTTTTTTTTGTTGGCAGCACTATACCGCACAAATGGCGCAAAATTCAAATCTTGCGTGAATTTTGGGACATCCTTTATAAATGCGGGTCGAGTAGAAACTGAATTGACTCAACTCGATCCCGCTCTGAGAGCTTGATCGGGAAAAAAAAAGCATTTATGCGTTATTTGTTTTTTTTTTTTTTTTTTTATGACCACGAAAAAACAGTTTGTTTGGATCATTTTAATTTGTTCCGATCATTTGTAATTTTTAAACACTTTCAAAAAAAAAAATAATATAACTTTAAAATAAACAAAAATAAAATAAAATGCAGCTGTGCTCATCTGGACTTAATTTCAATTCGGTGTGGTGAAATACCGAGGTCGAAGTCTTAACTAAGGAGTTAAACGAAATGTTTTATATACATATTTGTGAAAAAATATGTTCGAATAATTTGATTGATTGATTGACTTACAAGAAGGTCCTAACTCAATTTCAATGTTTCAATGTTTTATTTATTCTAATTTTTGTTATTACAATTTGATACAGACCTGCGAAGCTTATCTGCAGGAGATTGTGTTTAGAAAATTGCTTCTAGTCATCAAAATGAACAATTGAATTAAATGAGATTATTTAAATACATATAAGATAGTATGTTACTTTAAATTGACACACATTTTTTTTTTTTTTTTTTCAAATTTCAAGTACTATTTATATTAATTTTGGAATGGTGGGAATTGGTATTTACCTAATATCTTCTAAAAAATACTGTTTTAACTTTCTTTTCCTCTGTTTGACAACAATGATATTTTTTAGGCACTGTATATAATTAGGAATTGTGTACATTAGTTGTCTCCTGCCGTAGGCGTTGTAGAAGTGTGGTAGCTGGTACATTCCTTCCGCTCTTCTTCTGGTGTTAAAGGCATGATTGATTTGTATTCGGAAGCGTTGATCATCATAATACTCTAACGCCGCCGTCATTTTGATATGAGTTCTTCTTGTCGATATGAGTTTAAGTGCCCGATCTTGAATACTTTGCAGCTTATCAATATGTGTCTGCGCAGCACCTCCCCAGGCTAGTATGCCGTACCTTAGCCTGGACTCAATAAGAGCATGGTATACCTGCTTTTGCACGCAAGCTATTGATTTGTTCTGCAGACAAGCTAACGCCCTCTTAGCTTGCTCCTCAGATCGTTGATGTGTGGCTCCCAGAGGAAGTGGTTGTCAACAGTGACTCCTAGGTATTTATAAGTAGCCACTACTTCAATAACTTCATGGTTGACCTGGTTCTCGCAAGTAAATGTCTTAAGCCTGATTTCTGCTGCCGGGTATTGAGGACTGCGGATGTGCATAACTTTTGTTATAATGCATTCAACACAAGTCCATTGTTATGGCACCACTTCCCTATTTCGTCGAACTCGTTCTGCATCATCCTCGTTGCCTCGTTTATGTCCTTGTGACATACATCTATTGCGGTGTCGTCGTGGACTGATACTGACCGATATGAAACCAGATTGTGGGTGGAACTTATACGGTTACCTACCATTGAGTTGTGTTGGTCGCAGCAGAAAATTTTTAAAACATTTATATCGCAGATTATGACACGAAATAGATTTCAACTTCTCCTTCGTTTCTGGCACTTTTCAGAGAATTGATATCTTACAAACAGGGGCCTGCTTAGGAAAGAAAGACCTTTGATATATGCATATGTTGTGCAATAATTTAGCCATCGATGAATCAATGATTCCTTGGCGAGAACGTGTATCTTTGCGCCAATATTTGCTCGGTAAGTCACATAAATTCCGAATTTAAGTTTTTAAACTATGTATTGAATATGGATACACTCACAAATAGATTGTTATTGCGGGCAGTGTTTCAGAAATTAATCAATATAACGTAACACCACTCATACTGTAATGAAACTAATAAGTCCCTATTTTGATAAAGGAAGGTTATTATGAACTGATATCTATTATACGTCATTGAATTTTATTGAAGAATTGCTGAAATGCAGTACTCACTTTGTAGGAACTTTTAGGAAAAACGGAGTAAATTTCCCCAAGGATGTGATTAATGCAAAATTAAAACAGAACGAAGTAAAGGCATTAGCAAATTCTGAAGGCATCAATTTAATTAAAAGAAATGTGTACATGGTGAGCTCAAAATTTACAGCAGAGATGGTGAATACTAGCAAACAAAATTTGAAAGGTGAACAAATGTCGAAACCACGGATGGTTTACTAGTACAACAAATCGACTTGGCTGATCAATTGTCGTCGTGCCACTGAACTATCCGTAAGTTTGATAGATGGCGCCATCAAATTGCTAATGACATGTTATTTGGAACAGCTGTTGTTAATGCATGGCTGGTGCATAAGCAGCTAGGGTACCAATTATTAGATACTGAAGACTCTGACATTACGAAGTCACATAAAAATGTCATTATATAGAGGAAAGTGTTGAGACCGAAGGAACAAAATAAAAAAGGTAGCCTCAATTTATGGTCGAGAATATGGCAGGAGAAGAACTGAATTAGTTTCAACATACTGCAAATCATGGGAGACAAAACCTTTCCTATGTATACCTTCTTTTTGGGATTACAAATAAAATTTCTTTTAAAAATTTCGGATATCTTTTGTTAAATAAACTATGAAAATGTTTTCGGATTTTTAATATCAGCCCTTACAGATTGGCAAGACTTTTAAAACACGATACCACGTCCGGTAACGGACTCAGCCTCAGCCTCGCAGCACGAGATTCCCACGTCTCGACATCCACAAAGGCACACGGCGGTCACCAGATGGTCGAACATGCATCCAGATAAATCATGTTGCCATTGATGGAAGGAACTCCTCTAACATACTGGATATCCGAACCTTCCGAGAAGCTAACATCCACTCGGATCATTACCTGGTTGGTGATAAACTGCGTTTACGAATATCCATCGAAGCTTTTAAGCGATCAACAACTACGCGAACTGACCGCTACAGCCTCGAGCTTGCGAGAAATCCCACGACTGTCGACATGAATCCGGAAGACCGGTGGCAGTGATATCAAATAGCCATTAGAAGCGCTACGTCAGTAGTGCTGGGCTCCTCACAACTACTTCCGAGAAACCAATGGCTCGACTCCGAATGCACTCAGGCAAACAAATCAAAAAAGGAGGCGTATAGGTTGTGGTTCCAGAAGAAAACAAGAGCGACCAGCTCTATGTTGACCGAAGGAAGGATGAGAAACGCGTGCTCAGGAGGAAGAAAAAAGAACTCCAACAGCGTGAAGTCGTGGAGATGCAGAGATGCTTCAGCAGAAAAGAAGTGCGAGACTTCTATAGAAGAGTGAAACAATCTACATAAGGATTCACGAGCCGATTTTGAGCCTGCAAGGATAGTGATGTGAAAACCATACTGGACACGCAGTCGATGATTAACATCTGGAGAGACTACTTTAACTAGTTATTAAATAGTAATGACAGTCAAAACCCCTCCAATGAAAAACCGGTACCAGTCAATCTGGATAACAACGTACTGTTGTTTCAACCGCCCGACCAAAGTGAGATAAAATTAGCTATCGCCAGGCTAAAAATTAACAAAACAGCTGGCGCTGATGGGCTACAAGTGGATCACGCTGGAGATGACCTGGCAAGGAGCATACACCAATTCATCTCTAAAATATGGTCGGAGGAAAGTATGCCCGCCGATTGGATCCTCAGTACCATTTGCCCGATCCACAAAAAAGGAAATCGCCTGCTCTGCACCAACTACAGAGGCACTAGCCTTTTAAACATGGCCTATAAAATTCTATCCATCGTTTTATGTGAACTTCCCGTTTGCTGATGATCTAATCGATCCTTACCAATGCGGCTTCAGACCTAGAAAGTCTACCACCGACCAAATTTTTACAGATCTTGAGTAGACCCATGAATTCAATATCGATACCCACTACCTGTTCATCGATTTCAAAGCCACTTATGACAGTGTGAATGGAGAAGAACTATACTGTGCCAAGTCCAGCTTTAATATCCCTGCTAAACTGATAAGACTTATCAGGATGACGTTGAAGAATGCTCGCTGCTCCGTAAAAATTGGAACCTCAACAGAGGATTAAGACAAAGTGACGCACTGTCATGCAATTGCTTCAATATTGTGCTAGAAAAGGTAGTACGCAACACCCAGGCCAGTACATCAGGCACTGTCTTTCAAAAATCCACGAATAATTTTGGGTTTTCTCACGACATCGACATGATAGCAAGAACTAAGCGAGCAGTTACTGGTGCTTTCACTAGCATTGAGTCAGCAGCAAACAGAATTGAACTGGTTATCAACGAGGACAAGGCGAAGTAAATGCCTTCATTAGAGTCGACTCCCACCGCAGACTTGGTCAGAATGTGACAATTGATAGGTATAACTTCGAGGTAGTCACGGAATTTGTCTATCTGGGCACTGCTGCAAACTCGACAAACAACATCAGCGCGGAAATTAAACGTAGAATAACTCTTGATAAACGCTGTTCTTTAGGCTGAGTAAGCAATTGAGGAACAAAGCAATCAAGAAGAAAGGAGACGCTGTACAAAAATTTCATCCCGGTCCTGCTCTATAGCGCAGAAGCATGAACCCTTACCCAGTCGGATGAAAGCTCCATTGCTCTACGAGTATTCGAGAGAAATGTCCTACGCACGATTTATGGTCCTGTTTGTGTAGACGAGCTAAACAATGTCTGGCGAAGAAGATACAATGACGAGTTGTACCTGCTGTACAGCGGCATACTCCTAGTTAAAAAAATACGTATCCAACGGTTAAGATAGCTGGGTCATGTGGAGCGAATGAACATCGACGCTCCAGCCCGTAAAGTCTTCAAAGCCATACCAGAAGGATCGAAAAGGCAGATGGTGTGATACCTGGTCACGGAGATCTCCATCGATTAGGTCTTCAAAATTGGAGACGGCGGGCTAGAAATTGAGCCGTCTGGAGAGGCATATTACTTAAGGCCCAAGAGCACCACTTACTTACTTACTTATGCCCTGTATCCCCTTGTGGGTCCTAGGGCCTCTACAACGCCTACGCGCCATCGTGTGCGATTTCTGGAAATGTGCCTCAGCTCTCCCCAAGTCTTTCCCAGTTGCCGTGCTTCCTTCTCAACTGTTCTGCGCCACGTACTCCTAGGACCGCCGCGTATCCTGCCATCCTGGGTAAGCGGGTTCCATTGCATCGCTTGGTTAGCTATGGACCTGTCACCCTTTCGGAGAGTGTGACCGATACACTGCCAATTTCGTCGTCGTATGGTTGTGCCTATAGGTTCATGGCCCGTTCTCTGATAAAGCTGTTCGTTAGAGATACGGTTTGGCCAGAATATCCTTAAGATGTAACGTAGACACCTATTGACAAACGTTTGCAGCTTCCTCGTGATAGTGACGGTCACTCTCAAGGTACCACATCCATATAGCAACACGGATTCAACGTTGGAACGGAACAGTCGTAGCTTGGTGTTTAAGCTAATTGCATTACTTCGCCAAACTATGGATAGCATCCCAAACGCAGATTTTGCCTTAGCTGTTTTCGTTCGTTGATCCTTCTCCAGGTATCCTCGGAAAGTCACGCCCTATGGTTTCCCTGTGATCGACCGACAATTCTTTCAGCACCTGATGTGAAAACAGTTTTCACAGCGTACCAATGGTCTTGGATGGTGGCAGGCAGGGAGCTGCTGATTGTTTCCACTCCACGTTAGAGATGGTCCTTTAATTCTTGGCGCACTGTGGGAACTCTCAGTCGGTCTACATTGAACCTAGGTATTCTTGTGTCGTTAGATCTACGAACGGCAGCAGTGCGTAGTCGGAGAGTAGCTATCATAAGATGGTGATCTCGTACCAACCCCATGTCGGCACCTCGCCTGTTTCGGACGTCTAGGAGACTACTTCTAAAACGGCGACTGATGGCAAAATGGTCAATTTGGTTGGAGGTTGCTTGCCTGTCAGTTGACACTCAACTGATTTTATGGCAGGCTTTGTGCTCAAACATGGTGCCACCTATGACAAGACGATTTGCGTTGCAAAAGTCAACAAATCTTTCGCCGTTGTCATTCCGATTGCCTAGTCCGTGCCGTCCCATAACATGTTTGAGCCCTTCGTTGTCGCAGCCTACCTTGGCATTCAGGTCCCCCATCACAATGACAATGTCGCCATTGGGTGTTGCATTATGAACAGCTCCCAACTGGTTGTAGAAGTTCTCCTTTTCTTCCCCAGACGAACCATCCGTGGGGGCGTAACACTGTATGATGGTGACGCGACGTACTCTCGTCCGGAATCTGGCCGTTAAAATCCTATCACCGTGCTGTTGCCAGGTAATTAGGCCTCTGTGTGCTGTTGGCGTTAGCAGCAGTCCAACTCCATATCCACGGGGGTTTCCGGTTGGTCTTCCGGAGTAGAGTAATACAGTGTTACGCGTTGGGGATTGGTACTCACCCGCATCTAACCATCTTATCTCGCTTACTCCCAATATGTCCAGCCTATATCGCATGAACTCATGCTCCAATTGAAGGAATCTGGCGTTCTGAGGTCCTTCACTCTGAGAGTCAAGGAGCGTCTTCACATTCCAGAAACCAATCTTAGTCCGGGTACGGTAGCCAAAGATCGTCAACGTATTATCAGTCCTTATCCGAGGCATTGTGTCGGTTTCCATAGCTATTGTAGTTTCGGTAACGCGGGTTGCTGGCCCAGGTTACCTAGCCTAGGCATAAGACCCTAGACAATCTCGCACTTGCAATTTTGGCCTATATGTATAAGGATTTATACATGCAGTTGCCCGGGGACCACCACGAGGAGGTAAAGCAAGCACTACATTACGAACTTGATTGTTGCGCTACTGGTCCAATCCATGTTTTGGACAGTCAGTAGTTTCCCGATCAATCGCCATGCAGATCCCCAAAGAGCACCACGCTTTGTAGCGTTAATGAAAGAAAAAAACAAGGATATGTCAGACAATACGGACTGACAGTAAATACCTAGTTATGTGAATATTCTGTTATAAGCTAATGTCACAATCAAAAATTTAAATTTCTAAAAACATTTGCATCATATTTGTCTAGCAAATTACATGCAGTAGTCGTTAGAATGCTTGACAATTGCAGCATGACATTTGTTACTCCATGTGGTCTGGCGTGGCAGCAAAGCTGCATTCCTAAACAAATAATATTTGCAGTTGGTATTGGTGTCAACTGCAGAAGAACAATCAAATGATGAGCTTTAAAGTTGTATAGTATTTGGATCCAGGTTTTGGTGGCCACTGAATATTAGCGTTCTTCCCGTCAATAGCCGATATACAATTTGGTAGGTTCTACATGCTTTCGAATTCTTCAGCAATATGCATCCAATTTGCTTTCTAGGGCGAGTTCCAGTAGAGTGGCATTAACGTTGTCCAGAGCATATCGCAGGTTTCGTAAAGGATTTCTGCGAGAGTTGCGTATCCAAAACGGAACATCCATGCTAAAACATGTTTTGAAAAGTATCTTTACTTTTGAAAAAAAAGTTATACTTACAGCAATATCAAAAACAAACAACAACTGGCTAAAATTGGCTTCATCCAAGAACTTTTCTTCGACGATGGTTCAATCAGAGAATGAAGTATTTATATTAAAATATTGAGTTAACATGTGAGTAATCTTCAGAAATTCCTTTGAATCTGGCTCCTCCATTTTTTCAAAATTGACTACGTAAAATCTTGCCACATTGAATAAATTAAAAGCACCACCAACTACTTTTTCGTTCAAGTATGTGCTACAAAAATTACCGAAATGGGGGTAGTGGAACAGTGGTATGTGGTATTTATTATATTACATACATCTGGGAAGATCTGCAAGAATTTTGAGTACAGATTTATATTTTTATAGTAACAGAAGCACTGCAGTCACGAACAAAATAGCAATATAGATTGTAGAGAAGAATATCGAATATAGTTGTTTTTTTTGTATACAATTTCCATTATTGCTTTTCTTAAATCTCTGTTTAGCCCTTGTTTTTAGTAATTTAATACCAAAAAAAAAAAATGATCAAATGTGAGTCTTACCTAGCAGAGCTAGTGTTCCGAACTGTTATTTAAATTGTATCATGGTTGGTTGGTTTAAGAGGGCCTCCTCACTTAGGCCTCCATTGGGCCCTTTGTGTTCCCCTCATCTATGTAAATATAGGGAATAGTACTGTGTTTTGGGAATTATGTGTTGAGAGGATTTAGGTCTAGAGACATGGGTAATATCAACGGGAAACTATATCGTATAGTGATCGGGGAATCGTAGTGTTCGTTTGGCGAATTCCAATATATCCCCGATTCCTTTCTTACTGACGTGTGTAATATCCGGAATCCTGGGAGATCCCAGAATTTCCTCGCTGTAGCAGGGCAGAGACAGATAGTTAATTGCGTAGACAGATAAATAATTGCATAGACTTCTGCTTGGAACACTGATACAAATGGTTTTAGGTGAATAGCAAGTTCAATCGGTGGGTTAGCACTGAAGATGCCAGCCCCTGATTCCCCTAATATGTTAGAGCCATCTGTATATACCGATATCCCATTGGAGTTTCTTGTCGTTCTTTCATACGTCCAATATTCTCTTGCGGGCAAAATTGTTTCGAAGTTGTTGGAGAACGTATATGATTTTTTAACAACATCAGTGGGGCAATCGATGAGTGGTGTCATTATTCTTATCATTTCGGTGATTTTTCGATGTCCCGTATTTGCACCACCGACGAAATAGCGGGTAGTTCTAAGCCGGGAGGCAGAAATGCCGGGAATCTTCTTCGCTTCGATGTGCACTGGTTGAATGTTTAGTACCGCTTCCATGACCGCGGTTGGTGTTGAGGATTGTGCTCCTGTAATACCCAGGCAGACCATACGTTACACCTTAGTTAGCAAGTCTCTTGCATACTTTTTGCTCATCACTAGCCACCATACAACTACACCGTAGAAGATGATAGGTTTTATTACGCATTCGTCTATCCAGTGGACCTGTTGCAGTTTCAAGCCCCATGACTTCCCGATGGCCCTCCTGCACATCCAATATGCTCTCTTGGCTTTGGTGACTCTTTCTTCCAGGTTCTTTCTCCAGGTCAGTTTCCTATCCAATATAATGCCCAGATACTTGACGCTGTCGCGGAGTTGTAGTGATACTCCTAGTCACTAGTTTTGGTTTTCTTTGTAAAGAGAACCATTTCCGTTTTATTTGGATTTATTTCTAATCCACTCTCCTCCGCCCATTCTTTTATGATTCGAAGGGTGTTTTGCATAAGCTCTTCTATGATGTTCAGGTCCTTACCTCTTATCAGAACGGCTAGGTCATCTGCGTACGCTACACATTTCGCACAGGTTCCATCCAGTGCTTTTAAAAGGTTGTCCATTGTGAACACCCACAGAAAAGGAGATATTACCCCCCCCTGTGGTGTTCCCGTACGGACTGTTTCCCTTCTTGTGTCGTCTCCCAGTGAAGCTGTGATAATGCGGTTTGTAAGCATGTGTTCTAGCCAATTGTTTATTATTTGGTTATTATAGTATATCGAGAGTGCCTCCACAATTTTTTGAGTTTTCACATTGTTAAATGCCCTTTCGATATCTAGAAAAACGCCTGCGACTGATTCCTTGGTTTCAAAGCATCTTATATTGTGTATACAACCTGGTGTAGTACCGTCTCAACAGATTTTCCTTTGAGATATGCGTGTTGATTAGGACACAGCCGCGGATTTGTAATCTGTGTTCTGATGTAGTTATCACATTCTCTCCATTGCTTTTACTAAGAAGGACGTTAGGCTAATAGGTCTATAGCCCTTTGCTGTCGAGAAATCTTTCCCGGGTTTCGGCAGGAACGCCACCCTCACCTCTTACCATTGTGTTGGTGTGTACCCGTGATATAGACATCCCCTGAAGATAGGGTGTTTAATTCTATCCCTTTTTGCAAGTAGATGGGAAGTTTTCCGTCCATGCCCGGTGATTTATATGACGCAAATGAGTTAATAGCCCAGGTCACTTTATCTGCATCAACTAGGTTCTCAGTGTCCTCCCATTTTGTATCAGTTCGAGTGAGTGGAAGGTGTAGCTGCCTCGTTGAAACGTGTGACGAGATTTTATGGGTGCAGCTGCCTGTCCTCTTGAAGTTAACGGCCTTTTCAGGTTTTTTGAATTTTGATTGTGCGACAGTACTTCCCTCGCTCCTCCCTGTGTGAGCGTTAGCCCGCCCTGGTGGAATAGAGGTAAGCCTAGATTGTGGATGGTCTTTAGCAACACGACTTCTTTTTCTCTGCGGTGGTTCAGCATGGGGGCGCATCGTCCTCTTGCCATCAGAGTTTGCCGAGGCATCCTCTGGTGATAGAGTAGGGTGTTCCATCCGTTCCCCGGTCAGTGTCTGTTCACTGTTTGCTTTTTGACCACGCGGGGAGACGACTTTTGGTGATGAAGCTAGGAAGTTTGGGTTTGAAGCCAAATTTCCTTGCTTCTCCATCTCCAGTCGTCTTCTTTCTTTGGCCCTTTTTCGTTGTTGGGGTCCAGAGATTTTGCGTCTTTTTCGGGTCGCTGACTCGTCCTCTTTACGAGCGGTCAATGTCGCTGTTGCTCTTCGATTTTATCTGTTGCAGTGAATAGGTGCTGTAACCCGAAGTTGTTTTTATTTCTGTTTGTGTTCGTGTCATGCTTGAGAGTAGTAGGAGCCACTGGCGACTTATCCCCTTTCGGGGCCGAGCCCTCGCCAGCAGCCGGGGCTTCTGCCGACTTTTGGATGTATATCTCCATCCGAATTTCTTCTTTTTCAGTTGAGAACCAGTTACATTATTTTGATAAAAATTATAATAGTTTGTTTGACCTGATACGGGTCGATTTGTTTAAAAAAACAATTTTAAAAATAGGCAAAAGTGTGAATGGGGTATACGGGAGGGCGGGTTTTCAAAAATCTTCAAATTATTTTAATTAGGGGTTTATGAAGGGTTTTTCAATAGGGACTTACAAATTTGGTATTTTAGATACGAAGTAATAGCGTGGGGAAATAGTACATCAATTTACTTGTTAGAATTACAAAAAATTCAAAACCGAATCGTAAAAATCCTAATCAGAGCAAAACATGGAACAACTGGCAAACGAATATATAAATCAAAAAGCAGCGTATGCAGAGCTTGGGTTGTTAAACGTAACACAACTTTCGAACTCAACATTCTCGAATGTGTTTTTGACCTACAACCAAAGGTTCAAAAGTATTTGTTGTGTATGTTCGAACACTGCACTTAACCACCTATTAACAGCAACACACCCTAGAGAGATATTTACAGTATTTCAAATTGACTTCCTCCTTTCAAAAATACCTCATGTTGTCTGTCTTTTTGTCTTCCTAACTTGCACCCGTTCGGGTCATTCCTTTCCCACCATAAATAGGATTGCTTCTAATCCCATACCTACGGATATTTAACAGTATTGGATTATGCTCCTCCCCAACTTGAGATACCATATTGTAGCTTTGCATTTGCGAGCCCATAATAGTTCATTAACAATACCTTTTCTGAGCAGTACGGTTTTAAAATAAATATATTTCGAGTAACGGCCATCATGTACTTTTTCAATTCTACTGCTTCCAATTTAGGTTCTTATCAATTAAAACTCCTAGGTACTTAAATATATTAAAAGTTTCTATTTTAAAACAATTTGTAGTACAAGAAGCATTTTTATCAAAGTTAGCTCTACCACTGATTTTAAAATAAACCTATTAACAAATGTCCAATCATCTGCAATATCATCTGCAAAAGCTGTAATGCTGCTACTATATCCTTGTTTGAATATGGAGTTCACTTAGATGAGGAATAAGAATAGACCCAAGACAGAGCCTTGGGGTACCCCGATGGTTATTTTCATTTCTTCACTTAGAATACCATTAAGCTTAACCTTGTGTAATCTCCCTCTTAAGTATGACGCAAGCCAATCGTGTATCGAACCCCTAAAACCAGCTTTGTATCCTACAAAATATTATGATTGACCATATCAAAAGGTTTGGTCATGTCAATAAATAATGTTATTGCGCTATTGCCATTCTTAAAACTATCATATATTTCGCTGCACAATTTTAATATGACATCCCCAGTAGATCGGCCCTCACGAAATCCAAACTGTTCTTTCCTAAAATACTTATTTCTGTTTAGAAAAGATGTAAATCGATTCTTCATAATTTCTTCAAAAAGTTTCGAGAATGTTGAAAGTAAAGTCTGTATTGGCTCATGAGTTTTGCAATTTTTAACGTAGAGGGAAATTGCCACAGTTTACACTCAAATTCATTATGTATGCTAAAATGTCAACAATATATGGAGCAATTTGCTTAAGAAGAAGATTTATGACACCATCAGATATACAGGAATATTTATTGTCAAAACTGTTTATTCGCTTATAAATTTCAAGTGCGGTTACAGGCTCAAAAACAAAACTATTATTTAGGGAGACGTCATCAATTAAGTCCGGATATAGGTCACACATGCAATTACTTTCAGGGGGACAGAGTTTCAAATTAGCAGCAACAGAAATAAAATAATTGTTAAAGTTGTTAACAATCTTTCGTGTTCGAAACTAAAGTATTTTTAATTCCAATTTCGAAGATACTGTCTCTACTCTTTTCTTTTCCACTCCTTTTTTGATATTTCCTTTACACTTCTCAAACTTATAAGAATAGAATTTATCTCTACTATCCTGTACTTGCTTTTTCACCTTTTTACTTAATTTAATATATTTTTACTTAAGTCTCATGTCATGAGGATGACGTCGACAATTCTTCCATAAAAGGTTTTTCTGTTTTATTATTTTGAGCTAATCCACGGTCTAAGCCGCTTTAATTTAGAACCATTTGGTGTATCACCCAGAGTCTTTGTGGAGCTTTTGATGTAGCTTTGTAAGACTCTCAAAAAGGTGTCGTAAGCTAGCGAAGGAATATTTTTTAATAGACCTGTTCCCAGAACTCATATTTAGACTTTCATTTAATTGTTCATAGTTTTTTTTTTGTATAATCCGGAAGGGTATATTCTTACTATCTTTGTTTAAGTTTAAGTGCTCCGTGCTCAAATGTATCACACAATGATTAGTGATTTTGTAGTCTAATACCTCACTAGATATTTTGTGTAAAGAATTTGTATGCTCTTACGAAAACGTGGTCAATGAAAGTTTGAGTGTTTTCTGTAATGCGATACACTATATAAATAGCTACATAATGTCCTTTAATAACACTCCCAGATGCAACCCTATTCGTAGTTGTTATATTTTATAGCAACATCAGTGAAAGCAAAACTGTTCAGTTATCGTGCCTGTTCAAATTTAGCTTCCGAACACAATATCGGTGCTCTGTTTTTCTTCGGATTTATTTTTGTTCTGTTCCTTGCACGCAGCATATCCCAATAAGGCTAATAAAAGCATGTCTACGTACATACTCCTGTCTCCTGTTCCTACATTTTTAAATTTAGCTTCTTAATTTGGTTTACCTTTAAATACATAATTGACACACGAATTGACAGATGAAAATAAATTTGATCGCAGATGTGTCCGATTTGAATTTATTTTACAATCTACGACTACTTCTTGGAATATAAATTTTAAATTTAATTAAAATTTTTTTATTCTTTTTTTTTACTTCATTTTCTGCGGGGGAGTAGTTTTTAATATTTAATTATTTTGCTTGTTTTATGGAAAACCCATTTATAATATGGGTACCCGTCTATTCGCTGTTTTCATTTTCAAACTATTATCTGGCGGCTATCAAAATGTATTTCCTCTATTTCGCAGAAGTCATGTGGCAAATTGTCATTTCATCTTGCATTCATGTCGCTGTAAGGTTAACTCGCATTTCTTTTTCTGCACTTGTATCAAGAGGCATTCGATTATTTCCCGCGACTTATCTGGCAATCTAAGTTAAGCGCTTTGTTACTTAGCCGGTTGTTTAGTTTAAAATCCCGAAAGTAAAACTAAAATTTTTATTGTAGGAAAAATTGAAAAATTTGGTGTTTGGTTACACGCAGCGTAGCTGGGCCCTGAACACCTGCATGTGAGGCCGAAGGCCGTCCGGTGTATGAGTCGAAGAGATGTCTCATAGTGTGAAATCCTTTTATCCCGCGAAACGGTCCACCCAAGTACTGTTAAGATACAGGCGCCTACCAGACAACAAGCATTTACAATTGTATCTAACCAAATTTTTCGGCATTTCGAAATAAGGCAAAGAGTAAAGCTAAATAAGTTAAAGCTTAACAAGAAAAGTCTAACTTATCAAAAGCGAAATTATAATTGCGAAATAATGAATGCATCTTAAGGTCAAATAATTACAAGCCTAAATAAAAATTTGTCAAATAAAAACTGTAAAAAAAAAAATGCAAATTGTTGAAATGAGAAATACTAAATTGCGAAATGATCGCAGCGAAATAACAAAATGCGTGAAAAAAGAGCGATTTGTATCTTATAATATACTACATATGCGCTGATAGTAGTGACATAAGAAAAACGTTGAAATGCTCAAGCAAATATCGTAACGTTGCAATTAAGTTTGTAACGAGGAGCTTAGAAAAAGCTCGTTACGCAAAGTCAAAAAGTAAACTTAATATTCAATAATTTGCAAATAGCTGAATGGTAGGAAACTGTGGGAAGCAGCTGCAGCTAACACGGGGCATCTCATCGATTGTCCTAGTGATGTTGTTGAAAAATCTTATACAACAACTTCGAAACAATTTTCTCCGCAAGAGAATTTTGGACGAACGGTAGGAAAGGAGCGAGTGACACAGAACTGAATCCTGTTAAGACTATAGGGGTCCCTCTGACAACTATTAAAACGATAATCAATGAAAAGATTAGACAGGATTTCAATAACTACTGGAAGAATCTAGACACGTGTAAAGTGACAAGATCAGTGGTAACCGAACCGAATAACAACGCAGAAAAAAGAGCTTTCAACTCAAGCAGAACACAGTTAAGAGCGGTGGATGGTGGGACTTTTAAGAGGGCAAAGCAATCTCAATAAACACTCGATCAGACTCGAGCTAGCTGAAACAACAATCTATGCCAACTGTGAGGAGGAGGAGGAAGATGTAGAACTTCCACTACACTGCAAAAGCGATATTAAGGCTGAAGATACTGGGATCCCCAAGGATACCGGATCTAACACACCTCAGTAAGAAAGGAATCGTTGATATATTGGAGTTCACTAGACGAACAAGACGATTTCCCGATCACTGTATGACATAATCTCCTTTTGGAAACTCACCATTATCCCAACACCTGTACCCTCTCTCATCACTTAATTCCCATATTACATTACTTTTCCTACAGCTCGTCAGACGTGGGGAACACAACGGGCCCAGTGGAGGCCTAAGTGAAGAGCATAAGCTCACTCTCTTAAACCAACCAACCAACCAAGCGGCTGTAACAGTTTTGGAAGCAGAGTTAATCCAAAAGAAATCAAGGTGACGGGTAAACTTCAACAGCAGGAGAGAAATGATATAAGATGATAGGAGTTTTCTTTTTTTTGTATATAGAGTACTAGCTGACTCTGAAATTGATTAAATGTCCCTTTCGAAATTCGAGCCTCTCTACTGAAAGAATGAAACTCTTTTGGAGTTGACTCCAATGCATTTTATTTACACGGAAAATAGATTTCACACATTTCAGGCCACTGCAACGCTTTGTGATAAACAATGCTGTTTGTTTTGTTGTCCGGTGCGTAAACAAACAATCCAGACGACTTTCCGACACGCCAATACGTCACGTACAATTGTCTGTGCAAAAAGCAAGAAAGCTCGATTAAGGCCACACACTTGCAACTATTGGCCTTGCGATTTGTTGATTGTCATGGTGAATGTGAGTCGAACGGGAAACTGAATGCGCTTAAACTCGAACGGCAAGTCGGCCGGTATCATCGAAATTCTTGGAATGAGAAATTCCTCGCCTTTGAACTTGCCTTTGATTATGGTGGCTTTGATGACGTTGTTCATGAGTTTCTTCACCGTCAACCTGGTTCCATTGCACAGTTTCGGTTATTTCAGATTGCACAGCATTATGATGACAGAGCTGACTTTGAGTTGCAAACTGTGCGGTGGTAGACCGGGCACATGCAACGAATTCAAAAATTCAATTAGATAATTTGTTGCTTCGTAATCATTTGTTACGCCCTCAACCGATTTGAACGAATGCAGTGTGGCTGCGATTTGAATTTGAATAATGAAATTCAAATCATCTACGCCCTTATTCTTCGCAGCTAATACAGCGCGTTCACTCAGCCAATCGTGGTTCAAATAATTGCGACCGCTGTTCGGGAACACTTTGCTGATGAGTTCTTCCTTCGATGATGTGAATTGACAAAAAATCGGCGGGAACGAAATCAGACCATTTGCAGCATCAATCGGAATTCGGCCATTTCCAAGTGCCAACAGTTGTTTCGAGAAAACATCGGCTGATGGATCGTTCTGCAATGCAACTCGCATGTTCGTTGTCAACTGCAGCTTCTTTACGTATCGCCAGAAATATGATAATTTCAGGCAAGCGTTGAGTTCATTTGTAGACGTTGATCGCGCGATGACCGGTAAAGTTTGACGGAAATCGCCGGTCAGCAGTATCACTGCACCTCCAAAGCCTCTCGAATTGTTTCGCAAATCTTTCATTGTTCGATCAAGCTCCTCCAATACTCGCTTGTGTGCTATTGTGCACTCATCCCAGATGATAATTTTGCAAGTTTTCAACACCTGTGCCATCGCAGAGTTTCTTGAAATGTTGCATGTTGTTTCGTCATTCATCTGAAGATTCAATGGTAATTTTAACGCTGAATGAGCCGTCCGACCGCCTTCCAACAAATTGGCTGCAATTCTAGAAGAGGCGACAGCAAGCGCGATGTCGGGTCTTGACCGAATTGAAGCCAAAATCAACGAAATGAGGAACGTTTTGCCAGTTCCACCAGGCACATCGAGGAAGAATATGCTGCCGTTTCCGTCGTCAACCGCCTTCTTCAATGTGTCGTACACATTTTTTTGCTGGGGATTCAGCAGTGGGACATTTATGCGAACTGTTTCTGTCAGAGCGTCTCGATCGAAGTCTCGCTCGCGCTGCTATTCTTGATTAAATGCATCGTGTATCGAGCGATTGGGCGCTGGCATTCCCACTTTACTCAACAGACTGCCGCACATGACCAGACACATGTCATCGATCAATATTAACACCTCGTTGCAGATCTCATCGTTCATTTGAAGTTCGGGATTCGATGTCGTCCTTCCAACTCGATGCAAAATATCGTCAGCCATGTCGTCCTTGTATTTGTCCCACAAATTGAATGCGTTCGATGGACATGTCTCGTATTTTTATTGCGAGCTCCAATGTTTGATCGTCTTATCGGCGGCATTATTACACTAACACAGAAAAGTCCTAAATGAAAAATGTCACAACCGTCAATCAATTGCATTAAACCCGAAAATTCAACACCAATCCATTAAATTTCACTTGGTCACTGAGGTACTTATGTATATTCACTTCGTTGATTATAGAAAAAAATATTTTCGTCGATTTAAAAGTGAAAAAACGCTTCGTATCAATCGTCAATGTCGAAAGATCGAATATACTACTCAGCTGTCAAACGTGAGTTAAAAATCGCACAACGCTGATTGATTTCATCATTTGAGGAAATAAATCTTAAGGAACTTATGTTCTCTGAATTGTGGCAACAGAGTTCCTGCACGATAGTGGATTTGTCCTTGGATCTGAATAGTGGAAGGGAAATGGGACAATTGATCCACATTCGACATATAGGAAAGTTCGTCTGACGACATTACCTTAAAGGTGGGATTGTAACCGCGTTCTTGGATAACAGTGGCTCCAAATGATGTCATTTGTAAGCAGCAATTGTATTGTTGGGTGTGTGCGAAGAAATGGCGTGATTGTGGTGTATCTTCATACAGAAGCGACCGCAATGGTACCAAAACGGGCAATTTGACTTTTCCGCCTGTGCAGCACAACCTGGGCGTTTTCGTTGAGAACTTCAATGCATTGCAATGCTGACAGATGACATTCAATGGCGCAATATTAACGTACGGAAGATCATTGTATGCGAGTGTGGAATCAAAGCGAAATACGGCTCAATTTATGTAAATTGAAAGGTGGCGTGAGGGACAAAATTAGCCGATTGTCAATTCCGTAGTGTTAGTCATTCCTTAGAATCAATATTATCTCCTACCCAGACAAAATGGAATTTTCAGACATCGCCACCATCCACTCCTCAAAGTATACGATTTTGGGTTTTCACGATTTTCCGACTTTTTCGGTCGAAATTTTCAATTTTCGGCTACGTAGTGTGTTTATCTGATCCAATACGTACAATACGTTATTGCGTACAGTTCGCCGCCGAAAATAGGATCCAAAGAGTATGACTGTGCCTAGTCAAAAAGGCAAGCGAAAAACTGTGTGGTGAAGGTATTTTTGTTTTGTGAGAGAAAGTTTAAAAATTCGTAAGCGTTTTGCCGACATGAAAACACATCCGGAATTTGGTGTTCGCTCTTTCGACAAAGCAAAAATTAATTTGTTACATTGAGCGAAGTGTGTTTACCGACGGCAAAGCAAAGTACGACCTTCGTAAAATGGTTATACACGATGGTGGTGAGACCCATTCTAATACTCGGTTCAACGGTCTGGTAGACGGCTCTTGAGAAGAGATGCCTGCAAAAAACTAGAGGACTGCCTGCATAGGAATAGCTTGATCCATAAGTTAGACATCCACAGCAGCAATGGAGACAATGCCAAATTTAATTCTGCTGGAACTTTTCTGCAACAGCGGGGCAACTAAATCTGCACTCAAATTAAAGAGAGCGAGACTGTGTGGTCATCAGCATCTGGCAGTACGATACTATTCTATCCCGGTGGGATGCAACGAGTGAGCGGCTAGAAACCACATGACTACGAATCTAATCATTGAGAGGAGATTTACTAATAGAATTCCTGGTGGAAATGATTGGATAAACCGGAAAGTCTAGTATAGAGGAGCTTGCCTTTCCTCGATAAGAACATATATAATTCTCTTACAAGGCTTAGTGGAAGAATAGAGGTGCCTATGTCATCTCCGATGTTTACACTGGACACTATGCCTTTGGTAGCCATGCAGAGCATCTCGGGACAGTCCAAAGGACTTTTACAGGAACTGCACGGACGAGGAGGAAATAGTCTGTTGGTCACCTACTTTGTGAACGTCCCGCTTGACCATCAAAAGGCTGAGGACTCTTGGTAATCTCTCCTTCGAGGGACTTGCGAACTTGCGCCGCATTGAGTGAAAGTTGTCAAACCGTCAAGACGTTTTGAGTACAAGCTCTGTGTTAGTTAGTAATAAAAAAAGCAATAAAACATTTAAAAACAGAAAAACAGAAAAACAGCACACAAAGGTGACACAATCGGAGTATGGCTGAAATTCTGATAAAATGAATGATTGTGCTAAGTGTTACAATAGTATCACTGGCGAATCCGGGATACAATGCGCGGGAGTGTGCGGGAAAATTTACCACCTCGCGTGTAGTGGTCTCGATCGAATCGGCAGTGGGATTCTCGAAAGGAATGTAATGTCAGGTTCATATGCGCGGACTGTATTCTATACATTCATAATGTGGACCTGGTGCTAAAGGATGTGCAAGAAACAGTAAAAAAAACTCAAATTACTTGAAGGAGTATAAAAGGGAATTTGAGGATGCATTAAGAAGAAATGAAATTTAAATCAAAAGCCTTCTTGAAGCGATTGAGTTGCGTTATACCGAAAGGTTAGAAGCAATGAAAACCGCTCAAGAGACGTGCGAGAGAAGTGTTAAAGAAGTAAAAAAAATAACTGCATTGAGTGATACTTTCAAAAAACAAAGCGAGCAGATCTGTGGTGAAGTTAAACAAGTAACTAATCAAAATGAAAAAATAATTGAAAGTGTGAAAGAGATGGAATTATCAATATTGAATGAGCAGAATAAAAACAATAGTAGTTTAAAAAGCTATATAAAAAAAATGATTGATAATAATGTGGTGAGTTCAAAAACCCAAAAAAACTCATATGCAAGTGTTACCGCATGCGCGATAAATAAAAGTGAATCAATACTGCTAATTAAGCCAAAAGTATTAAATGGTAGTGCATAAACGGAGGAAGTAGTGAAGCCAAAGCTTGACCCTTCTAGTGTAAAAGTTTCAACTCTAAAGACACAAAAAAATGGATCAGTGATGATTGTATGTGAAAATGAGGATTCTATTAAAAAACTGAGAAAAGAGGTGGAAGATAAATTAGGTGATAATTATAATGCGGTGGTGCCAGCGTTGCGAAAACCTAGAATTAAAATAGTTAATTTTTCAGAAGAATATTCAACAAAAGAGAATTTAGTAACCCAACTTTAAAAGCAAAATGAGTATTTAATAAACTGTGATATTATAGTTAAGGTAATAGCAAAAAATAAGAGTAAATACGATCCATATAGTGCAATAATAGAAATAGATAAGGAAATGTTTGAAAAAGTAATGTCTGATGGTTTTGTAAGGTTAGGATGGAAAAAGTGTCGTGTATTTGTCGCATATTATGTCAAACGGTGTTACAAATATCTCGGTTTCTATCACGATTCATCTAAGTGTACTGAAAAAATGGCATGACGGCGAAGAGCACTCTTCTAAAAATTGTGATAAAATTGATGTTCAAAAACCTAATTGTGTAAACTGTGCTCATGTTAATAGAGAATATGGATTAGACCTGCCAACGGACCATAATGCGTTTGATGGGACATGTGGTGTTTTAAATAAAAAACTTGAAAAAGAGAAAAACAAGGGCATTTAGCAACCAACTTCTAAAATAAGGGCATGTACTTAAATATTCAAAGCGCTACGTCCAATATCGAACAATTAGAAGTCATCATTGAGGAATACGAATTTCCTGAAATAGTTCTACTCAGTGAAACCCGTGTGTCCGAAGATATTAAAAAGTGAGAATTTGAAATAAGTGGATATACTCCAATAATAACATATTCCCAGTCAAGATATACTGGGGGGACTATGGTATATGTATATAAAAGGAACAGTGCAATAAAGTAGTTTAAGTGAATATTTCATTGACAAAGTTATGTGGATTACAGCAATAAATGTATTTCTAAATAAAGATAAGTTGGCTATATCGGTAGTATATAGATCTCATAAAAGTTCAGTGAATCTGTTTATTGATGAATTAGAGAAATGGTGTGATATTTATTTTAGAAACTCAGAAAATATTTTGATAGTGGGTGATTTTACTATTAATTATTTTAAAAACGATTGTTGCAAAAACAAAGCATTCAACTTTATGAATGACAGAAAACTGAAACATTTGGTGGAAGAGCCTACGAGGGTAACTTACAGTACAAGTTCGTTAATAGACTATGCTCTTTCGAATGTAGGGAACGGTGCAATAAAAGCCAGAATAGAGGAGCATTTTAAAATAACTGATCATGAAACCATTCTTATAGATTTACCTTGTAAAGTCAGTGCTAAGAAATATAAAACTATAATTAGACCACTAAAATATGATAAAAGAACTTTTGCAGAGCTTTGGAGAGCTGAAACTCTGACATATAATAATTTAAATGAGGAAGTGCAATACTTTAACAATAAAGTTAATAATATTATTGAAAAAAATTACAGTGGAATGTGCAATAAATATTGAACATAATAATGAAAATCTTCGCCAGCTAAAAAAACTAAAAATGAATCTTTTCAATAAAGCATTACATTCAAGAAATATTGATCACTGGAATAACTATATACTCTGTAGAAATAAGTATAAAACAGCTGTTAAAAATTGTAAACATAAATATATTCAGAATGAGCTTAGTGCCAGAGCTGGTGATCAAAAGGCTCTTTGGAAAACGCTAAAACGTTTCTAATGGTGATACAATTAGAAATAAGAAACAAATAGCTAATATATTAAATAATTATTTTATTTGTAGTATTAAGGACATTAACAAAGCAATTCCATCTGCAATATATAATTGCTTAATAAACCCAGTTTCGTGCAATTTTAAATTCTGTTTAATGGAGAGCAAGTCCAAACTGACCAAGTTTATTTATTTAGATTTATTTGGTGACCAGTTGCTAATTTTGTTAAATCAATCGTTGTCCAAAGGTGAATTCCCTACCTGTTTAAAACAATCTCTGAGAATACTTGTGCAAAAAGTAGCAAACGCGAAAACCCCCGACAAGCTCCGGCCAATAAACCTCCTCCCAACTATTGAAAAAGTGTTTGAAAAAGTCGTTTCGGAGCAATTTATAGAATATCTCGAACAAAATAATATAATATGTGAAGAGTGAAACAAATTAAGTATCTTGGTACAATAATAGATGATAAGTTAGATTTTAAGTATCATGCAGATTATGTTTGTTCCAAAATTAGTAAAAAAGTAAATTTCCTGTATAGATTAAGAAGGAAACTTAGTAAAGATTGTGCAATTACTGTATATAATACAATCATTTTACCACACTTTGATTATTGTGCATCAATACTTTTTATGTTTAGCGAAATGGACAAAAATAGATTACAAAAATTACAAAACCGTGCAATGCGAGCTATCTTACAGGTTGATTTTTATACATCAATAAGTTCCATGTTAAGATCATTAAATTTTTTAAGTATAAAACAAAGAGTAGTTGTAAGAAATTTAATATTTATATTTAAAATAAAGCACAATATTTTGCCGGAGTATCTTAACAGAAACTTATCCTATGTTTCGGATAGGCACAATTACACACTGAGGAACAGAAGAAACTTCGGCATACCAAGGACAAATCTCTCAAGAACGCAAAATCAAATTTTCATAAAAGGACTTCAATTGTTTAATGCCCTACCAGTTAATTTAAAGACACAATCGAATATCAATATTTTTAAAAAAGATCTAATAGTGTATGCAAAACAAACATTTTGAACATTTTCTTGTTAAAATTATTATTTAAGTGATGTTATAAAGTTTGCCATAAACTACAATAATAAACTAATAAAATAAAAAATAAAAAATAAAAATAAAAATTGAGCTGAAAGGAAATAATTCCTTCATTGTAGGTTCCCAGGGTATTTATTAAATTACGGACAGAATATAAATATAAAATAAATGTATACATTTATAATATTGTAAATACTGACCTTAACAATTGATCATGATAAAAAGAAAATGATCTTTTTTTCAAAATCGTCTTAATTTTACAATTAGCTTTAAAGAACGCAAGTGGTAGATCAAAACATTTGTGGCACAGCAACGAGAAACTTATATCGTAAAATTCATTGATGTGACAATGGTAGAAAATAAATTCCAGCAAAATTCCACATTTACGTGTATATATGTGTTTACATATATATTATATAAATTATAGAAATTTTCGCACACATCTGAAAAAAAGATCTAGACTTCAAGAAAATTTTAGCAAGTATGTTTAACTTCAAATTCAGTAGTTTTAGGCATAAGCATATGATTTCCTTCGTTTTTCTATTGCAGGTTTTAAAAATATATTGGGATACATCAATGGGATTTATAGTCGATAAGAAATCCAAAAAATAAAATCTGGTCAACGTACATCAATCGCGATGTAAGAAGCATTACTCCTGCTACTTTTACAACAATACAACACAGAAGGCAACAAAAACTGAATACCCTTCATGTGTTTGCTTATAATCATGGCATTCTTAAAACTTCCATGACATTATATAATCTTATAATTTTAGGTACTGTTCCCTTACCACTGAATAATTAAACTTACGAAAGACAAACTTTCACGGAGATTCCAAGAAACTTAAATAATCGAGATCTCACGTCACAGAACAAATAGATACTCATGCATCTACACACAGACACATATTCATTGCTATCTATTAATGCAAAACTGTACCAACTTCCTCCAGGCTAAAAATTCCCTAAAAACTCCCCAATGCCAAATCGATCGGCCGAACAACTTTTGGCAGCCTGACACGACTTGTACCTTTCAACATTCTGGGTGTGAGTGTACAGGTAATGGCATCGCTGACCCATCGCCATCGTATACCAAAGAACCGACTACACATCAGAAGTTATGAACTTTATAATACCTCGGGACTGATAACAATGGACCGGTTAACACCTCTGAATTATTACATTCCCGCCCAATGGTTCATAAGAAAATTATACCCTTGGGCTTAGACGCGCAGACAAGCAATGAGGCTGATGCAACGAACAGAGGGGGTTTCGGCGAACGGTGGCTTCGACTCATGGTCCATGAAATTCCATTGTCAGCGCTACTCCGTTTCAAAGCATACAGCAGCTTCTGGCACAACTAACCAACCAGAGGCATACAGACAAACTGGCACATCAATTGCAACTTGCATCCTTTGCCATAAAGCAATAGGTTCCCTGTTCCGCAGGATCCATGAATGGAAGACTCCAACGATGATGACGCTGATTGTGACTGTGATGATACTAGTGATGACGGTGGTAATTTCAATTTTGCCCTTTTTGTGGGGAGTAATGGTCAGAGGGCAGATAACCGCGGGATTGGCAGAATACACTAGGAGCAAGTAGCTTCACATAGAGGAATCTATTGACGCGATAAGCGCTAACGATCTGAAAGATATAATGTATGATTAATGGGTAAAGTTTGGTATAATGCATTTGCAGTTCGTTCGTTGGTCCTCCAATATATTTCAACTCTCCGGAGATGAATTCAAGGATACCGATGAGGTTTGTTGAAAACTCAGTCATTTCGGAAAATAAATGGAATTCAAATGATGTATTTCATTGGGCTTGGTGGTGAATTCTGCTAGAATTTTGTTCTTTAACACCGTTTTCCTGCCGCAGGAGGTGAGCACTTCGGAAAAGTTTCCCTTTCGATTGTTCGATTACAAGTTTCGATTTGCGTTGGGAAACTGGAGTAATAACTCAATTCGTCGTGTTTTAAAAGTTATTTAAATTGAAATTGATTTGGGAATAATAATTGGACCACAAATGAAAATGGATATTAATTAAAATTATGAATTGCAAAAATCTGAACCATTGAAAATTACGGTTGTAATTTTTTAAGAATTGTAAAAAAAGATGTGCATAAGTCCTTTAGCTGAAATGCCTATCAGCCAAAGATAATAATTATGTTTGTATTGAAAGTGGTTGGATTACACTACAATATGCTAAAGTTACTCGTACTCGTATTTACTATGATTTTTCTATACCAAAGATAAATAACAAAGCTACATATATGTACATATGTATATACTGTGATAAGCATCAAAAGTTATGTAATCAATTTTAGGCCTTAATTTTCAGTTAGGAAGATGAAATTTAATATATAACCCGAAGCAGTACAAGTATAAGCATTTTTGAAACTTTAAAAAAAGTATGTTTTGTAAATATACATATGTTATCTAGAAACTGAAAAATATATAATAGCCTTAACGAAACACTCGTGTATAGGCGTTTCTATTCTATAAATTATGTAATTTCACGCCAACCTTAGGGGTCGTTTTCTTCAAAACAACGTATTTTGTTTTCTTAAAGCTATTTACGGTGATGATTAGACCTTCGTTACAAATGGTGACTAGCACACTTTCTTCTAAGAAAAAATTATGCGCTAAAATCTCTTAAACATCTCGAGAATATCCTTTCAACAGAAAGGTTTCATTGCATTTCAACCAAAATGTGCATAACGCCACGCCCACTTTATTAGGGATAGGTTAGAAGATGAGGGAAGGGCATTATACTGTAACTTTTTTGTATTTTTTTTTTTTTTTCTTCATTTGGGTTGCACTCGAATTTTGTAGTTAATTCAGATAAAAAAATTTTAAAATATTTTATCGAAACATACAGTTATGGCCAGTGAAATAGGGCCACTCTGAACTATTGCTTTAGAAATATTATTTAAATTCAAGAAAAAAACAACATCAAAAAAAAAATTTATATTTATTTTAATTATACAGAATAAAAATAAACTACAAACTCTCAATAAAATATAGATCTGAAAAAAAAAATATTCGACGGATTCGACTTGTCAATAAAATAGAGCCAGCTTACCTTTCCTGAGAAAAAAAAATTAAAGCACATTTCTTGAAGTGATTATATTTCAGAATGCCAAGCTAGCACTTTGTTGCATGGCCATTTGTTTTTCTAAACAGCATCGCAACGTCTAGGCATAGAATCGATAATTTGACATTGCCGCAGTGTTGTAGATGCCCATTCCTCTTGAACAACCTTCAAGAGTTCGGCCACATTTTTTACGTTATGCATAGCCACTCTATTCTTAAGGTGTTGCCACAAATTCTCTATCAGATTTAAGTCCGGACAATCTTTCTGTCTTCCTGCAGAAATGTTTTCCTCCTCATGCCCCAATTTTCTTGGGCTTTTTGTGGCTTAAAAACATTTTCCAACATTTTCCTTGAACGTCCAACTTCGTTTGCAATCTCTCATTGAGATTTCCCATCCTTATGCAGCTGCAAAATGACTGCGCGCTCCGTTGGTGTGCAGTGAATTCCGCAACCAAAGCTAGGTGGCAGCATTATGAAGTAGAAAGAAGTCTAAGAACAAGCAACTTTTAGCTTGAAGATGTCATTGGCTCTATTTCATTGGCCATAACCGTATGTACGAGTATATGTATGTACATTCTTATGCATATGTACATATACATATCTCGAACCCTTCTAAGCGATATTAAAGTTTAAGCATTTGGAAATGTTATAAATTGTTTGACCATGAGATAATTCAGAGTCCTTAATTCATGAATATATACTCAATTTAGTTTTATTACACTGGACGACCAACATTCCTAGCGCATGCCTGTATTGTATAGATTACAAGTCAGGAAAAATCATTCAGGTCTTCGAAAAAGTAATCGCCACTTGTCTTCTGCCTAGACGAAGAATATTTCCTCTTGGTGTTGCGGTGATACAAAATTGATAATAAATTATTTTTTAAAACTTGCAAGTATAATACTAACAATTTTTAGAAATAGGTATCATTCTGTAGTACTTTAAGTGACTAGAGACGAATGATGCATTGTTTTGGGGGAGCCGTGGGCGATCCGCACTCCAAATGTGTGGTGGAACAGCAACCTTTATTTCGATAAAAACAAAATTTACTTTATTAAAATGTTCTTTCTAAACTTATATAAAAAAAAGCTCGGGCACATCCTACCCGTTCGAGGCTTGTCAGACAAAGAGAAAGAACAAAGGAAAAAAATGGCTGACATGACTCCCGGCAAAGGAGTATATAAGCAAATGAGTGAAGTGAGTGGGGATCGATCAACTTTGGGTGTAATCGACACGTGGTGCCATCTGTGTATTCGACGCAAGATGCGCAGTGGATTGAGCTAAGAGTGCGCTGCCATTAGTTTGGCTTAAACATGAATCATTTGGAATAATCAAATATTTTGTATTTTATGTGGGGTAGATACAAAAAAAGTTTAGCGTACAAATATTATCACAAAAAAAAAAGAACTTACAAAACATATGGGTTAAAAGACCATAAGCAAAATTAAGATAGTTTATAAATTCCCAGCTAAACAATATATCAAAAATATTTTGACTGTAGAACTATCCATATTAAAAAGCCATAATTTAACTTTAATGAAAAATAAAGTGGGTTTGTACAATTTTTCTTATTTCGATCGGTAGTTCATTAAATAGATGCCGCTGCAGTATAAAATTTCAAAAAGTGCGTTATTCTAGCTACCGGAATGTTTACAACTGCCTTATTATTTACTCTTAGCCCGTAAGCACTTGTACTTCTGAGAGTAGCACTGAAACCGCTTCGCATGAAAAATACCTTTAGAACCTTAAAGATAGAAAGCTGATTTAGTGGTAATACTTGGAGACTATGAAAGAGAGGCCAACTATTTGTTAATCTGTTAACTCTGCAAATAATTCTTATGAGGTGTTTTTGAGCAATGTTTAGTACTTGGGTTGTACAATTGCAAGTTCCACCCCAACTTGCAATACCATATTGTAATTTGGAGTGAGCAAGTCAGTAGTAAAACATTAACATAATCTTCTTTGAGCAATGTGGTTTCAAAAGATACATTTTACCCATAACAGATAACATATATTTTCTTATATTTTTGTATCAATTAAAACCCCTAGATATTTAAAACTTTCAACACTTACAATTTTAAAACACTTTGGACTGCAGACAGATTCGTCAGAAAAGTTATTTGTGCCACAAGTATGAACAGATAAAGACAATTTTGTACAGGCAACGGAGTGGAAAAGAATGTCACAATCATAACGACAAGGACATTTTAAGTTGCAAAGTTTAGTTTAGTTTTTTCGCTTATAAGTAACATATGTTTGGCGAACCACTGTCATAATATTTATAAACCATATGAATCTTTACTGCGGAGTCAAATAAGCTACTATTTGTATACGTAAATGAGATATCATCAGCAAAAGTAAAGTTTTGTATAAATAACGAGTTTATGTATACAAAAAAAAAAAAATTGGCCCAAAGACCAATCCTTGGGGTACCCAATACTAGTTTCTAGTTCATCGCTGAAATTTCCATCAAGTTTCACTCGTTGAGTTCTTCCTGACAAGTACGAAGAAAACCAGTCATATACAGTCCTCTTAATTCAGCTTTGTACAATTTGTCTAAAAATATATTGTGATTTACCATATCGAACGCTTTAGTCATATCTATAAATAGAGCTATACAATTACTACTATAATTAAAATCTTCATCAATTTCACTACACAATTTAAGAATGGCATCTTCAGTGCATCTGCCCTCTCGAAAACCAAATTGTTCAACACCAAAAAAAAATTATTTCTTTTGAGAAATGCGCACTTTTATAGGTTTTTCAAATAGTTTACAAAACGTTGAAAGTATAGAAATCGGCCTATGTTGAGACTTTGAACTTCGACTAGCTTTTTGAACAAGAGAATAACTTCAACAGATCTTAAAGACGAGGGAAAGATATCACAATTAACACTCACATTAAATAAATGACTCAGCACATCGACAATAAACAGCAAAATACGTTTTAGAAGAAATTAGCCATGTCGGAAGTACTGGAATTTTTGTTATCAATTAACATAATTTGTTTATGGATTTCCAGTGACATAAATGGTTCAAGAACAAAAGTATTACTTTGAAATAAGTCGTTAACTACATACGTCTGCATATAAAGGGGCTTTGACTGAGTTGCAACAGACACAACAAATTGATTAAATTGATTGGCAATAACCACTGGGTCAGATATTAATGCGCATCCAAATTCAATTTTAAGAATTATATTTTTATCATTTTGTCTGTTAAAGATATTATTGACAACTTTCATTCTTTTTTCATGTTCCCTATACAGTTCTACAATTTATTCGCGTAATAATTGTCTCTACTTAAATGCACCTGTTTTTTTACCTCTTCATTTATTTTTAAGTAATAGTTCTTTAATTTCGTATTATGCGGATAGCGTAAGCATTTTTTTCGAATCACATTCCTTTCATTATCATCCTGAGGTCAAACTGGCAAACCCCACAGGCGGACCAGTAGGGATGCAGTAAAGTGGGAGGGTTGTGATCCTTCTACTCCGGATCATAACTTTGCCGTAAGAAGAAGAAGAAGAAGACATTTCTTTCATTAATTTTGTTCAACAGTGCTCTACTTATCCACGGCCCAAGACGTTTCAAATAGAAATTGTTTGGATTAAATGTTTCAATACAACTTGCAATATGATTTCTGATTCACTGAGGGATTATCTTCTGCATAAATTCTAGTATTCTAGTATTATATTTAAGACCATCGTTGACCCTAGACTCTTAACAAACAAAAAGCAAAATTCCTGCTCAGCAACAATTCAAACTTGAACCAGTTCTCACAAAATTAATAATACAATTGTAAATATATTACCATCTCATTCATTTAACTTTTGTATTATTATTAAATGCATACGCAGCTACAGTGTGTACATCTTGAAGATGTACGATACAAGTCCATTGTACTAGTATTTCAGTATAATCTGACAGTAAATGTGCAATCCTGAAAACCACAAAAACTAAAATGTTTTGGAAGTTATAGTGAAAGTCGAAATTCAATGTGGATCACCATAGGAGATGGATATCAACCCCATTATTAAACGCGATGAATATTGTTTCTCATTAATATTTTTAGGACCCATTTGATGTTTATTAATAACCGATTAACTTTTATATCTTTTCCGAAAGACTATTTCTTTTTATTGAGAGAAGTTCTGATGTCAATTTTACTCTGCGATGTTTATCAGACATTCGCGAGAGGTGGGACCGTGAGAAAACTTGTGTATGTGTTTTCTTTGGAATCTTCCGTTAAGTGATAGCGCACTTAATTGCTAAGCCAAGGTCCCCATTAGAAACCCATTAGCTTATACATATATTTGTGATCGCATCGATAGTTATGTCGATCTATGTCCGGCCATCTGTCCATCTACCTGTCTTCAATTTTGAGCTGGTGAAATTTCATATACTTTTATATACATATATATAAGCTCCGTACAATCTGAAGAAGAACAAGTGCAAACAATTTCGAAATCTGTCCACAGACAGGCCCACCACTACTACTTTTTTGGATCAACTTCGTTAAAGGTCTTATTGCTAATATTTAATCAGAATCGGTGAACATCGCTTACAAATAGTGACAGCCACTTTCTTCTATGAAAAAAATGATATCGGTCAAATGACCACCTCTTGGGGAGATGCACATTTGTGCTCGTTTTACGGCATTTGGAATTGATGCTTGCATAACATCTGGCTCCAAATTGGTGATTTCTTCTACAATGTTGGCTTCCAAGGCTTGAAGGTTCAAATCGCCTAAAGTGGAGATCACACGGCCCGGAAAATGGTGATTTAAAATCTCCATCATTGCTCGAGCTGTGTGAGTAGTTTGCTTCGTCCTACTGGAACCAACAATGCTCGAGACCCAATTCAGCAGCTTGCGACAAAAAAAGTCGTTAACAGGTTACGGTGGTGCCATCGGCGTCAAAAAAAATAAGGGCCAATCACTCTTTCACTGCAAATGCCGCACCAAACAGTCATTTCGATGCAATGCCTCTTCGTGCAATAGCTCTTCGTGCATTTCATTTGGATTTTCCGTGCCCCAGAAATGCAAATGTTGTTTTCTCACATAATCGCTTAAGTGGAAATGGGCTTCGTCGTTCATTATGATTTTGTATACGAAATCATCCTCTTCTTGCACTAGGTTTAACAGAGCATAGGAATAAGTTAATCTCATTTGACGGTTAGGAGGCAGCAGTTGGTGAACAGTTTGCACTTTATAAGGGAACATCTTCAGGTCTTTCAACAGACGTTTGTGGACTCTCTCGGACGTCCTCGGCCACAGCAGTGATATTCTCGGCCGAATGAGCAGTACGGGGCCGGCCGCTTCCTGCGATATCTTTCGTGGACCCAGTCTGCACGAGACGCTCAGGATGGTGCCCGGATAGTGCAGGACGATGACGAAATTTACGATGCGTTAAAACAACAGGCCGGAAATTGGTCAAATAAGCAGTAACAATAATTCCGCGTTCTTCAGGTGTGTATCGCTCCATTGCTTGTTGTCAACTAATACTCTATCTGTCTACAACATAAATGTCACATCACAATGGCATTTGACGCCACATTATGGCTTATTACTTTTGCCCCAACTCGTACAAACGATGGCAGTGGTAATCGAAGCTGGACAGGAGCAAAATTACAAATTGCCTGGGGACCTTCAATCTTGTAAATATCTCATCAAAATCCTGGAATTTCGGTTAGAAGTGATTACAGCCACGCCCACTCGTATCTCCTAACAGCAGTTCTTATTGTAAAATTTCTCAAACATCGCGGAAATATCCTTTCATTTGAAAGATGTCATTGCATTTGATTTAAAAACTTGACAACGCCGCGCCCACTTTATTAGACAGGGTATCATTCCACCCGTTGCAGATGCATTGTAACGTTTCTGTATGTTTCTAGCTAACAATAAAAATCATATCAATTCATTTGTTAATTGTAGATTAATTATAGGGTGTAAACGCTCCGTGCCCAGTTTTCTGAGATGTTCCTTACGCCTTCAATGACTATTTAAAAAGCTGTAAGGATGTGGAGCATGTTTTTGTTGATGCTTATGCAGAGGCAGACCTTTCGGCTCTAATTTCCGATAAATTCTTTGGCCCGTCTTAGTTTCGGCAGTTCCTCCCAAAAGTTGGACCTCTTGTAAACCTCTTTATTTTTCTTCTCGTATTTTATGCGGTCCCAGCCCACAAAATGGTTCTGGTTCGGCAAAGGTGCAGATCCCTTTCGTGCAAATTCAACAGCTGCTTCGTTTCCCTCCATTCCCACGTGACCTGGTAGCAATTCAATACAATTTTTATTTATTTCCAACTTAAAATTTCAAAATAACATTAATACAACTAAAGTGAAATGGAACAAAACAGAGATCATTCTATAACTGTTTGCAGTTGATTGTCAATGTTCATCAGTCACATTGAATAGACGTGTTTTTCGTGATCGGTCCAGCTAAATCTGCGAAATAGCACATTACTTCGTAGTACAAACGTTTTTCTCTCGGAAAAGTCGAATCCTCAAAACTCTGATTAAAATTTGTTAAAATACCCCGGTCCATACAGTGTTCGCCTATAGTTGTGCATTTACTTGTCTTTGCGACAAAAAGATATTCTTGCGAAAATAATGTCATCCTCATCATCATCTTCGAGTATAATAACACGAAACAAAACTCAGAAGGACTCTCTCTCTTCTCGTACTGGCCCTCTCTCACCATCTATCGAAGGCAACAACAAAGGAATGATCTCTATTAAAGACCTACAATCCCAGTTGGCTAAACAGTCTGCATCATTACAACGCAGCTTCACTGAGGAAATTGACAAAATGCGATCTGAATTCGTCAACAAAATTGATGAAATTAAAGAAAGTTGGGCTCATCGCTTCGAGAGTTTAAACAACGCGATTTCAAGCATAGCATCTCGAGTTGATAGAATTGATGAAAACTACTCTTCTACGGCTCATATGCATAGTGCTGAGATCCTCGCTCTTCGCAAACAAGTGAACATCTTGGAGAGAAAAGAAATCGCCTGCGATGCTGTGCTCTTTGGAGTTCCCGTACTGCCTGAGGAAAATCTTCAGCAAATATTCACTCAGCTCTGTAACACCATAAAATGCACTCCGCCTCAAATGGTTGATGTTTTTCGTGCCAGAAGGCGAAACAACACTAACAACAACACTTCATTGGCTGCCCCACCATCGATTGTCGTAAAATTCAGATCCACACGTGAAAGAAATGCTATTCTTGGAGCTGCCGCAAATTACCGAGTGCTAAAGCTGAGAGATATTGGTATCTCATCTAATGACAGCTGCTACTTGAATGAGAGCCTAACCAAGCACTCGCGCTTTCTCTTACAAAGTGCACTTGGTTTAAAAAAGAAAAATATACTCTTCTCAGTTTACACCAAATCCGGTACTGTATACGCTAAGAAGACGGCCAACGCAAAAAGCTTTTCCATCGATAGCTCTGACGATCTCCACTCCATTGCTCGTGATGCTGCTGTTTCTGCTGGTGCTGCTGTGACTCATCATTAAATTCACCGTATTGTATCTTGTGGTCTTCTCTTTTATATATTATTAATTAATTGTTATTGACTAGCTCTTCTCCTCTGTTTCCTGCTTCTTTTTCACTCTCTTCCTTTCTTTCTTTGTCGCTCTAATTTTTCTTTTTTGTTTTATATTCTTTTCTCACTGTCTACTACTTACTTTTTCTTCATTTTTCTTTGTTTTATTTTGCTCAATATGAGTAGAGTATGTACCAATTACAGAATGGATAAAAAATCAACGCTTACAATGCTTAATGTTCTCTCTAATTGTCGTGATGGTTTTAAAGTCTGTCACCTAAATGCTCGTAGTCTTAGCCTATACAAATTGGATTATTTAAAATATTTGTTTACAGATTCTGGAGTTGATGTTCTTTGCGTCTGTGAAACTTGGTTTAAGCCTACTATATCTGATATACAATATAATATACCCAATTATGAAATATCAAGAAATGATCGAGTCACATATACTTGCGGAGGTGGGATTGCAATCTACTGCAGATCCTCCCTCAAATGTAAAATTATAAGCAAATCGATTGATATAGACACTGAGTTTTTGATTGTTGAGGTCCATGATGGTTGCACTAAATGCTTGATTGCTTGTGCCTATGTCCCGGACCGAAGTTGCTCCCCTCAGCCGTTTTTCTCTGTTCTTTCTCAATTCTCGCTTCTTTATGAACACATAATAGTTTGTGGTGATTTCAATGCAGATTTGTTCAAAAACGACTCTCGTGCCTACCAAATAAAAGATTCTGCTTCTTCCTTAGGACTGCAAATAATTAATGTCAATTATCCTACGCGTTTTGCTAAAAATTCTATTCCGAGCCTCCTTGATCTGACAATTGTATCCGACCCATCGTCGGTTATCCTCTTCGACCAGCTCTCAATTGATCTTATATCGGACCATGACCTTCTGTTTTGTACATATAATATTAATTTCAATCACTTTCCTGCTCCTTTGACATTTTCATTTAAGGATTATAAGTCAGTAAATATGGAAGACCTAAGAAACGCCGCATTTCTGGCACCTTGGGATGGTTGTCGCTCATTTCCTAATCCTGATGCCAAGATAAACTATTTTCAAAATGTGGTTAATGAGTTATATGACCAATTTGTCCCAGTCAAAACAGTAAGAGTTCGTAACAGCAACTGTCCCTGGTTTACAACTGAAGTTGTCTCGACCATCAAAGCTCGTAATAAGCTTTACAGCAAATGGAAACATAGTCCATGTAATTCCAATTGGCTCGCTTACAAAGCAATGCGAAACCATTCGACAGTTGTGTTACGAAACTCCAAGAGGTATTACTACTCCTCTAAACTCAATACTAATCTTCCACCCAAAAAACTTTGGAGTAATCTGCGACAAATTGGTGTTTCTAGTGCAAAAAGCAGTTTAAAATGTGAAATTGACCCTGATGTGTTAAATAACTTCTTTCTCGATAACAATACTGAGAACATCAATTTCAATCTCTCAAATAATCCTAATCCGGCTTTGCAGTTAGAACGAGGTTTTGAAATTGAATCTGTTAACGAAAATGATGTCATAAACTGTGTTGCAGCTATTAAATCAAATGCTATCGGCGAAGATGGAATACCAATACGATTTATAAAACTCATTTTACCCTATATTGTTTCTCACTTGACCCATATTATCAACCACTGCATTACCACATCAACTTTCCCAGAATCATGGAAAATAGCTCGAGTTGTATCTGTTGCAAAAAAGAACACCCCTACATCTGCTGCTGATTTTAGACCAATCAGTATTTTACCGTGCTTGTCAAAAGTCTTTGAAAAACTCATAGCAAGACAAGTTATTGAACACTTATCTCTTAATAGCCTTCTTTATGGAGGGCAATCGGGTTTTAGGTCTAACCACAGTTGTTCTACTGCGATGGTTAATATACTAGAAGACATAAGAAAAGAGTTTGATAACGGATATGTAACGCTTCTTTGTCTGCTTGATTTCTCAAAGGCTTTTGACAAGGTTAACCATATAATTCTTTGCTGGAAATTGCAACATCTCTTTGGTTTTGGTAACAGCGCAGTTAAACTTTTTGAGAACTTTCTTTCAAATAGATTTCAGAAAGTTATAACTTCCGATTCTTCTTCCGCTCTTCTGCCAGTAAAGCAGGGTGTTCCACAAGGATCAATACTTGGTCCTATTATCTTTTGTATGTTTATAAATGACCTGCCATCTGTCTGTAGACATACTTCGGTCCATCTCTATGCTGATGATGTTCAGCTCTACTTGGCCAGGCCATTTAATAATACAGATGAACTTGTACGCAACCTAAATGAAGATCTCTCCAGTATTTATTTGTGGTCTGTAACTAATGGTTTACTTCTAAATCCAGACAAGTCGCAAGTTATACCCATATCTAAAAAAAAACTACCCATCCAAACTTTACCTGATGTCGTGCTTTCTGTTTTCAAATTAAAGGTTGTTAATACTGTTACTAGCCTGGGATTTGTTATCGACTCTAACTTATCAGGATACGACCATACAAACTATGTAATAAGAAGGATTTATGGATGCCTTAGGAAACTGTGGCTAAGTGCAGATTTTACTCCTATGGCCACTAGACGGAAACTTGTATTAAGTCTCATCCTACCATTAATTACGTATTCTGAGGTTGTATACTGTAATGTCGATTCCTTATCCCAGCGCAAGCTTCAAGTTGCTTTCAACGATACTGTAAGATATATTCATGGGCTACTGTATATTTATATATAACATAATAACAACTAAGACTCCTATGTATCTATATGAAAAACTTAATTTTGCTCGTTCCCTTAGAACGCTTTGTTTGATTCCACCGCGTTTTAACTATCTTAATTCGTCTCGTTTATTTTTTATTTATGCTGTAAAATTATGGAACTCTCTACAAACAAATATCAGAACCATCTCCAATGCCAATCGTTTTAAAAACTCAGTCTTTCTACATTTCTCTAACCTATCCTAATGTCTTTATTTTAACTTCCCTCCTAACTTGAACTGTCATCTTATCTATTCTATCCGCTTATATTTAGTCTATTTTCTTATTCTCTCCTTTCTTCTTTTTCTTATCCTTTATCTTATCATATTGTAATCTTAATTGTAATTGTAAGATTAACATATTGTATTATTGAAATATTGTATTATTGAAATTATTTTCTAATTGTCTTAACTCTATGTACTATAAAAGATACTTATCTTAATGTACCTTAATATTGTATAATAATAATAAATTGAATTGAATTGAATTGAGTTTAAGTTGAATGACCCGCGATAATTTGAAATACAATAATAAAAAGTTTGAGGCGGGTTTCCAATATAGGAAATTCGCAAAAATTATTTTTTTTAATTAGTCTAAAATGGTCTAAAAAGTATAAAAAGTAATAATAATAAGAAATAATTTTTTTTTTTCGAAATTTTCCTTGACCTAGGTATTACTTATTAGCTAAAAACAAATCAAAAACACTCTTCACTTCTTCAGAATATAGCCGTCATTTTGCAGCTCGTCCTTTATTCTCATTTAAATTATGTAGAAATGCAGTACTTGTACTGGGCTGCGATGTTTGGGCAAAATAAATAATACACCACAGTTTGCTATCAGAAAATGAAATGCATGCATTGCAACGGTTGAAATTATCATAATCGGCAATGATATTAGCCGTTATTTTAGTAAGCAATGAAATGCTGCTATGCAACTGTGTACAGTGTACTCCGTGTAATTAGGTCACGTTATGTACTTTAATTATTTTAATTTAAAAATGAAATTATTCCAAATTAAATTTGGATGATTTTTGGTAAATATTTCGAAAAGCTAACTATATATCCAACAGTGGGTAAGTGGCGCGCTTTGCGCGACTAATTTATTGAATTCCACTTTCTGGAGTGGTTTAGACGCTCAAGGGACTTCGTCGCTCCGCTAAGGGTATGACAACAACTGTCAGGCAGGCGCCTGAAGCTAAGTTTATTAGAGAACAGTTTTGTGCCGGCCAACAGTGGATTAGGAATCAAACCTTAAATATATATATCAAAATTCTCAGACAAATGCAAATTTTTTACATAGTATATCTTAGAATAAGCCATTATAAGTAAAAACAAATAATTTCAAGTGAAAAGTCTATATTGGAAACCTCAGCCAAAGTTCTTATGTGGGGTATTTCAGTAAGTAATATTTACACAAAATAACAAAAACAAAAGAATTTAACAAGAAAAATTTATGAAGTACATAAGAAAACAGTGTACTATGTGCGAAGAATATGCTGCTTTTTAAATCGTCCGGCAGTATCAGTAATTTAGTGTGTATTTCTAAACCATTCTTGAAGTAAAAATGCGTGAAATTAACTCTTGGACACTGTTTTTAATTTCTGTTTAAATTCCGCTTTCAAAACAGTTTGCTTGCTCGGAATTCTTCTTCTTCTTCTTCTTACGGCGAAGTAATGATCCGGAGTAGAAGGATCACAACCCTCCCTACTGGTCAGCCTGTGGGGTTTGCCGGTTTGACCTCAGAAAGTACCGGCAGACTTCCCGGTTTCGGATCACTTCGTCACTGAGGCCAATCGAATGCTGGTGTTTTTGCATTTGTGTGATCCAGTTGATTTTTGGTCTGCCTTTTTTGCGCGATTGCGTAGGAACGTTGATTGATATTGCCTTTTTGACGGAGTTCGTAGGATCTGAGCCGGTCGTACTCTATCTTACTTGTGATGGGTTCTTTTACATGAAGGCTTCCTCGAATCTTTGAACTTCTTATTCTATCAATCTTCGTTACTCCTGCTGTCATGCGAAGCATCTTCATCTCAGCTGCCATTAATTTGCCCTCATACTTTTGTACATTATCCAGCATTGTGAACCGTATGTGAGCGCCGGACGTACAACTGCGGTGTAGAGCCTTCCTTTAAGCTTAGGGGGCATTTTCCGATCACAGAAGATAGCGAAGTTTTCCCGTCACTTCATCTACCCTACGCTTACGCGATGATTGATGTCATCATCACAAGTTGCTTCGCTGTTGATCATAGATCCCAGATATTTGAACTTTCCACACTTGGGAAGCACTTTTCCATTCAAGTAAATGTCTGGAATAGGCCGGTGTGGATCAGAGAACGGGCAGTACAGATACTCTGTCTTTTTCGAACTAATACGGTACCCATTTCCCTCCAAAACATCCACCCATACATCAAGTGCTCGTTGCAAGGCAATTTGATCTTCGCTTATGATAGGTCCATCGTCAGCAAAGAATAACTGAGATGCACTTTGGGGTCCGTCACTTTTCCTTCAAGCAGATAATCAAGGACTGCAGTAAATAGCAAAGGACTAAGGACGCTTCCCTGGTGTACACCGACTTTGATTGGGAACTCTTCGGTGACTCCTGCGGTACATCTTACTCTTGTCCTTGCTCCCTCATACATGTCCATGATCATGCGCACGTAGGTTTCTGGAACTCCTCGTTGTCTTAGCGCCACCCATAAGAGATCTCTTGGTTGTCTATCAAAAGCTTTTTCAAAATCAACCAACACCAACTTTAAGGAATCACGATGTTTTTCCATTATGACCATTATACTTTGGATTGCATCTGTTGTTAATTTACCCGAGACAAACCCGCACTGGTCATCAGATAGCCGTATTATTTTCCGCAGTCGGCCATCTATCTCACCCGCTCAACGATCTTCATGATGTGTGACATCAGCTTGACAGAACGGTAGTTATCTCAGTTTCGCGTATCGCCCTTCCCTTTGTGCAAAGGAAGAAGATAACTTTCCCTCCACTGATTAGGCATTGGATCACCGCTCATAAGTTTGGAGATAAGAATCATGAGCCATCTAGACCCGACGTCTCCCATCTTTTTCCAGAACTCTGAGGGTATCTCGTCTGGCCCAACCGCTTTTCTTTTTTTGGAGTATTTGACGGCATTCCCAACTTCTTCGACAGTAATGTCGGATACTTCGTCATGGTTAGGAGCGGCTCTTGGAAAGTGTACCCGGGGAGACTGTTCGTTCAGAAGTCTTTCACAATACTGTCGCCATCTGTGGAGAATTTTGTTGTCTTCCACAAGAAGCTGGCCTTGAGCATTGTTAATGAACTTTGAGGAACGAATCTCCTGAGCATTCTTCTTCTCTGGGCGGCTATTTTGAAGATAGTTGCTCCCTTATTCAAGTTGTTTTGTCGAAGCTCCTGCATAGCCTGGTTTCTATTAGACGCCGAAGACGATATTTCCTCTAACTTCCGATAGAGGCCTTCCATACTTTTTGTTTGAAATTGGGCTCACTTCTTCTTCGCGAGACCTTTGCAACATTTATATATCTATTAGTAGAAGAGCACTTTGACCAAGCCGTGAAAGCCGTTTTCTTTTCCCGTATCACTACTTTAGCTTCAACTGTCCACCACCATGTTTCTTTGGCGTGTTGGCAGGGGCCTTTCGACGTTCCAAGCAGTGATTTGGCTCTCTCCAAGCAAGATCGCTGTAGGGAATCCCACATATCTTGTGCTCTGCACTCCTCATCACCGACCTCATCGATGATGGTTAAGAGGTAATTTGTCATGTTGGTAATAAAAACTTCGCCTTTCCCATTGTCCAGCTAGTACCAATTGATTTTCTCAGCCACCTTTGTTTGCTTATTTGTTTTCTTCCCCGTCTTCATAGAAATTTCTGTCAGGAGGAGACGGTGTTGCTGGGCGATCGCCTCTCCCAGTATCACTGTGCAATCTTTAACCCGGGGCTTCATGAAACTTTCTACCAAATGGTAGTCAATCTGGGTTTCATTTCCACCCCTGCTGTAAGTGATCAGGTGCCGGCTTTGTTTGATGAACCTGGTATTTAGCACGATAAGACCGTATGACTTGCACATGCTTAGGATGTCTTCACCTGGAGAATTCCTGGTGCCGTACCCCAGTCCTTCTTGGCAGTCTTCGTAGTCTTCATTTGTTTTCCCGACATGTCCGTTCATATCTCCGCCAACAAATAAAAGCTCTTCCTTTGGGATGTTTTTGCTTGCTCGGAATTCTAATAATAAAAATCATATAAAATTCTTAAATCGTTTCGCTACTTTTCGCTAACACCACTCTCCCACACAGACAATGGCGGGCACCAGAGGTAAAACGGGTCAATCTAAAACTTCTCTTTCAACACCCAAACACAACAATTCTCTCGGACCCAAACAATCTTTGGCGCCTGGTATGTCTTCGTGTCTGGAAAATCTCGACGATCGCTTCGAAAAACTCACAGGAGCTTTACTTGCCGCATCACAGAGGAATTCCGTAATGAATTATTGCTAAGGATCGAACAGATTAAGGTAAGTTGGTCTGCTCAATTTGAGGAGCTAAAGAGCACGGTAACTGACATTGTTTGTCGTGTTGACAAAATTGAAGCCGATGAACGAGACAAAAATACACCAGCATTAAAAGCAGAGTTTCGCTCTTTACAATTACAAATCGATGCGTTGGAGAGGAGGCATATTGCTACAGATGCTGTCATGTTTGACATACCGGAGCTCCCTATGGAAAACCTTAACCATGTATTCAATCAACTCTGCAATACAATCCAGTGCAAGGCCCCAGTGCTTAAAAGTATTTTCCGTGCCAAACGCAACAACAAAACTTCTGCAGCTTCTCCTATCATCATAAAGTTTAATTGCCCTCAAGAGAGAAACTAAGCTCTGACAGTTTGATGGTTGCCACTGCCTGATGAAAGAGCAACAGCTGGGAATATCAACGTACAAATTTTTTTTTTTTATATTTTTCAAAACTTTTCTATTTTTTAAATATTTATTACTAACTCTTAACCTATAATCTTATCTATTTTCCTTTCTTAGGTGTAAGTGATCAATGGCCGTATTATTTTTTCATAGACTTGTTTGCGTTTCTGCTTCTTCTCATTTACCCCCTATAATGTTTGCCCTAATCATGCACGCTGGTGGATCTGAAAGTGGTGGGAGGTCCTATGGCAGTGGTAGGAACGGATCATTGCATGAAGTGATTCGTGTATTAAATGCGCAACACAATGGTTTACACATTGTTCACATCAACGCACAAAGCTTAAAGCCAAAAATTGATGAGTTTCGTTATCTGTTCATGGGCTCCAAAGATGACGTTGTGTGTGTGTCAGAAACTTGGTTTTCTTCTGATATCTGCGATAAATTTTATAGTTTGGAGGGCTTTAGGATCTACCGCGCCGATAGATCTGATCGCGGGGGTGGTGGAGTCGCTATGTATGTACGAAACGAGCTCAATTGTAAACTGATCTGCAAATCGGATGCTGACTCTGCAATAGATTTTCTTTTTCTAAATGTTTTGTGTGGCACTGAAAATATATTACTAGGCACAGCTTATAGACCACGCTACAGTATAAACATAGCTCCACTCATTAATATCATTGAGCAGTTATCTTGCTATACGCCACATATTATCCTTAGCGGCGATCTAAATTGCAATTTGCTTGACGTTAGCAGATCTGAAAACTTATTGAATAATATGGCAGCCTTAAACCTTAGAGCGGTTAACATTTCTATACCTACACATCCCTCTAATGATACAAGTAGTCTATTCTTCATTACCGATCTTAATAAAGTTCTCCTCTACAACCAACTTTCAGCCCCAGGTTTTTCAAAACATGACTTACTATACCTCACTCTTGATTTCGCAAACCACATAGGTGCAACTATTTTCCAGTATAGAGACTTTAATATAAAAAAAAAACAGACTTTTTAATATGTCATGTGTAGATGAGCAAGTTGATTTCTTTCAACAGGAAATGAACTTGCTCTTCGAGAAGCATGTCAGGATTAAAACTAAGCTCGTTGAAAATACCTCACCTTTCTGGTGAACGGTGACATACTAAAGCTAATAATGGATAGAGACGTTGCGTACCATCGCTGGAAACGATACAAACTTGAACAGCTTCATGAAATTTATCGTAAACTTCGGAATATGTGGTCCGTGAAATAAGAGCTGCAAAAAAAATAATTCTATGCAAGTGAACTTGCATAGAATTCTTCTAAGATACCTTGCACGATTCGCGAACCTGAATACTCGACGTCATACGTACTAAACTACACCCTTCACACTTCAACCACTCACCCCGCGGGACCACCGTTAGGCATAAGCAGCTTGCTGCTTCAAAAATCATCTTTCCTTCGAAAACTGATTCCATCTTTCCTGCCATGCTCCCATACTCCATATCTGCTGGTGGCATTCCTTCGATGACACATATAGTATCATCTGAGACCGTCCAAAATGCACAGCACACCCTCAGTGGACATATTCGGTTGACGGAGTTAATTCTTCTGGTGTAAGACTTAATTGTCACTGCTTTGGCCCATATTGGTGCTGCATACATTATGATGGACTGCACCACCCTTCACGGAACTAGTCTCCTGTGTTGTCTGGGTCCTCTAATGTTCGTCATTATTCTGGACAAGGCTGCACTCACCCGAGCAGCTTTGCCGCATGTTTTTTCAAGGTGCTTCTTGTAAGCGAGCCTAGCGTTGATCATCACACCTAGGTATCTGATAACGGGTTTTGATATTGTCACTCTGATGGTGATTGTTTCTCTTTTCATGCGACTACTTACTAGCACAGCTTTTGTTTTGTGTCTGCAGTTATTGTTATAGCATTTCAGTTGGGGGTAGTTCTTCAACTGTTGTCTCTTTTGCAGGGGATTGTATGGCGGATGTAAAAATACCCTTCTCTCCGGTAATCTCCGTGGCTTGTATTCTTAGTCCACTAATAGGGAATCGGCCGATCCTAAATCGGGTCGTGTGACCATCAAAGTGATGTGATGGTATCCCTTCACCTTCCCCTCTGCTCCTGGCTCCTCGTAGTGGTGGTTACTGCTTCCGTTTTCCTCTCTTCGACTTCTACCTAGCATTTTAAGGTTTGAGGCCTTAAGCTAGGAAGTGCAAGCACAATTGTGCTCCTACTCCACTGAAGCACATTCTCAGTGTGTCATCAGTCTTCCAGGAGCTGTTAGACTGGGAGGTATTTGAGTATCCTTGAAGATTCTTTCTTGGGAGGTATCAGATCCTTTCCTGTTGGGGGATTCTAATTTCTTACAGCGGGGTCCTTCTTTTGGTTAGTTGTGCCTTTATCTGGCTTATGACGGCCACTTAATTGCCTTCGAGGTGTTCTCCTGCGGCTTAAGTTTGACCTTCTACTTCCCCCTCTGCCCTTTGGTTTGACGGCGGCTTTGACGTATTCTCCGTCGGATAGTTTCTGGCCTTCTTTAATAGTCATCATCTCGGATGTATTGCTCCAGCCGACTCGCCATTTTGGTCTCAATCATATCCCGCATCTTTTTGAAATATTTTAATTTTAATTTAAGTTTTTGGACGCTATAAAATGAAAGCCTGTTGAAAATGTTTGATACGAAGAAAATACTCCAAACTTTTGAAAAGGTTATAATCTGTCGGTTAATACGGAGAATAAGGTGGGGGCGAGAGAATTTTGTAATCTACCTGTAAGAGTTTTTGCACTGTTATGTGTTGTCGGGCGTCATCATTGGGCGATGTCTGTTAACCAATGCTGGTTATTTTGCGTACAAGTTTTCCTGCAGTTTTTCAATTTCATCATATTAACTCTCCGCAGTTATCGTTGCATCAGCCTCCAGAAAGGAATAATGGATAATAGGTCTGCTATGACTATGGGATCTTTTTCCGCGTATCCCCAGTATGAAGTCACTGTCCGAATCTTTCACGAGTGTCAAACAGATCCAATTATCGTCAGAGTGATGGGGGATTTGAATGCCAAGGTAGGCAATGACAACGAAGGGCTCAAACATGTAATCGGGAAGAATGGACTAGGCAACCGCAATGACAAATGGCAATGCCAACCGCCTTGTGATAGGTGGCACCATGTTTGAGCACAAGACCTGCCACAAAGTCAGCTGGGTTTCCAACGACAGGCAAGCAACTTCCAATCAAATTGACCATTTTGCTATCAGCCGCCGCTTTAGAAGTAGTCTCCTGGACGTCCGAAACAGGCGAGGAGCAGATGTGGGGATAGTACGAGATCACCATCTTATGATAGCTACTCTTCAACTAAGCACTGCTGCCGTTCGAAGATCCCACGACAATACAAGAATGCCCAGGTTCAACATCGATAGACTTAGTGATACCTCAGTGCGCCAACAATTAAGGGAGCACATTTCGCAAGGTGTGGAAGCAATCAACAGCTCACTGCCCACAACCATCCAAGACCATTGGTGTGCTGTGAAAAATGTTTTTACATCTGGTGCTGAAAGAATTGTCGGTCGATCACAGGAAAGGCATAGGGCGTGAGTTTCCGAGGATACCTGGAGACGGATTGACGAACGGAAACAGCTGAAAGCTCGCATTGCAGCCGCTCCAGCAGCAGGGAGTAATGAGCTAGAGTCCCTATATCGCATAAAGATGAGAGAAGTTCAGCGTAGCGTGCGACGTGACAGGCGCAACTACATCAACGCGCTGGCTACAGAAGCAGAAGATGCTGCACGGAGGTGCGATAGTAGGACCGTCTACAGATTCACTAAAGAGCTGACAGGTGGTCGCAGCTCCAGCCAACACCCAGTGAAAAGCCTAGACGGTTCCTTGCTTATTTCGGGTGAGGACCAGCTTAAGAAATGGAAGGAGCATTTTGCTACGGTTTTAAACCGTGTATTCGCTAGCGATATGTTCCCAAATCGGAATGAGGTGTCCGAGGTAAGAAATGCCCGAATACGCACCGCGCCTCCCAGTAAGGATGAGATCACTACCGCGATCAAAGCACTTAAAACCAACAAGGCGGTCGGACTTGACGGTATTCCCGCAGAGCTCTTACGAGCAGCGCCAACAACATCGGCTGAGCTTCTGCTTCCACTTATAGAGAGAGCTTGGGAAGCCGAGAGCTTTCCTGACGAGTGTAAAAAGGGAATGATCGTCAAGCTTCCTAAGAAAGGTAGTTTAATGGAGTGCGGAAACTGGAGAGGTATCTGCGTGCTGCCTGCTGTAGCTAAGATAATAGGTAAAATCATCCTGGAGCAAATCAAACAACATCTCGAAGACACACTCGATGCCGAACAAGCAGGTTTCCGCTCTAGATCCTCCTGTGTCGACCACATCAACACCCTGCGGATTATCATCGAACAGTGCGTTGAATATCGATCGCCACTTCACCTGCTGTTCATCGTTTTTGAGAAGGCGTTCGATAGTGTTAACAGGGAGTTTATTTGGCGTGCCTTACGCAGGAGAGGTATTATTGTCAATGATACTTACAAAGGGTCCAAATGTCACGTTCTTCACAGAGGAAGGTTGTCTGAGGAATTTGAGGTCCAAAGTGGGGTAAGACAAGGCTGCATTCTTTCACCAATACTATTTCTATTGGTGATTAGCGATGTGCTTCGTGCAGCTTTGTCGACGGGAAACGGAGGAATTCGATGGACTCTCACATCCCAACTTAAACATCTCGACTACGCTGACGACGTATGCTTACTCTCTCATAGAATTATGGACCTCCACCAAATGACAGCAGATGTGGAGAGGGAGGCTGGCGTCGTCGGGCTGAAAATTAATACCGCAAAAACTAAAATTATCAGTCTTGGAACGAACTCATCGGCTCAAATATGCATTGCTGGACAACCGGTAGAGAGAGTAGAGGATTTCCAGTATCTTGGGAGTATTGTCTCGACCAATGGTGGAACCGAACTGGATATAGCCAACAGAATCGCCAAAGCAAAGTCCGCGTTCGGGATGTTGTCCAAAATATGGCGAAGCAATGCAATCAGTTTGAACACCAAGCTAAGACTGTTCCGCTCCAACGTTGAATCCGTGCTGTTATATGGAGTGACCACCGCTATCACCAGAAAGCTGCAAACGTTCGTTAATAGGTGCCTGCGCAACATCTTAAGGATTTTCTGGCCCAATCGTATCTCTAACGAACATCTTTGCGAGAGAACGGGTCAGGAACCAATAGGCACAACCATCCAACGACGGAAGTGACAGTGGATTGGTCACACGCTCCTTAACTCAGGACGGCAGAAGACCTGGTGGTCCAAGGAGAACATGGCGCAGAGCAGTCGAGAAGGAAGCACGGTAGTTTGGGAAAAGCTGGGGAGAGCTGAGACACATTGCCAGAAACCGTACACGATGGCGCGTAGGCGTAGTCGAGGCCCTAGGACCCACAAGGGGATATAGGACATATGTAAGTAATTATCGTCAGACGTAATGTTCCTTTTAAAAACTGAGTCTCATTCAACTCGTACGATACACACTTATCCATTCGCCAACTTTGGGGACTTTATTGATTGAACGGGTAATATTAAAATGTAGTCACAATCAATTGATTTTATATTATAATACAAGATTTGATTAAATTTTATTCCATTGAAATTTGAATATTTAACATGTTTCGCATCCGTGTCCTGTTATATGTACTTACTCGTATGTACATAAGTTAGAGCTAGAATTATAACTTAGTTCAAGGGGTATTGCTCAAGCTACAAATTGCCAATTATAATTTAATTATATTTTTACGGCACTAATTACATGCAAACAAGGAATTCAAACAAGTGGGCGAATAATCCAAAAATTGTATGGGCATAAAACAAAAACAAAACAAAGAAAAATCAGTGAATTTGCAACAGTTCTAGATTTTCAATTGGTATTCCAAGGTCACCTGCCGGATTAAGGGATGAGAGTGGATAATGAATTAAATCCCACCCCAAATACAGCCTCAAATCAATGATCGCCCACTCTGACTTGTGTCCTTTTTTATGCTGCCCACCGGAAATTGTCGATTTTCACAGATCACTGAACATTTCAATGGTCAAGGACTATAAAGTATTGGTAATGTGAAATCGGATGCCGGGGAGGTGGCAGGGCACGAAATGTAGGAAAAGTGAAGAGAATCATGTTCGTGTGTATACATTTATGGAGGCAATGTTCTGTAATTTCCTGCATAGGCGACAGCGATTTATACCCCATTGTTTATCAAACGGAATGTATTTTTCATTTGCACAGTACGGGGCAAAACAAATGCTCAAACATACATCATGCCCTAGGACATTTTGGATAACACACAAAGGCATTGCCAAAGACACCAAAAAAAGAAAATAATGTGAGGGGAATCATATGAATGTACGAGTAACCTGAAATTTGAGAACTTTTCAATTTACATCGATTTCAAAACCCACAGGGGTGGGTCTCTGAAATATTGTAGCAATCCTTTGTCCATAATCTTAGTTAAAGAAAATTTATTCGTATTTCGGCCATTTTGAAGACTACAACTATGAATCCTTTACCGGATGCTTAAGTTACTCGTACTTGTCAACAGTTAAAAAACTCTTAAAATTTATGTACTTCCTTACTGCATACATACTGGTTCAGGCCGCGAATATATGCATCTAAAAGAAACTTACTATATTGGTAAGTTCAATTATTCAATTAGAAAACTCATTGTAAAAATATTAATCGCTTAAGAAGTTAAATGTATATTTGCAAGTTTATCTATCGTCAGTGTGGTGGGGTATGTCGTACCACAGTAGCAAAACTTTCAGTTGCAGCAATAAAATTGTACAGACTTGTAAGTTCCAACGTTCAGCAGCTGTAGATTATATTTATGTATGTAGGTATATTCTCGTCGTTTTCACCAGAAAAGTACAATTCTCTTTCTCTAAATGACTCCTCAAATATTTGTTCTATAATTATGAAACAATTATTTTGAAAAAATAGCTCACAATTTTCTGTTTTTTCCAGAAGTATCGAGCTTCAGGTTCCATAAGCGGTTGGCTTGTAAGGATTTTTTGAAACTGCAAACTTTGCCAATATTATCGGTGAAAACTTTTGGTTGTGGAATATAAATACTCTGATTTCGCCATGAATAAATGAGGTAACCGCGTCCATTTGATCTGAATCGAGATCATATTAGGCGGCTAGATAGAATAAGGGACCAATCCCACTATAGCCCAGCGAAATTAGACTTGAAAATGCTTTTACTAGAACAAATTTATGGAATTCGGGAATTTATGCGAAACGGTGGAGTTTGGTGTTAACAAATATATACTAAAAGTAACCACACCTGGAACCATAGAGTACCTCTCCACCCCGTTTAAGTGGGCGGTAAATAACACTTTTATTAATAACTCCCTTTCCTTAGTGTTTAGAGAAAGACATAATAAAATGAAAGTTCTTTTAAAATAAATTTCCTATCAGAATAAATTTAGTCTGTTTTTTGAACTATTTTTATTTATTTCGAAAATACAAAAATTAAAAACTGTTTTTTTCTTTTTAAAAAAATATACATATAAGTACATTATTATCTTTTTTCTTGCATTACGTAGCTGAATTGTTGATTTTTTTCAAATGTATTCCCACATATACACTACCGGTCCTTTGATTACCCTCATTTAAAATGTCGACCTAAATCATAATGCAGAGTTAATATTTCTTCTGATTCTTTATTAGAACATTTATTTTCAATGTTTATCTGCTACCTGGAGACAAACTTGAAAAAATTAAGGAAGCAAAAAGGGAAATCTCCACTTTCGGTTTTTTGCATTTTTAGCAGGGGCACTTGATTATCCTCATCAATTTTTCGATTTCAATTTATTTTTCTTTTACCTATTGATAATTTTTTCTGGAAGGGTTAAAGCTACATTTGGTTATCGTTCGACATCGGGAAGCTGAACACTCAAGAAATTTATTTCACAAGTGGCGAGCAAATGGGATTATCCTCATCAATTTGTTTACAATATTCAAAGCGCAAGGTCATTTAAAGTTAATAAAATTGTGTTCTGTTTTATTGCTAGTTTTTGTTTATTAAAGTTGTGTGTGTTTTTGTTGGATACTAAAGAAGGTGGGTCGAGGTAAAACAGTAACTAATTTAGAAATCGGCAAAATTCTTGTATTCAAGCAAAAAACTTATTCCAACCGAAAAATTGCTTAAAAAATTGGTCGACACCCTTGGAAGGTTAACAATTTTCCACACAGCAAGAGAGACAACAGAACGACCATTTTGCACGAAGTTGCAAATTCTGCTGCTTCCGATGGCAAAATAAAAGGGCAAATTGGAACTTCAGCCAGTGTCCGGACAGTTCGTAGATTGATTGAACAGTGTTCACATCTCCGACGGCAAACAATGAAGAAAAAGCCACAATTACGTCAGCGCCATAAAGATCGCAGATTGGAATTTTAGCGGGCTCATTTAACCTGGAAAGAAGAATTCGAAGCCGTGATTTTTTCTGACGAGAACAAATTTAATTTAAATGGCCCTGATGGCTTTCAATATTAATTTCACGATTTGAGGAAATCGGAGCTGTTCCTGTCACATCGTCAAAAAAAGAATTTAAAACACAAAAACATTCGTTTTTTCTTTTATTTTTGTGTCCCTGTTAAAGTAGACATTCTTTTTTTTTTCAAGTTTGTTATAAGGTAGCACAAACAAGTGAAAATAATAGTTTTAGAAATGGAACCGAAGAAATAATACCACTGCATTATGATTAAGGCCGGTAGTGTATGCAATGCTTTCTTTGTAGTACTATAAATGACGGGAAGTGGCGCACATATTTAGGAAATTGTATAAGCGTACATAATGTGCTTTATACTTTAGAAATAATTTCACGTCGAAAGACATAGATTAAGCATTAGCTTAGAGCGCCCGCATGGACACAGTAAATTAGAACAGCATATATAAATAAGTTAGTTAAGCTAGTTTTAAGCGTTTTTCTATCTAGCATATATGTAACTATATAATACTGAATTTAAAGAATAAAAATTAACTAAAAATGAAAAATGTCCAGTAATAATAATAATAAAGTGCTCTACTGGGCCGTACGAACTTGCACCTATATGTAATTTATCTGGAAAAACTCAGAATTAAATTTTAAAAGAAAATGTTTAAAATGATTTTGTTTTATCTCCACAAAAAATTCCTTAAAATTGGAAAAAAAAAAAAACTATTTTGAAAATGTTCCAAAACTTGGTATGTTATGACCTTGCGTACATATGTCAAATATTCTGTATTCAACGATTTTAAATAAAACCCCCCAACATTTGAGAACGAGCCAAACTTGAAACACGAGTCATTAAGGAAAGTACCGTTATACACTTTTTTGGACAAGAACCTGGTACGCCATCTGTTCGCATATATAAACTGTAACTCAAATATCAAATTTTAAAAAAGTCATCAAAGCCGTTTTCGAGAAAATCAATTTTTTTCAAAAAGCGGCCATTCGTAAAGTTATCAGTACTTTGAGGTAAGAATGAAAATTACAACTTCGCCTTGAATAGTTATCGTACAAATCTCAGACATGAAGTTTGAAGAAAATCCGTCCAACAGCCCAGTATCAACACGCTGGGCGACTAGATAGCTAACAATAATCACTTTACTGTTTTCAGTGTTTTAACGTTCAGTTTGTTTCGTACCATATACCTTGAGAACACCTGAATCGATTTCAATTTATTTTTCTTTTACCTATTGATAATTTTTTCTGGAAGGGTTGAAGCTACATTTGGTTATCGTTCGACATCGGGAAGTTGAACACTCAAGAAATTTATTTCATAATAGGCGAGAAAATGGTATGACCGCCTCGTTAATATACGTCAAGTTGTTGTATGTCAAATTTTTAGGACTTGAGCAGTTCTATAAAATATTCCGCGAGAGCATATATCTCAGGTTAAGAGAAAACTCACAATAAACACTTCAATGTTTTTATAAAGATTCACACGTATAACTAAAATAACTTATCTAAATGTAACTTGTTTCGTCATTTAAGGTATTAATTAAAAAATATGTAAAGCTATGGCTGATTATTCAGTCAACTTTGTTTTCGTCTCTAGTAAATCTAATTCAATAACACTAATAACTCTTTATTAGTGAACGAAAATGATAAGAAATATCTCTTAATCATATGGAATGCAATAATACATGATCTATGAATTTCTACAACAGGCTGTAGTATATACTCGTATAAAGGCCATGGTAGTGTACTCGGTGGCTTTTTTTGTACGGGCTAAGCCTGGCGGGTTGAGTACCTTGGCGAAAGATGAAGGTAAATCCCTGTCGGATATCTTGTCTGTAGAAAACGAGAGAGGGTGAAAAGGGTGTTTCCACTAAGGCACCCTTCCTTGGACTCAGGCGGCAACGGAATAATTTTTAGATGGAACCAACAGTGGCACCTATAGTTCCAGTCAGGTTGTACTACTTAGTGAGCACATTTTATAGGCTACTTCGGATATTCGGAGAACTCCCCTATAAGGATCTTGAAAACTGCGTCAGGGTTTTTCCAAGAAGAGATGGTAGCGAAGGAGTTCTCAATGGACCAATTGCAGCGCTCGCATCGCCGTAGTGGGCTATTGACAACCAAAAATCTGGAAACTTAGGCAAGAAGTTTTAAGCTGCCGACACGTAAGCGAGCGTCTTATTACAATGCGCATCAAGGCTAAATTCGCTAACAAAGGCATGTGCACGACACCAAGTCCGGAAACGGATTTTGGCTACTCGTAATTGACCTTGCAAAGGAACAAAACGTCACTATAGCTAGCACGTGGTTTCCCCATCTTAACATTCATAAGGTTACATAGAGGTCTCCTGGTCATTAGACGGTAAATCAAATTGATCGCATTGCGGTCGATGCCTCCAGCACTATGGATGTCCGAATCTTCCGAGCGGTCAACATCGACTCGGAGTTCTACCTTGTTGCAGCCAAGGTACGAATGTGGGTATCCCAAGCGTCACAACAAAGACGAATTATGTGAGGAGATACAAGGTCGAAAGGCTGCAATCGCAAGAGAATCGTTGCCGAACGATAACGAAATTTCACTACGAATCATACGCCGCAAGTGCCGAAGACCAAAACGGCACAACTGATGTGCTGGGTTTCACCCTACCTACACCACGAAACACCTGGTTTGGCGAAGAATGCGGGCAAGTGCATGCAGGTGCAACTAAGGACGAGGGCTGCTCTTGAGCTCAATGAATAAAAGAGACGGGAAGTCAATCGGCTTCTCCAAGAGAACAGGAAGGAGTACGAGAAGCGCGCCATCGAGGATATAAAAGATATATTAATTCAGGAATAATGTACGGAAGTTTTTCCAAAAGGTAAAAAGGACGTACTAAGGGAACAAAGCCCGCACAGATACCTGTACAGATGAAGAAAGAAACCTTGTAGTAGAGTCACAGTTGGTGCTGAGAATAAGGAAGAACTACTTCTGCAGACTGTATAAGGGCGACAAAGACCAACATTCCGCTATCGGGCAGAATGAACCATTCAATGTAGACGATGATAGCCAAAATTTTCGTCCACCTGATGAAAACGAAGTGAAGATACCAATATCTAAGTAAGTTTAAATCAAACAAGGCCGCTAGACTTGACGACTTACCGGCGGAGTTATTTAAAGCAGCTGGAGATGGGTTGGCAGAGAGCATACACCAACTCATTTCTACTACTTGATGAAACCTCAGCAACGTGTGCCCGATCCTACAACAAAGGAGACCCCCTCAACTTCGCCAACTAAAGAAGCATCAGTCTCCCCAGTATCGTGTACAAGATCTTATCTGCCATAGTGCGTGAAAGCCTAAATCCATTCGTCAACAACCTGATTGGTTGTCAGTGCGGTTTTAGGCCAGAGAAGTCCACAATCGATCGAATTTTCATACTTCAGTAGATCCTCTTTATCGATTTTAAGGCCGCTTGCAACAGCATTTATAGAGATGAGCTACACAGAGCTATGCCTAGTTTTGGCATACCTTTCAAACTCGTCCGTCTGTGCAAGATGACGATCGTCGTTCCATCAAGGTAACAACCTCACCGAGACCTTTGGTGTCTAAAAAGGATTTAGGCAAGATGGCGCGCTGTTATGTGACTTCTTTAACATCGTACTTGTAAGGATTGTGCGAAACTCACAAAGCATCAGCGGGCAGTCACCATTGCGTTCACGAGTATTGAGACAGAAACAGCCAAAATGGGTTTAGCAGTGAAGGAGGGCAAAACAAATTATATGCTGTCAGCAAGAAGTGACACATAATATCGACGAATCGGACAGAACGTCACAGCGGACAGCGATACCTTTAGAGATTGTTAGGGACTTTGTATACCTTGGCTCTGCAGTCACATCAGGCATCAACATCAGCGCAGATATCAAACGAAGATTAACTCTTGCCAATCGCTGCTTCTTTTAGGTGAGAAGGTAACTGAGTAGTAAGGCCCTCTCCCGAAGAACAAAGGGGTCTCTATGTAAGACCTTGATAATCCCGGTCCTGCTTTAGGCACTGAGGAATGGACTATATCGAAAGCGGATAGATATCATTAGTTGCTTCGAGGTAAAAATTCTTCGTAAGATATTAGGTCCCGTATGCGTATTCCCTAGGCCTATGGATGACCTAGAAAAGGGTCACATTTTCAGTTTGAACCTCGGGAAACTCCCAAGCAGATGAATTTTTGGTGTTTTAATTACAGGGGCTGAAAGATATTACGCGAATGGGAGGAGGAAATTTTCTCTACAATACTCTGTGTTGCAGAAGTCAGCAACTCGAGCAAGAAGGGTTCTTATACAATTCCCCTGCTATAAGTGCGCAAAGCTTCAGGTTTCTATTTCATCAGGATGCGTGAACAAATTCCTATACAATATTTTTTTTGATTTTTGAGATTTCAATCTTTGCTGAAACTCAAAAAAGTGGGTCTTACAGTTCAGTCCGTCCGTCTGTATGTACTTCAGGCTTTTCTTTAAACTTCATATCTAGAGTCTGTCGGTACTTCACTTAAGGGAAGTAATATGGACGTTTGAAATAAGCTTTTCACTAAAAATTGAATATTTCATATTAGCGGACTTGCGAATTAAATTGGCTTTTTCTCGGATTTGGGTACGACTATTTTAGGAAAGATGTGTGTATATCTAAGTCATATTTGATATATGCATATAAGGATATGGCATTCACTTTTAACTGATTTTGCCTAAATTTGAAATCTGAACAATTTAGAAACGTACAGCACAAATGGAGCAAGTAGATCAGATTCAGTCATACCCTTTATTTAATTTGTGAGTTAAATAAAAATAATTTGAATGCAGACGAAGTGGATTTTGGTAAAAATTCAATTTAAAACAAATTTGACTACTACTATTCCCTAAGAGTGAAAGAAAATGAGTTATTATTATATAAAAATATTATATTACGTCATTTAAAATGGGGTATAGACTTATGTTATAGTCTTAGGAGTGGTAACTTTTTGTATGTGTTTCTTGACACCAATCTACACATTTTCAAGTAAAGTACCGGGTTCCCCAAATTGGAATTTTATTGGACTATTATCGGAGAAAATGTTTCTTCGTAGCTTTATCGTTGTGCACTTTGCTTTGCAGAGGCAAAAATCTATTTACAGTAGATTGCTCATTGGTCGGATGGCAAATCAATGAGCTGCCAAGCGCAATTATAATTTTGTTTGCTGCAATCAGCATTGCTTTTCTAACTATTTGTAGGTAGACCAAGCAACTCATCTGTTTTCCAAACATACGATGTGGAAGTCATCTTTCTCTTTGAGTATAGTATAAGCACAGATAATAAACTACCCAGATGTCACACGCCCATATAAAAAAATGAAGCATATTTTTGTCCTGGCAGAATAAGTACCACAAATAAAGCGAACGAGGTGATGAAGTTTAAAGGGGTATGCGGGAAGGGGCATGAAGATGCATGACGGTGTGATTTCCATACCACTGCAGCGAAAGAATAAATTTTCATGAATAGAAGTTTTGTAAACGCGTATGCGTTGTATATGAAGAGAAGGTTTGAGAGATTTTGCTCGAATATCAATCATTTAGATTTTCAGGTTAATTACTAACATACATACACATATATTACATACATATACTAAAAAATTAAAAGGCATAAGAAAATTGTCCTGGAAAAGAACGAAGTGCGCAATTGCACACTGTTCTATAACCAAAAATGAATTGCTTCATGGAAAATTAATTAAATTTCCTTAAAAAGGAACAGTTAAATACGATGAATGGCTAGCTTTAGCAGAGGAGTCTACGGAACACATAAAGAGCTTTAAAACGCCCTATATATGCAGCAAGCATTTTAAGAATGCCTTTATTGGAAAGAAATATTTAAAAAAAAAATGCTTACCCTTCTCTCTTGTTAAAGCGAAGTGTTGCTATATCTGATGACGAGTTCATTTGTTTTGATCCAACGGGATCTAAGGTTACATATGAAAACTGCAATAAATTAGTACTGGATTCGAATGATGTTACAGTCAATTATAACGTTGAATTTACTAGCGCCAACTGTGAGATTCATATAAAAAGGCAATCTATTTATATTAAAAGAATTGACAGGCTTAAGAAATTGAGCTTAAGGATAACAGTAAAAGGAAATCAAAAATAAATTTGCTGCAGAGAATTCATCGTTTAAAAGAAAAAAGGCTGCAAGTGATCAAAATACTAAGACATTTTTGAAGCTCATTCTATCTGAGAATACAAAAAAATACACCGAAGAGGAGAAGTGGATTTCGCAGTGCATTTCTTTCCGTTCGTCTTCCGGATACAACTTTTTACGGGATCATCTTGGACTACACTTGCCGCACCCGTCTTCATTACTTAGGTGGATTAAGATTAAAAGTCTGTCACCTGGAATAAATAGAAATGTTCTAGAGGAAAAAGAAAATAACTTCGACATTATCACCAAAAGAAAAAGAAGTCGTGATTATCAAAGATCTAATATATGCCCTAAGTCTGTGTGGGTTTTTATGATTCGGAAATTTTAAGCAAGTTTTATATCATGTCGTTTGTCCAAGCAATATACCTATGAAACAACTTGAGATTGAGGTATATAATTGTCTTGATATATGCGCGGAGCTGAAACTAACCTAAACTAAAAAAAATTAACAAAATCTGTGAAAATTGTGCTGAAGAAATGTCAAAGGACAAACAGAATTTCGATCTAACGGAAGTATTGATAAAATTAAAAGAATATGAAGTATGCCGTCTTCATGTACAAATATTTTCCGAATACTTTCGAAAACTACCTTTGCATCTAACTTAAAAGAAAATATAATCAAAGAATGTATACTCGTAAAGGCAACAAATATACATTTTCCGAATTGGTCCAGTGCATGTTATGATTAAGGTGTTTTAACTGCAATTTAATACTAAACTAATTTAGTTAATGATTATTTTGTTAAATTAGTTAGTTTTTTTTTTATAATAATTTCGAAGATTAGTCACCATCGCTTAAGTAGGCCAAGAGCAGTGATCAGTTATTATAAGGGCATAAATATAAAATGTAGTATGCAAAACTCATATTCATACCCATTTTCAGAGCAAATTTGTGTCCACAAAGTTTACAGAGTTTTTATTTATTTAATCAAGAGCTGAAAAAAGGTACATACATACAGACAAAATAACAAGCACACAACATAAGTCCAACCATTTGCACATATATATATATATATATATGATCTATGCAGATACTCTATATCCATCCTACCAACGTGTCGGCATCAGAACTCCGTGACCGCAGTCGCACAAAATATTTTTTTTGTTTCTTTTTTGCAGGGAATGTAAACAAAGGTATGTGTGAGTGACACGATAGACTGAAAAGTGAGCAGAAAAAACAAATGTTCTATGTTCTGATTTTTTCCCTTTTCTAAGAAGTTTAAGCTTTTTAAAAAGCTTTTTTTTGTAAATTTCGTTTTCATATATCACTTCTTCTCATATGAATGAGACATCTGGGTATATTTATTATCTGTGGTATAAGGTACTCATCCTCGTACAGCTGAGAAGATAACCCGAATACGTCTTCAAAAGTAATACTCGGCTCTCTGTTGAAATCTCTAAATGCTATCTCGTTCAGACTAATCGGATCATTGTACTCGCCTTGGTTATCGTATCAATGTCTTTCTCCAGCATTTACTGCAATATCTAGCAGACCAAAGTCAAAAGAATTAAGAAAGTTTTATTTTATAATTATATCAAACTATAAGAACGCCAGTTTTTAAAGAAAGCAACATCTCGACTATTGATGATTTAAGAAGTCTGTATTTCCTGGCTTCCTTATAATATCCAATGAATTTTCAAGTATCAGATTCTAGGTCTAATTTCTTTCTTCGCTCTTTCAGAACATGAATTATCCCTTACAACCAAACTACATATGCGTATGTATCATGCCTGGAGCTCTGCCTGACCAAGCTTCTCCATCAACCATTCCAGTAGATAAACTGCTTGGTGATCTACGAGTATTTTTGATGTATACCCTCACAGAAACTGCTTCAAGCTTCATCCAAAAAACGTTTGGGTAAAAGAATGCTCGATAATCCTTCGGTATATTAGCCGTTGTGCTCTGGTCAAATATACACCCAGCGCAACAAAAAAAGCCGCACATGGTAATTTTTAACAAAATGGAAGAAATTTAATAAATGATGACTAACCACTGCGTAGTCACTTTGTATTTTTGATGTTTAACATTTAAGTTAACACATTCCCCAATTTGACAATACATTTCGTAGCCTAATTGAAAAAAAGTAATGATCGTGAAGATCAGACTACAAAATATCAGATATTACCCAAGTACATAAATTAAAAAAAGAGCAACAATTTGAAAAGCAAATTTATTTTTTCATATTTTTATTAACTAAGAAACCTTTTTACATAATTTAAGACTTTCATAATACTAAAAAATGATTTTAGTATTTCGTAGCACCACCCTTCGCCCTAACAACGTCATGAATCCTGTTTTACATGGAGGCATAGAGATTACCGAGGTAATTGTTATTAATTTCATTGAACAACACTTCTTCAATGATGCTCTTTAGATGCTGCATGGTTTTTGGTTTTTTATCTTGGATCTTCTTTCCCATAAGAGCCCAGACATTTTCGATGGGGTTGAGATCTGGACTGTTTCCCGGCCAAATTGGGGATTCTATTCCTAATTCTTCTTTCAAAGTTTTAATCTCTGGAGGAAATTTAAAAATTAAAATCATAAGATTTTCAAAACACCCATAAATATGAAAAAAAAAACTTCGAATTACTCACAGATTTTGCTCGGTGGCAAGGTGCTGAATCATCTTGAAAAATTGGTTTTGATGTTTCTGCTGTTATCATTTCCATACTCGGTACAACACCATCCAAGATAATTTGTTTGTACTGCATGGCGTTAACAGTGCCCTCGAGCATAATTAGAGATCCAACTCCGATTGCGGTGATGCATCCCCACACCATAACATAAGGAGAATGTTTTACGGTGTGAGCTATGCATTCGTCGCTGTAGCGTTCCCCTTTTCTACGACGAACTATCTGCTTCCCATCCGGTCCGATTAGGTTAAACTTGGACTCATCAGAGAACACCACATTTGACCAATCTTGAACACTCCAGTTTTGCCTTTCCTTAGCCCAGCTAAGCCGCGTTTTCTTCATTTTGCTGGTCAGAAGTGGCTTTTTCGCTGGTCTCCTTGCTAGCAAACCCATCTCGTTGAGACGATTCTGGATAGTTCTGACGCTAACTTCAGCCTCAGTAGCTTCTCGCAGGTCAGCTCTTAACTCCGATGCATTTTTAAATCTGTTTCTCAAGCTTAGCCTCTTCAGTTCCTGGTAATCCCGAACAGTGGTACATCTCTTCAATCCTGTGCCAATTTTTCTGTCCAGATTGTGATCCCGACGATATTTGTTACAGAATCTTCTTACAGAACTCTCATTGCATCCAATTTGTCGAGCAATTTCACGAAATGACTGATTCTGTTTGGATAAGGCAACGATAACTGCCTTATTTTCTTTACTTAATTGTACCCTTTTAGACATCACGATATACTCTTTTCATTTTTATTTGAGAAATACAACTGCACGCACTGTTAAATACTGCCAGAATGAATTCCGACACATTCCAAAATGTGCATTACCTAACCCGGAAGCAATAAAATATAATTCGGCGAATCCCTTAAAGGTAATTAGCGCAAAAAAATGGAAAACCCGTATGCGGCTTTTTTTGTTGCGCGGGGTGTATGTACGTAGTTAAAGTTATGTATTTAACACTCCACAGTAAAAAAATATATTTTTTCTGGACGATCAAGTTCAACTTTATTTATTAAAGATTCACAATAAACAGCCTCGAGTTTGGTCACTCGGTATGCTTAAATACAAAAATATCCACGCCCTGTTAGTACGCACTTATTAGATCCATACAAATTTTTCCATGTTGATGTCATCGATGGCAAGAGGGTGCTTTAAGTGATTTTACAATGTATGATCAGTTTCTTGCATCGATGACAAATATTTTAATTGATTATTTTTGAGGGGTGCAACAATGTTTGCGTTCTGAATGGTAAAATATTTTAATTGATTATATTTTAAGGGTGCAACAATGTCTGTGTCATTTATGGTAGCAACAATGTAATATCTGTACTTTACTAATAATGTAATATCTGTACTTTACTACGTATACCACATTAACGTAATAATATCTGAAGTGCCTTATTGTAATATTCAGAAACACTTTAATCATTACGAGTATGTTACATTCATTCATTAGTCGTTCGCAAACACAAAATTTCATTACTACCACCCATGTTTGTCAAGTGAATTGCACCACATAAGCCGAAGTGAACCAATTCCAGTACTGCACTGACTCAATTTCCTGTTTGATTGAATAGAAACTGCAACTGATTGATTTCCTTTCAGGAAGTCTTATAGTATTATACTCGTAATCTCTGCTAAAAGATTTCGCATGTAGAACAAAATTTCGAATTTTCGCAACTATTTCTTCGAGGACCGTATGAATTGCTAGATTCGCAGTTGAGCTATTATTTTATATTTCAACTTTTATTGTCTTTACGCTAATGAGAAAAAAAATTATAAAAGAAAACTTATGGACACATGTGCGTGCGTTATTGGATATTTCTTCAGAGCAGGCAAATTTAAAAATATTTCGATGTATGGTTTCGATGATATGTTGCGAGTATTTCTGTTTTCAGCAGTAACATTTAATTATTCTCTTAACAATATCAGGTTCCTCAAGCTTGGTAAAATTGACAAAAAGCTTTAATAAATAGGCACATAAATACCTCAAATGACTTTGCTACTCGTATGCTCTTCAAACTTAATAAATTGGAAATATTGAATTATGCCGTGCTACCGATCGGTATTTGGGCTACCTGGCAAATGTAGTTGTTATGGTACTAGAAGCTTTGATGGAAACGTTTGTACTTACAAAATCCCTGCCATACATTTGTAGGTACGTCGTAAGGGAATTTTCTTACGATTACAATTTCTCCTAACTTCCTTCAGGACGCAATTCTTCAAATTCAAGCAATATCGAGGATTCCTTCCACCACGGTAAGCTGCGGAATTTGCACCAATGACCAGAGCGTGGAAGAAGCAATTCAAAAATTTTGGGATACAGAAGATCCAGAGGAAACACAGGGAAAGCAGTTAACGATAGGAGAAAGGCGATGCGAGACACGCTTCAATCAAACTGTTAGTAGGGATGACAATAACCGATTTGTGGTAAGCCTGCAGTTCTTTGATGATCCACAAACCTTAGGACAATCTAAGGAGGTAGCTCTTCGTCGTTTCATGGCATTAGAAAGAAAACTGGAAAAAAAATTCCGAGCTGCGGCATCAATACAGAGTCTTCATGAAAGAATATGAGCAGCTAAGTCATATGAAAGAACTGGCTACGGAATCTATTCCGTCACCGCACTACTTCCTTCCATACCTTTACGTTATAAAGCCCGATAGCAGCACTACGAAGTTGAGAGTAGTGTTCGATGCATCAGCAAAAACATCGACAAATATCTCACTCAACGATATTTTACATACAGGGCCTGTACTACAAGAAGAGTTATTCAGTGTATTATTACAATTTCGGCTACCTCGATTCGTATTCACTGTCGACATACAAAAAATGTACACACAAATCTACTTAAAGGACGAGGATAAAAAATACCAATTAATTTGGTGGCGAAATGATCCAAATCAACCTATCCGCTGCTATCAGCTTAACACTGTAACGTATGGAACATCTTCTGCTCCATATTTAGCCATAAAATGTTTACAACGTCTGGCCCAAGAGGAGAGCGCCAAGTTACCGTTACGGGCTGAAGTACTACAACGCAATTGCTATGTAGATGATGTTATGGCAGGAGCTGACAGCATAATTACAACTCGGGATAAGCAATCACAGTTATCATCATTACTCAACATGGCAGGCTTCAAACTACACAAATGGTGTGCAAATCCTCCTCAACTACTACGCAATATTGCACCAGAAGATCAAGCAGTACAATTAAACTTTTCAGGTGGAGGTGATTCATCCATCACAACTCTCGGTTTAATATGGATGCCCAAATCTTCTGCTTAAAGATCAGTCCTCCGATATAAGTTAAGAACACACATCAGATTTCTTCAACATCCTCAGTGCATTCCCATAATGCATACCCATAGTCAATCCACACGTCAGCATCTCAAATAGAAACATTGGTTCACCTTGCACGCCCACACTCAATCCACACTCCAGCATCCTATTCGACACCTGCACATTTTTATCATGCTCCAGATTCATGCTGCTGACATTGCGTCTGGAGAGAACTGGACACCGCCAGCATTCCGTCACGTTCGCTATGCTCTCTTCTGTTAAGTTAGTCATTAAGTAGATTATAAGAGCAATGTATAATCAGTTGTAATTTTGAGTTGAAATAAAGCGGAGGTTCTCCTCCTAAAAATAATTTTTTTAAATCTTTTTAATGAGATAAATTTAACTGGCGCCCGAGCAGGGACAGTGAAAGTGCGTGTGAAAAAAAAAAAAAAGGGAATTAAAAAAGCAATGATCCTAAGAAAGTCGCGTTTTTTTTCTCTTGAATCGGAAAAATAGTGACCCTAAGAAAGTCGCGTTCCTTTTTTCTTTTGAATCGGAAAAAGAAGTGATCCTAAGAAAGTCGCGTTCCTTTTTTCTTTTGAATCGGGAAAAGAAGTGATCCTGAGAAAGTCTCCGTATTCAACACATTGCGTTCAGGAAAAGTAAACCTTTTCCGTTTCACTGTCCCAAGAACCCACTGTACTGTATGTGTTCATTGTCCTAAGAAAGCAATAGAACAAAAGTGCATAGTATAATTGTTCATTGCCCTAAGAAAGCAATAGAAATAAAAGTGCATAGAATAATTGATCATTGCTCTAAGAAAGCGAAGTAACAAAAAAAAAAAAAAACTAAAAGTGCAGTGTTTTGTTCGCCGTAGAAACGCACAAAGCAGCCCTAGTAATTGTGCGCACCGTTGGATCCCGAGTATTGCCACAGTAAAAAAAAGAAGCAATCCACGACGCCAGCAAGGGAAATGCGCCGATTAGTTATAATATTGTAAGAAAATTTTTCTATTTTTAAATAAAAAATTAAATATACAAGAAACAATAAATACAGTGAACAAAAAAAAGATTAAATGAAATAAAAATATTTAGAAATACAGAAACGAAAAAAAAATAATATATAATAAATAATAAATATATAAGTAACAACTAATTAAGAAGTTTGGTTTAAAATCAAATTATAATTATATTATTGAAATTTTATACATCAAATTAACTTAATCAATTTACACATTATGCCCGACCTTCGTTCAGGCGTGTCTACCGAACCCCCTATACCTCATCCTCCATCTCGTTCTAATATTTCTAACAATCCTGCCACAACCGGCCAATCAAGCGGCAATCCAAATAGTTCCTTTCTCTCAAGTGCTTTCAATTCTGAACAACATCAAAATGTTAGAGCAACCCCTGAACTGGTATCTCTTATTTCTGCTATTGTATGTCGAGTTTTCGAAGTGCAAGGAAAAAATTTTATTGAAAATATATTAAACCCAGATTGTAGTAATTTTCCTGGCGTAGATCAGACAATTGCAGTAGAACATAATGACAAACTCACGGAGATGGATAAAATCCCCGACGTGGTCAGATGTTTAATAAATTTCGATGGAGATCCGAGAGAATTCAGTTCATGGCGCAAGAGTGTCGACCGAATTCTCCACATCTACGAACCACTGAAAGGAACTCCCAGATATTTCGGTATATTTAGCGTTATTAGATATAAAATCATAGGTCACGCAGATGCGGCATTAGAGTCATATAATACACCTCTAAATTGGAAGGCAATATCAAAATGTCTTACAATGCATTACGCCGACAAACGCGATCTAAGCACGCTAGAATACCAAATGACATCCCTTATTCAAGGAAATTTATCGGTACAAGAATTCTACCAAACAGTTTACTCACATTTATCTTTAATTTTGAATAGAATATCGTGTATGGAAATAAGCGGCGAATCTCTATCCTTGTTCACTCAGACATATAGAGATAAGGCGTTAGATACATTTAACAGAGGACTTAATGGAGACCTACCAAGATTACTTGGAATGCGAGAGCCAGCTGATCTTCCACAGGCTTTACATCTTTGTTTAAGACTAGAAAATCAGAACTTTAGATCAAATTATGCTATGAATGCGCAAGGTACTCTAAGAAGAGCACAACAATCTTCGCCTCCTCAATTTTTTTCACGCAGATTACACCACCCACACGTAGTAGGAAATAAAACAACATTCCGACCACAGCAGCCAAATTTTGATCGTCAATTGAACTACAATAACCAAAGACCTGCTCAATACCAATATAGATTCAATCCCCAACCAAACCATTCACCTCCTGTAGCTCGAAATATCTCATCTCATCCTCAGGCCTACAACCAGTCACATGTTCCACAAGTAAAAAATCATTATAGTAATTTACAGGCAGGCCCCATGCCAACTTTCACACCAAGACCACATCCCCCTTTTACACAAAAACCAGTGAAATTCGAACCCAAGAGTTCACAAACCAGAACACATTTTCCGCAAAGATCACAACAGCTTCCCACATTGAACATTGCTCAACGCAACTATCATATTGATGCAACCCAAGACGAAACGGACAGTTATTGTCAAGTATCAGAAAGTGATCCAATCCTTGACGAAACTCTCACCGATTATACTCAACCGGAAACTGAAGAGGTCCTAGAAATTTCTGATGATTTGGAAGAACTTAATTTTTTAGACTAAATAACTCTTCGCTACCATATTATGAATTTAAGGCGAAGAGTGGAAAATCTTTAAAATTTTTACTAGATACAGGATCAAACAAGAATTATGTGCAATCTTGTTATGTTAGAAACCCAATAATTAATCAAAACCCATTTTTTGCAAATTTTGTTAGCGGCAAAATTAAAGTTACACACCACGCAAATCTTGAAATTATGGGAACAGAAATTGGAAAAATTAAATTTTTTATACTTAACGGACTCAACTCTTTTGACGGTATTATTGGAAATGATACTCTAAAGGAGTTGGGAGCTGTCATCCACACTGATAAAAATTATTTTATTCTCAAAGAACAATACTATTTCCCTCTTAAACAACTAAAAACTCAAGCAGTCAATAGCATCAATATACGAACTTCACATCTAAATGCACACCAAGATAAGCAAGTCAAACAAATCATACATACATTTTCTGGTTTATTTAGAGAACCACACAAAAATCTACCTTACATAACAGCGGTAAAAGGTGAAATAAGAACAACCTCCGACGACCCCGTCTACACAAGGCCTTATCCTTATCCAAGGGCATTAAAAGGTGAAGTAGATAAACTTATAAAAGACCTTTTAGAAAACGGGATAATTCGACCATCGAGATCCCCTTATAATTCTCCCATTATTATTGTCTTGAAAAAGCTGGATGCATCAGGAATACAAAAATATCGCATTTAGTTACAGTCCCAGATAGGTATCCTATTCCGGAAATCAATGATGTCCTGTATAATTTGGGCCAATGTAATTTTTTCACAGTCATTGATCTGAAGAGTGGATTTCACCAAATACCTCTAAAAGAGTCAGATACAGAAAAAACTGCTTTTTCCATAAATAATGGAAAATACGAGTTTACTAGGCTTCCTTTCGGGCTGAAAAATGCCCCATCAATTTTTCAGCGCGCCATCGATGATATCTTACGAGAACATATTGGCATTCAATGCTATGTGTACATCGATGATATTATCATTTTTAGCAAATCCGAAGAACAACACTTCAAAGATCTCAAAATTATATTTCAAATTTTACAAGAAGCCAATGTAAAAGTTCAAATGGATAAGTGCGAATTTCTAAAATCTGAGGTCGAATTCCTCGGGTTTATAGTATCTCAATCGGGAATAAAAACCAACCCTGCAAAAGTCAAAGCCATATCCGAATTTCCAATCCCAAAAACCTTAAGAGATCTCAGATCCTTTCTAGGCATGTCAGGTTATTACAGACGGTTTATTTGCGATTACGCAAAGTTAGCGAAATCACTGACATCCCTTCTCAGAGGGGAGGATGGACGAGTGTCTAAATCCCAGTCTAAATTAAAACAGATTTATCTTAACGAAGCTGCACTACAAGCATTTGCAAATATAAAAAATTCCCTCATTTCTAAAGATGTCATGCTTGCTTATCCCGACTTTAACAAACCCTTCGAATTAACCACCGATGCCTCAAACTGTGCACTTGGAGCGGTATTAAGCCAAGAAAGGAAACCAATTATGTTTCTATCCAGAGGTCTTAACAAGACTGAAGAGATATACGCCACCAATGAGAAAAAAATGCTTTCAATAATATGGGCCTTAAGCTCACTTCGTAGCTTCCTTTACGGATCAAAGAAAATAATTATATTCACGGACCATCAGCCGTTGACATATGCACTTAGTAACAAAAACACAAATACGAAAATGAAGCGATGGAAGGCAATATTGGAGGAATATAATTACGAGTTGAAATATACTCCAGGAAAATCAAATGTTGTGGCAGATTCTTTGTCACGTCCTCCGCAACCAAATACTTCACCCTCAAACATTCTTGCGTTAACATCCACGATACATAGTGGAGAAAGCTCGTCACATAACCTCATTCATTTGACCGAAACGCCAATAAATGTCTTTAAAAATCAGCTTATTTTAAAAACAGGAAATACGTCAAGTCACGAATTGAAAACACCTTTTCTAAAATTTACTAAGCACATCATAATTGAACCCCGTTATACCAAAGAAAATTTAATCGAAATCTTTAAGAGATTTCTCAACCCAGCCATCCTTAACGGAATAATGACAACAGAAGAAGTCATGGGCTTAATCCAGGAAATTTATCCCCTTTATTTTAATAGTTATAAAATCAGGTTCACCCGAGTCGAAGTCGCAGACATCCCATCAGAAGAACGACAGAATTAAATAATCATAGAAACTCACAAAAGAGCCCACCGGGGTCCCGAAGAAAATAGAAATCAAATTATGCAAGCCTGCTATTTCCCTCAGATGTCTAAAAAAATCAAACAGATCACCAAATTGTGTTCAATATGCAAGAAGAGCAAATACGAACGCCATCCGAATAACCCAAAATTAGGGAAAACTCCAATACCTAACTACCCAGGACACATAATACATATTGACATATTCTCAACCGAAAAAAAAAACTAGTGTTAACTGCAATTGATAAATTCACAAAATTTGACAACCACTCCGTGATATTATCTTTCGGTTCGGAGTGCCCGAATGCATAATTGTAGACAATGAAAAATCATTTAATTCAGATAGTATTATGTTCATGCTAAAAGACGAACTAAACATACAGGTCTTCACGACACCCCCTCATAAAAGCTAAATAAACGGTCAAGTAGAAAGATTTCATTCTACTTTAGCCGAAATCATGAGATGCATTAACCCAAGCGCTTATAACAAAAATTTCGAAGAACTGCTGGAGAGAGCAACTAATGAGTACAATCACTCCTTTCATACCACTACGAAGAAGAAACCGGTAGACCTATTCTTCGGTAGGACAGTCCCTTTCGGACCAGATGACTACGAAAAAACTAGGCAAAGTAACATTGAGAAACTCAAGCAGAAACAGGAAAAAGATCTTAGGTATCACAATAAAAAGAAACATGAAATTAAAGATTATAACCCAGGTGACAAAATTTACATAAAAATAAATAAGAGAGTAGGTTCAAAACTAACAAATCGTTATAGCAAAGAAATAGTACAAGAAAATTTCAAGACGAATGTAAAAACAAGATCTGGAAAAGTAGTGCACAAAAGTCATATTCGTAACTAATACGACTTCTCAATTGTTTTTCTCCCATCTAGGTATTGCATAGCAATTTGCATAGCTGAAGTGCAAATATTAGATTTTACAAGTGCCCAGATAGTTGCAATAAAAACTGGTTCAGCTAAACTACAAACCGGAACTATCAAGATTATTCACGACATAGATTTGGAACTCTATGAGAATTTGGTTAGAGAGATTGCATCAACAGTGCAGAATAATATTAGCACATCCTATCCCACCTTTCCCTTCCTTCTACAAGAAGTAAATCAAATCCAGAATATTCTAACTCGACTAAAACCAAAGAGAAACAAACGGTCATTAAATTTTTTAGGAAGCGCATGTAAGTGGATTGCTGAAAATCCAGACCATGACGACTTCAGAATATTAAAAGAGAAAACAAACAATATTTTAAAAAATAATAACAAACAAGTAATTATCAACAAACAAATTATTGAAAGAGTTAACGTCATAACAAATATAACAAATGAAATATTAAATAAATTTAAATCCAAGAATACAATTAAAGATAGCATTGTATTAAGTACCCAGTATAGCTTAAGATTCCCCGATCACTATACGATATAGTTGATACTACCCATGATCCCTAGACCTAAATCCTCTCAATTCATAATTCCCAAAACACATCACTATTCCTTACAGTTAAGCAGATGAGGGAACACAACGGGCCCAATGGAGGCCTAAGTGAAGAGCATAAGCTCACCGTCTCAAACCAACCAACTAACCATAGCTTAAGATTAATGAAAGAAGAACTGTTAAATATTGAGTATGCTATACATTGGGGAAAGAATAATATAATAAATTCATTCATATTATCTATGTTAGAGATTAATGAAATAAAGACAATTCTAGAAAAAGAAGATATATTTTATAATACTTTAGACGAAGCATTAGACTTTGCTGAAATAAAAATTGCAACAAACAAAAAAAAACATTATATATATTGTAGCATAATAATAACTACGCTCCTATGACTATGCAGCAAATTCCGAAGTGATTTTTCATTCTGGCAGAATTTTGGTTCGAACTGTCCTTTCTTTTGAGGTTCGTGTCTGAAATTAGTCACCACAGCTCGGATAATATCGCGGATAAAAGAGAACAAGAGAGAATTATAACTGCACGAAATGATTGTCATCTTGGAATTATTATATCAGAATTTTTCTTGTTCCAGTGGTCGAAGAATTTGCTAGAAGTTTCTGGCTATCAGAAACTTCTGCTATATAAGGACAGATGGCGATCAAAAAAAGACACAGTTGGTTTAGAACCGTGGCGAAGAGATTCGAAAAGTGATAATGGGTGAAGTTGTAATTTGGTGATAAATTGAAAGTTGAGAGTGAACAAGAAAAAGTAATTAGTTTGGATTTGTGAATTAAGTAATTGAAAGGAGATAAAGTGATTTGAGAGGAAAGAGACCTTGTAAGAAAAGAATTTGCGAAGAATAGTATAGTGTGAACTTGAATTGTTCTATAGACTAGAAAATAAAGAAATAAATTTCACAGAATATCGTTTTATCTACTCGAGCCGTAGCTTGCATTTTACAATATTGTAATATGCAGGCTACGGCTCGAGTAGATAAAACGATATTCTGTGAAATTTATTTCTTTATTTTCTACTCTATAGAACAATTCAAGTTCACACTATACTATTCTTCGCAAATTCTTTTCTTACAAGGTCTCTTTCCTCTCAAATCACTTTATCTCCTTTCAATTACTTAATTTACAAATCCAAACTAATTACTTTTTCTTGTTCACTCTCAACTTTCAATTTATCACAAAATTACAACTTCGCCTAGTATCACTTTTCTAATCTCTTCGCCACAGTTTAAAAATCACTGTCTTTCCTATTGATCGCCATCTGTCCTTATATAGCAGAAGTTTCAGATAGCCAGAAACTTCTAGCAAATTCTTCGACCACTGGAAATAATTCCAAGATGACAATCATTTCTTCCAGTTATAATTCTCTCTTTATCCGTGGCATTGTCAGCTATTGCGAACCTCGAATGAAAGTACAGTTTGGAATGGGCTGTAGGAGCGTAGTTATTATTCTACATTATTGTTGCATACTTTTAGACGATGTTACACTGCCCCCCTCTTAGACTTGTTCGTCCCGAACAAGTGCGTCCTCACTTCGGCCATTGTATCGACTCAGTCGGTCCACATGAACCACTTTCATTTTGGCCCTTGGTCCTCGCTGGATGCGGTAGACAACATCGTTGATGCGGGTTACTATTCTGTATGGACCCTCCCAGTTCCGCTGCAATTTAGGTGATTTCCCCTTTTGGCGATGGGGATTATACAGCCACACTAGATCTCCTTCCTGGAATCCTGACGTTGTTGCCTTGGCATCATACCTGGTCTTCATGCGGTCGCTCGTTATCTTAATCTGGCTTCTGGTCCTTTGGTGTATGTCCCTAAGCCTTTCCCTAAGGTCCGCCACGTACTCTTCTTCATTTCTGGGCTCATTGGTAGGAGATCCAAATTTCACCTCACTGGGTAAACGAGCTATTCCACCAAATAAGATTTCGAACGGCGTATGTCGAGTAGTGCTATGCACGGCACTTCTATAGGCCATCAAAAACAAGGGAATCTGCCGGTCCCAATCCCGTTGGTAGTCACCTACGACCTTCGATAGATGTTCGTCCAAAGTCCTATTGAAACGCTCCACCATACCGTCCGACTGTGGATGAAGCGGGGTTGTCCTTGTCTTTTTGATTCCGAGTAGTTGACACATCTCTTGGAAGATTCTTGACTCGAAGTTCCTCCCTTGGTCAGAATGCAATTCCAAGGGCACACCGAATCTGCTAACCCAATTGTAGACGATCTGCTCCGCCACGGTTCTGGCTTCCTGGTTAGGGATCGGAAACGCTTCCGGCCACTTACTGAAGTAGTCCATCACTACGAGTATATACCGATTACCATTGTCGGTTTCCGGAAAGGGCCCTGCGATGTCAATGGCGATTCGTTCGAAAGGTGCTCCCACGTTGTATTGGTGCATCTTACCTCGAGTTTTGGTTCTCGGACCCTTACTAGCTGCACACACGTCGCATTCTCTGCACCAGTCTTCGATATCTTCCTTCGCTTTTAACCAATAAAAACGTTCTCGTACCTTTTCTAGCGTCTTATTCACTCCCAAGTGGCCTCCGGACGCCCCGCCATGCATTTCCTGTAACACCTCCTTGACCCTCGTCCGCGGTACTACAAGCTGCATTACAAACGACTTTCCGTCGGAGGATTCCCATTTTCTTCTCAGAACACCTTCTTGGACATGGAGGGAGTCCCACTGCGCAAAATATGCCTTTAAGGTCGGGCTTCTGTGAGAGATGTCCTGATGATCCGGTTTCTCCATGTTCTCCTTCCAGGCCAGAATCGGCTCGATATCCGGGTCTTCCTTCTGAGCGTTCCGGATCTCATCTACGCTCCAGCCGGCGATAGGTTCGGCTCTCATTCTTTGGATGGAAACCAGCTCCCGTTCTTCCTGACGCGCACAATGTTTACAATCCGTTCTGCATGGTCTCCGGGACAGTGCATCCGCATTAGAGTGGAGCCTTCCTTTACGATGCTGTATTTCGTAGTCGTAGATTTGCAGCCTTTCGATCCATCTTGCGACCTGACCCTCAGGACTCTTGAACTGTAATAGCCATTTTAAGGCTGCATGGTCTGTGCGAAGAACGAACTTCCTCCCGTAGAGGTATTTGTGAAAATGCTTCGTAGCCAAGATCAAAGCTAGAAGTTCCCTCCTTGTCACGCAGTAGTTCCTTTCTGGCTTAGAGAGCACCTTGCTGAAGTACGCAACCACCTTCTCTTGGCCGTCATGCACCTGGGAGAGTACGGCTCCTACCCCAACATTACTAGCATCTGCATCCACAATGAACGTTTCCCCGGGAGTGGGGTAAGCCAGTACCGGGGCATCGCATAGCCGTTGTTTAAGTGCCTTGAAGCTCTTCTCGCACTCAATTGTCCATTTGAATTGTTTTCCCTTTTCCGTCAACTGGTGCAGGTTCTTTGCGATCCCGGCAAAATCCTTCACGAACCGTCTGTAGTAGGTGGCTAGGCCCAGGAAGCTCCTTAGTTGGTGTTTATCCTTGGGGACTGGCCAGTTTTTCACCGCTTCGACCTTCTCTGGATCGGTTCTCACTCCTTTCGCTGAAATTATGTGCCCCAAGTACTTGACTTCCGCTCTAAACAGGGCGCACTTCTTGGGGTTGAGCTTCAGGTGGGCACTTCGAAGCCTTTGAAACACATCCCTTAGATTGTCTCGGTGTTGCGCAAACGATTTTCCTACGACGATGACATCATCCAAGTATACCAAACAGGTTTTCCATGTTAACCCTTGCAGGACACATTCCATCAATCGCTCGAAAGTCGCCGGAGCATTGCACAGCCCGAATGGCATTACCGTGAATTGCCATAGCCCATTTCCTGCGGTGAAGGCGGTTTTCTCCCGGTCTTCTGGATGGATCTGTACCTGCCAGTAGCCACTCTTCAAGTCGAGAGTGGAAAACCATCGGGCTCCTGATAGTGTGTCTAGCGTGTCGTCAATCCGTGGCAGAGGGTAGCTGTCTTTCTTGGTGACGTAATTGAGCTGCCGATAGTCCACGCAGAACCGCGTGCTGCCATCTTTCTTCTTAACCAGTACAACCGGTGATGCCCACGGACTTTTGGAACTTTCAATCAGACCTTCTTTCTCCATTGCCGACACCATCTCTGCAACTTCTGTCTGCTTTGCCAATGGAAGGCGCCTAGCAGGCTGACGAATTGGTCTGGTATCACCAGTGTCTATTCGATGTTGTACCAGGTGTGTTCGGCCGTATTCTCCGTCCTGTGAGGCAAATACATCAGCGTACTCATTGATAAGATTCTCTGCCATAGTTCGCTGCTCCTGATTCAGCTCACTGGACTGGAGAATCGTCTCTCTCGTTTCCGCTGTCCAAGGTGATGGGAGAGGTTTTGGAGGACCACGTTCAGATATTGTTGCGACGGCGGTAATCGGCGTGCATTTTCCAGTCACCTCCCCTCGCCTTAGTTTGACAGTGTGTGGTCTTGCGTTCAAAACTCTCACTGGAACCATGGTGTTCTTTGGTTCGACTAACGTCTTTCCCACGATGTAGTCTTGAGAATTCTTCTCCGGGTCTGGTTCTACTATGTAGAATCGGTGGCTCCCAAGATCACCTTCCAGCTTCGTCCAAATGATTGTCTCTGAAGACGGCGGCAAAACTTCGTCTTTGCTGATGACTGTCCTGAGAGTTACGGCATTCTCGTTTCCGTACACCATCGGAATCTCCACATTTCGATACCTCAGTACTTGCATCCCGATGTCCAAGATTACTTCATTTGCTTTCATGAAGTCTATTCCGATGATGCACTCGTCGCATATATCTGCCACCAGAAACGCATGGGCGAACGTCAGTCCTGCCAGAGTAATCGTAAGACGAACTTCTCCAAATACCTTCGCCATTTCCCCTGTGGCAGTCTTCAGGCAGTAGCTGTTGGTGTTGTGCAGCCAGGAGCCTTTGACGATATCTCTTCTTACAATGGAGGCGGTGGCACCTGTGTCGATGGTGGCTACGCACTTCTTCTTGTTGATTAGTGCCTCCACTGTCAGGCTCTTGTTACCCCGTTTGGTTTGCGAAACTTGAATGGTGGTCCTGGGGGCCTCGATTCCAGTAACCAACTTCTGCCCCGCGAAGTTGGTCCTTACGCATCCCCCGACTGCTGGTTTTGGGAAGTCTGACCGACAGGATGCTTCCTCTCTGCTTCTCCTACTTCCGCAATGTGGACAATTTCCTCGTCTAGGTGCACTTCTGCACTGCCGTTGTAGGTGTCCGGTTTGGTTGCAATTCCAGCAACGGATTTGACTTCCGCGAGCTCTGTCTTCATCCATGACGGCTGTTCTCTGGCATGAGCATTCCACGACGGACATTTCCCTGACACGGTGTATTCCCTGGTATGCTTGGTCCGCAGCCTTCATTGACAAAGCGAATGCCAATGCCTCGGGGAGTGTTCGCTTTTCAGCCATCCTTACAGCCATTTGCAGTTGTCTGTCCTCTATGGCCTGAATAAAAGCTTCCACCGCCATTTCGTTGATAAGCTCCTCACCGGCTTTAGGGTATGAAAGATGGGCTAGTCGCTCTATATCCGCTTGCAACTGTTGGAGCGTTTCCCCCCTTTTTTGGACTCGACTACGCAGTTGAACCCTGTACACCTGCTGCATGTGTTCATCCCCAAACCGCATTTCGATAGCCTGAACCAGAGAGTCGTAGTTCTGCTGTTTATCTTCCGGGATGGTCTGCAAGAGCTCCGCAGCTGGACCCCTCAGTGCAAGTGTGAGTGCAATGGACTTCTCTTCATCGTCCCAGCTATTGGTCATTGCGGCCGCTTCGAATTGCCTTTTATAAATTGGCCATGATGTTTGACCATCGAAGATAGGAGGCTGCATCTCCTTTCTTCTCAGACCGTCGGTGGAATATTCCCGTGCTTTCTGTCTCTTCACGTTGCTGAGTTCCTTAGTAAGATTTTCGACTTGTTTTTCTACTTTTTCGAACTGAGTCTCTATTTTCCCGAACTGAGTTTCATGCTTCTCAAAGTTTTCATCGAATCTAGTTTCGACTTTTTCGAGTTGCGTCTCTACCTTCTCGATTTTCTCTTCGATCACTTCGAATTTGGATTCCAAGTTCTTGTTTTGCTCATCAAGTTTACTTTCCAGAGCATCTAGAGAATTCTTTTGTTCGTCCATTGCTTTCTTTTGTTCGTCCATTGCTTTCTTTTGTTCATCCATTGCTTTCTTTTGTTCATCCAACTTAAGTTCTAGAGAATTCCTTTGGTCATCGAGCTTATGACTTTGATCTTCTATTGCTTTCTTTTGTTCGTCCATGACTAACTTAAGTTGCAGGAGCAGACTTGTTATACCCGGGTCGGCTACTGTACTTGCTGGTTCCTCTTCCACGTCAAACTCTATGTCATGCGGATTTTCACCTTCCTGCGTTACTGCTTCTTCCAGACGAATCAGTAGGGCATCTTTTCCCCCAGTTGTGTCGAGATTCCGCTTACTGAGTTCTGCCTTTAGTTGAATTATAGTTAGTTTTCCCAACTTGCGACCCATTTTGCGCAACTAATTAACTCAACGCAGAAATCGTTTTTTTTTTTTTTTTTCTTGTGCAATTTCACACCACGGAAATAGTTATTCACAGAATAAGTTTTATCCCAGCTTCTGACACCAATGTAATATGCAGGCTACGGCTCGAGTAGATAAAACGATATTCTGTGAAATTTATTTCTTTATTTTCTACTCTATAGAACAATTCAAGTTCACACTATACTATTCTTCGCAAATTCTTTTCTTACAAGGTCTCTTTCCTCTCAAATCACTTTATCTCCTTTCAATTACTTAATTCACAAATCCAAACTAATTACTTTTTCTTGTTCACTCTCAACTTTCAATTTATCACAAAATTACAACTTCGCCTAGTATCACTTTTCTAATCTCTTCGCCACAGTTTAAAAATCACTGTCTTTCCTATTGATCGCCATCTGTCCTTATATAGCAGAAGTTTCAGATAGCCAGAAACTTCTAGCAAATTCTTCGACCACTGGAAATAATTCCAAGATGACAATCATTTCTTCCAGTTATAATTCTCTCTTTATCCGTGGCATTGTCAGCTATTGCGAACCTCGAATGAAAGTACAGTTTGGAATGGGCTGTAGGAGCGTAGTTATTATTCTACATTATTGTTGCATACTTTTAGACGATGTTACAATATTATTAGTTTACCCAGTACTACCCAAGAAAAATGTAACACTATTTTAATTAAACCAATAAAAAAAGGAAAACTTATTAATAAAATAGAGTACGAAAATATATTAAAATGTACAGAAAAGATTTATGGTATTAAAGTTAATTGTAAAATCTATAATAGTTTGGCCATATGCCCACATAGTAACCTTATAGATTTAAGCGAAGACAAATGCATAGCGAACCTTCTTAAGAGTATAACGTCAAATTGCACCAAAATTAACAGCCAACATACGCCAACAGTAGAAAAAATCTCACCAGGAGTCATACTGCTAAATCAATATAATGGAACAATTTTCACTAACGAAGCCATAAACTTATCAGGAACATTTCTTATAAAATTTGATAATTCAACAGTTACCATTGATAATAGAACATACGTAGTATCTGACGACAAGCTTTGGATTATCAACAACAACAATGATAATCATTCTGATCATCATAGGGCGATCCTGTTGGGCAAAACGCAAACAATCTATAAATGTTACCACAACACTTGACCCAGAAATAGAAGAGTCAGCCACGACGTCAATACCGATGGTAATCATCCCTAAGAAACAAATGGACAAAACTGATGACCAACCACCAGAATCCAAGCCAACCAGAATTAACCAAATACCATTCTTTTAACAACATTAATCAAACGAGGACGTTTGAATTTAAGCGGGGAGGAGTTAAGAACACACATCAGATTTCTTCAACATCCTCAGTGCATTCCCATAATGCATACCCATACTCAATCCACACGTCAGCATCTCAAATAGAAACATTGATTCACCTTGCACGCCCACACTCAATCCACACCCCAGCATCCTATTCGACACCTGCACATTTTTATCATGCTCCAGATTCATGCTGCTGATATTGCGTCTGGAGAGAACTGGACACCGCCAGCATTCCGTCACGTTTGCTATGCTCTCTTCTGTTAAGTTAGACATTAAGTAGATTATAAGAGCAATGTATAATCAGTTGTAATTTTGAGTTGAAATAAAGCGGAGGTTCTCCTCCTAAAAATAGTTTTTTTAAATCTTTTTAATGAGTTAAATTTAACTTATATAAGAAAATAACCAAAAGAACTGTGGCATCCGAAAAAGCCTGACTATTCGATCCACTTGGAGTTTTTGCACCAGTAGTCGTAACCGCCAAGTTATTTCTGCAAGAGTTATGGAGACTCAAACAGGATTGGGACGCATCCTTACCGCTGGAACTACACACCCGATGGACCCATTTCTGACAAAGCCTATATTCACTAGAAGGATTCCAGATTCCCCGACATGTTTTTGCCGACCGAATTCCTCGTACTGTACAGTTGCATGCATTCGCTGATGCATCGGAGAACGCTTATGGTGGTGTCATATACATGCGGTCTACGGACAACGACGGAAGGACGATAGTACGACTCTTGTGTTCAAAGTCCAGACTGGCTCCGCCTCCACCAAAGAAAATTACTCTTCTAAGGCTAGAATTGTGTGCAGCAGAATTAGCAGCCAAGTTAGTTAATAGAGTAAGACGGTGCCTTAAGATTGAAGATAAGCCCACTTTCCTATGGACTGACTCGGAAATAGTCTTAGTATTGTAACATCGTCTAAAAGTATGCAACAATAATGTAGAATAATAACTACGCTCCTACAGCCCATTCCAAACTGTACTTTCATTCGAGGTTCGCAATAGCTGACAAAGCCACGGATAAAGAGAGAATTATAACTGGAAGAAATGATTGTCATCTTGGAATTATTTCCAGTGGTCGAAGAATTTGCTAGAAGTTTCTGGCTATCTGAAACTTCTGCTATATAAGGACAGATGGCGATCAATAGGAAAGACAGTGATTTTTAAACTGTGGCGAAGAGATTAGAAAAGTGATAATAGGCGAAGTTGTAATTTTGTGATAAATTGAAAGTTGAGAGTTAACAAGAAGGAGTAATTAGTTTGGATTTGTGAATTAAGTAATAGAAAGGAGATAAAGTGATTTGAGAGGAAAGAGACATTGTAAGAAAAGAATTGCGAAGGATAGTACAGTGTGAACTTGAATTGTTCTATAGACTAGAAAATAAAGAAATAAATTTCACAGAATATCGTTTTATCTACTCGAGCCGTAGCCTGCATATTACAGTATGGATAAACTCAGCGTCAACTGACTTTCAAATATTTGTTGGAAACAGAATAGCCTCCATTCATCGATTCTCTATACCAAACCAATGGAGACATGTCAGATCCAAAGAAAATCCAGCAGACCCACTATCAAGAAAAATTAAGGACCTGTAACTTGTGGTTCTACGGACCACCGTTTCTACATGGCGAGGAGAAGATTTGGCCTCCGTCTTACATAAAAACGAGTAATTGTGGTTTGGAGCGGAAAAAATCGGCACTAACTACAACTATGGTACCAGAAAGGCAAGTTTCCGTGATTGAGACCATAAATCACAGGAACTCATTTAAAAGGCTGCAGCGTATTGTAGCTTACATGACACGGTTTGTCAATGCAAGTCGAAGAAACAGAGCTCATACACTGGAGCTTCAACCTGGGGAATTAGAGGATGCACGAATTCCCATTTTAAAAACTATACAGAATCAGGAGTTTGCGACAGACTCGGCGCAACTAAAAAGGTACGGTGGAGTAGCAAAAGCCAGTCCTCTCTCTGGACTTACGCCGTTCATTGATCATCAAGGTATCATAAGAGTTGGTGGCAGACTAGAAGCATCAAATTTATCCCATGACGCAAAGCACCCCATCTTACTTTCTTATAATCACCCATTGACAAAGGTGATACTTACAGAAATTCATTTGAAGAATCGGCATGTCGGCCCTCAGGCGCTATTTGGAATTACAAGGCAAAATTATTGTATTATTGTGGTCCAGCATTGTGTCTTCTGTGCAAGGGCTCGACCCAAGACACTAAATCAGTTAATGGGAAATCTTCCTGCAGCGTATGGACCCGTATGGACTCATTTTAAGGTACGAGGAAAACACCCTCAAAAGTCCCACATTGCAGTTTTTTGCTGTTTCGCTACAAAGGCAATACATTTGGAGCTGGTCACCGATCTTTCCGCCGAAGGCTTCATCGGAGCGTTGAAAAGGTTTACTGCAAGAAGAGGAACCTGTCGACACATTTATTGTGACAACGGAACAAACTTCGTAGGTGCAAAAAATCAGCTGCATGAAGTGAAGGAATTTATTGAATCCCAGTATGCCTTAAACAAGACCACATCATTATGCAGCTCGAAGGGAACAGATTTCCATCTCATACCTCCACGATCACCACACTTCGGCGGTCTTTGGGAAGCTGCTGTTAAGTCGGCCAAACACTTGCTACAATCAACATTAGAAGCGGTAGCATTAACGTATAAAGAAATGGAAACGGTTGTCACTGATGTAGAGGCAATTCTAAATTCAAGACCAATAACGCCAATGTCAACAGATCCTAACGATTTAATGTCTTTAACACCGGGGCACTTCCTCATTGGAGAACCACTAAACTCATCGGTGGACTCCCATGCAGACCCATTAAAATTAAATTCAGTTAAGCGATGGCAGCTAGTGACCCACTGAAAAAATGAATTTTGTGCGACGATGGCACCTGGAGTATCTAAACCAACTACAGTATCGGTCGAAGTGGAAACAGCGGATTCCAAACGTAAGACTGGGAACAATGGTAATAATGAAGCAGGACAATATACCCCCATTACGATGGAAATTAGGACGTATCGAAAAAACTTACTCAGGGTACGATGGACTGATTCGGGTAGCTAATGTTCGCACTTCGACATTAGTGCTGCGCTGTCCCATTCATAAGCTGGCACCACTCCCAACTGAAGATATTAATGCTGATCATGAAACAACGAGTACACAAGGAGAAGAATCGGATCATATTGGCAGTCACAGTAACTCGCAACCCAAAAAGGAGATGAAGATGTCTTTGGGGTCCACTATCGTTACATTGCTTATTGCATGTCTTATTACTCCTGGTACCATTGCCACACCCATCGAAATGACCTCCTTCATAAACCAGCCGGGAATTTTCTTTGAAAATCTCGGACCATCGGGAATAATTAGTAGCGAATGGACTTTGATTGCCTACTACAATATGGATTCTTATTGGAAGGAGTTCGATAATTTAAATAGGTACGTTAATCGATTAGTGAAGGTCTGTAATCTAATGCACAAACCTAACGACTGTCACCAAATAAACGACCAATTTGAACATCTTATTAAAGAGCTAATGCAGAGTAATGAAGTCCTAATAAGGCAAAGGAAAGGAAGAATGAATATGCCGACAAAATGACATCCACAATACGTAAAGTTGAACAAGACGAAATGCACCTGTCTGAACTATTGGCAAATCAGACCTCGGTGATAGATGCTACAATTAACGTGATGAAGAAGAGTCAAGACACCATCAGCCAACATTTTAATCAACTAGAACACCAGCTAAGTCAAGTCATAGCAGCCACTAACCAAACTTAACAAGAAATCTAAGGTGCAATTGTCACAATTGTTCGCTTCCATAACTATTCAATCAATATTGCTGATCTCCAACGTCTGCCGGATTCAACGCGCAATCATTGATGTAATGACTCACAGCATGGAAGAATGAGCCCCCAACTGCTACCACCAGCCCAGCTTCTTGAAGAAATTAGCAAAATAAAATCACATCTCCCACCTTCAATGAAGCTTCCGGCTCAACCGGATGACGTTCTAAGTTTCTACAATCTAATGCACATTGAAGGAAGACCAAGTTTAACCTATATCATATTCAAGATCCTAACCTAGAATTGTTTCACGTCATAACTGTTCCAGTGAAGGCCAAAACCACCTGTGAACTTGTTTCGAGACCAATATTATCTGATGACTGAACAAGAGTTGAGCTCCTGCATTTATCTTAAGGAAGAAAAAATTATTTTCAAACAGCGTCGTCCCATGTACAGAAATGGATCACTAGTCAGTGCCTGTGAGATACATTTTATAAACCAAGGGAAACAATTCTCTTCATGTCGCACAGCAAAAATTGAAGGCGGCCCACACTGGATACTATTGCATGCTGCGAATCAATGGATTTACTCGTTGGCGGAAAGAACATCATTAAACGTGGTCTGCGGTAGCACTTTAAACAACTCATTGTCGAAAATTCAGGACTGTTAAAATTTCAACCAGGATGTGTCATCAAGCAACAACTATTCACTATCCAAGCACATGATATACATACGTTCCTCAACAATAAGACTTTCCTATACACCGGCAACCAATATCAGCGAGGCATTAGTTCCTGAGCATACCAGATCGACAATTTATCAGTAGCACAATTATGAGACTCATCTAGCAGAATTAGATGATATCAAACTCAGACTCATGAAGATGAAAACTGAGCTTCCGTTAGCACTTAATAATCATGATATTCATCACTATAGTGTGACAAGCTTCATTCTCCTCGTGATAATTGCCGTAGGTTGTTACCTAATTTGGAAGAGATGCAGTACTACCAATAACCAATCCAAGGATTCTATTGAACCAGTTCCTCGGTCTTCTGCACTCAAAGGGGCACTTTCTGATGACAAGCACAAGAATCAACCAGCGGGAGCGGACTTTGAGATCACCATCGATCATCACTCTGGTTAAATGTTGCACATTCAACGCGGGGGAGAATGTCAGGAATCAGATCACACCTGCAGCTGTTCCACTAATCCCTAACCTAGCTTAACATAAGCATTCTCAATACACACTGTCCATTCACCTCATCCCACACACTCCCACATAGAACATAAGATATCATAATGCACATAGTCGATTCACCTTATGATTTAATAAAGTTGCGATTAATTAACAGTGCGCAGATTAGTTACCCAATAATTTGAAAAGACGTCCAAGTCGTTTGATGATACAAAAGAGAAAAAAAGTTTATTTGTCAAAAAAGTATAAATGACATTTGGAATAAGATTTCTAATTGTTATACGGATAGTGCTATAAGATTAACATTATAGAGGTGTTAAATGATAACAATAGAATTGAATGGAACACTCAACATTTTATTTATTACAACAGCCTCACTAGTGTTTCATTAAAAAAAGTTAATTAAGAATTCAATGTAAATATGTAAGTATAAGAAAAATTAAAGAAATTTTATGAGAATATTCAAAATTATTATTTACAATTCAGTCCAAAATCTGGAATAAATTTGTTTAGTTTTGTGCTATTAACAGCCTTGGTCAATATGTCCGCAACCATTTCATTTGTCGGTGTCTTGGTACAAGTGTTCTTGTATGAAATATTTGCGCACATCAATATGTTTAGTGCGCGCATGATAATTTTTATTCTTCGCCAAGTTGATTGCCCCTTGGTTATCGCAATACAAAAGAATCGTCTTTGATGCCGCCAAAAAAATTTCGGTTTCAAAACGCTTTAACCAAAGTGCCTCTTGTATGGCTGCGACCATCGACATAAACTCCGCTTCGGTAGAAGATAAAGCTATTGTTGGCTGACGACGACAAGTCCAAGAAATTGCAGCGCCTTGTGATAAAAATACATAGCCAGTTGTTGAACGTCTTTTGTCCAAATCACTAGCCCAATCGGCATCGCAGTAACCAACCAGTTCATCATTTAACTTTGAATCAAAGAACAATTTGAAATCGATTGTACCCTTCAAGTATCGTAGAACCCTCTTCACCGCTGCCCAGTGTGCACGACCATAATTATTATTGTACCTACTAAGTGCACTAACAGCGAAACAAACATCTGGCCGACTAATCTGTGCAGCATACATAATGCACCCTATCGCCTCTTGATAAGGAACGTTTGCCATTTCTCGTTTCTCAGCATCTGTTTTCGGGCACAACTCCTCAGATAATTTTTGGTTGGGGTCCAATGGTGTGTTGACTGGATTACATTCCTCCATGTTGAAGCGCTTAAGGAATGTTGATATATAGTGACGCTGATCAATCGAAAGAGAACCATCCGCGTATCGAGTAATATTCATCCCAAGCAACGATTTCGCCTCACCTAGGTCTTTCATTTTAAAATGGGTTGACAATTCATTTTTTAACTTGGTACACATCGTTGCGTTGCTCGAAAATATCATGATATCATCTACCCATACAGCTAGTACAATGGTATTTTGGTTTGAATGTTTATAATAGATTGACGATCGCTTGAATTTAAGTACCCGAACGAGCACTTCATTTAATTTGTCGTTCCACACACGACTCGACTGCTTCAAACGACATACCTTCGCCGTTTTATCGCTAAACCCTTCCGGTTGACGCATATATATCTCCTCCGTCAAATCGCCTTGAAGGAAGGCAGTCACCGCATCCATCTGGTGAATGATCATTTTGTACTTGGCTGCCATGGCCAACAAAAATCGTATTGAGCAGTAACGAGCAACGGGCGAATACGTCTCATCATAATCTATGCCTTTAACTTGACTGTAGCCTTTGATTACAAGCCGAGCTTTGTAGCGTTCGATACAACCAGTTGCATCGCGCTTGACTTTGAAGACCCACTTGCTATCAATTGCTTTTCGGCCAGCAGGCAGCTCACAAAGCTCCCAAGTGTTATTCGCCACCAAAGCCCCATATTCTGACTTCATCGCAACCTCCCACTCCCCTTTCTCGCTGCATTGCGTAGCCTCCTCATAAGACTTTGGTTCACATGAGTCTTCCGTAGCTGCTGCAATCATCGCATATAAACTTAGAGCATCACGGGCTCTCGCAGTGTGTCTTGGGCTTTCGATCTGATCGGTTGTTACAAGGCATGGAACAACATTTACTTCGCTGGCAGCAACGTCGAAATCAGTCTCGGTGACGGAAGTGTATGACGAATTCTCAATCTTATTCGCCTCACTGAATTCGTTATTTGTACATTCATTTTCCTCCATGGTATCGCTGATTTCTACAGTTGTTTCGTCTTGTTGATCCATAACGATGACTGAATTATCAGCTTCTGCATAGTTCATGCAAACATTTGACGATTTTTGATTGATTACCCTGGTCTCATTTGTGTCGTCATCACCAGCCTCACTCAATTCGCCATCCGATTCACTCTCCTCACTTGAATCGCTTTCATAAAAATCGCTTACTTGAGTTTCAGTAGGTGACTTTGGGAGAGAAACAAAACCATTAGAATTGAGATTTGATTGAGTTACCTGTTTTCCACTCGATTCGATGAAAGTAACATCTCTGCTCACGATTACTTTTCTCGCCTTTTTGTCATACAGCCGATAAGCTTTGCTTTGCTCGCTGTATCCAACAAAAATGCGCTGAACTTTTGGTATGTGAACCATAGCCTTACACCCAAATACCCTTAGCATTGACAAGTCTGGCTTTCGCTTCGTCCACCTCTCCTCTGGTGTTTCGTGTGTCATACCTCGACATGGAATACGGTTGATCAAATAAGCTGCTGTTGCCGCCGCCTCGCCCCAAAAACTGTCACTCAAATTGGTATCAAAAAGCATACACCGAACTTTCTCCAGTATTGTTCGGTTCATACGCTCGGCCACACCATTCTGCTCCGGTGTATGTGGAACTGTTCGTTGATGAAGGATACCAAGCTTTGCCGTTAATTCATCGAATTTTTTATTACAATATTCGGTGCCATTGTCAGTGCGGAGGGTTTTTATTTTGCAACCTTGTTGATTTTGCACCAAACTCAAAAAATTCTTAAAAATGTTAAAAACCTCATTTTTATTTTTCATCGGGTACAAGAACACCTTGCGGCTGTAGTCATCAATATATGTGACGAAGTATTTTGCCCCTCCAAAGGAGCGTGTGGGCATGAATGCGACATCGCTGTGCACTACCTCTAGTACACTTGTTGCTCGGTTGTCACTTGCCTCAAAAGATGCACGTGTCTGCTTCCCTTTGACACAAACCTCGCACTTATTGCCGTCACTACCCTCCGCAAAGTCCACCGCAATCACTGCCGTCCGAATCTTCTTTAGGTTTGCATCACAAGTATGGCCCAAACGACGATGCCATATATTTTTGTCGATTGCCATCATCGCAGTTGCTGATCGATCTGTAGAACAGTTTAATTTATAGAGATCATTAACAAGAGGTGCAGTTGCAATTAATGATTTCGTTGAATCGTAAATTCGGCAGCTTTCCTTATCGAAGACCATAGTGTTGCCATGTTTAGCCATCTGACTCACAGACATAAGATTTGCACAGATATTTGGAACATGCAATACATCTTTCACTGTGACATCGTGGTTTTGATGAGAACTTGTTCCAATTGACATTTTTATGTCGCCAGCTCGCTCCACGGCAAGATGGGAGTTATTTCCTACGACGATTTTATTTTTTATAGGTTCACGCACATCGACTAGATTGGCGTCACTCATTGCCATGTGCGCGGATGCCCCGGAATCAATATACCAGTCTTGTGACGAGCTTGATTGAGCCATGAATGAACATATAAGTAACCTCTCGTCTTTGTTCCTTTTATGTGGGCACTTGTTCGCGAAATGACCTACCTTGTCACACACGTAGCATGTCACAGACTTGTGAGACAGTTTTTTTTTTGTTTTTTGATTATTGTGGCGTTTCTTGGCGTACAATGCAGTCTCTGAATTCTCTGTATTGTTGTACGTAACTTCTTGAAGAAGGCGGTTTTGGACGAAGTCAGTTGACAGCTTCGGTGTTGAATTTTCGATTGCCATGACCATTGGACGAAATTCGTCTGGCAAACCTGCCAGCATAAGCGCTGCCACCACTTCATCACCAATCTCCAAACCAGCCTTTTTTACCTTCGTAGCCATTAGCACCATTTTGTGGACATAATCCTCCATAGAAGGACAGTCCAGTTGCTGCAGTCCGACCAACTGCTTAAGTAAATCCACCCTACGACCAATGCCTGTATCCTCGAATGCAGAACAAATAGAGTCCCATGCTTGCTTTGCTGTTGTACACTTTTCTGTGTAGGTATAAAGAGCCGATGACAACAGCAAGTTCAGCATCTGTATCGCCAGAAAGTTTTTATCTGGATCTCTTTCTGTTCCATCGAAACATTTCCAGTGACCCTTTGTGGCAAGATACGCTTTTGCCTCCACCTTCCACTCATCAAAGTTCTTTCGACCTTCCAATTTCTTTGGTTTACCCATTGCAATTTTATCTCTAAGACGTCTACCGCGTCTACCCAAAAATTTGCAACCAAAAAACCAAAAATCGCTCGAAATAAGTGTGAAGACGTCTTAACAATTATTTAATCGTTAATCTGGGCCCATGACCTGATGAAATAAAGTTGCGATTAATTAACAGTGCGCAGATTAGTTACCCAATAATTTGAAAAGACGTCCAAGTCGTTTGATGATACAAAAGAGAAAAAAAGTTTATTTGTCAAAAAAGTATAAATGACATTTGGAATAAGATTTCTAATTGTTATACGGATAGTGCTATAAGATTAACATTATAGAGGTGTTAAATGATAACAATAGAATTGAATGGAGCACTCAACATTTTATTTATTACAACACCTTAGAAATGTTCACATCAAATGTTCTCACGTCAGTATAGAATTTTCCCACTAAACTCCAGGTGGTGTCACATTGCGTCCAGGCGCACTATGATAATGTCAACTCATCAGAATTATTCGTGAGAACAATTAATGAAATCACCTGTAAATCATGTATAAATAGTTTGTAAGTGAACTGAATAAAGTTACTTTGTTTTTGTCGTTCGAAAAGAGAGTCGTTTTTATTATTTGCTACCCCCCACCTGAGGTAAGGAGCAAATTAGGAACTAAAGGTTGAAGTGATAACAAGTGCCGCTTCAACATCAACAAATCGCCAGGGTGATACTGCCTTGACGAATCTTTCTGTTAGTCTATAGGGGAATCAAAAGAGATTCTCCTCAAAACAATAACAAACATAGATTTTTGACTTTCAGAAAAACTGGTAACGATTTATTACATTGTCTCCATCAACATCAATTGATGAGTGTAGATTGTTTAAGTCCATCAGCGGTGAGCTTTTGCTATAAAGCCAGAGCAATTGTTCTAGAATCACCTGCCTCTATTTTAAGTAGTTTGTAAATAATTGCTTTTATCTCCTGTTTACGTTTGCTGAAGTATTTTATCATCATGCAGAGCATTTTTTTTATCAATGGTAGAACTATCATCATTATCATCCCAGAAGCAAGGAGATAAAATGTTTTATAGTAAGGCTTTTAAGACTTTTACTTCGGATGGACTATCTATATTTTTTATCATGATACGTAAATGATCAACCGTACTAATAGAACAATGCCCGCAAAAAAGAGCTAATTTCGACTCCGCAAATTTTTGAGTTAGTAATTGCGTATTTTTTTTTTTTTAAGAACTTGCTTCCTAAGATGTTTCTTACATTTACTATGGTTTCTTAAATCCTTTCGATGTACTTGAAGTGTGAGTTTTTATAGTTTGCCAAATGGTCTGGTCTCGTCGCCAGGTACAGACCCTATCCATTCTAAAACAACATTATTTTAAATACACCAGAGTCTGAATAGAAATATACATCTAAAGTATTTTTAGCCTTACCTGCGAATTTATTTATTTATTTATTTATTTATTTATTGAAGCTTAATACAAGCCATAACTTAACTTAACCTATACTTACCTTAACCTACTTTCAACTTTTTTGTTTTTTTTTTCTTTTTATTTATTATTTTATGCTTATTGAAGGGCCCACACAAATATTCTTAAACTATAACTATTCTTAAACTAAAACTAACATTTAGGGGAAGTATGGGGACTTGTTAAGTGGATTCGAAGTGGAGAAGGGCATTACGGAGAGTGCTTTTGCTGCTATTAAAGTCAAAAATCTGTGTCGCATCATTTGATTTCCGCAGCATTATTGACATTGGTTCGTAATAACCATAATTAGTTCGATGAGGAGGTATACGGAATAGGGGAACAGACCTTAGGTTGCGGGGATTGATATTGAGAGAGATCGCTTGAAGCAGGGCAGGACAATCAATATTACCAGATAACAACTGATGGATGGAAAGTATGTCGGCGACATCCTGACGTTTTTCCAATGATTGGAGATTAATCAATCTAAGACGATCAGCATAAGGTGGAAGGTTAACGTTATCAGCCAACCGAGACCGCGTAAGGCGAAGCGCATGAACCTGCGCTGCACTGCCTCAATTCTCATGGTATGGGCAGCATAATGGGGCGACCATACTTGGCTGGCATACTCGAGGAGGGGTGTAAAGAAAGTAATATAGAGGGATTTGGTTGCATATGGGTCAGAAAACTCCTTTGACCAGCGTTTGACAAAGCCAAGTGCTGAGTTAGCTCTGTTAATACTGTCGATGTGTGAAAGAAAGTTGAGTTCACTATCACAGATGACACCTAAGTCGCGTGGTGATGTAACTAAGGATACAGGCTCGCCGCGAATAAAGTAGACCCTAAGAGGTGGTGGCAGACGTTTGCGGGAGTAGGTAATAGAATGACATTTATCGACATTAAGTTCTAAAAAATTTTTGTTACACCAGATGGAGAAACTATTCAGGTCATCCTGTAGAAGGCGAGAATCAACGGGAGATGAAATACGTCTAAAGATTTTCATATCATCAGCGTAGACCAGAAGGTTGGAGTTCTGAATGATATGTTCGGCATCGTTTATCGTAAGAATAAATATCAGAGGTCCAAGATGCCTACCTTGAGGAACCCCCGAAGTTGCTATAATAGGGTCCGATATTGACGATCTAAAACGGACTTTGTATTGGCGATCCACTAGGTATGATTTGATCCATGATATGAACCGCGGTTGGAAACCAAGGATTTCTAATTTGAAGAGAATGAGTTGGTGAGAAATTTCAATCAGTGGCTACAACATCAACTTCATTGCCATCTTCCAAAGCGTTCAGTGTACCAGACACGAATTCGGTTAAGTTGGTAGTAGTTAACCTACCTTTAAGAAATCCGTGTTGCTTTGTGGAGAAGAGTGGCTTACAGTGAAAGAACATCGCATCATACACAATGCCCTCGAAGAGTTTGGGTATACATGAGAGCTTAGCAATAGGCCGATAATTATAAATTTCAGTTCTGCAACCTTTTTTGTGGATAGGTGTAATATAAGCGTCCTTCCATAATTTAAGAAAAACGCCTTGGGAGATTGAGGGTTGAAGAAGAGCAGTGAGGGGTTGTATCAAATGATTCACACATTCTTTTAATACTATGGCGGGGATACCGTCAGGACCAGGAGAGTAGTCGTCTTTAAGTTGATTAATCTTATTAACTACCATTGATGGTGTTATATCCAAGGAAACGAGGGAGGTTGGAGCAGAGTTGTTCAAGAAGCGGAAATAAGCAAGGTCAGATTCGAGGATGTGGTCAGCGAATGACAGGCTGAAGAAGTGAGCGAATAAGTTGGCCATTATTTTAGGGTCTACTGAGGAAGAATCCGAAAAGGTGAAGGTTGAAGGATAGCCGTCAGATTTACATTTGACATTAATAAATTGAAAAAAGCACTTGGGGTCAGAAATCAGGTTGGATTGCATACGGTCGAGGTATTCGAGATAAAGCTTTTCGCAGGGCTCAGAGAAATGGGTATATGCGCGAAAGAACTCAAAAAAGTCGGAGTCTGATTTGGATTTAAGATAAGATTGCCACAGTTTGTTTCTTTTGTTGCGAAGTGAGCGTAACTCCTACCAAGGTGGAGAAGACGTGCTATTTTTATTAGGAAGGTATGGTACCGATTGGACAAAACAGGCAAAGATATCAGAGTAGAAGATTGCGAGGGCATTGTCGATGGGCAGGAGTGTAGAGACGGGATTTATGTTAAGCAGTAAGCTATTGAGTTTGTGGAAATTTGCTTTACGGAAATTAAAGCAATAAGAATGTTCCGAAACTGGGTTAGAATCAGCGTTGTAAGAAAAGGTTAGAAATAGAGGGGAATGAAAGCGGTCCAAAGTCGAGAGAAGATGATTGCTCTCAGAGACCGCGGAATTGTAGGCGTCGGATGCGAAAATTAGGTCAAGTTGCCTATTCAAGTTATTACGAATGCCATTTACTTGGAAAAGTCCAGAGTCAGAGAGACAATCGGTAAGTAAGATTTCCTTATCAGATGTGGCCTCAGGGATGTAATGGGACTCGTCATCAGATTGGGACCATTGAAGATGGGGAAGATTAAAGTGCCCTAAAATAATGGCGTCATCGCATGGATCCATGGAATCAGTCAGAGAGTCAATGGCATCAACGGCAAGCTGGTATGACCCAATTGGTTGGAATGGGTGTATGTAACAACACATTATGTAAAGATAGCGCTTAGGTAGGGGAATCTTAACACTTATAAACTCGAAGTCGGCGGTGTGCGAGCTTTTGAATAAAGTAGCGTCATGGCGATTGTGTATTGCCAGCAGAGCGCCACGGCCGGATAAAGAGCCATCTGTTACAAGTCCATCAGTGCGGAAAGTGTTGAAAGCAGCAGAGAAAAGTTCGCTGTTCTTGAAATTGGGGGTTAGGTTTGTCTCTGTCAGAGCAAAAATGTCGTAGGGGAGTTTTTGGGAGTTCAGAAATACGTCGCGGGGTTTGGTGCGCCGACTATTTGGAATCATGTTTCCAACTTTTACGGTATTTTCGTAGTATAGCGAAACAATTAAATAATTTGTTGGTAAGTATTATTTGCACTTTTACTTTCACAAATTCAAAACGTTCATTTCTTACAATGCTTAGGAATGAAAACCAACTGTGCAAATTGCAAATACTGGAATGACACAACCTTATAAGCAAAGGTTAGGTATACAAACTTCAGAACTTTTATTCGATTGCGTAAAATGTTATCACCATACAAATACAAATGTGTGGTTTGTTTTTGTAACGGAACATCGATATCGACGAATCATGATGGGATGCATTCTATTGTGACAGCCAGCCGTCTCAATGGAAACAAAATTACAAATGGATAATGGATTGGATATACAGTGGCTCCAAGCCAAACTCGCTCACCTTATCAATGAAAATAATACTCTGAATAGATCTGAAAGAAAACAACTAAATGAAGAAGTTTTCATTCACAAATATGTTACTCTTTTGAAAACCAAAAAACAGAACAAAATAAATTTCCAAAATTAAAAAATATGAGTAAAAAACAAAAGAGATCTCTTACGATACGAGTATGCGCAAGCCAAACTCGCTCATCTGATTTAAACTGTGATTTACTTCACGTTGTCATACTTTTCACCGTTGGTAACACTTGAGGAGCATTTTTTTGACATTCCCAGTTTAGGTGATTCAACCGCTTATTTAAAAAAAATGAGAAGGCAAAGAGGCCGAACATCGATACATGTGAGAGAACTTGTAATCCAACATTCTGAGGATGGGAAATCAATCCGGAAAAATCTATTACGGAGTGGACCAAAGATAGCGGGAATTGCTGCAAAGATTTCGCCCATATTTTTCTTTCCTTACCAATAAATTAAGTTTTGTTTTTTTTTTATTTTTAATAAAGTAATGAATTTGTTAATAAACATTATTTTACTTGTTTTAATTCAAGAGTTCTTATATGATACAATTTTTTTCAGTGTTACATTATTATCATTATTATTTTTTTTTGAGGTGAGCGACTTTCGCTTGAAGCCACTGTACAGCCCATTTACATACGGGATTGTGATGTGTCACAGCCGCACCGCCGGCGACTCGTCGTGAAACTAATGTCTGAGTATAAAACAAGGTACACAATAAATGTACATACACAATATACATGAACAAACATACATGTGTATGTATGTATGTTTTTACTACAGAAATAGTATGCGATTTGCAAGTTTTTATGTATCAAAAAACCTTTCGCCAAAAATTTCCCAAACACAAATGTTCCCCAAAATCTAATAAAATTCAAAATATCCCCAGGAGAAAAAATCCTCCAATCTAGCAGCAGTTGTCATCGCAATCACTATAACACATGAATGCGGAATTCGAAAACTTCTTCGCAGATGAATAATTTTTCAAAACGCACTCATAAGTGATCGTGGATGCCAATATTTACCTCAAAACACTGTTATGTCAGCTTTTCCTAGACAAATAATAAAGGCATTTTCCATAGGGTCATAACAATGTTGTATTTTAATACAAACGTCAAAGTTTACGTTTTTATCATGATGAAGTTTACGAACGAGCAACGTTTGGAAATTCGAAATTCTGAGTCGGTGGTCGCAACTTTAAGAGCGCTTACTCCAATTTTCGGTCGTAACACCGTCCCACCAGACAGGATGAGCGTGCTATAGTGGATAAATTCGAGTCAACGTATACCACGTTTATATGGCGGATTGAATCCGGATTCAATTTGGGTTGAGTGTCATGTAAACTCAAATTGGATTGAAACAGGATTGACTCGATCCGATCACAAAATTTTCTGCGATCGAGTTCAGTTTTTGCATGTAAACGCGGGTCGAAAGATTGAGTTTGACAGATAGAGAAAAAAGAGATATCGAAGGCAAATAAATTCCTTGTCATTTCGTGTTGTTTTGTTTGTGGCGTTCAGAATATGTTGTGCGGAGTAAATTGCAATAAAAGATGGCGAATAGGAATATTTGGACGTATGAAAAAACAAGCATAATTCTTAAAATAATAGAGGAAAAAAAATGTATGCAGTACTTCGATGGGAAAAAATACAGAAACAGCCAAATTTATAAATTAATAGAGAAAGAAATGAACTTGAAAGGATTTGTGAACAAAAACTGAAAACAAATTGAGTTTAGATGGAAAAATTTAAAGAGGGCATATATCCAGGAAAAAAGGACGAGAGACATCAAATTTCTACGAGGAATTAGGTCAAATATTAGGTTTTCGACCTTCAGTAACAACTCTTAGCACTAGCATTAACTCATCGGAACGTAATGTATTTGAAAAATAACTTTAATTAATTTGTAAAATAAAGCGGTTTTTATTATTCAGTGTGCTCTTCCAAGTGAATCTTCAACAGCAGATGGTGAAATATCCACTTTATCGTCTGCTGCAGAAGTAGATGCAGATGACATTCCTTCGACAAGCACAAAAAAAGGAAAAGTTGCCAGAGGACCTAGCACAAGACACTTAGATATGGTGTCTGCCCGTTTCGAAAAAATAACTAAAAAGATGAACGAAGAGTTTTTCGATAAAAAAAAAAGAACTCGTCGCGTATGAATGCAAACTTTTTCACAAACAGGAGCAAGAACGCCAGGATAAGTTCAGAGAACTATTCGAGGAGAACACCAATAGGTTTTTAGACGGCTTCAGAGCTATACAAAATAAAACTAACGAACCAAATGAATCCGAAAAAGAAAATTCGGCAAACAGTGCAAATCTTAGTTCTTACTATAGCTCTTTTAACTCCAAAGACCTCAATTAAAATTTAATTTTTTAGTGCAAAAATGGATTAATGTGATCTAAAGCAAATTTAATGTGATGAAGTTTATTTTTTATTTTATTTTTAACACCATAAAGTACATTTTTAATTTCTGCAATGTTCCTTATAATCACCCCTATCACGAATTCCATCGTAATCGAAAATGAGCTACGAATCCCGAAAAATCTATCACGGAATTCATTCGTTGTAGAATCGTAGTGAAAAATCTTCTACGAATTTGGAAGTTCGTAAAATTTGGTGTCACCGAATACGAATGAAATGGAAATTTCTTATCTTTTTCTACGACAAGTTATTTGCGTCGGAGAGTAAGAAAGCGGTTGTGTTTTGGAAAAAATGTAAGTACAAATTTATTTTAAAAGTTGTTAATAAATTTTTTTTTGTTTTAAATTGGCAAAAATTATAAATAAAGCACAGTATGAAAGGCTTTTGGTATTGCTTCATGAAAAACCTGATCTGGCTGAAGGATTCACAAAAGCATCAAAAGAAGATGTGACGCTTTTTTGGGAAAATGTAAAGTCTGAATTGAACGCTCTTGGGCCACCTTCTAAAGAAGCTATGGTGTGGAGAAAAGTAAGTATACCATTTTTAATTAAATCAATTTTCAAATTTTGCTTAATACTCTTGGTTTGGTTGGATTGGAAGTCATATGTAATAAGAAAACTCGTGGAAAACAAAAAAGAAGTGAACGCAACTGGTGGCGGACAATGCCGACTACATTCCTTCTCCAAAATTGAAGAAGGTGTAATCAAACTTGCGTCACTTCAGACTTCCACGTCAGGTATAAAAAGAGCATATTCTTTTGCTTATAAAAAGCCTGCTGCTGAAGTTCAACAAGCAGAAAGCGATATTGCTGATGAAACTCAAAACTCTCTAGACGTATCTATGTCATCCGACCACGGGACGCTCCGACCAAATACGTGCTTGCCTTCAACGTCGTGTAGAATAGACGATGCTGCAAGCCTTCTCAAAAACAAATTGAGTTCCAAACGAGTTTTTATTAAAAGACTAAAGAAAAATACGAGGAACAAACAAAACATCTCGAAAAACTTGCTGTGAACACTAAAAGCATGTACAATCGACAAACTGTGCGACTTGCAAAAAATGCAGATCGAAGAAAATCAAAGACACAACAAAATACAAAAAGAGCTCCTGCAAAAAAAAATTTAAATTAAGCTCAGGATGTTACAGATTGAAGAGGAAAAGCTTAATCGCGACTAGAAATAATGTGCAACAAAAACAAATGTATGAATTTGGGCTGTGTATTAAATGAATTAAGATATAGTTTAAAGATCTTTTGACTTTGAAAGTTTTTTTTTATTTTGCTTTTAATAATTTTTTTACGTTACAAATATGTTTAAAATGTTGTTTCTAAATGCTTCTGCTGCGTTTCGGTGATTACTGCTATAATCAATGCCGATGTCTTCTAGTTCTTCTTGGTCTTCAAATTCATTATAGGGAATATTTGTGTAGTCTTGGACCCGAAAATGAAGGCATATATTATGCAATGCGCAAACGACATTGATAATTTGTGAAGCTTTTAGAGGACTATAGTGCTGTTAACGTGCACCAAGTATCTGTTCTCCTACAGCCCTTTCTACAACGTTTCTTGTTTTGCTGTGTTTACTGTCGTATACGCTTTTCGGACTTCCAGCTTCTGCACAACGATAAGGAGTCATCAACCAAGGTTCAAGTGGATAACCGGCATCACCTTAATATCATACAATATAGAATGGATGAAATAACATTTCATCACTACAAACATAGAATTTAAGTATTCCTCTCGCTTTCCTGATACTTTGATTGGAAGTATCGTTTCGCGTCGCTTAGATTCGTATTTTTAAGTTGTTGTCACAAATCTAAAATGAATGGATATATCTGTATTAAAGTAAGTTACAAGTTAAGAAATTATTTTACCAGCACCGCGTTTATGCTGAAGTTCCCTTTGCGATTGTAACATATCCCTTTTTCGTCGGAAGGAGCAATTATATTAATGCGTGTTCCATCGACACACATAATAACACCTGGAAAACTCGCCTTCAAATAAAAATCTATTTTCGCAAGCCTCTTCTCCGCTTCGTTCATCTGGATTTTTATCCAGACGGGACAAAGCCTTCTTTCTAGTATATTAAGAAAGTTTTTGAGTGTTGCGGAAAAGGTGGATTGTGCCATTCCAAGTTCATAATCGTTACCAACACCAAGTTGGTAACCACCTCCTGCGAAGAATCTTAGGACTGCCGCAAGGTGACATATTGGAGTTATTGAACACGAAAACACACCTGGCTCAAAATCATTTTGCACTTCATCTAATACATACTTGAATGCAGATTTGTTGAGTCGAAAATTTCTTTGAAATCTGGAAGTTTATTTTAATTTGTGAACACAAGAAAGTTACATACAAATGTAATGTCACAAGCGTCTCGAAGCATTTTCCTTTGGATTTTCAGAATGGACTTCGCCGGAAGGATTCTGCTTGCGCAGCAATAATTCCGAAGCCAATTGCATCCATTTTATACGATTTTATATTTAAATTGCAGAATAAAAACCGAGTTTTTCTTAACTATTTATAAGTTTATTGCACAATTTACTTCTATAATTTTAACACATTAAACAAATTTGACACTTAACAGCTGATTTCCAAAATGAGAGTGTGAGAGTTCTATGTGGCATTGCTTTTTGCGATTCCGTTCGGATTGTGTGATAGCCATTTTTCATAGTTCGTATCGTAACTTCGATTCGTAGATTTGCTACGAATAGATTCCGTGATTATACAGAATATTTATTACAAGTAAATAAAACAATTTACATGTACGTAGTATGTACATAAGAAATTTTTTTTTACATATGTATTACTTGGGGGAGTGGAAAATTATTGCTCATGTAGATTTTAAGATGGTTTCGGATTTCTTCGCCTTCTATATTCAAAAGCGGTTCTCGTTCTGAAGGTTGTACAAATAATGTGCCGGACAATTCAACGAATTCATTCCATAACATGGTGTACTGCACCTTTCGTCGCTCCACAATATTGTGCTAAATGCAATATGTTGCCACTAATCGGGGAATGAAGCCCACATTGATATCTATGCGCTTTAGTAATATCCTCCATCGTCCTTTAAGTCTCCCGAATGCATTCTCTACTACAATTCTGGCCTTACTGAAATAAACATTTAGCGATTCTTCCTCAGGCGATTGAATAAACGATAAACGAGTAAGGCTTCATTAACCATCGTAAAAGTGGGTAAGCCGGATCACCAATTAAAAACGCACCAATTGGTTTACTGTCGTTTTGGCTGAAATGAAGAAAAACCATTTTCGGTATATGAATGTTTGAAAACAACAGCATCATGTGTGCAACCAGGATGCTTGCAGTTATGTCTCTGAATCTAAAAAATGGTAATAATTTCTATATTTCACAAAAATTAAACAAAAAATATACTTACAAATAGTTACTATCAACAACTGCCTGGAGCACAAGAGAGGCCCAGCCTTTTCTATTTATATAATCCTGATGTCCTTCTGATTTTGGCAAAATTGGGATATAGGTTCTATCTATAGCCCCCAATACTTGTGGCAGTCCAGTTTTATTTTCAAATGCAGTCATTACATTGGACAGCTCATTTCCAACGGGCAACTTTATTTAGTCTTTCAGAATTACTTTGATGTAAGCATTGCAGAATTGGTAAACAAAAAAGAAGACCGCGTATATGTATAAATGAACACTCTCACGCACAAAACTATATTTTGCCGCCACGCAAGTAAAATGGCGGATAACGGTGTTTGGTTTTTTTTTTTTTTTTTTGATTTCGCCAGGGATGTGTAATCTTCATGGATACTAATAGCCCGAGTGCTACTAGCATGCACTATTGGCAAACCTGAGTAATCGATGCCAGGAATACGCCTACGTACTAAACACACACCCTACACACTTCAACCACTCTCCCCGCGGGACAGCCGTTAGGTATTACCTCACGGGGCTGGTTAGCAGTTTATGTTATGCTTCTTGTGTCAGCTTCTTCCGCTGCTTCAGTTGCTCTTCTTAGCTTTTCTATTCTCCGCATCTCTTTTTGTAGAGTTGTTACCAAGGAACATATTCCGACCGTAACATATGGTCGAGGAGTAATGACGGACTTGGCAGAGTAATTCTCCATGCCGTGAAACGTGTGCAGTAAAACACTGCGTGCTCCGTATCTTCATCTTCACCTGGGCATTCCGGGCAGGATGGTGAGTTGTCGTGTCCGAATCGGTGTAGATATTTGCGGTAGCTACCGTGGCCAGACAGGAACTGCGTTAGATCGTTGTTGCAGTCTCCATGCTTTCGAATTATACAATATTGGATTGTCGGTATAAGTTTGTATGTCCATCTGCCTTTTGTTGTATTAGCCCAACGAGCTTGCCACATAGCTGCTGATGCTGCCCTTTCTTCAATTTTTATCACCTTGCTACCAGTGGCGTCGTGATGACTCAATGCTCTTCTATTATATATCCTCAGCATTTCATCTGCGAGAATATCGATGGGGACCATTCCAGCTACGACAAATGCAGCTTCGTCAGAGATGGTTCGAAAGCCGCTGATTGTCCGTAGCGCACAGAGTCTGTATGATGACGATAGTTTCCTTTTGGTCTCCTTCGTCCTCAGTGCCTCCGCCCAGACTGGGGCGGCATATAACAGAACTGAGGTGATAACTCTAGAGAGTAGAATCCTTCTAGCGTGCCCAGGTCCACCGATGCTAGGCATGATACGCGAGAGAGCTCCCTGCATTTGCGATGCTTTTTTGGTAACAAAATCAACATGCGTTTTAAACCGTAGCCTGTTGTCCAGCATTACTCCAAGGTATTTAACTGCCTCTTTCGACCTGATGGTTTGGTTACCAACCTGAAAGTTGGCAAATTCGACAGTTTTCCTGCTGGTTATAAGAACAGCTTCTGTTTTATGGTCAGCTAGTTCTAGTCCGGCGGCTAGGACTAGCTGACTGCCGCAGTTATGTTGTAGTATTTTACCCCTTCATCGGTATTGTACCTCAGCTTCCTGTTGTTGAAGTAGTTCGTCACTATCCGTAGCAGGTAATATGGCGTATCCATCCTGGTAAGTGACCCTCTAATAAACTACCAGTTCGCAGAGTTAAATGCGTTTTTAATGTCCAGCATTACTACTGCACAATACTCCTTTGTGCCGTAGAGCCATCTTTCTCCTTCGATGGCACCTTTGGCGAAACGGTGTTTGGCTTGCATTCACAACTCCGTACACAAGAGAAGTGACAAACTCAAACCTCTTTCGATTCACTTCTAACTCGATCCCTCAATTCGGTTAAATCGAAAACCTGGATCGAAACTCAATACTTTTTCAATCCGATCTCTCAATCCGGTCATATAAACGTGGTAATATTCACTATTGAATGTTCCTGTGCCAGTGAGACAACGCACCGGTCGAAGTACCGAAAATATCGCAGCCGTAAGTACTTCAGTTAAAAATGAGCCAAATCAGTCGATTCCACACCGTTCACAGGAAATGGGAATCTCTCAGTCCACATTGTTGCGAATTTGTGTAAAAATTTTGGCCTACACCCTTACAAGATCAAATTAACTCAGAAACTTAAGCCTCCGAAACTTCTCCGATTGGGCTCTGCAAAAGTTTGAAGAAAATCCTGAATTTCATCGAAAAATCATCTTCAGCGATAAAGCTCATTTTTGGCTTAATGGCTTTGTCAATAAGCAAAACATGCATTATTGGACAACAACAAACCCACATGTGCCTCAAGAGACTCCATTGCATCCACAAAAAGTGACCGTGTGGTGTGGATTTCATGCCGGAGGTGTGATTGGACCGTATTTTTTCGTGGATGAAAATTATGTTATGGTCAATGGAGTTCGCTATTGTGCCATGTTGAAAGATTATTTTTGTCCAGAATTGGATGGACTTGACATCAGTAATATGATGAGCCAAAACAGTCGTATGAATGGCATCGAATTCTATACTTAAATCTAACATACATATGTACTACACTTGGAATAAATTTCAGACCGATATTTCAATTATTTTCTATTTTATTTAAATACAAAATTGTTATGACCTTATTGAAAAATCCTTCAGTTGAACTTTAATTCTGGGGATTTTAATTTCCCTGATCTTCAATGGGCTCTGTCTGATGGTGTGACCCACTTCACCTCTACAAATCCCTCCTCAGATATGGAGGCCCTTTACTATTTGGTTAGACAACTCGACCTTATTTTCTTACCAGTTGCCTACAACTATGTCGTTTTAGCGCGCAAACACCTTCTCTCCAATGTAGATCGCTACCATCTATCTGTATCTGTTACAGTTTTCTGCAACACCGGTAATAAAACTGTACACTCTGAGAACTCATAAAGTTTTAATTTTCGTAAAGCAGACTTCATAAAACTGAATATCCTTTTGAGTAACGTTAATTTCAATGCTATTTTCGAAAATCCTATTACTAGAAATATTTAACTGTTTCACACAGTCTGTCCCATTCGTGTTCCAAAAGTACTCCTCGTCGTCCCCTCCCCGGTTCACCAAAGAATTACGTTGGCTTCGCAATAGAAGACATAAACTTTGGCACACGAACATTAAATCTCGTTCGCACTCTGACTTTTCAAAATGGTCTCCACGGCTTTGCTGGCACATACACACTCTTCGTGGGTGGTCGTGGTCTTATTGGCTTAAACCTTATGCTTCAAAAAACCACAAAAGAAAAAAGTCCAAAGGCGTCAAATCGCATGATCTGGGCGGTCAATTCTGATCACCAAAACGGAAACTTACACCAGGAAATGACTCATGCAATAATTCAACTGCTTCTCGGACTGTATGGCATGTGGCACCATCCTGTTGAAACCACATGTCGTTTATATCCATATCTTGCAATTCCGGTACACAAAACTGGATTATCATGTCGCGATCGAGAGCACCATTAACTGTTATTACACGACCAGCCGCGTTTTCAAAGAAGAATGGTCCGATGATGCCTCCAGCCCAAAATCCGCACCAAATAGTGACAAGTTGTGGATGCATTTGTTTCTCAGCAATCACAAGTAGATTTTCTGAACCAAAAATTCGACAATTTTGACGGTTAACAAAGTCATCAAGGTGAAAATGAACCTCATCGCTGAAGACGATTTTGATTGAAAAATCAGAATCCACCTGTTGTTGTTCCATAATCCATTCAACGAACTCTCTTCGCTGTGCGTGGTCAGTAGGCTTCATTTCTCGAGTCAATTGCACTTTGTATGCATAAAGTCGCAAATCTTTTGTAAGAATACGCTGTAGACGACGGTGCCGAAATCATGTTGCTGGACTCTCAACAACACTGTTCTTCGATGTTTTGTTGAATGACTTGTTGAAGGACGGTCAGAGTGACAGATATTTGAATTAATATCTTCACAGTTGATGAAGTTAAAACACTATTCCGACTATATTTTGTACGAAAATTGCGAACTGTAACTGTCAAATCCTCATTATTATTAAAATATTGCTCAACAATGAAAACGCTTTGTTCTTTCGTGTAGCACTCTATTTTTAATAACCCTGTGAGAGCTGACAGTTCAGGGTAATTTAAAATGGAATGCTACACGAAAGAACAACGCGTTTTCGTTGTTGAGGAATGAACTTTATCATACAAATGGCACAAAATTCAAATCGTGCGTGGATTATGGGACCCTTTTACTTGCTCCGGTGATCTCAAAATAGTCGCAAATTTATTTGCTGATTTCTTCAGCCAATCATTTAGCAACCACCTTGAATACTTTTGCTATATGAAAAACTGTGCGCAAACTTCGTTAGTCTCCGTTAACATGAATGAACACGTGGAAGAAAAGATAATAAATACTCAAGAACGAATACGCTCCTAGTCCTGGTGGTCTCCATTCCATAGTGCTGAAAATTGAGTGAACTATTTGTCCCAACCCAACCCTTCACGGCTCTCTTCTAAATATCTATCCCACAAGGTGTCTTCCCAAGCTTTGGAAGAGCTCTTCCATAATTCCATTTCACAAAAAGGGTCCTAAGAATGAAATCTCAAACTACCGACAGATTGTTAACCTCTCCTGCATACCTAAACTCTTTGAAAGCATTGTTGCTATGTTCTTTCATAGCAAGTATATTCTTTCCTCTAACCTGCACGGATTTCTTAAGGGAAGGTCAACAACTATTAACTTAATATTTAGAATTCGTATCTAGCACTCTATGCGCATTACAGGATGGCAAAGAAGTTGATGTACTCGTAATTGCTAGCAGTTTTTAGTAAGGCCTGCGATAAAATCTCGCACGAAATCATTCTTTCATTGATTATTAGGATTAAATCCTACCTTGAGGAACGTCAATATAAAATTCCCCTTAGAACCTTAGAACCCCATTAAAACCACTTCCGAGGTTCCTCAAGGTAGCCAACTTGGTCCTCTAATTTTAAATTTGTCTAAGTATCATCAAAGATTCTTATTTATCCATCTACGCTGATGACATGAAAATCTTCAGGCACATATCAAACCCCGTTGACTCTCGCCAACTTCAAGTTAACCTGACCAGTTTTTTAACCTAGTGTAAAAAAAGCTCAATGTCAACAAATGTCAATCTATGTATTATATATTCCCGAAAGCGTCTTCCACCAGCCCCTAAATCCTATCCGAACCCGTCGATTCCGTAACTATATTGCGCGATTTGGATGTTATCTGCGACAGAGAACAAAATTTTCGCTTCCATATTGATAACATTATTAGTAGAGCCAACTCCGCGCTCAATTTCATCAAACGCTGATCAAAAAAATTCTCAAACGAAATCTCTTAACTTCACATTATTTAGGCCAATCCTCGAACATGCTAGCTAAGTTGGTCCCACTATCACGACACCCATACCCTTTGAATAGAGGCTATTCAACGCATGCTCATCCGTTTTGCTTTAAGCGGTCTTCCTTGGTCTGACAGATATAACTTACCCCCCATGAGAATCGTTTGAAATTAATCAACCTACAGCCAATTGAAAAACGTCGAGAAGTTGCCGACACACACTTCGTACATCAGCTGTAAGCAGGAAACAACGACTACCCTGCTCTGCTTCAATTGATCTCCCTTAAACGCTCTTAAACCCTCTTCCATCTTTATTTTCACAGCACCAATTATGGCTGTAACGAGTCAATGTCTAGAATTCTATGCATGACTAAAGTCGCGAATGCTCTTTTGATTTTCATTGTAGCAGATTTTCACTAAGAAAAGCCCTCCAGACTCCCACATCCACTCCTTCTCCGCCCTACAATCTTTAGTTTAATTTTTAAGTTTAGTTTTTAAGTATACATATACTCGTACTTAGGCTTAAGTATAGCTTATATTAAGCTAAATAATAAATGAATAAGTAAACAAATTAAATGAATCGCTTTCGCAGAAATTGCATTTTTGTAAATGACTTTCATGAACACAATTTATAGCTTGCCAACATCACCCACACAACCACACCAGGCAACTTAGCCATCACAAGAAAGTGCAACCAATTTGCCAAAATGACTCCTTAAGTACTTCCGGCCAAAAATAACACTGTAGTGCACAATCAATAAAGTCGCCTCCAGTATGACTGCTGTTGCAGACAACAAACTCACTTCCTCTTAACTGAAATTCAACAATAATACCAGCAACAGCAGCGACAGCACTATATAGAAAACTTAGAACCCTTTTCCACTGGAAACTTTGCCAGCAGATACAAATAAAAAGAAATAGAACTTCCTCGAAACCTTGTGAAAAACAAGTCCAAAAAATTTCCTCCTACATCTGGGTTCCGTTTTTAAGTTAAGAATAAACTGTTCCCAACAGAAGCCCAACACAGATCTAGAAGGATGAAGGATCTCTGTTCATTTCTCCGTAACAAAAATTCCAGCTTACAAAATTCCTCCGTCTAACAAACTTTATGTATAAATCAAACCGAGCGACCGGGTTTGTTTTTGGGGTTAAGACAACGTGTCGAAGGACCTAAGGGCGGATGAATGAAGGCTAACTTAATCCATCCAACTGAGGACATTACCACATCCCCCCGGCGAGGATGAAGGCTGACTGTAGAAAACAGGTTAAAAATGTGTGGTGTTGCTGGATGGAACAATAGGAAAATAAGGATATTTACCAGTTTATTTTGTATCACCAGAATGGCAAAAGGAAACCAGAAACTTTGGCAAAGGAATGCTTGAATGAGTGAATGGATACAGTGAGCAACAACAGGAACACTACAATGGGTAATTTAAGAGCAATGCACATCTATAGGATGCACAAAACACAAAGAGCTTGCTAGCTACTCATATTTATTTCTTCCGCAGATATTGTTTGTTTTAAAAACTTTTTGCCAGTGTTAATTAAATAATTTTCTACTCAGATAAGAGATACATTTTGCGTAATTAATAGCAGCTTTTCACTTATTTTGCAGTGGTGATGCATCTCTAAAAATATTATTAAAATACAAGTGGAATTTTCCGTCTTTCTAAAGTTATACAATGTGCAAGTCATTTCAGCTTAAAAATTTTCATTTCCACAATCGTAACAAATCCTCTTCATATTCCTCTTTTCCCCAAAAAACTTGTGGATTTTAGCTGGGCGCTTACAGATTGTTTTAAGTGGTTAAGTATCAGAGAGGATTAGACCATCTACATACATTCAATAGTACGAGTACATACGAGTACATACGTAAGCATTTGCGGGAATAACTGAAGGATGACTGAAAATCCGACTGCGAAAGATAGAAACCGTAAAAGGGAAGAGAAAACTTCTTGATAAGAATAACAAAATTAAGCTAAAGTACCGACGACTTCTCTAGAGAAATGCAGAAGATCCTCTTCTAGTTGTAAGAGTTATGAACGGTTAGTGTCAACAATGTATTAATGACGGTACGGCCTGGGTAATCCCAATCCTCGACTAATGCAACTCCTCAATTTTTGTGACACTTACATACTTTTGTATCTTTGCTGACTCCGTAAGTGCAAATTTTATCTCTTCTTGAGTGCAACTTTGCACGGATAAACTTTCCATTTATTGTGTTTTGTTTCATACCTTTCAAGCCGTTAGTAACTTAGTTAAACTCTGCAAGCGAAATTCTTAACAGGTCGTATACTAATATACTTTTTGCAGTAGGTAGAAGTACTTTTATAATTTTTCCCCGAATTTTAATTAAATTTTGAGTAAGAATAAATCTACATATATAAAAATTAATTGGTGTCGGTTTGTACGAGCATAACTCGGCTGAACATCATCCGATTTGCATGGGTATTTTTTTGTTGAATTCAATCATTAGCGCCGAAATACCCGATCAAGAAGCCGACCCGGAATTTTATGAAGTCGTAACAACGCAGATGATTCATGGGCCCTGCGGAAATCACAATTCAGATTCGCCATGCATGGTCGGAACTAAATATTCTAAGCGATATCCACATTCACTCCTAGCAGAGACAATCACTGACATCGACGGATACCCATTGTATCGGCGGCGATCACCAGATGACAATGGTAAAACAGTCGCAATGAAAGTGAAAGGGAAAGATGTCTTGGTGGACAACACTTGGATTGTTCCATATTGTCCTATTCTCTCCAAATTATTCAAAACACACATCAATGTTGAATACTGCAATTCGGTGAAGTCCATCAAATACGTTTGCAAGTACGTCGACAAAGGAAGCGACATGGCGATTTGTGGCATGGACCGTCTAGATAAGAATGATGAAGTGCGTTGGTTTGGATAATTTTTTTCCTTTCCGATAAACGAACGTCATCCGACTATTCTACATTTGGCGGTTCACTTGGGGAATGGTCAACGCGTATATTTCACGGAAGAGAAAGCAGCTGAGCGAGTCGAACGGCCACCAGCAACAACGTTAACGAGTTTCCTCTCCACTTGCGCAAGCGACCCGTTCGCCAGAACGCTGCTCTACTCGGAAATGCCTCGCTATTACACTTGGAATGTGTCTTCCAAAAAATTCCAACGCCGAAAACAAGGGCTAGCTGTTGCCTCAAATGCGGATGTGTATTCAACTGATGCGCTTGGTCGCATCTATACTGTTCATCCGAAAAATGACGACTACTTCTATTTGCGATTGCTTTTGGTCGATGTACGTGGTTCAACTTATTTCGAGAACCGGTGGACTGTTGATGGTGTTCTGTGCGCCACATTTCGAGAAGCCTGTCAGCGGATGAATTTGCTTTCCCACGACAATCATTGGGGCGCAACACTCGCCGATGCTACAGTTTCTGCGCCTGGCACTCAAATTCGTACAATGTTTGCCATAATCATCTCAATATGCTTTCCATCAAACCCACTGAATTTGTGGGACAAATACAAGGACGACATGGCTGACCATCGAGTTGGAAGGACGACATCGAATCCCGAACTTCAAATGAACGATGAGATCCGCAACGAGGCGATGATATTGATCGAAGACAAGTGTCTCCTTATGTGCGGCAGTCTGTTGAGTAAATTTGGAATGCCAGCGCCCCATCGCTCGATGCACGAGCGAGATTTCAATCGAGACGCTTTGAAAGAAACAGTTCGCATAAATGTCCCACTGCTGAACCCCAGCAAAATAACGTGTACGACACATTCGTGAAGGCGGTTGACGAGGGAAACGGCAGCATATTCTTCCTCGATGCGCCTGGTGGAACTGGCAAAACATTTCTCATTTTGTTGATTTTGGCTTCAATTCGGTCAAGATCCGACATCGCGCTTGCAGTCGCCTCTTCTAGAATAGCAGCCAATTTGTTGGAAAGCGGGTGGACGGCTCATTCAGCGTTAAAATTGCCATTGAATCTTCAGATGAATGACGAAACAACATGCAACATTTCAAGAAACTCTGCGATGGCACAGGTGTTGAAAACTTGCAAAATTATCATCTGGGATGAGTGCACAATGGCACACAAATGAGCGTTGGAGGCGCTTGATCGAACAATGAAAGATTTGCGGAAGAATTCGAGACGCTTTGGAGGCGCAATGATACTGCTGACCGGCAATTTCCGGTCATCGCGCAATCACCGCCTACAGATGAACTCAACGCTTGACTGAAATTATCATATTTCTGGCAATACTCGTACGTAAAGAAGCTGCAGTTGACGACGAACATGCGAGTTGCATTGCAGCACGATCCATCAGCCGATGATTTCTCGAAACAACTGTTGGCACTTGGAAATGGCCGAATTCCGATTGATGGTGCAACTGGCCTGATTTCGTTCCCGCCGAATTTTTGTGAATTCACATCATCGAAGGAAGAACTCATCAGCAAAGTGTTCCCGAACATCGGTCGCAATTATGTGAATGAGTGAACGTGCGGTATTAGCTGCGAAGAATAAGAACGTAGATGATTTGAATTTCATTATTCAAATTCAAATCGCAGCCACACTGCATTCTTTCAAATCGGTTGATCGCGTAGCAAATGATCACGAAGCAACAAGGTATCCAATTGAATTGTTGAATTCGTTTGATGTGCCCGGTCTACCACCGCACAATTTGCAACTCAAAGTCGGCTCTGGAACTAGGTTGACGGTGAAGAAATTCATAAACAACGTCACCAAAGCCACCATAATCAAAGGCAAGTTCAAAGGCGAGGAAGTACTCATTTCAAGAATTCCGATAATACCGAACGACTTGCCGTTCGAGTCTGAGCGCATTCAGTTTCCTGTTCGACTCGCATTCACCATAACAATCAACAAAACGCAAGGCCAATCGTTGCAAGTGTGTGGCCTTAATCTCGAATTTGCTTGCTTTTCGCACGGACAATTGTACGTGGCGTGTTCGCGTGTCGGAAAGCAGTTTGCATTGTTTGTTTATGCACCGGAGAACAAAACAAACAACGTTGTTTATCACAAAGCGTTGCAGTGACCTGAAATGTGCGAAATCCATTTTACGTGTAAATAAAATCCATTGAATTCAATTCAATTCCAAAAGAGTTTCATTCTTTCAATAGAGATCCTCGACTTTCGAAAGGACATTTATAATTTAATCAATTTTAGGCGGAACGAAGTTCGCCGTTTCAGCTAGTTACATATAAAGGGTAATTCGACTTGAGGTTGCAGTTTAAATTGTATGTTAGTATGTTTTATGTTAATATAATGTTGAGACGTTGACATTCAAAATTAAAAATGCTGTTGGCCAAATGAGCTCCACGGCCTTGCAGATGACCGACCTTTTGATGAAAGTTTCATAGTTCATAAATAACGCATCCAATGTAGTCCTTTAGCTCGGAAATCGTTTGAGCGTCATTGGCCTCACATAACACCGTTGTTGATTATACCACCCTTATACCTGCTGTTCAACAGATTTTTTTTTGTTTTGTTTTATACGCCAATGGATGTGGTAATCTCTTAAAAATACTAATAGCCCGTGCTACGATACCAGGAGTGCACCTACGAACTAATACACACCCTTCACACTTCTAGCACTCTACCCATGGGACTGCCGTTAGGTATTATTTCGCGGGGTTGGTAAGCAACTTATGCTCGCTTCTTAGTCTTTCGACTCTTCTCAGCTCGTTCTGTACGCTCGTTAAGAAGGAATAGGTCTCCAGCCGTATATGTTTTATTAGAAGCTGTCAGCATTACAGGTTCATTCTTCCCTCTGCGAAGCGCCTAGAGTACAACACTGCATGCTCCGCGTCTTCCTCTTCATCTGCGCATTCTGGACAGAAGGGCGAACTATCGTGCCCAAATCTGTGGAGATATTTTCGATAGTATGGACAGGAACTGTATAAGATGGTAGTTGCAGTCCCAGCTTTGTCCAGACCACAATAGTGGGTATTAGCTTGTGGGTCCGTCTGCCTTTTGGCGTGTTATCCCACTTGGCTTGCCACAGTGCTATAGGTGTTGCCCTTTCTTCTCGTTTTACCCTTCTGGTAATGCTAGCTTTTTGATGGTTCGGGGTTCGCTCAAGGTAAACTCTTTGCATCTCGTTAGCGAAAATGTCGTTGGGGATCATACCGGTTATAACAAGAGCTACTTCGTTCGGAAACCGCTTAGAGTTCTGATTACTCAGAGCCTGTTTGCAGACGAGAGCTTCCTTCTTGTTTCCTTCATTGTCGGTGCCCCCACCCAGACCGGGGCAGCGTATAGAAAGATTCAGCTTACCACTCTGGATAGCAGAATCCTCCTGGAGTATCCAAGCAAACCGATGTTTGGCAGCACACGGGAAAGCGCTGCCTGCATCTGTGACGCCTTATTACTTGAATACTCAACGTGCACTTTGATCTCTTGTCTGCAAATTCTAATCCAATACATTTCTTCGCTGATGACGGTATCCTCAGTTTTTCATATTCGTTTCCTAACTCATGTCCTTGCTCTTCGGCCGTAGAAGAGGAACGGCAAAGTATTTTAAATACATTAAATTCCTACTTGGACAGCATAATCAAATGGGGTTTAACCAATATAGTGGAATTTAATGCTTCCAAAATACAATGCTGTTTTCTGTCTCTCAAGCGAAACCATAACCCTCAACCATTATCCATGAATGGTACTTGGTACCTCGGTCTTGTGGTCAGCTAGCTCTAGGTCGGCAAACTCTAACGATATCCTTGAGCTTAGAGACTGCGAAGGCTCTTTTCTTTTTACGCAGTAGTTTTTTCTCCTCACTTCTCCTGGCTCTGTACTCGTCCCGCGCTGTCCTGGTTTTTCGTTGGAGCGCTTTCTAATATGCCTCGTCGGTTGCCTTTTTCTTCTTTACACGCATTCATCATCATACCACGGATTTCTTGTTTGGGTGGTTGGTAACCCAGAGTAGTTTCGGCTACTTCTTTGTTGGCAGCGCTGCATTCTGACCATATATTTTTGCCGTTTGTGGTAGGCACCTGCATATTGGAGAGTCTTTCATTCAGTTGCTCTCTGTAGACTCTGACTATTTCCGGTGTGCTTAGGCGCCCAATGTTAAACCTCGTGAGGTGATCGCTTAGCGGCTTGAAGACAATGACCATCGATCTCAGCCGGTTTTCCACGACGAATCCATATCCTAATAAGTGGAACCTTTTGTGGCAGCTGTAATCTATTACAACTGCCACAAAAGGACTTCTAAGTCTCACTCCTTTTCTTCATCATTTCTGATCTTTTTCTTTTTTTTTCTCCTTCTTCTTCATCATTCCTGATCCTATCGAGCTTCCTGGATCGCAGTAATATCCACATTAAACTGCATGAGCTGCTCTTGGAGAATAAAGGCTTCTTACATAGTCGCAAATCGTTGTCCTTTCACGGCGCCAAGTCGTCGTCTTTGAGGGGGTCCGTTTGTTTCCGAGGCTGTTAGTTTTAGCTCTCTCTTAACAATTGAATTTTTGCGTGGTTGGGCCGTTACAAGTGGGAACAGTAGCTCTGCCGATGCTGTTGGCGCAGCTTGAAAAAGCCCCGCGGGTATGCCGTCAAGTCCTACCGCCTTATTAGTTTTCAGTGCTTTGGTTGCGGTAATAATCTCCTCTTTACTGGGGGTTGTGGTGCGAATTCGGGAACTTCTTTCTACGGACACTTCAGTCTGACTTGGGTGCATATTGCTGGCGAATACTCGGTTTAGAACCGAAGGAAAATGCTCCGTCCATCTCTTCAGTTGATCCTCATCCGATATTAGCAACGAACCGTCTAAACCTTTCACTGGGTGTTGAGTAGAGCTACGGCCACCTGTAAGCTCTTTAGTGATTCTATAAACGTTTCTGCTGTCGCACATCGCTGCTGCTTCTGCTTCCGTAGCCAGCGCATTGATGTAATTGCGCTTGTCACGTCTCACGCTACGCTGTACTTCTCTCATCTTCATGCGATATAGGGACTCAATCTCGATCCTCCCTGCTGCTGGAGTTGCTGCAATTCGAGCTCTTAGCTGTTTTCGTTCGTTGATCCTTCTCCAGGTATCCTCAGAAAGCCACGCCCTATGGTTTCTCTGCGATCGACCGACAATCCTTTCAGCACCTGATGTGAAAACAGTTTTCACATCGCACCAATGGTCTTGGATGGTGGCGGGCAGGGAGCTGCTGATTGTTTCCACTCCACTTGAGAGATGGTCCCTTAATTCTTGGCGCACTGTGGGAACTCTTAGTCGGTCTACATTGAACCTAGGTATTCTTGTATCGTTAGATCTACGAACGGCAGCAGTGCGTAGTCGGAGAGTAGCTATCATAAGATGGTGATCTCGTACCAACCCCATGTCGGCACCTCGTCTGTTTCGGACGTCTAGGAGACTATTTCTAAAACGGCGACTGATGGCAAAATGGTCAATTTGGTTGGAGGTTGCTTGCCTGTCAGTTGACACCCAACTGATTTTATGGCAGGCTTTGTGCTCAAACATGGTGCCACCTATGACAAGACGATTTGCGTTGCAAAAGTCAACAAATCTTTCGCCGTTGTCATTCCGATTGCCTAATCCGTGCCGTCCCATAACATGTTTGAGCCCTTCGTTGTCGCAGCCTACCTTGGCATTCAGGTCCCCCATCACAATGACAATGTCGCCGTTGGGTGTTGCATTATGAACAGCTCCCAACTGGTTGTAGAAGTTCTCCTTTTCTTCCTCAGACGAACCATCCGTGGGGGCGTAACACTGTATGATGGTGACGCGACGTACTCTCGTCCGGAATCTGGCCGTTAAAATCCTATCACCGTGCGGTTGCCAGGTGCTGTTGGCGTTAGCAGCAGTCCAACTCCATATCCACGGGGGTTTCCGGTTGGTCTTCCGGAGTAGAGTAATACAGTATTACGCGTTGGGGATTGGTACTCACCCGCATCTAACCATCTTATCTCGCTTACTCCCAATATGTCCAGCCTATATCGCATGAACTCATGCTCCAATTGAAGGAATCTGGCGTTCTGAGGTCCTTCACTCTGAGAGTCAAGGAGCGTCTTCACATTCCAGAAACCAATCTTAGTCCGGGTACGGTAGCCAAAGGTTGTCAACGTATTATCAGTCCTTATCCGAGGCATTGTGTCGGTTTCCATAGCTATTGTAGTTTCGGTAACGCGGGTTGCTGGCCCAGGTTACCTAGCCTAGGCATAAGACCCTAGACAATCTCGCACTTGTAATTTTGGCCTATATGTATAAGGATTTATACATGCAGTTGCCCGGGGACCACCACGAGGAGGTAAAGCAAGCACTACATTACGAACTTGATTGTTGCGCTACTGGTCCAATCCATGTTTTGGACAGTCAGTAGTTTCCCGATCAATCGCCATGCAGATCCCCAAAGTAATGTCATAATATTGTTAGAAGTGAAAAAAATTGGAGTGTGTTTTCACGAAAACTTTATTTTGTAATGAACTAGGAATATATGAACTTATGGGATCTTGGCAGCACCGATTTGGTGATGCCTCAGGCATGTGTGATTATCCGGACATTTTTCTTTGTTTTGACAGAAGCTGAACTAGTTCATTGCGGTTAGGTCAATTTGCAGGTTTAAAATTGATGACATTAAGTTCAAAAAATTATATCGGTCAAATAACCACCTCTTGAAGAGATGCACATTTGTACTCGGTTTTCTGCATTTTGAATTGTTGCTCGCAAAACAGCTGGCTCCAAATTGGTGATTTCTTCTTCAATGTTGGCTTTCAAGACTTGCAAAGCTTGTGATTTGTTGTGGTAAACGCGAGATTTCAAAAAGTTCCAAAGGGAGAAGTCTGGCGCCGTCAGATCTGGCGATCTGGCCAGCCAGTTCACATGGCCAAAACTAGAGATCATACGGCCCGAAAATTGCTGATTCAAAATCTCCATCGTTGCCCGAGCGGTGTGAGCGGTTGCTCCGTACTGCTTGAGACCCAATTTAGTAACTTGCGGCAAATAAAAATCTTTTAACATATACCTGTAATGCTCACCAGTTACGGTTACGATGGTGCCGTCGGAGTTTTTAAAAAAAATAAGGGCCAATCACTTTTTTCACTGCAAATGCCGCACTAAACAGTCATTGTCAGTTAGTGCATTTCATGTTGATTTTCCGTGCACCAGAAACGCAAATTCTGTTTATTCATATAACCACTGCGTTAAAACAACAGACCGGAAATTGGTCAAATAAGCAGTAACAATAATTCCGAGTTCTTGAAGTGTGTATCGCTCCATTGCTTCTTGTCAACTAATTCCCTATCTGTTTACAACATAAATGTCAAAGCACAATGACATTTGACGCCATTTGCAAAAACTATGGCACATTCACATTATGACATTACTTTTGCCCCACCTTGTACTTAGAACTTTTACAGAATTAACAAAATTGAGGTAGATTTATTTGGTATATTGATACACTGTGTTGTTACGTAAAAGGCTTCATTATTTATTTGCTGTCGGTATTTCCAGGCGATTTCCAGGTAACTATACAGGACATTCCAATCCTGGCCATTTAGGATTAGGATGACTTCGTTTTCCGAGAGCCTATATTTTCCCCAGTGAGCCTGTTTAATAATCTTTAAAATTGGACAAATTCAGATAAAGTGAACTCTGCATTCTCTACACCTCTATGTGGCATAAAATTTAGATGCAGCAGTTCACCTCAGGCCTTGAAAATCGTTGATATGCTATCCAAGCCGTAATGGTCGTGAAAGTAGTATGTAATCCTAGCTTCATTTTGCTAAGTATGAAGAAAATAGAAGTGGTCTCAATAGGCAACCCTGTTTAACTATGTGGGAGTTAAACAGGGTTGCCTATATTGCGACTTGAACCAATTGAAAAATTTGTTACCATTCCACACAAAAGTCCTATTTTCCTCATGAAGGTTTTGAGTTAATCTTAGCATTTTCGTTGATAGTCCTATATTACTCAGCTTATAGAGAAGAGCTTTTCTATCAATGCTTTCGGATGCCGCCTTTAAGTCCACGAAGAACGCGTAGAACTTTTCTCCTTTCTCCAGGTAGGATTGAAAGATGCTCGTTAATGAGAAGATATTGTACACTGTTGAAAAATTTCTCATCAGATCATTTTCACATACCCAATTGGTAACACGTTCTAATATGACTCCTGTGAATATTTTTGCTATTGAGTTCAGGAAGGATATTCCTCGTATTTGGGTCTTTCGCTTCTCCTTTCTTAAATATTGGGAACATTGTGTTCGTTATGAAGCTGTCAGATATTTCACCCGTTTCGATAATACGGTTTTATGCTAGAGTAAGCTTTTCCAGGAATTCGCTGGTAGCAAATATGAAAGATTCGTATGGGATAAGATCTTCTCCTGGAGCTTTATTCAGATTGCACCTGTGAAATACCCTGCAGACATCCTGGATCGTGACAGTTCGGTCTAATTGATCCGCTGTTGTATAAGGCATCGCATAACTTATATGGATTGCATTACAACTTGGGTTCAATAAATGTTCAAAATGATCGGCGAGAACCGAGGTTCCAACTTGGGTGCTCCGTGCAAACTTCGTACCATTGAGGAATCTTGCTAGTTTCAAAAAAGAGCGACTATCGTTAATATCCCCTAGGATCAACATCATCTGATGTTTTCTTTTTTTTATTATAATTTGCACGTGTTAAAGGTGATATGAATACCCTTATACTAATTTTCAGAACACGTGCGTTTTGTGGAAAGGGGAAGAGACAGAGAGAAAGACAGAATGGTGTAGTTTGAAACTCAGGTGGTATTAAGTTTCTGTAAACTCCAAGGGTGGCTGTCCAAATAACTGGGGAGTATTTTGTTTTGTTTTCGCTATTATTGTCGTTGCTTATGATTCACAGTATTTTTTTCCATCCTCCTGATGTCATCATCACGATCAGGTTGCATTTTAGCCATATGACCACCCTACTGCCAGTGTTGTGCCTTCACTTAGCTTTCGCAAGTGATCCACTTTTTTATTTATTTCACGCGAAATAAATAGATGATTCTTGTCATTCGAACCGTGAGTCAACAGCGTGACAAGCGATGATGTTACCACTACACCACGGCCACCGTCAATGTATATGCGTTATTTGCTTATCTTTACAAATTTTTTTATAAGTCTTGTTGGCCTCTTGGTATATAGTTTTGGCAAAGCTGCTACCTGTTTTCCTAACTAAACATAGGTATGTGAATGATTTTTTCCTTGCTGCTACGAACTCCCAGTCATATCATGTTTTCTATTATATCTTCTTGATGATTGAAAATCTTTTGCTATATCAGAGATACAGGCAACAGGAGTGTCCACACCGCGTTTAGACTGGATTTCACTCACATTTATAGAACTGAGCATGATTTTCAAATTTCTTTCGTAGACATGTGACGAATTTGTTTTCCATTGGAGTTTAGGTAGTAGCCGCGCTTCCGCGACAGGGTGTTCCATAGCTGCCTCCATCTTGATTCGAAAAGATCTGTTCATCCACGTTCAGGTCTGTTACGCGTTCCAGCCACTTTCCGCCTACGAGACAGTAGTCGATCGCTGGGCAGGCAGCACCCGTGTACAACGTTAGGTGGCCATGCTCGTCGCTTCGGTTTCGGTCGTTTATCAATGAGAGTCCAATTAATTCACACATCTCGATGAATTTTCTTCTGTTGTTATCAATAATTGTATCTACAGCGCATCTAACTGCCTACACGCAACGTGTTAAAAGCACTAGTTCCACGTCTAATATCTGCGAGTCTCCTACTCTTGCATTGCAATCTCCGATTACCATGATATCGTCCCCACCAAATTCCAGCAAAAAATCGTACAAACTTGTAAATTCATCCATCTATTCATTGCAGTTGATATAAACTAGAATTATGAAGCTTAACGTCTTTCGAGATTATTCCTACTATAATTCTGTTGATTCTGTTAGTAAATCGGCGTTGGAAGCGAGTATTTAATTCTTTTTTGATGCCATACAGACATCCTCCACTTGCTCTACCACGAGAGAATGTATGAGCATATATGTTCTATAATCGTACAGGTAATAATCGCAAGGTGTCAGTTTGGGACTGTAGGACGGATGAGCTAACTTCTAGAAGCCACATGACTTCATAGCAGTTATGGCAATTTCAGTCTTGTGAACCAGTTAGTGGGAAGGGCAGGTTTTTTGTTAATCTCCTCCTTTTTACTTTAATAGATTCTCTTGAATGTCTTAAAACATTAGCGTATTATTCTCCTATGATGCTGGCGCCTTTTGGCTTAATTATCTATTAACAGTATGAGTCCCAAAACACTGTTGCCATAATCTTCCCAGCCAACGGTACGACCTTAAACTTCTTGGGAGGTAGATCACCCCTTTCAGACCACTGCATGGACTACTGCTTTGGCTCAGGGTCATAATATGAACCCAAGTTTCACCTTCAGTAACAAATTTGTTAATAACTTCTGCTGGATTGAAAACTGTTTACAACATTCTAATCATTTTTTTTTTTTTTTTTTGTGTGGCATAAGCATTCTCGGCACCCACTTTGAGCTGATTTTTGACATCCCAAAATGATGTTGTTGAGTTTTGAAAGTTGTTGTTTAGGACATTTTGCAGATTTCTGCATTTTCTTTTAGTTTGAGACGACAATCTTCCATGAGGGCACTTTTAGACTTTTAGAACCATTTCATGTGCTGTGACGCCACCTGATCTTCCAGGACGGTTATCATCTTCTAATGACTCTCTATCTTGTTTAAAAAACTCTACCACTTGTAAACTATGCTTTTAATACGGCAAGAAGTTCCATAAACTGTTTACATTTCAAGTAGGGTTGTAACGATTCCGATTCCGATACTGATATATCGGCCGATATATTATCACCAGCCGATATCAGACAGTTTAAAAAGCGGACCAAACGAGGGCAACACGAGAGTTTTTGCTTAGCATTGTATTTTTTTGCGCCTGGTTCACCTCGCCTGTCTGTTTTGTCAGTGTAAGATCAAACTGTTGCTAGATTGACAACATAAATTCGCGCGTGCTTTATTAAAAAATTCCGTTGGATTATTTGTGTTACTATTCGTGATTCTCTTTATTTATACAGTGATTTGAGGAGTGTCAAATTGTTTTAAATACTTTAAGTAAAAAGGCGACGCCTTTAAAACGTACAAGTTCCATCTGGAATCATTTTCAAATAAAACAGGATGATGATACAAAGGCGACTTGTTTGTATTGCAATGTCAGCTTTTCTCGTGGTAGTAAGGCGGTTTCATCCAAGGGCTACACGACAACAAACATGTGGACACACGTAAAGCGCTATCATGAAAAAGAGTTGGAAAACTACGCCCCATCTACCTCAAAGACCGACAGTGGTCCGCCACTTAAAAAACAAGCAACTTTAGAACACTTTTTGAAAAAAAGTGTTATGTACGATACTGAAGACCCTAGAGCAAAAGCGGTCACACAAGCAATAGCTGAACAAATATGTATAGACATGGAGCCGTTTGAATTAGTTAATAAACATATGTGTTCAAAATACAAAATGGTTTCCCGTCCCCATATTTCGGAAAATGTGATACCAGACATATTCTGCCGTGTAAAAAACAAAATAAAAGAACTATCGCAAGAACTTCCCCACATAATTGTCTCGACTGATTTATGGACGAGCGACGCTGCTTCATCTGTTAATGATTTTATAAGTCTGACAGCTCACGGACTAGATAAGAATTTCGAACTGAAGACTTACTGCCTAGAGGTATTCCCTTTTGAGGGCGAAAAGCATAGCGGTGAAAACATAGCTCAAAATTTACGTCAATTGTTTCAAGATTGGAGCATCAACGATCAGCTACGAGCTGTGGTGACAGATAATGCACCGAACATGGGCCTTGCTTTAACACTAGTGGGTATAGAACGTATCAGATATATGGCGAACTCTATACAATTAGTGCTGAAGAATGCGATAATCGAGGAAGAGAAAATAGATGACATGATTAAAAAGGCGAGATCTATAATTGGCCACTTCAGTCACTCAACATCAGGTCGCAAAATCCTCACAGAAATGGAAAAAACTCACAACGTTCCTTGTCACGTTTTTATCCAGGATGTCAGTACTCGCTGGGATTCTACAATTCAGGCTCTTAGAAGACTTAAAGAGCAGCGCGTTGCAGTTCAAGCGTCTTTACCTCATGTGAAATGTAGAACAGAATTGGCTACAAAAGAGTGGGTATTGCTGGAACAAGTTGTGTCGAGCTTGACGTATTTTGAAGAAGCTACAAAATCTATAAGTGAAGAGTCTGCTTGCTTGTCTGACGCTATACCTCTAACTAACAGTTTGCTAAAAGTTTTAGAACAGATCAAAGATCAACAGATTGCGGATGACAGTGACAATTATAGCCCAGAATATTCTACTTTTGTGGGAAATTTGATAGCCGGAATCAATGACAGATTTCGCTATTTGGAGAGTGAGGAGTCATTTATTTTAGCAACAACATTAGATCCACGTTATAAATTGCGTACATTCGCTCTACAGTCTACATGCATTCTGGCGAAAACAAAACTTATCGCGTTAATTACAAATACAAACAGGGATAATGTGGATAAAGTACCTGTAGAGTCACAAAGAGGTCAAGATCAAGATAAGATTTTTACAGGTATCTGGAGTGCTTGTGACGATTTGATTAAAGATGCAGAAGAAGAGGAGCCTTTATCAAACATGTCTACTTTTTTATTTAAAATGTCCAAATATTCCAAGAAAATCAGATCCAAACAACTATTGGCGCTATGAAGAGAAATTCCCAAATTTAAAAAAGCTTGCGCAAAAGTACCTATCTTACCAACTGAGTTCAGTTGCATCAGAACGTCTATTTTCAACCGCAGGCCTCATACAAAATGATTTGCGTAACAGATTATCTGCAAATAATTTGTAAAAACTTTGCTTTCTGAATAAAAATCTGCCAAAAGTGGCCTTTAATTATTAACTTTATCTACCGGTTTATTACTTTGTGTATGTAATGACAATTACTTGCTTAATAACTTAGCTTACTTGACAATAATTCTTATCTTAATAAATAATATCTTTGCATTTTTTAATTTTTATTTATTCATTTTTACACTCAAGGTTGACTTTCTGTTAAGTATAGGTAAGTTACATGCAAAATAAATATATACAAACGCCCGAGATACATTCTTTATTATATATTTGATTTATTATCTACTAAGCTATCGATATCGGTATCGCCGATTTTTTACTACAGTAATCGGTATCGGTATCGTATCGGCCAAACTATGTATCGTTACATCCCTAATTTCAAGTATACTTTTCACACTTTTTCCTTGTTTTGTGAGGAATTTAATTACCGCGCGGAACTCAATATTTGACATTTTTAAAATTACCACAGACTTTAACTTATTCTCTTGACTGCAGAAGAACCATTTGGTAAATCCACATGAAACTTCGCATTTACACTTAAAGAGGATTACCTGACAATAAAAAAAAAAAAAATTCTTACCCCACTCCTTTCTACCTTCATCCCTATTCCGCGAACTTAAACAAATTCCCTGCGTACCTACACACTGGAATTCGCTATCAATAATAAAATCTACGGTTACTATTAGTAAATACTTCAGTTTTATGCATACCTACGATCCATTGAATCCTTCATCAACAAGTTTTTCTTACTACACAAACAAATACCCCAGGATTACCTCCATTTTTTGGTGTCCCATTGTGTTCCTTTTAAATGATACCCTACCGCTAAAGTTAGCATCACTCACACTTAACAAAGATCGTCTGCATAGGTATTAGAATCTGTTCAATAAAATGTTTTTTTTTTCTATATCCAAATGAATGCTGAAATTTGCAAAATTGAAAAAAAAAAAAAAAAAATTATATCATCACTTCATCCGCCTGCTTTACGCATTATCCCATGAAAATAAAACAAAAAGCTCCGCAAAAATACAAAAAACACCACTGTGATTACATTCAATAGCCTCTAAAAAATCGCCGCAAATCGCACCCGAAATTGGACGAGAATCGTCTAAATCTCATATAGCCCCTCCACCCCAATGCGGTCAGGCTGGAACTAGTAGCTATGGAAAATGGAAAATACCGGGAGGATTGTCACTCCCATAAATAAATATCAAACACACAAAACTTCGCCAATTTCATTGGTATCCATCCCGGATGACAATCCGATAATGCTTACTTATCTAAATCGCTGGCCGTTTAAATAAATTGCTCAACGACGACGAATCGATAAAACGAAAAGGGAAGAACAGAAACAAAGAGGGAAACCAATACGTAAACCGACCAACCAACAAATTCAAAGTTTACTCTCCGCAATTTCATTTTAGTTTTATTTTTATTATTTTTCCTTTCTTGTTCATCTTCGGTTTTGAGTCTCGGATTTGTGTGGCAGCTGGAAAGCGCGGCTGTCGTTGATTTCCCTATTCAAGGCGACGACGGACCCGTCATTATCTAAAGAGAAAAATAATCCGAAAGTGAACGAGGAATTTTGTTGCTCAATTCTGTAAATCTATTCCCAAAATGGGTGTGGGCGAAGGTAACAGGATTGGAGTGCCCTATTTATTTTGGTTTACGGTACTTGAGAACGTGACTTACTTGCTGCTGCTATTGCTGTCAAATTTTCAACCAATCCACCAGAGTCCAACTACGGTATTCTCGGAAAAACGCTGACTAAATATTTTAGTTTTTTTTTTTTTTTGCTCTATGCCTGCAACCTACATACGAGTATATGCTATGTACGCTTTGCTCGGAAATACCTGCTCTACGATTCCTTATTCCCGGTTGTGTTACGTGACGATAGCTAATCAAAGTGTCGTCACCTCCCTCCATTTAAAAGCAAGTTTGGAGGTCGAATATGTACTTGTCAGTTCCTTTCAATGTCAGGTGCGAAGTAGCTGGGGGTGTCACAGCACTGAGGCAATTGCCAATTTCCAGTTCAAGCATTTGCGATGGCTTACTACGACATCCTAGTCCGTCAATACAACCAAAGTCATCAGGTTGGAAATATTCAACATCCGCATCAGGACACGAGGTCTACGCACACAAAGTTGATTGTGATGTGTCTATTTAAAGGATGATGCATAGGTTGTTCGCAGGGGATCACGGGATAGTTGAAGCAGCATTACAATCGACTCAGTCAGTGAACCATTGGGCCAGATGAACGTGTAAATTGGCGTAACGAATTGGAGTTTCACGCATATACCTATGCATGTATGCGTTCATGTGTCAGACTATTGTGCTGACATAGGTAAAGCTTGGAATTTATGGAAATAAATCGACTTTACTGCAAAATCGTGCCTTCTTTCCTATCAACGCCCTTGCCCTGTCTGTGTAATTCTTAAGCCCATTCGTAAATTTGTATTTTGCTGTGTTGCTTCTATCTGCTTATAGTGGTGTAAGGGAATTTGTAATCCTTTCGTTAGTTTTGTAATTTTGCGCTGCCTTACATGTGGAAGAGTACACGTAGGTACCTATGTATATACATAGTATGTGGAAAGGGTTGGTCTAAGTTCCTGTGAAAATAAATAGACAGCAATAAATTTGGATTAACCTGTTGTTTGATGGTATGAACAAACCTTGCTTGATGAACGGAGCTGCAAATAAAGAAGGATAGGATACTCGTATATAACGAGCTGAACGTAGATTAAGTTCATTTCTGAATTTCATTCCATCTTCACCGTGATCGTATAACATAGTCTTTCAGAAAAGGTTTCACTATCCTGGCTCTTGTCTACAATGGTAAGAAAACCATGAAAACCAAAATAAAATTATCTACTCGTATGATTCGGACAAAGAGAAATTAATAGCTGCAAATAAAGAAAGATAGTATACATAGGTACGAGCTGAACGTAGATTAAGTTCATTTCTGAATTTAATTTCATCTTCACCTTATCTATGATATCTACAGTGATCGTATAACATAGACTTTCAGAAAAGGTTTCACTATCCTGGCTCCTGTCTACAATGGTAAGAATATCATGAACTCCAAAATAAAGCTATCTATGATACGGACGAAGAGGAAATAAGCCGTGAAACTGACTGGATATTGCAGAAACGACAGGCAAGAACGGAAAGGCGGTTCCTCAACTGTAGTCGTAACACGACACTGGTTTTTAATTAAAAATTGGAAATGTTTTATTGATTCATAAAGTCGGATGAATGGCCTCCATGGCTTTGCTGGCACATACACACTCCTTTATCGAAATTTCTCATGACAGTTTTGCATAAAAGTAGGCTTGAGTGGTCGTGAGCTTGTTAGCATAAGCCTTAGATTTCAAAAAACTCCAAAGAAAAAAGTCAAACTGCGTTAAATCGCATGATTTGGGCGGCCAATTCTGATCACCAAAACGGGAAAATACACGACCAGGAAATGACTTATGCAGTAATTGAATTGTTTCTCGGTCTGTATGGCATGTTCTACCGTCTTGTTGAAACCACTTGTCGTCCACATCCATATCTTGCAATCTAGGCACAAAAAACTTGATTATCATGTCGCGATAGTACTTACTTACTTAGGTCCTTTAGGTCCTCAACTGTTCTGCGCCATGTTTGCCTAGGGCGACCCGCTATTCTGCCTGCTTGGGTGAGTGGATTCCACTGCATGGCGTATTTCGCAATAGAGTTGTCTTCGCGCCGTAGGGTTTTGTCCAATCCACTGCCACTTTCTCCTTCGTATAATAATGTTTATAGGTTCTTGGCCCGTTCTCATATAAAGCTGTTCGTTGGAGATCCGGTTCGGCCAAAAAATCCTCAGGATGATTCTTAAACATTTATTTAAGAAGACTTGCAGCCTGCGTGTGTTAGTGGTGTCCACCTTCCAGGTACTGCACCATACAGCAGATTGTGGATAGCATACCGAACGCAGCTTTAACCTTCCCGATTCTACTGCATACGTCGAGTTGGGTGCCACCGCCGTTAGCCGAGACCACACTTCCAAAATATAGAAAGCTGCCAACTTTTTCGACTTCCTGTCCGGCAATGTTAAGTTGGGCGTTAGTGTTGGAAGTGCTGAGGGCTTTTGTTTTGGCCGTGTTTATTTTGAGCCCCACTTTGTTTGCCTCAGTTTCTAGATTATGGGCCATTAGATGAAGGTCCATTATCCGATGTGAAAGTAGAAAAACATCGTCAGCGTAGTCTAGGTGTTTAAGGTAAGATGTCATAGTCCAACGAATTCCATTGTTTCTTTCCGTCAATGCTGCACGGAGTTCATCGCTGATAACCACCAAGAACAATAGTGGTGACAGAATGCATCCTTGACGTACTGCACTTTAGACACCAAATTCGTCTGACATCTTACCGTTGTGTAAGACGTGACACTTACCGCCAAATAGCATCTCGATTCAAGCTGTCGAAAGCCTTCTCGAAGTCGATAAACAACAGATGTAGCGGAAACCTGTACTCAACGCATTGTTCGATTGTAATCCGTTAGGTGTTTATGTGGTCGATGCAGGAGGATCCAGCGCGAAAGCCTGCGTGTTCGACGTCGAGAGTAGAATCTAAATGCTCTTTAATTCGGTACAGAATTATTTTTGCTATTATTTTGGTTACACCTGGAAGAACCTCTCCAGTTTCCGCATTCCATCAAGTTTCAATTTTTCGGAAGCTTAAAGATCATCACCCTTTTCCACTCCTGTGGAAATTGTTCGCTATCCCAAGCTCTCTTTATTAGCGGATGCGTACCTCCAACGACTAGGCGGTTGGTATTGCTAAAGTCCGCAAACGGCTCACCTTTGTCGTTTCGGTCTCCAAGACCGTGAACTCCCGTCACATGTTTAAGTATGTTGTTGTCGCTACCTACCTTGGCATTGAGATCACCCATCACCATAAGGATGTCCCCATTAGGTGTTCCATTGAAGACAGCGCCTAACTGGCTATAGAAATTGTCCTTTTCATCCTCAGTCGCGTCATCAGTCGGAGCATAGCACTGTATGATGGTGACCTTCCTTACTCTACTCTGGAATCTGGCCGTCAATATCCGGTCACTGTGAGGTTTCCAAGATATGAGGCTCTTATGCGCTGCTAGAGTTAGCACCAATCCTACTCCAGACCTCCGTGCGCTTCCAGCTGGTTTACCAGAGTAGAGCATAACAGTACTTTTTGTTGCCGAGACATATTCCCCAGCATCGAACCATCTTATCTCACTCAGCCCTAAGATGTCTATTTTATACCGTACGAATTCGCGCTCCATTTGGAGGAATCTGACGTTGTGAGGCCCTTCTTGGAGTGAGTCCAAGATGGTCTTAACGTTCCAGAATCCAATCGTTGTCCGTGTTTGATAGCCAAAGGTCGTCATCAAATTATCCGTCCGTATCCGAGGCGTGTGTTTCCGTTTCGGAGCAATTTTTCTTTTTACGGTTGAGGCTCGCTGGGCCCCAGGCCAACCGACACTTATCCTGTTATATGACGCACGAGACTCGCCATTCGTCCTCTCCCGTTCGCAATTTCCGAAGAAATTCCTAGATGGCACCACGAAGAGGTGGGAGTAGGGCTTACTAACAGAGCTGCTAGGTTTTCGGCTGCAGTGGCTCTTTCTCGTTGCTTAACGAACCAACTCCTATCGGGAGATGCTGCTCCTACGAGATCTTTGTTAGTCGTTACCATCCTTGTCGCGATAGTGGGCACCATTAACTGTTACTGCTTGACCAGCCGCATTTTCACAGAAGAATGGTCCGATGATACCTCCAGCAAATCCGCACCAAACAGTGACACGTTGTGGATGCATTTGTTTCTCAACAATCACTGGTGGATTTTTTGAACCCCAAATTCGACAATTTTGACGATTAACAAACCCATCAAGATGAAAATGAACCTTATCGTTGAAGATGATTTTGTTTAAAAAAATCAGCATCCACTTGTTGTTGTTCCAGAATCCACTCAACGAACTCTCTACGCTGTGCGTGGTCAGTGTAGCATTCCATTTTAAATAAACCTGAACTGTCAGCTGTCACGCTGTCTTTTTTTTCGTTGGCAACACTTTACCGCACAAATGGCGCAAAATTCAAATCTTGCGTGAATTTTGAGACACCCTTTACAATGGTACACTTATGAGAATAAATCGGAAATACCGATACATGTTGTAGCTAGAGGACTGCACGCTTCGTGCTCAAAAGAGGTACCGTGAAACATTTTAACGTTTGGCTTTATTTCACTTTATGAAAGTGGCTTTACTTTTTTTTTATACTGAAATTGTTCTCCCATTTGACTATCGATCTACCAGTAATAGGCTATTATTTTTTTAACCTGTTTTTACCGTTAATATTTCTTGAATTGCATATAACAAGTTTGCATTCCTTTCAAAAGGAACAATCGCCCAAAAATGATTCTTTGCAATGCAGAAAGGTACAAAAAAAGTAACAACGCTCAAAAGCAATGAACATCTCCCAATATTTGGATTCTTTTTCCTGATGAATAACCACCCGCAGAATGAAAAAAAAAAATAAAATAGTGAAATACTCCTCAAAGAAATATACATGCGATACGGAGGCTGATAAGTTCGCGGCCTGAGATACTCAACAGCGAGTCATCTTCTCATTAGTGATAGGACTAACTGCGGCACTGTTTGGTAATATAAATATCACCTCGTTTCAATAATAATCTCATTTTGTTATTATCTGTGGTAGGATAAACATCAACATGTTAGCCGAAATCGGAAATTCTCACAATTTTGTGCACCGCGCTGGGATACGAGTAAAGTACCTCGTAAAAAAAGGAAAACCTCGTAAAGAAATTTTCGAAGACTAGTCATCGACACTTCAGGATTCTGGGCCTTCGTATACAATGGTCAAAAAATGGGTTCGCTGTGTCAGTGGTCACTGAAAAAACGTCGGAAAAGTTGAAAAACTAGTTCTGGACGACCGAAGAATAAAATTGTGTCAAATAGGGGACGATTTGCACATCAGCAAAGAACGGATAGGAGAAATTTTGCACGAGCATTTACCATAAGCATGAAAAGAAAATGTGCGCGAATTACGTACCCTTGCAAGAGTTATGTACCCCTGCAAGCAATAGCGTACAGCTTAGCAACCAACAACAGCAACACAGCATAATCTGTGTAATGCAGATTAAACAACAACACAACTGAAGCCACTGTCAACTACCTGATTCGCATTGAATAGTGGTACAGCAGATAAGCACGGGACTGTACTTGTGATTGGCTTAAGTTTGGCTTGGGTGACGAAAAAGAGTGTCGGATGAGTTACTTGGAGGTTGGATTAGCAGGAGTGAAGATACATTTGGTATTGAAACGAAGAATAGAAACTTGTTACATTAAAATAAAATGTTAACTTGATTTGTTTCATTAAAATGAATAATATTGTTAATTAGTTTTGTTTTGATTAAATAAACAAAAATTGTAACTCGCGCTGGGTACCGAAAATGCTCACGCCGCACTATGGGGCAAAATAGCCATTTAGCTGGCAGAAAATAACATTTTGAAGTTGAGCTTTGTCTTAAACTAACGATTTATTTCTCTTACAAATATGATAAAGAATTAGAAATGAGACAGAGAAGAGTCATTTGATTCACGTGATCTTCAGCAGATCATCACAAGTGGACCATTTGTCCACTTTTTGCGTCGAGTGCAGACGTGTTTTTTGTGTTTTGAATTGCTCTAGTTAATTGTGTGCAATTTTGTTCCCGTTACTTGGATCGAAATAAATCTTTTTTTTTTTGCCATGGAATCAGAAGCTCAGGTGTGATTTTTAAGTTTTTAGTAAAAAAAAAAATTTTTTTTTTGTTGTGTTAATTTGATAGAAAAAGTGTAAAAAAAGGATGTGTTATTTTTGCATTTATTTGAAATCCTTAAGCTTTAAGTTGTGTTGGCCGTAAGTTGCCGCAAAGTGTGATATGTCGTTGTGTTCAGCGTTTTGCCTATTTTCAGAATATATAATTTTTGTTTGCTCTAATTGGCTCCCTTTCGTGTAGTATACATTTTGGGGCGGGTTTCCATTATGTGCACTGAGCAAACCTTTTTTTTTTTTTTTCTGGCTTAATGTGGCCTAAAAAACATAAATATAATATTTTTTTCTTGTTTTTCATTTGTTTATAGTTGAGAACAGTGTTGCCATTTTAAGTGAAAATCACCTAGCGCTTTAAACGAAGTTACATGGCTGAGACTTAATACCACCTAAGTTTCAAACCCACTACACTAATCTTTCTTTCTCTCTCTCTCAATTTCTAAAAACGCCCGTGCCCTGAAATAATTTATAGGTATTCATATCCCATTTGGCGCGCGCAAATTATAAAAAAAAAACAAAAAACATAGTAGAATAAGTGTATACCAAAAACTGTCAGGCAGCCGCCTGTAAGAAAGTCTGGTGTATTTAAAGTATGGGGTGGGTGGCTCGCTTCGCTCGCTAACAGGATTTTACCCCTTTTTTCCACAGTGTTTAGCCGCTCACGCGACTTTGTCTTTCCGCTAAGGGTATGTCAACAACTTTTGGGCAGGCGCCTGGAGCTAAAGTTTAATTATATTTACTCTGGGGTACTTAGCAGTATAATATTTTCAGTCAATAAAAAAAAAAAAAAATATCAAAAAAGACGAAATTAACTTTAAATTATTTTAACTTTGGCAATGCCTATAATATTTTCCAACATTCACTGCATTCACTGCATACAAAAAAAGTTTCCGCAGAAAAATTCTTTTACAGTACATCTTAGAATAAGTCAATTTAAACAAAAAAATAAAAAAAATAAATTTGCTTAGTGCGCATAATGGAAACCTCAGCCTACATTTTTGTTGTTGGCGTCATTCTAAAAAATAGGAAAATTTTTTATTATAATTCATCAGGCCGAACAACTTCCAAAACCTTCCCTATAACAAGGCAAGACTTTTACAATATAATGAAGAGTTCAAATTGCCAAGGATTGGATAGCAAAATAGGATTTTTAAGGCAAGAAGTTGAAAGACGGGTTCAATGCAGTGACATTTTTGAACACGACATTAATAAAAAAAATTAGCGATTTTAAATCAAAATTTAAATCCCGCTGGAATAAAGCTTGTCAAGTAGAGGCACGATTCTTAAAAAACAGTAGCGCTTGTCTAAAAATGCCTATTCTCTTTACCTATACATGCTCTGCAAACTTTAAACGTGGTCGTCCGAGAATTTTGTTTGAAGACGGATCAGACAGAACGAAACGACAAAAAACTGAAGAGCTGAGAAAATCCACGTCTTTTGGCAAGTTGGTATATGCGACTGAAATGAAATTGAGAGCTTCTGGACAGTCGGGGGCTGCAAAATTAATTCGCGAAGTCACCACCATTCCAAGTCATGCTGAAAAGTATAAAAAAAAAAACTTTAAATGAGTTCATTGAACCAACTTCAATGACTGGAGAAGAACTATTGGCAATGATTATTGAAGCAAACCTGTTCCGGTTTCAGTATGAAATCAATTGAAATGCTCCCAAAATGTTCCCTTCTTACAAAATTGTTCAGAAGTGTAGAAAACATAAGAACCTGAAAAAATAAGTATTTCTGTGACGTCTGTAGCTAAAGATTTACAAAGTTCGCTTGGCAGTTGAACGTTTAATAACTGGCCAAAAAGACGTGATCGATTTCCTAAGCCCCAAAGAATTTAAAAATGTATGCTTATACTCTAAATGGGGCTTTGATGGAACCTCCGGTCACAATTCGTATAAGCAAGCTTTTCATGGATTGGACGCAAATGATTCAGCTGTGTTTATCACATGTCTCGTTCCTATTTGTTTAGCTTCCGATGCAAAAACAATCTGACAGAATCCTCGTCCAAGCTCAACCAGATATTGTAGACCTCTTAAAATTGTATTTCTCAAAGAGTCTTCCAAAGTATTTGTGACCGAAAAACAAAGAGTAGATAACCAAATTAAGGACCTCCAGCCTAGCATTGTAATAGTAAGTGCAAAAACTGTTTCCATTCAACACAATTTGATCTTTGCCATAGTTGATGGAAAGGTTTGTAATGCCATAACCGAAAACTCGTCCACTAAAAAATGTTACATTGTGGATGGATAAGTTTTTTGTTGAATGCCTTCTTCATCTTTCTTATAAATTAAAAATAAAACAATGGCAAGCTAGGGGAGATGAACATAAGAAAGTCGTTGCCGAAACAAAGAAAGAAATTCAATGGCAGTTTCGAGAGTGATTGGGTTTGATCGTTGATAAACCGAAGCCCGGTTTTGGAAATTCCAATAACGGTAATACGGACAGGAGATTTTTCGAAAATGCAGAAATTTCAGCTAACATAACAAAGATTTGTGTTTGATTAAAAAAATGCATATAATAATGATTGTTGTATCATGCGGTCATGAAGTTAATGATCCAAAATTTAGAGCATTTGCACAAGAAACTGCGAAATATTTTGCAGCCAAGTAGCTATTCCTGGTACTATATGCCACCTACCGTCCACAAGTACTTAATTCATGGTAATGAGATAATTTCATCTGCTTTATTACCCATTGGACAGCTGAGTGAAGAAGCGCAGGAAGCCCGCAACAAGGATTTTAAAAGATATAGAAAGCATCACTCCCGCAAAATAGCAAATAGCAATAAATTTCATTTAATTTGGTTTTTGAAACTCATGCATTATGTAATATGCAAAAAAAAAAATGCGTTTTTTTAAGTGGGCGTGGCCGTAAGTAACTTCGACAATATATTTACAATGGCACCAAGAGTAGTCAAGCCAAATTTCAACTTCTTAGCTTTGTTGGTAGATTTAATGCCAACTTTAAGGGCATTCCGCCCCACTGTGCGCCGTTCGACAAGCAACGACTACCCGAGTGTTGTAAAGTTTTTTTGGACAATCGAAACGTAACTGTAGATGAGGTTTGCCAATATGATCCGGAGTCCAAACAAGAGTCTATGCAGTGGATTGAAAAAGGGGAGAGGCAGCCGAAGAAATTCAAGGTGAAAAGTCGGCTTCGAAGCTTATGACGACTGTTTTTTGGAACAAAGAAGGTGTTTTGCTGATTGATTACCTGCCAAAATGGACTACGATGAATGGTCAATATTATGTAAATTTTTTGACTCAGGCACGTTAAGCAGTCGTACGGAAACGACGTGGGAAACTCCGGCACGGAGTGTTGTTTTTGCAGGATAAAGCGCCTGTTTATACGGCGCGGGTTTCTAAACAGGTCTTAAAAGACAGGTGTTTTAACGATAGACTATTCAACCTACAGCCCAGACTTGGCCCCGAGCGCGCTTTTCCTTTTTTCCAATTTCAAATAGGAGTTACGAGACTGGAGATTTGCAGATGACAACGAGATCAAGGTGACCGTACAAAGTCCTTTTGAAGGCAAAGAAAAAACATATTGGTATTAAATCACTGTATGCCCGTTGTGAGAAATGCATTTCACTCGAAGGAGGTTATATTGCGAAATAAAATTGTTTAATCGGATCTCTCCTTTCACTTAATGCTTTCACTTAATGCTTAAAACTAGAAAGTGTAGGAAGAAATGTTTTTTTATTCAAACTTACAAGGCGCAATCAGGATGGCCACGTTTGGTTGTAAAAGTGAACTGCGCTCAAAACAGGGCCAAATACTAAATGCTATTTCTCTTTTGCAAAGCGTAATAAGACCAAATTTTAGAATTTGATCTAATTTCACTTGGGATTTTTTCACGGAACCCTAAAAAGACTAGGTCGTCAGTTAGTTAAAAATAGACATTTTAACAATATCGTTAAACGGGAAAAGCAACAATCGGAAGGCCAGGAAACTACGGTTAAGAACAGAATGAGCCGCAATGTGTGAAATGCGCCTTTTCAAAGATTGTGAAGTAAGTAATCAAACCTCTGCAACTTGTATTACTTGCAAAAGAAAACACCCGGCTAATTATCGAGGGTAAAGTAGTTAAGGAGCTGCAGAAAAGGAAGGATAAATTCTTAAAGTCGCGAAATCAACACTCGAAACCGGCAAGAAGGAAAAGCGTCAGATCGTTAAAGCAACATTAAGGAAAAAGTGACAAAAGAAAAGCCATTGGGCTTTGGACACGGACATCGGGAGCTTAAACATATGCTCAAGCCGCGTCATCAGAAAATGGAAAAACCAAAACTTCAGCAGACCCTGTATAACATGCTTTCTCCGTTATTCTTGCGAAACTTGAGGAGCAAAGTAAAATTAATAAACTTATTTTCGATAGGTAGGATCGAAAATAATTGCCATAACATGCGCACTTCAAGTAGAACAATAATATGAAACGAATGTCATACTAACTTGGAATGCAAACGAACTCTTAAATAAACTTGATGAGTTAGAGGTATTCATAGAAGAATATTGACATATGCTTGATCTCGGAATTCCATATGAAGAAGGAATCGCTTATCATCCATCGGAAAAGGAGAGAGGCAGATCATCTTTGTACATAAAAGAAACAGTTGAATATTTTGAAGACCTAAAAATATAGCTGGAAACTATGCAAGTAAGCATGGTACGCGCAAAAAATAGACTAATATTTTTACAAAAATATTCAACTCGTTTAGACCGAATTGCATTATTCGCGGTGATTTTCATGCGAAACACACCTATTCAGAAGTTATAATGGTACTAAACCAGGAAATCGCCTAGCGACTATCAGCCGTATAGAAACATTTCGCTTCTCCCAATAATATACAACATTTTTAAAAGGACATTACTCAAGCGCTTACTGCCGGTTATTGAGGAACAAAATCTTATCCCTGATCACCAGTTTGGGTTCAGAAGCCAGCATTCAACCATTGCCCAGGTACATAGAATCACTGGCGTAATTGAGAAAGCTCTTGAAGAAAAAAAAAAGATTTGCTCAAGCGTATTTTTTGATGTCTCGCAAGCCTTTGATAAGGCGTGGCATTAAGGCCAATAGATCAAATTGCGACAGGTTCTGCCTGTACGCCTATACTGAAAACATAACTCTCATGTCACCGTCTTAGCTACATTTGATGATGACACTGCTATTCTAGCAATAGGTAAAAGAGCCTAGCCTTCTGAATAATGTAAACGAATTGATAAAGGCCTGGCGGATCGCCCTTGAGAATATGCTGCTCATATACAAGCAAGCGCTGAAGCCGGTGTGGCCCTATGGTATACAACTCTGGGGTTGTACCAACAAAATTAATGCCAATATTTTACAAACTTTTGAAAATAAAGTGCTAAGAAAAGTTATCAATGCACCATGGTACATAAGAAACGACGATATTCACAGAGATTTCGGGATTCCTAAAGTCGAAGATGAAACCAAAAATTCGACTAAACGGATATGTTAATAATAAAGTCCTACAAATTCTGGACGAAAGAAATTTATTGCGCCTTCTGCAAAAGACCAAACCTTTAGTTTAAAGATTAACCGCATCTAAATACTCGTAGGGAAACAGGCAGGGGCTTTCATTGGAAAGGCACCCACCAAACATGTTTAGAAATTGCTGATAAGTCTTAACTTAGTTGCAGTAACTAACAAATTTATATCAAAGGGAGGTGTTTTTGGGACTAAGAATTTCACACTACTATGAGCACGCGCCTGTGGTCCTCATAGTATCTATGGAAGATTTTCACCTACCCCCGAAAAAAAAAAGAAAAACATTAAATCCAAAGAAAATGCTGAAATATTCGCATCTTTTTGCACCTTACGAATCTCTTTTTTCTCAATCTATGCTGAAATCGATTCAATATTCTTTGGAACACATATTTACGCAAGCCTTAAAGTTTCGAGTCGAAACGCTTGGATTTGCCTGAATTGACGATGCTACAGCCGCGATTGTGTCTTGAACCCGAACATAGGGATCTCGATGGTACGGTCTTCGTGCGATGCGTCCAGATTCGACAAACATGTTTACCAGCCTCATAATGGTCCATCTACTCGGGGGAGTGCCGCCAAACTCCAGCCTAAATTCCTTTTGGACAGAAATTAAGGACTGCAAAGCATTCATTTTAATAAATCTAAATAGTAACCTGCAAAATAAAAAAAATAAAAATAAGCCGATTACTCACACAGAAAAAAAGTTATTACGTTTTGTTTTTGCAGCACGATTCGTGCGCCACCCTGTATATGAACCCAATTCCTTCGCTGGAACACTGGAAATGTTGGATGCTCAACGCTCCTTTGATGGGAAACATTTCCACGAGAAACGTTCGGAATATATATGTCGTGGACGGCGGGCTTTACCAAGGCAAATTAAAATAATAATATAATATGTTTTTATTTTGAACTAATGAACAAAAATCAACCAAATTTATTTTTAGTGTTTTGGCTCGCTACTTGCTGTCTCTCCAGATATTTCTTGAATACAACGCGCAGTTCTATTGGTTGAAACTAGCTGATAAAAAACATGGCGCAACTCCTCTTTCTCAGATTGTCAGCTACGCTCTCTGGTGCGGCCAGCGCCACTTTTTATTTGATGAGTTTTTAGGACTCCGTTCACGAAGTCTGATCGCGACATACCACCCTCCATGAAGCTTCCTCAACTCGCTTCACACCAACGGCATCAAGAACGGCTAACTTGGATGCTGGTCTTCGCAGGACCCCCCCCTTTGGTACAGACTTCTGCCACTCGTATCTGTCCATCTTTCCCTGGATAAACACGACTGACGATCCCTCTTCGCCACTGGCTTCGCGGTAACTCGGTTTCAACTATTAGGACCAGGGCTCCTGGTTTCAAAGGTGTCTCTCTGTGGAACCGCTTCGTGCGACGAGTCAGTGTTGGAAGATATTCGTGGATCCATCTCTTCCAAAAGCGATTCTTCAGCTGCATGGCTGCTTCCTTAGGCAAAGGTGTTCGTCTTCAGCTGGCGTTTGAGTGGAGTTCGGCGTTCCCAACAAAAAGTGATTCGGGGTGAGGGGTTCTTCTTCCTCCGAAGATACTGGCAAGTGAGTAAGTGGTCTCGAGTTTATAATATTTTCAGCCTCGATGAGTAGGCTCTGCAATGTTTCTGGTCGAGGAGCCTCTTCCTTTAAAGTATGAGCGAGAACTCTTTTTACAGACTGAACCAACCTCTCCCAGCAACCGCCAGCACTTGGATTAGACGGGCAATTAAAAACCCATTCCACACCCTTCGATGTCATCTCGGCATTAATGATATCAAAATCGAACAGCTTTTTATATTTCCTCCACTCATTGAACGCACCCACAAAATTGGTGCCGTTGTTACTCGGATTCTGACAGGTAGTCCCCGGTGATTCATAAAATTTTGTATACAAATTAGGCATGCATCTGTTGACAAGTCAGCTGCAAGTTCCAGGTGAATGGCGCGAACGGTGAGGAAGGTGAAAAGTGTGACCCACCTCTTCACGCGGCATCGCCCAATCGTCACTTCTATTGGGCCAAAGTAGTCCTACATACGAAAATGGTCTTACAAACGGCGTCAGCAAGGTACATATAATAAGGTAATATACTTGTCGCAATTAGTTTGGTCTCGTTCTGCGCATCTGTCAAATTCTGGCAATATGGCCGACTTCTGGGATGACAAAGGCGGAAATATTTTGGTTGCAATAGATTTTTGATTTAAAAAGTGATTAAACAAAGTTTAAAGGTGTTAAAATGCGTTATGCTGTTGTTGTGTTCACAACTATAAAAGCAAAAATAAAATTGGAAATGAGGAGATATCGTATCACTCGTTTCCAAAACAAAGTAAAATGCGCAAGCAGTGGGTTTTTTTGTGCCGCCGAAAAGACAAGTTTAATACAAAAACGGCGCGAATTTGTGGCAAACATTTTAAAAAAAAGTGATCTACCGATTGCGAAAACAATATCCTCTTCCAGCTGTGATAACACTTAAAAAGTGGTGCTCAAAATTAGAGGCATATCCGGGAATAATCCAATCCGTTTTGAATAGAATGGAGAACATCGATATGGAAGAAGTCGACAAAATTTGTTTGTTTTTACAAGTTTTTTGTTTTTACAATCTTACAATACTTTTAGGCATTGTCATGACGAATAATTCTCTAAAACTTCTGTACAACGACTTGAAGACTGAATAAAGTATTTCGTATTTACTGACATACAGACTCAACCAAAATGTTTTAGAGAATTTTTTCGGAACGATTCGATCCAAAGGTGGCCTATATGATCATCCAAACCGTTTGAAATTCATGTATCGACTTCGGTCATACATACTTGGACGAAATGAAGGAAGTTTATCTATGAATGGTATGTTTTATTCTGTAAGTAACCATATATTCTTTTAATACAACACGTTCGTATTTACATGTTCCACAGGTAATACTTTAGTAGATAATACACCCGATTTAGAAGGCACGGGCTATTTAAATAGCACTCTACTGAAGACGCTCAATCCCGACTTCATAGCAACTGAAGAGCCGGCAGATGAGCTGGAATCCCTACAGTACGATGGACTGGAGCATTTAGCAAGATACATTTGCCACAGGATTAATAATCCAGATTTAGCTGTACAAAATAAGCAGCAAGAGACATCGTTCACGTGGACAAATCAGCTGACGGAGGGATTTCTTCAAAAACCTAAAGATGAAATAATGGTGAATATGGAAAAGATGGAAGCAATTTTTAAAAGTTTTAATAAAGATGATATATTTTACTGTCGTAACTATTTAAAACAATTACTGAATTTATCGAAAGACATACCGTCCGAAAGAAAAGTAAAAGAAATTTTCTTCCGTTCACGTATGTACTTTAGAATTAAGCCCCTCAATAATATAATAGAAGACAATTTGACAACAAGAAAAAGAAAAATGATAAAAACAATATTGTAAAATAGTAGCGTTAAGCTAGTCTGTTTTGAATTTGTGATATTTTTTCATAAACATAGAATAATTTTTATATTAACTTATATTCTAATAAATTACATACTTAAGTGTTCAAGAAATGAAATACGTCTTTTTGTGTTATATTTTCTCATACACACACATATTAAATTTGTTTCCAGATACCCCGACACCAAGTCGCAGACGACTGTTGTTTTAGAATCGCTATTAATCAATATTTATCATTATAAATTATTAAAAGTCTCCGTAAAGAATTCGAACACAAGTAATTATTAGCGTACAACATATGTAAACAGAAGTTGATCACTCTTCGCAGCCATCTTGGATTTTTTCGGTGTTTACTTTTTTTGACACATGCGCAATATATTACCTTATTATCTGTACTGTGCGGCGTCAGACGTTCTTCAGGCAGCTGGCCCATCAATGGCTGTTTCGGAAGTACACTGTTGTTCTTGCAGACTTGACATTCTGCATTGACCTTCTTCACAACGGCGCGGAGATGTGGCACCCAAAATCGTTGCCGGACTTCGTTGACAATGACATCTTGATTTTGATGATGAAGAGCTTTATGATACCGGGCAACTATCAATCGCGTCAGCCGATGATTCTGTGGCAAGATGATCGGATGACGGGCAGATTTTGGAAGGCATTTGGCGGCATTGACTCAGCCTCCCAGACGTAAAACAGAACCTTCGGCGAAAAAACGTGTTAGTGTAAATATTAAACTTGACTTACCCAATATTTTGTTCTGTTTTAGTTGGCAAATTTCTTCAGCGTAAAACTCTTTTTGAACTCAATGGAATTTTTGAACAGAATGCGTTCGGCTTTGGATAGTTCGGCAACATTTAGTTCATCGGATTGGAGTGGCACTCCCAGCGTAAGCGACCTCAAGTTATGGATGTATCCATATCCGTTTGAGTTTGAGTCGAAGATAATCCTGATCCCATGGCAACAATGTATCATCTTGTAAATGCAACATCCGGAAACTAGAGCGAAGTTCTACATCGCATTCATCATTGACTTCGGCGGTTTTTGAGATTGGCAGGAACATGTCTGTGTTTCTGAGGAAGGGTGGTCTACTTATCCAAAGAGAATCTGGCTTAAACTTCAGTGGATACTTTGTTCTTGTGGCTGAATTTTCATGGGTGGCTACCCAAAGCCACTCTTCCTTTTTCGTAGTTTCCAAAATCCCAGCAATTCGGTGGGCAACAAATGGCTGATACCTTCGTACCTCAGACTGGATCCAACTGGCGACGGTCTTAGAGTCAGTCCAAAGAAAACATTCGTCCATATTTACTGAATGGCTATTTACAATGGAGTTCCTCAATCGGGCTCCAAGTACTGCGGCGCTGAGTTACAAACGAGGCACGCACAATAGCTTTCTTGGACCGCATTTGGCTTTCCCAGCCACGAAGGCGACCTGAATGATGCTTCCTTCCATCACACGCCAATACGTAACGGCAGCGTAGGCAACCTCACTTGCGTCGACAAAAACGTGAAGTTCTAACTTCCTCGTGACACAGAACATCGACGGCGAATAGTTTCGAGGGACTTTGAGGCTTTCCACCTTCTTCAGATCCGTGTACCATTGGCTCCATTTGTCGTTCAAGATGTCTGGTATTGGTTCATCCCACAGTGTTCCTTCTTTCCACAGATCTTGGACGATTACCTTCGAATAAATTAAAAAGTTGGACAGCATTCCGAAGGGGTCAAAAACTGGCATGACTATGCTGAGCACTTCTCGTTTTGTAGGGCGGCGACTTGAGATAAGTAATTCAGCTTAGATTCTGTGATGCTGGACCTTGAAGACAAACATATCGGGGGCAGTTTCCCAATACATTCCTAGAATCTTGTCGGCAGCAAGCGTCGTGTCTTTTTCCATTTTCAGACATTGTTGTCGATCGTTACTGGCTTCGTCGTTAAGTTCCTGCTCGACTAACTTCGACTGAAAGATGAAACCTCGCAACTCAAATCCTGCAGCACGATGGATCTCTCGAACAGCTTTACTCACACGAATGGCATCGTGTTCGTTCTTGAAACTGGTGACGTAATCATCAACAAAATGGTGTTTAAGTATTTGTTTCACAGCAACGCTAATGTCTTCTTCACTGTGGGCTCTCTGGTTTCTGGCTCCTTTGAACTCTGTCGCGTTCCTGTTTTTTTTGTTTTTGCATGGGGAACATGAGGACCCGAATATCATTGACTCCATGATGTAGGTGTCGATTTCCCTTGACTTGTTTCCATGCCTCCAGAGGAATCGTTGAGAGTTCTGATCCTCCCGACGTATTCGTATTTGGCTGAACATGTATTTTATGTCGGCACATACGGCAACCGCACCTTCCCGGAATTTGTGTAAGACGTCTTGAAGCGGCTGAATTAGGTCGGGACCCTTCAATAGAACGGAGTTCAAAGAAACGCCATGCATGGCTGAGGCAGCATCGAACACAATACGCAATTTTCCCGGCTTGTGAGGATTTCTGTCTTGGCCTCTTCGGGAAGCATCTTTCGAGCATAGCCTTTCTCAACGTAAGCCATGATGCTGCGTTCATATTCTTCGGCAAACTTGTTATCTTCTTCCATTTTCTTTTCAATGCTCTGAAGGCGGCGTTGAGCCATTGAATAACTGCTTGGCAACACCCCTTTATCATTGGCCCACAGCAGGCCGGTCTCAAAACGATTGGAGTCACTACGGCGTGTTGTTGAATTTAGTAGTTCCAGGGCTCGTGAATCCTCGGCTGACTCGATTAAATACTGTAGTCGTTTTGCACCGTACTCGTCCATCTTCCAGTGGTCTTCGACTAAGTCGTGCAGTGTCTGGAGATTGATGTGGCTTATATGTAACGCAGTTTCCATTCCTCTACTGTCATCCCGTGTCGGCCCATAGACAATCCATCCCAACTTAGTTTTGACGGCTACCGGTCCCCTATGTCGACTGACAGTTTTCTGTGGCAATCCGAGGTAACAATTATCAATACCAATAAGAACACGTGGCCTTGCTATAGTCATACACTGGCAAGTCTTTTAGGTGTCTGAACCTGGTCTGTAGATCCTTTAGCTTAAGCGTTTGAACCGGCAGGACAGCTTCTTGATTGTTCGAGCATGTTTCAAACTGTATTTTCGATTCTTTGTCCAGGCACTGATCTTGACATCGATCAGCTTTGAATCTTCTACTATTGTCTGGTTTCCGAACCAACGAAGCGACAGCGGCGCGCTAGTTCCAACGGCTCCAAGATCTCTTGCCAAGTCTTCTTCAACGAGGGTGACAGACGATCCCTCATCTAATAGCGCATAAGTTTCGGCCACTCCTTTAGGACCGTGAAGCTTCACTGGCACTACTCGGAAAAGTAGGATTGACTCCAGAACTAAATAACGACTTTGCGGCATCGTGAGTTGGCTTTCCTCTTGCTGTCTTATCTTGGTCACTGTCATGAAGTTCACGGTGGTGTAAACGTTGATATTCGTTCACACCACATGTCGTCCGACTTCGGCATTTAAGTGTGTTATGGCCAGGTCGCAGGCAAGAAAAGCACAACCTCTCCTTCTTGACGTGGTCCCATCTGGATTTAATGGACATCTTCTTAAACAACGCACAATCGAATAGTCGGTGATCTCCTTTACAAACTTTGCAGGTCACACTTGGTACAATGTGCAACATGGGCTTCTGTCTTGGGCACCTTTATGGAGGCACGACGGCTGGAGCCTCCCCAGCAGTAACCGGCAATATAGTTGAAACAATTCGTGCCGTTTCGTTGACCCAATGTCCCAAATGTTCGATCGTTGGATAAGGGCCGACAATGGATGCAAATCGTGCCCACTCCAAACGTTTGCTGCATGGTAGTTTTTGCACTAGTTCCTCTAAGAGGATCGGATTGTTTAGATGTGGAAGTGCCCCAGAAGACTTCAAAAAGGCAACCAGATTTTGGATTTTGGTAGAAAATGGAATGAGCAAATCCATCTCGTCTTCCGCTATCTCAGGAAAGGCTCTGAGTTTAACGAGTTGGCTCTTCACCAGACACTCCGGGCGACCGAATCTAAACTGAAGCTGGTCAATGACTTGTTGCACGTTGTTTGGATGAATCAGTAGGGATTCAACCACTTCCCTTGCGACTCCCTTGAGGCATTTTTATAGTCGCATTGTGTTCTCTAAAGCCGAATAACCAAAGGTGTTGGTTGACCCCAAGTACGTGCTAATGAAGAGAGGCCACTCCTCAGGGCTGCCATTAAATTCTGGCAATTCATGGAGTATTCTTCTGGTGTCTCGGCGAAGGTTTTCGTGGAATGTATTGGCATGCTTATATGAAGGCATCGACGGCGTAATATTGGTTGGCGAGGAATACCCAACAGCGGGTGGGAATTTATCGTAGAAGGCGGTGTCACTGACGAAAAGGCGTATGCCGCCTGTGGCATCGTGGACGCGTACATTGCAGCTGGAGTCATGACGGATTACGTCGCGGGCGGCAGTATAGTTGGCCAGGCATATCCAACTGTTGGCGTAGGCGGCAAGGCAACCGCCTGTGGCATTGTGAACGCAGGCATTGCAGCTGGAGTCATGACAGATTTGGTCGCGGGCGGCAACTCCTCTTTCTCAGATTGTCAGCTACGCTCTCTGGTGCGGGCAGCGCCACTTTTTACTTGATAAGTTTTTAGGACTCCGTTCGCGAAGTCTGATCGCGACAATATATGTAGATGTGTATATAGTTATGACACCTATCTCTCTGTTTAATTATAATACACATGTAGCATATTCTACATTAAGCCATAACATGCCTCCCAGAAACCTATAAATTGCAATGATTTAAAATTAAAGCGCTGTCCACTCTTTAACCCTTCCCTACACCTTTTCCTTTTACTCCATCACTGGCTGTGTTCTTTTAAGTTTGCAACCTTAAAAGCAATATGGTTTTACTTATCATCCTAAAAAAATTAAATTCAGTATGTGTCCTTTGATTAACCAAGTCAAAAATCGTGAATGAAGGGTGAGAGAAAAAAGTTTTTATTTACTGAAGCCATAGAAATCCAATACATTATTTGGTACAAACCGTACGATAACTTACTGAAATAAAGTGCACGACTGAGTAGATCGTTCTTGCATGTACATACGTACATACTCGTACTGTGTAAAACCTCAGCAACCATCTGAAATCGATACTTTACTGTAAATCTTTTCAAACATAATAAAACCAAATAAAAAGAAATCAGTATGGAATACTATATAGAAGCTTATATTTTGAAATTCATAACTTTTTAAGAAAATAATAACATTTCAGAATTTAAAAAAAAATCTGAAAATTTGCCAAATTCGGCTGTGCAATTTAGCAACTTTATTAGTACTTGTTATAGTATCCTTTATTTTGAATAACTCCGGTACAACGACGCGGCATAGAAGCAATTAGCTTCGAAATTGTATCCTGAGGTATATTTTCCCACTCATTTTTTAAAGCATTCTAATTGCGAATACGTTGTGCAGCGACCCGGTTTTTAAGTATGCCGAACAGGTTTTCAATTGGATTCAAGTCGGGTCAAGGACTTGAATCCCATTATTCCTTATCTACTCCTTTACCAACTTCGATGTGTGTTTCGGATCGTTATCCTGTTCAAAACTCAACGAAGTGGCATTTTTCACTGCTCATATGGCAGTATTACTGACTCTAAAATCTATTTATTCTTGAACCGTTCCATAATTCCTTCGATTTCGTAGAATGGACCTTCACCGGTTGCCGAAAAACAGGTCCATACCATCAAACTACCAACACTATGCTTAATAGTGGGTGTACAGAATCTGCGATTAGGTCGTTGACCTTTACCACGCCTAACATTACAAATCCCGTCACAATTAAATGAATTAAATTTTGACTCATCGCTAAACAGAACTGTTTTTCATTTTTCAGGGCACCAGTGTTGATATTTGTTTGCAAAATTTACCCTAATGAAGAAAAAAAGTTTGTTTTTTTTATAATTTGCACTTGTGAAAGGGGATATGAATACCCTTATACTAATTTTAGGACACGAGCGTTTTTGTGAAAAGGGGAAGAGACGAGTAAGACAGATTGGTGTAGTTGGTTTGAAACTCAGTTGGTATTAAGTTCCAGTGAATACCAAGGGTGACGTCCAGATAATTGGGGAGTACTTTTGTTTGCTGTTATTGTCGTTGCTTATGATTCACAGTATTTTTTTCCCGTCCTCCTGATGTCATCATCACGATCAAGTTGCATTTTACCCATATGACCACCCTACTGCCAGTGTTATGTATTCGCAGTAGAGTTGACATAAGCTTTCCCAATTGATCGACTTTTTTATTTATTTATGCGAAATAAATAGATGATAATTGACATTAGGATTCGAACCGTGAACCTGCAGCATGACAAGTGATGATATTACCACTATACTATGTTCAAAGAATTTGATTGCACAACCTGTTCTTTAAATATCTTTTTGTGAGCATCGGTTTCTTGCACGGCATATAACTTCGAAGATTATTTCCAATTGCACGTCTACGAACCGTGCTAGCATTAATGTTTAAATTTAGTAATTTTATAATTTCGTTGGAACTTATAAACGGTTGTTGTTTCGAAAGAAAGCAATATCTTGAACCGCAATAATTTTTAATTTTATTTGATTAAAAAATTCCTAATACAAGGTATATAATTATTTTACAAATATAATTGAGTGATATTCTTACTTAGTTCGTTTCTTCCTTAACCTCTTGAATCTTAGCCTCCACACGATGCCATGCGCCAAAGAAAAAGAATTCCAACCATTCGTGACACTTTGAGTTGACATCTGTAACTAGGGTGCGTTCGGAATTTAGGTCACCGCGTTGCCAAATCTGTAGTAACACTTGTTTTTTTAATTATGCCACAAATTTTTCTGTCAGTTCGACCTGTTGCCTTATGCGGCCTACCACCGAAATTTTCATTGTCAACGGTTCCCGTTGCATGATATTTTTTTAACAGATGTGAAATAATGCATTTATTAATGTTATATCTTTTATCTAATGTGGCTTGAGAATCTCGAGACTTATATTCTTCTGAAAGGGTGACCATGCTTCTACAGTCTTAAGTTTAAACAGTTGGAATATCTTTGTCGCGACATTATAAAACTCGATCGATTACCCGTTTAATTTGATTGAAAACTGATCAAAGACAAGTGAGCCAAGATTAATGACAAAGAGAATAACATTGTATGTAAGTGTGGTCTGACTGGAAAAGTACTTTTAAATGTTTTCCTCTTACAAAGTTGTTTAGGTTTTGCACAGTCGAATTTGACTAATTTTTTGGTTTTCGTGTTTTTTTTAAATTCTGAAATGCTATAGTTTTCTTAAAACGTTATAAATTTCAAAATATGCGCTTTCATACATTATTCCATATTCATTTCTTTTTATTTGGTAGCGTAAAAGTTCGAAAAAATTTACTTTAAAGTATCGTTTTCAGATGGTTGCTTAGGTGTTGCACAATACTGTACATACTTTTTTTTTTTTTATAATATGAAAGTGTTAAAGGGAATATGAATATCCTTATACTAATTTTTGGAACACATATGTTTTATGGAAAGGGGAAGAGACAGAGAGAAAGACAGAGTGGTGTGGTTTGAAACTCAGGTGGTGTTAAGTTTCTGTAAACTTCAAGGGTGACTGTCCAGATAACTGGGGAGTATTTTGTTTGTTTTTCGCTATCATTGTCGTTGCTTATGATTCACAGTATTTTGTTTCCGTCCTCCTGAGGTCATCATCACGATCAAGTTGCATTTTAGCCATATGACCACCCTACTGCCAGTGTTATGCCTTCACAGTAGAGTTGACTTAGCTTTCGCAAGTGATAGACTTTTTTATTTATTTCGTGCGAAATAAATAGATGATTCTTGACTTCAGGATTCGAACCGTCAATCAACAGCGTGACAAGCGATGATGTTACCACTGCACCACGGCCACCCTCGTACATGACGCTAATTTGCAAATCACTCCAATCAAATCTTTTAAAAGAAAAAATAATTATTTTGACAATTTTCCAAAACTTGTATCATGACCTTGCGTATGCCAATTATAGCCTTTTTTGTGACTTTTTTAATTTACATGTCGAATAAAACAAGCAACAGCTTGCTATGTGTCCATTGCCAGCGAATGTTGCTTTGGATACTTTCGGATGCCTAATTCGAAAAGAGCACTGATTGCTGATGAGTATGCAGTAGTAAAATACATATTAAGGAAGGATTTTCAAGAAAGGAGGTTCATAACATATCTAAAAACTATAAACCACACTAAACAATTTCCAGATAAAAGCGAAAAGTTGTTCATTATTTATATCCATTTTTATGGCATTACAAGTTATCACTAAGGAAATAAAATATGGAGAAAATAATCAACTGGTTAATTTACGAGATTTTTTTTATCATAAACATTGGAAATGTTACATTACTGCATTTTGCTATGTATGTATTTTTTTTTATCGCCTTCGTGCAGCATGGACAGTACTCGTGACTGCAGACAATGCGAAACTACTACACTGGTACGATCTGTCTGCAACAAAACAACATTATTACACACATGTAAGCTTAACCTGCGACGAGAAAAAAGGAATCAGATTGGTTTCACTACTCGGTTACTGCCTTGCCAACCATTCTGAATATACCATGCTACCCGGTTAAGATTATCTTATTAAGTTTCCCTACATTTGCAAAATGTTTTTCTAATTGCTCTATAACTGTAACATGATTTCTATCAGTCAAGTGATATGCTGATCCGAAATTTTATCGATTATGATTAAAAAAAACTAACCTTTCTTATAACATACCTTTCTTATAACATACCTTTCTTATTGGCTTAATTGCTGTGCGGTCATATTTAACTGCCTTTAAAAAAATTTGTTCCGGATAGTAAATTCTTGCTTTTATTTGGTTATAGGTTTCCTAAATTCCCGAATGTTGACTTTCTTAAACGTCATATAAAGATATTTGCTTTACCACTTCTACCTCTGGTTCTATATCTTGAGCTCTGTATGAACATTTGGCGAATTTAATTTCGTAATCATTAGAGAACATTTCTCTTATTTTTCTTAAAGAATATTGTATTCATAGTCAGCGAGTTCTGACCAAATGCCTGTCTTCCCTTTCTTTATGAATCTTCTTAATATGTCTTCTAATCTATCAAAATCATGCTCTGCTATGTATATAATTCTTTTTCCATGTAAAATTTCAATTTCAGTCAAAAACAATTGCGTTTTGCATTTGTTTACTACGTATGTCTTCTGTAATTGGAATGTGATCCATTAGTTCTTCGTCTGCTGAATGTCTGGTCGCATCATCCTCTTTCATATTAAATACAACGTCTGGTATTGAGTTATTTCCATTACATCTTAGAGAACAATTTTCTGTGTGAGGAGGTTCTTCTTTCTCTCCCTCCTTATAAGTAACGTCCACGTTATGTTCAATTCTACTCAAAAAATCTGCCACTCTATTTTTCTTTCCTTTCAAATATTCGGGTGATGAATTGGGGACCAATGATTGGTGGTCGCAGACAGCCAGTTTAGAAAGCTGCCAAAGCCGAAGTACAAGGTTATTGAAACCATCAAAGTGAAAGAGCTAATGAACGTGAGTAAAAGAGAAGATTACGTACAGAGTATCGCTACGAATTCAGGGAAATTCTGAAGATGATGACTTAAAAAGAAGTAGAAAGCGTTAAAAGGAATCCTACTGAAAACAGCTGAGGAAGTCTGCGGACAGACAAAAGCCGATACAAGAAAGAAGAAAACAACTTGCTGGAGTGAGGATCTTAAAGATAAAGTTAAGGGAAAAGAAGGAGCCTAATACGATTGATAAGAATGTGAGTTCATTTTTTATGATTTTATTTACAAACTTCTAATTTATTCTAATTTACGACTACTATGATTACAAAAACAGAAAATTAAATTAAAGTAAACTCAGTGGAGGTGACTCGGTGACCACGAGGAGAACCCAAAAATAAGGAAGGAAAAGGCTAAGTGCCACACTGGAGGGCAAAAACGAAAACCTCGCTGAAACGCCATCTATCTTTGAAGGCTAATCACGAATGGCTTCGTGAAATTGACAGCCCTCTTGTAGATACAACCTACACATATTTATATGGAATTAAGCCTGACTCGCTTTTTCCTTGACCGTCTAAGCTCAGATGATATGGGGCTGGTTGATAGTTGATGATGTTCTGTGACCAAACGTTCTGCTTCAACAATTTCAGTAGGCGAAGAACATACTGGTGCAACAAGTGATGCTAGCTCAATCACAGGGAGTGATGGATTATACGTTTCTATGATTGAATCACTTTCAATTATTGGTGCGGATGGGAGATGCGCTTCTTCGATTTCTTTCTGCTTCATGCTTCTTCCTCATTTGTGGCGAGTCATTTGGATTGAAATGAAAAGCTGGATTAGTAAAAACGAAATTTCCACTTGCCTGCATCCGTGAAGTAGAAGATATTTGTTTATCAGCTGGGACTGCTCTTGGTCGAATTTGGTTCTGATGGCGATGCCAAATAGTGCCAAGTTCAGTTTCAATCCTATACATCCGCCTTCCCAACAATTCTTGGATGATTGCTTTAACCCATTTGACTTTGCGAGAATTGTTGCTAAAGCCGTCTTAAACGTCCGTACCATTCGTTCAGCAACTTCGTTGGGCTCAGGGTTGAATGGAGCGGAATGTCGACTGACATGAATTGTGTGCCGTTGTCAGACAAAATGGTTTTTATTAACTCATCCAGAGCAAACAACGAGTGCAGCACTCTTATGGTTAATTTCGATGTAGTCGAGGCCATCTTTACGATAAATGGGAATTTTAAGAAGGAGTCGACTATTATAAGCCACATGTGTTTCTCAAAAGCGCCCGCAAAATCGATATGAATGCGCTCCTACGCTGCTTCGGTGCATGGCCAGCTAGTGTACTGCTTCGGTGAATGTCTTGCGTTGATCTAACAAGCGGAGCACTGGCGGACCGTTTGGTGAATCGCCTCATCTATTCCAGGCCACCAGCAATGACGACAAGACATCTGCTTCATCCTGGTTTCTCCCCAGTGGCCTTCGTGCAGCAAGTGACTGGAGACAATGCGGAACTACATTGGTCAGATTGATTTCACTACTCGGTAACTGCCTCGGCCAACCATTCTGAATATATCATACCATTCTACCCGGTTAAGAATTGGATCCTTTTTTGTATTCTCAGCAACCACTGAGGAATTGATTGGGAAATCATCAACCACCGAGTCGTAGATACCATCCATGGCGTGACATATTTCCAATTTGTCGAAGTCCGCATCTGGTTAGACTGGTAAACGAGAAAAACAGTCAGTTTTGCCATACTGCTTTGTTAGTCGATAGCGTATAGAATACGTATAACCCATAAGCGTGATTACTCAGCGCTGCAGGCGTTGAATGATTATCTGGGGCAACTTTTTGGTCGGATTGAAAATCGTCATGAGGGGTTGATGATCAGTGATGATTTCGAACTGACGCCCATACAAGTATTGATTGAATTTTTTCACGTCATAGATTATCAGTGCTCTTTTACGATCCGACTTTAGTTGTTTTGAGTTTCCCTCAGAGTCTTTGAGGCAAACGCGATGGGCTTCCCCGATCCATCGGGATAGATGTGTGATATAACGGCGCCGATATCGTGAGACGACACGTCCGTTGCCAAAGAGATAGCAATTCTTCCTGGTAATGAATCAGCCTTGTTTCGCACACAATCTTCTCTTTGACAGTTTCGAAAAATTGCTGTTGCCAGACAAATTTTACATTCTTTGAACGCAATTTGTTGAGCGGTACTGCAATTTGTGTCAAATTGTCAATAAACTGATGGTAGTAATTTATTTTTTTCACAAACCCCTCCATATCTTTTAGATTGTTCGGTCTAGGCAAGTCCCTTAGTGCCTGCAGCCGTGACTCCGACGGGAGTATTCCATTTCCGTCAATAATGTTACCCATATATTTAACCTCCTTTTGGGCAAATTGGCATTTAGCAAGGTTACACTTAAGTCCGTGTGCTTCAAAACGCTGTAAAACTATCTTCAGGTTTTGCAAGTGCTCAACTGGGGTTCTTCTTATAACGATAAGGTTATCAATATACACGCTGCAACATCTTAAGTCGCATGTCAACTGGTCGATGAATTTTTGAAAAATTCGAGTGGAGCTAGATGTGCCGAAGGGTAGCCTTTTGAAGATTGAACAACCCAAATTCAGTTCAAATAACTCGTATGGCACAAAGCAAAATGCCACAAATTCGGGATGAGCAGATTCTTTCAGCTTTAAATGCGCTTTGTACTAAATACTGCGCCCTAGAGCTGGGATGAAAACCGGTTTATAAGATTCGCATTTGGAGGACAAGCTTTAACCAGTCTAAACCAGAATTGTAAAATAATTAAATCTTTTGATTTAAGAAATCAATTGACTTCATGCTTCTGTTTTTTTAATTCTTAATTTCACTTTGGAATTTAGACTTCAGCAATGAAATCTCCCATTCTTTTTGAGTCTGCAATATATAAATCCTCAAAAATTGCAAAAAATTTATTTGAACTTAACCAAATGTTGTGTGATCATTGAGCAATGCCAATTCATATTCATACAAACAAATTAAGAAAAACAAAGAAAATGTATTCATTTTATTTCAGTTCAGTTCAAAATCACGTATAAGTATTTAATTTCTCCAAATTGTTGACCTTTAGGAGCAACAATTTCTCAAAATTTGAATCAGAAAGGGCTCCACGCCGAGGTGTGCTTAACAGACCAGCAAATGAAAAAAGTCTTTCCACAGCTGCTGAAGCAGGTAGGTGTGTATTATATCTAAGAAAAGCCTTCTTTAGAGCTGGATATTGATGAAGTACTTCAATAGATGTTGATGTGTGTGCAAGGTATGCAATATATTCGGTCTCTACAGATGAACAGTTGTTATTATATAACTCTAATAGATGATTTGGAAAGTGAAGCAATTGAAGTCTTTTAAGATTGTATACTTGTTTTTGTTTTTTTTACCTGAAGTACCGAAATTAAAATATGGTCTTTTGGGTTTACTTGTAGCTGTATTTTCGATTAGTTTGTCATTAAATGGGCTTAACCAATGAACTTATTTCGGCTATTTTAGAGTCATTGTACGAAGAATCTAGTGCTGGAATCCACTTAAGTTTTGCCAATGGACAAAGCACTGAAGCAACAATTGCATCTTCCACTTCAAGTGTTAAATGAAAATGTGAATGAAATCGTCTGACTAACGACAATTTTAACAATTTCATATGGTAAAACATTAAGTGCGTTATCGCTTTGAATCGTTTTGTATGACATTCTTATAGTTGCTAAAGTAGGGAGTAAGTACCCATATAGCATTCCTTTTTCCTCCTTAAGAAAATCCAGGGCTTCCGCAATTGGCCTTAGGAGGTATTCAAAGTCTTGCAAGTATAAAAAATCAGGTTTGAAGAAAGGTTGCACTTCCAGTCTCCTGCATAATTCATGGATTTTGTCCTTGTGTTTGAGAATGTCTTTGACAGAATCATACAAGGAGTTCCACCTTGTCGGAACCGTACATTTTAATTGACAGCCCAGAACAGCAACAATTTGTTCCGATGTTTTTGGTCTGTTTACCCTAGACCAAAGATTTGAGCATTTTTGAATTATCTTTACGAAGAAGAAGTATTAACGTTAGATACCATGAGTTATAATACCTACTTACTTTTTCGTGCTGTTTGTAGTGTGAACTATGTTCGCGCAAGATACGCCTGAAATCCGTGGAAGCAATTAAATTCAATGTATGTGTTGCACATTTAACATGTTTTGGCAACAAATTTTCAAACACACCGTTCCTTAACTCAGCTGTTTCCATTTCATTTTCTTCTGAGCTGTCATCGTTATCAATGTTGGCAAAATATGTCTCCATTCCAAATTCTCTGAAGGCTTTCAGGAAATTCGAACCGTTGTCAGTTACTGTTGCCATAACGTTGTCACAGTTTAATCCAAACTTTGCGTGTATTTCAAGAATTATGTCATTGATTTTATCGTATGTATGCGATCCTGAAAATCACATACAAGCCAGAGCAACTGATTGTCTATTGAAACTATCGTCTATCCAATGACATGTGTAGCCAAAGAACTACGATGTTTTGATTTGCCAAAACACACTTCAATTTTTCGATCATGGAAGAGAATGTATCGTCTATTAGTTTTACAGCTGTTGGACGACTCATGATTTTAAGATCGCATGATTTTAAGATTGCAAATCGCAAAATCTTTCGAAACGATTCGTCTTCCACAATCGAAATTGGAAGCATATTGTTTGCAATGAAGCTTACAATCAACTCCTGAAATTGCTCTTGCTTGGGTCTCTTGGCCTTGATGTTATTAGCGGCTTTGAGTTGAACATATTCATCAAATTCTTTTGGTTTTTTTTTTTAAGTGCCTTACAAAATTGGAAGTTACTTGCGTTGACCCTTGTAAACGTATTTGGCAACAGCAACACTCGACGAGCACACCATTTCTCTTACGCTGGAAATCAGTATCATTCAGCTATAGGCGAATAAAATTGTAAGAGGAGTAGAGCCTGGTCTTAATTTTTGCCATGTTAAGAGGGCAGTATTACAGATTAAACAGTACAAACAACTTAAGGGACTTGATATTAAGACGATACATATTGTACAACACTTACTTTCCGTTTACGATCATACCCAAAGCATTATTCGTTACACAGAAAAGTAATATACCATATGAAAAACAGGTTTTATTAAAGGTATAAGAAATAAGTGCAACATACCTGCTTTATGATTTTAAAAAAACTTAGGGGATAAGACGAGCTTATGCCGATGGTTGTGAAAATTGTATTTTTCTGCTTCACTTCTATTTATATTAGTAATCAAAGATGTAGCTTCGATTTTCTTCTTTTTTTGGCTCACGGAAGGTGTATCGTCTGAGTACTCTGAGTATGTTCTCCTACGATTTGTAACTTGTGTTCCAATAGAAAATGTAGGATCAACTTCATAGTTATCAGACGAAAAATCACTATTCGTTTCCATTTTTGCACTACACTTTACCACAAGTCCAAGTGAATAAGAAAAAACATAACTTTTTCGCGCGGCTAAACTCAAGAAACTGATAACGAGACGAGTGATAAGAGCACTGCACCTGTTATTTGTTTATGCAGTTCTAGTTAGTATGGTCTCGAAAGAAGTAAACAATTTTTTATGATGTTTTCGCATATGGTATGCTCTCACAAATTTCACGTGCATCTTGCTTGAACATATATTTTGCATATCTCGCACATACAACAGCACAGCATCTCTTCTCTTTCTCATTTGTATCGGTTTGACTCAGAGATTTGACTGAGTGCAAATGATTGTATTATTTGCATTTTCCTTAAATCATATTTAATTGGGAGTAAAATAAAGTTTTCATTGGCATTGATCAGACCCCCCCTCCACTCCCTGTCTCCCCGATTATATCCCCCACGTCCATACCCCCTCACTGCCGATCATGCTTCCTTACCCATCGAACACCCCCCTTCCTCCCAACACTTTATGCATCCATTCTCCCCCACCCCTCTATACATCATGATCTTACCCACTTCCACTAAACCTAAAATCCCATCCTACTCCATATAAAAGTGCAATTCGTCATTCTTTCAGATTTGATCAAACTTGCTAACATGCTGAAATCCCAAAGACTTCAACTAAAATGTTTGAAGTCCCAAAGACTTCATTGAAAATTTTTGAAGTCCCAGAGACTTCAAGTGAATGCGGGTGACTTCAAGTGAATGGTAAAGACTGCAAGGTGACTTCAGAGAACGCAATGTAATTCCAAAGACTTGCATTCAATTGACTTCAATCTAAAGACTGCTCCAAAAGACTGATCCAATCACAGACTTCAAAAGGAATGGTGATTTCAGTACTGAAGTCTAAGTCCTTAAATGAAGTCAATTGGATGAATCGTAAATTATAAAACGATTTCCTTGAATTCAGAGATTGCATTACCGAAAGATTGCAGTCTTTTACAACTCTGGTCTAAACCCATTATCAGACCAATTATGAATATTCCCGGGGAATTTTTTCCCGCGAATTTTATTTTTCTCGAAAATTAAATCATCCTATTCTGAATGAACGGGGAAATAATTTTCGCTTCGAACCCGGGAACAGGAATTTCTCTAGTTTCGAAATCATCTGTTTTGCAAAATGAAATGTCATTTAAGAAGAGGCGAGCAAAGATGTTTAGTGTCGCATATAAAATGTTGGCGGAGGAATTGGCTGCTGAAAGAAACAAAACTCTCCGAAAAATAAGGAGGAACTTGAGGGACAGCTCAATGTCGGTACGCTATTGAACGCACCAATGGCGCACAGTACGGCAGAAGCCCTTAAAGTTGGCATTAAAACTACCAACATAGCTAAGAAGTTGAAATTTGGCATGATTACTCTTGGTGCCATTGGAAATATATTGCCTAAGTTACTTACGGCCACGCCCACTAAAACGCTCACTTAAAAAAAAACCTTTTTTATGCATATTACATAATGCATGAGTTTCAAAAGCCAAATTAAATGAAATGATTAAAAATTCAAAGATTCATAATAAAGAACACATCAGACAGTATTTTATAAATAAACATTTTTAGTCTCAATAGGTATAAGTACGTACAACAGTTTACAAATCTTCATCACTCTCATTTCATATTCACAACCACTTTGGTTTGGTGATGGTATAGATGAGGACTTAAGCAAATAGATAGCTTCTTGGGGTAGATGTTGTATTTTTTTTCGGAATCCTTCGCATACCTATTAACACCGGATCTAATGACAGCAAAAAAAAAAATTGAATATTTCCGCATTCGTATTTGCTCGGCTATTTTGCGGGAGTGATGCTTTCTATATCTTTTAAAATCCTTATTCCGGGCTTCCTGCGCTTCTTCACTCAGCTGTCCAATGGGTAATAAAGCAGATGAAATTATCTCATTACCATGAATTAAGTACTTGTGGACGGTAGGTGGCATATAGTACCAGGAATAGCTACTTGGCTGCAAAATATTTCGCAGTTTCTTGTGCAAATGCTCTAAATTTTGGATCATCAACTTCATGACCGCATGATACAACAATCATTATTATATGCATTTTTTTAATCAAACACAAATCTTTGTTATGTTAGCTGAAATTTCTGCATTTTCGAAAAATCTCCTGTCCGTATTACCGTTATTGGAATTTCCAAAACCGGGCTTCGGTTTATCAACGATCAAACCCAATCACTCTCGAAACTGCCATTGAATTTCTTTCTTTGTTTCGGCAACGACTTTCTTATGTTCATCTCCCCTAGCTTGCCATTGTTTTATTTTTAATTTATAAGAAAGATGAAGAAGGCATTCAACAAAAAACTTATCCATCCACAATGTAACATTTTTTAGTGGACGAGTTTTCGGTTATGGCATTACAAACCTTTCCATCAATCATGGCAAAGATCAAATTGTGTTGAATGCAAACAGTTTTTGCACTTACTGTTACAATGCTAGGCTGGAGGTCCTTAATTTGGTTATCTACTCTTTGTTTTTCAGTCACGGATACTTTGGAAGACTCTTTGAGAAATACAGTTTTAAGAGGTCTACAATATATGGCTGAGCTTGGACGAGGATTCTGCCAGATTGTTTTTGCATCGGAAGCTAAACGAATAGGAACAAGACATGTGATAAACACAGCTGAATCATTTTCGTCCAATCCATGAAAAGCTTGCTTAAACGAATTGTGAACGGAGGTTTCATTAAAGCCCCATTTAGAGTATAAGCATACATTTTTCAATTCTTCTGGGCTTAGGAAGTTATTAAACGTTCAACTGCCAAGTTAAGGAAACTTTGTAAATCTGTATTTACAGAAGTCTCCGAAATACTTAATTTGTCAGGTTCCGAGTAGCAATGTTTTATACACTCCTGAACAATTTTGTAAGAATGGAAAATTTTCATACTGAAACCGGGACAGGTTTACTTCAATAATCATTGCCAATGCTTCTTCTCCAGTCATTGAAGTTGATTCAACGGACTCATTTAAAGTTTTTTTTTATACTTTTCAGCATGACTTGTAATGGTGGTAACTTCGCGAATTAATTTTGCAGCCCCTCGACTGTCCAGAAGTTCTCAATTACATTTCAGTCGCATATGCCAACTCGGCAAGAGACTTGGATTTTCTCAGCTCTTCAGTTTTTTGTCGTTTCGTTCTGACTGCTCCGTCTTCAAACAAAATTCTCGGACGACGACGTTTAAAGTTTGCAGTGCATGTATAGGTAAAGAGAATAGGCATTTTAAGACAAGCACTATTGTTTTTTTAAGAATCGTGCCTCTACCCGACAATCTTTATCCCAGCGGGATTTAAATTTTGATTTAAAATCGTTAATTTTTTTATTAATGTCGTGTTCAAAAGTTCCACTGCATTGAACCCGTCTTTCAACTTCTTGCCTTAAAAATTCTATTTGGCTATCCAATCCTTGGCAATTTGAACTCTTCATTATATTGTAAAGGTCTTGCCTCTTTTCCTATTTTTTCGAGAGTGACGTCACCAACAAAAATGTATACTACACGAAAGGGAGCAAATTAGAGCAAACAAAAACTACATATTCTGAAAAAAGAAGGAAACACTGAACACAACAATATGCGGCAACTCACGGCCAACACAAATTAAAGCTTAAAGATTTCAGATAAATGCAAAAAAAAACACATCTTTTTTTACACTTTTTCTATTTTCAATCACAAATTAAGACAACAAAAAAATATTTTTTTTTTTAACTAAAAACTTAAAAATTACACCTGAACTTACAGATTCCATGGCAAAAACAATTTATTTTGATCCAAGTAACGGGATAAAAATTGCACACAATTAACTAAAGCAATTCAAAACACAAAAAACACGTCTGCACGCTACTATGATGCTCCACTTGTGACGATCTGCTGAAGATCACATGACCCAAATGACTCTTCTCTCTCTCATTTCTAATTCTCTATCATATTTGAAAGAGAAATAAAACGTTTAAGACAAAGCTCAACTTCAAAATTTTACTTTCTGCCAGCTAAATGGCTATTTTGTCCCATAGTGCGCCGTCCTGAAAAGTAGGTGGAGATGTTTACTTGGTGCAATGGAGCTGCACTATACTCCAGAAAAAGCAGCCAAAATTGTGAATGTATGTTGCGCTTTACACAACGTATGCATTCATTTCAAGGTAGAATCTACAGAAAACGATTTAGAGGTCCCTGAAACCCTTCCGAGTGTAAAAAAAACAGTAAAGTTATTCCTTCAACAAGATCCGAGTACTTGAGTATTGCGCGGAATATAAGAGATAGTATATCTAACAACTTATAGATCCACAAATTCCAAATTATTATTTAAATGGAAATTCTTTATTACCTAAACAAAAAACATAACAGAAACATAAAGGTACTTCATTGCATTTTTTTAAAACTAAAATATATATGTATGTAAAGGGTGCTTAAATTTTAAGGGCCGATGTTGAATGTGAACCACACCTAAACGTGAAGTTTTTTTCTGCATTTCATTTGACATTTCTCAATTTCAGAAAACTCAATTTGAACCATGGAAAGATACACAATCGAGCAACGCATTAAAGTTATTCAGGCTTATTATGAAAATGGGCGTTCAAATCAAAATGCATATCGTGCATTTCGTGATTCTTTCGGTCAATTTAATCGTCCAAATGTGCTTACAATCCGAAAAATCGTGCAAAAATTTGTTCAAACCTCAAAATCCTCTTGACCATTTCAAGCGTCGTCAATGGTCACAATGGTGGCAAGAAATGGCAACAGTGGATGATCAATTTTCGAAGAAAATCATCTTCAGTGATGAGGCATATTTTCACCTCAGTGGATTCGTCAATAAGCAGAATTGCCGCATTTGGGCGAATGATAATCCAAGAGTGATTGTCGAAAAACCAATGCACCCACAAAGAGTGACTGTTTGGTGCGGTTTATGGGCTGGCGGCATCATCGGGCCGTATTTTTTCCAAAATGAGGCCGGTCAGGCAGTTACTGTGAATGGTGTTCGCTATCGTGAGATGATACCGAACTTTTTATTGCCCGAATTGGAAGATATGGATGTGGACGATATGTGATTTCAACAGGATGGTGCCACTTGCCACACACCTAACGAAACAATGGCTCTTTTGCGCGACAAATTCAATGGCCGTTTTATCTCACGTGGTGGCGAAGATCATGTGATTTGACACCGTTGGACTTCTTTCTTTGGGGTTATTTGAAAGAAAAGGTGTACGTCGATAAGCCAGCAACAATTCAAGAGCTAAAGGATTAGATAATTCGGCACATTAACGGCATAGAACCTCAATTATGCCTCAGCGTCATCGAAAATTTGGACCATCGGATGGAGGTGTGCCGCCGAGGTCGCGGCGGCCATTTGGCCGATATTTTGTTCCATACATAATTGAACCATACCAATATTATCATAATAAAAAGAAATGACAGTAATTTCTTAAATAATTTGTGTTTTATTCAAAATCAACATTGGCCCTTTAAACTTAACCACCCTTTATTTTCATAAAAAGTAAAATAAATTAATTGATTTAAGTTAGAGGAGTTGAAGGTAGTAATTTTAACTCTTCTATTTCTATGAGCCTGTGGTATTTTTAAATTTGTTCCTTTACTTCTATCTCCCTTAGTTTTTCCATTGCAGCATTGTGCCGATTGGTTTCCTGTTGTTCCTCCTTTTGGGCCTTGAGTTACTGACGGTGATATTTTGTCGATAGATCGATAGATTTTTTTTTTTGTGCTTTGGTGGTGGTCTTTGTTATCAGCAACTGCTTGCTTAACACTTTCACACTTGCGTCTGGATTTGTATTTCCTTCTGTAAAGCATCCAAATTTGGTGATTTTTGTTTTGACCCTTACCCCTATTGCGGTTGTCAATAAATAACAACAATTGATAGTTGATAGAAAATTCAATCAATTGATACTTTTGTATGGTGGAACTCAATTGATAAAGGTTGTCAGCATTGTGAATAAAATTGACTGTTGTTAATAAAATACGCTTTGTTGACATTTATTTTGAAAATTGGGTTTGCTTTTGGTATTTTGTTTGAAAATTAAAATCAAATTCTATTTTATTAAGTATGAGTTCTGTGGAATTGTGGTTTGACGACGATGAGGAAGAGGATACGTTTTTGGAATTAGCAAGAAGAAGGAAGCAACTTAGGGATGCTTCAAACCCTCTAGAATTGGAAGAACAAATGTGAGTATTCTATTACCTTAAGAGAAGTCATACCTATCTTCTTTCTATTCGTTTTGAGCTCTATATCAAATTTTCGTTTGTCGAAGGCAGTTTTTACTTATATTTTATCTGAAAAAGAAGCCAAGATTAAAACACTAATAAGATGCACATCAGTTCCCAACATTATAAAATTGTGCCCAGCATTACGTTTCTTTGCGCAAGGGTCGTACCAATTAAGTGTCGGGAATGAATTTTCAATTGGCTTAGCACAGTCCGCATTGTCAATTATTTTAAGAGATGTTGTTAACGCCCTGGAAGGATATATTTGTCCAAAATGGATCAAACATACATACACCGAAGCTGAAATACGTCGGGCAAAAACGTATTTTTTTGAAAGGAGTGGAATTCCTGGCATAACTGGTTGAGTATATGGAACACATATCAAAATTGCGTCACCTAAAAAACATCTTCAACACGCGTATTACAATGGAAAAGGTTTCTATAGTTTAAATGCTATGATTGTAAGTTTATAAAATCAATCACCCATTTGTCGATGTTCAATATTTCTATTTCAGGTTTTTTTTTTTTTTTTTTTATATATAATTTGCACGTGTTAAAGGGGATATGAATACCCTTTTACTAATTTTTTAGAACACTTGCGTTTTGGGGAAAGGGGAAGAGACAGAAAGACAGAATGGTGTAGTTTGAAACTCAGGTGGTATTAAGTTTCTGTAAACTCCAAAGGTGGCTGTCCAGATAATTGGGGAGTATTTTGTGTGTTTTCGCTATTATTGTCGTTGCTTATGATTCACAGTTTTTTTTTTTTCAATCCTCCTGATGTCATAATCACGATCAAGGTTAATTTTAGCTATAAGACCTATACTGAGTGTTATGCCTTAACAGTTGAGTTGACTTAGCTTTCGCAAGTGATCGACTTTTTTATTTATTTCATGAGAAATAAATAGATGATTCTTGACATCAGGATTCGAACCGTGAATCAACAGCGTGACAAGCGATGATGTTACCACTACACCACGGTATGCGATGATACAATGAAAATACGGTTTTTCAACGCAAGAATATCCGGGCTCTTCAGATGACTCTAATGTTTGGAATATGTCGAGTTTAAAGCTGATGTTGGAAAAAGAATACCAAAGTGGAAATTCAAATACTTGGCTATTAGGTAATTAGGTACTATTTATTAAGCAATTAAATGCATTTTTACTTATTGGTTCCCAGGTGATGCCGGATATGCTTTGCAGCCCTATTTAATGACACCATACCGTAATCCAGATCAGGGATCATTAGAGAGTTTGTTTAACAATAAGCATACTAAGGCCAGATATATTGTTCAACGTACAAAAGGCGTTTTGAAAAACCGATTTAGATGCTTACACAGAGCTCGAGAGTTGCACTATACCCCTCGAAAGGCTACGCAAATATCAAATATCTGTGCAGCTTTACATAATATTTGCATTAGTTTCAATATCCCTGAAGTCGAGGTACATGTTGATGACGGCATGGACATCGATGATGAGACGAACGGATATTACCGATTTAGAGGAATTACATCAATTTCCTGAAAATGAAAGAGCTGTGGCAGTTCGAAACCAAATCCTAAGAACTTTGTAGCATTAAGTTTGAAATTATTTTTTATTTTTTTTTTTTTTTTTTTTGTATTTTTGTTTTTATTTGAATGCTATATTATAAGTCTTGAAATAGTTCGAGTCTAATTAATATTTATACTTCATATCACTCTTGTTGCAACACATATTGCTAATTAAATAATAATAATAAAAAAAAGAGAACTGGTTTCTACCTAGAAGTCCATAACTTCTTGTTTCTTTTTTTTTTGTCTCCAGAATTTCTATTTTTAGTTTTAACCTAGCCATTCGGCTTCTATCTTTATTGGCTTCGTTTGTCTTGTACGCTTTTAGTTTTTCCCACTTGATTTCTATTATTTCGTCTTTTTGCTTCATATTTTTTCTTGAATAGTACTCAATATTCTTCATGCTTCTTCTTATATCACCCATAAGACTTGTCATGTTTTCAAAGAACTAGGGTTGTCAAACGTCCTCTTTTTGGAGGACATTTACTCCAGCACGAACTGTCCTCCATACTTTTAAAAAATTGTCCTCCATTTCCTCTAATTTTCCATTGATTATATGTATTTTGTCAAATAATGAGTAATTTTTCCTCAAGTTTTTCATTCTGAAACTTACACAGTCAACGAACTCTGAATTTAAAAGAAAAACAGAGCGAATACAATTCTGATAGAAAACATGAAATAAACAGATCTTATTTTGAGTCTACTCAATGTGTCAACCATCTAAATGTCAAACTAAAAAATTCATCTGGAATGGGCGCGTTTTTTCTTGGATGCAATTCAATGACACCAATATCACTTGGGAGTCTGTAGAGCCATCCTTAGTTTATGTCCAGAATAAAGGATTAAATATTGATGACACTAAATTTTTCAATCAGTTTTGTAATCTCAAACGATTCATGGATTCAGAAATCGAACATGGAACAAATATAAATGCTAGATGGGTTAATTTTTTTAAAAGTTGTGGATCCGAAGAACTTTACTCGGAACTTATCAAAGTAGCTCAGTTCTATTTTGCAATTTTAAGCCACAACGCGGACGCGGTTGAAAGAGTGTTCTCACAAATAAACTCACAATGGACAAAGGAGAGGAATAGACTTCTGCCTGAAACCATTAAGGGAATACTTTTAACAAAATTTAATTTCAACCACCTAAGCTGTGAGTCATTTTATGACCTTTTAATTAATAGTAATGATGGAATCTTACAAAAAATGCAATCCTATGACAAATATAAGAAGACTTAAGAAACGGGCTGCTTTAAATATGTACCTTATAACATGGTAAAATGTTTCTTTTAGTAATAAGAAATTTGTTTTGTGAATTTTTATTTATGATATTTAAGAATTTCAATAAAGAAATATGTTTTTTCTGATTTCATGAACCTTGTTTTTGTTCGGGTTTTGTCCTCTATTTGAGGTAGATGGCGTCCTCTAAAGTCCGGGATTTTACCACCTTTTGTCCTAGGTTAGCTTATACCGCCATGGCAACTCTACATAGAACTCTTTCTGTGCAGAAGTTTGAGCTTCTAAAAGAGTTTTGCGTTCCGTTTGGAGTATTTTTTTGGGATACTTCTGGGCAAAATCACCCTCCATTGAGGTTTCCAAGACTGGTTCTATGGCATTTGAAACAGTAGCCTCTTCATTCAAATTGTCATCCTCATGCCCAAATTCTCTGCCAGGTGGATTGACCCAATGACAATTGACACTCGCAATACCGATTTTAGCATTAACGATCAAAAATTAATAGAAATTGACACTGGATCAACAATCCATTGATAATTGACAATCACAATACCGATTAAAGAAATTGGTTGATAAATACTAAATACCAATTGATAATTGACAATCGCAATAGGGGTGTCTTTCTTTGTTTCTTTATTAGAATTTCTTATATTTGTTGCGTTCGATTGCTGCTTTTCAAATTCGAATAAATAGCTGTTAATCCTTTCATCCAGACTTTTTTCCACATCTGGTAAAGGAACCCGTTTCGCCACTGATCCATTTCCTTTATCCTATTCCTATTTGCATTTTTGATTGTAAGAGCATAAACAAAACGTTTAAGCGGAAATACCTTTAACCTTCATGCTGACCAAATGAAAAATAGCACGCTCAAGAGTAGAAAAGTTGTAATCAGCGTTTGGCCCACCGCCGGTGTCGGTTTTATTTTTTAAATTTATCGCTGCCTTCTGCCGTACATATTTTTTATTTTTTTTTTTTTGTCAGTCCACACCTTATGGTAATAAAACATAAAATATTTATTGTTTCAAAAGACCATTATTCTACCTTTTTCCATTTACTTATAGATTTTGATGGCGGCCCTGTTGAGTTCAATTCCACTTCCATCCTCTTCCAAAATCGTACAACGTCCTCCTTGTTCGCTTTGTAAAACCCGCACGCAATGTCGCGGTGTGCTTCCATAAGACTTAGCATATTCTTGGCTTGGTCTATGTTGATAGTTTTCAACATTAAAAGTAAAATTAAGTTATATCTGATTTTTGTCGATTAACAAAAATAAAAGTTACATTTTGAGCTAAATTCTCGCTTGAGTTCTTGGAGAAAAATGTGTGGGAAAAGCGGTTAAATTCCGTTATTTTTTTGACGTTCGCGATACCTAGTTTTCTCTTAGGGAAATTTTTCCCTAAGTTTGTTTAGAATAAGAGGAAAGTGAAAAGGGACAAATTTCACGCAGTTATATTTTTCAGAATAGGAGAGTAGAGATAAGTGAAAAAATTCTCGCGAAATCTAATGTTTTCTGACTTGTCATACATACGCTTTCTATTTGCTTCATACGCTGGCATTTATCGCAAACTGAATTTTGGTGAATGCATTTACTTCGGTCGTGATTTACATGGCAAAATTTACGGTTTAAAAAATGTTGATTGGACTTACTTAAGTGTGTATCTCGCGTTGACCTCGGCTGTGGCTGTTGAGCTTTTGTCACTGTCTTTTAAAATCGATGAAGCCAACTGCGTCATCCCTCGATGATCTCTTCCATTTTCTCCAATGTTGGATCTTTGCTCTGTGTCGCTACCAGTCGGACCTGTTCGGGCGGTGTATAAAACGCAATCATGTCCCGTATCATGAAATCGGCGTATGAATGATTACACCACTCATTTTTTCAGACAAATGCATAGTCCTTTGCCATTCCCCTAAGATCAGCGATCCAGTCACTACAATTTTGCCCTGGTGACATTTTATGGCGAAGGAATTTGCATCTCGACGTGAGTACCTATATGTTGGTTCGATTTAAAATGTTGTGTTAAACGCGAGGTTAACACGTGTGTGTACGTCTGTTGTTTCGAACAACTTTTTCAGCAGATCCAGAAGATAATCTCCGCATGATGATAGGAAATATGATTTCCGTAGATTCTCATTTGCTACGGCATGTGCATGGAAATGCTGCTGGAGTTGGAAAATGTAGTTTCCCCAATTTGCTTTGGCTGGATCGAATGCTCCGAACGTGGGAATATTGGGGGGCGCTGAAGGATTACACACGAACCCGATCAGCTACTGCTAGAAGTTCATACATATGTAGAAGAAAGAAATGCAGTAAAAGCAGAAGTGAAGGAAGCAAAAAGTAGAAGCAAAAAGGGAAAGAAATACCAAGAAATTCTGGAAGATAATAAAAAAAACTTGAGGGGAAGCACAGAAAATAAATAAGAACAATCAATGACGGAGACAAACTAGTCACAGAAGAGAGAGAAGTGCTAGATATCGGAAGCAGTACAAAGAAAAATTTCAGAAAGATGAGACGGCTCTTCAAGAGGACAGTACCCAGATCAGGTGCTGCAATGGTTTGGACACTTACAACCGACGGAAGAGACAAGGAAGGCTAAGCAAGTATTTCAAATGTAAGTGGCAGGCAAGGTACCGAAGAATCGAAGGCCAAGCAACACATGGAAAGATCGTATCTCGGTTGTGGGAATAAAGAGGAGCAAAACTGTTGCGGAGTGACCCGAGAAAGCAGAGACCTAGTCCAGTGCCGAAACTGGCTATTCCGAAGTATAACCTAACAGCAAATGGGGATAAAATCAGCAATGGGTGGATTAAAAAAAAAAAAAATCCTAGAGATAATTTGTGCATATAAACATTTTGCAACAATGATTTTTTGAATTTATGCAAAGCATAACTCCATCTCTTCTCTAAATGTGCTTTATCTATATACTTACATAAATAAAAATGAATTGGTGTCAGCGTAAAGACACTACGGAGCCGAAAATTGAAAATTTCGACCGGAAAAGTCGGAAAATCGTGAAAACCCGAAATTGCATACTTTCAGGGGTGGATGGTGGCGATATCTGAAAATTCCATTTCGTATGGGAAGGAGAAAATAGTGATTCCAAGCAATGACAAACACTACGGATTTGACAATCGGCTAATTTTGTCCTTCTTTAAATCGAGCTGCATTTCGCTATGATTCCACACTCGCATACAATGATCTTCCGTGCGTTAATATTGGGATATTGAATGTCGTCTGTCAGCATTGCAATGCATTGAAGTTTTCAACGGAAACGCCTGGGTTATGCTGTGCAAGAAGAAAAGTCAAATTACCCGTTTTTGTACCGCCACCGCAGCCATTGCGGTCCCTTCTGTATGAAAATACACCGCAATCACGCCGTTTCCTCGCACACACCCAACAATACAACGGCTGCTTCCAAATGACGTCACTTGGAGCCACTGTTATCGAAGAACGCGATTACAATCACACCGTTAAAGTAATATCCATTCCTCTTCCACTATTCAGATCCGAGGACAAATTCACCATTGTGCAGGAGCTCTGTTGCCGCAATTCAATAAAGATCATAAGTTCCTTCAGATTTATTTCCTTGGAAATTTTAATGATGAACTCAATCAGCGTTGTGTGATGAAACGTCAGATCATCGAACAACTGCAACAACTCCTACAATGCGTTAATTTAAGTGTTTAAAACTGCATTAGAAGCAGTGCCTTCTGATCATTAAGAAATCATCATCAGCGCAGACAAACGACCAGGTGGTGCCCTGCAAAACAAATCAATGCTCCCACAATTGATTGCAGTGGTGATTCTTGACGAAAATGAGGAATCACCCGACATAGTCCTCAAGCAACGTGATAACGGACAGTTTCAACGCATCATGGAGACCCACCGGTCATACGACGCTTTACAATATCCGCTAATGTTTTGGGAAATCGACGATGGGTACCATTTTCAAATTAATATGAGAACCCCCTTTCACGGATTAGTTGCTGAGTTTTCTGAAATATCTTTATCACCAACTAACAATAGGATTATATTTTAGGCCATGGAACAAATAAGAAGGTCAGAAGCATGAACTTCTGTGCATATCGCTTGATAATTCGCCAGGATATCGACAAAGTTAAGATATCGCCGATTGTTTCAACAGTATTGCGTCGACATGTACGTCAAGATAAAGACAGAACGCCTCAATTTCATCCGATTCAATCAAACTAAATTGCGTTCGGAAGAGTACATCCACTTGAGAAATGCCATCAACAAACATCATGCAAACATCGGCCGGTTGACAATTCTCCCAGCGACATATGTTGGAAGCCCGAGGCATATGCACGAGTATGCGCAGGATGCAATGACATAGTATGTGCGGCATTACGGACGCTCAGACTTATTCATCACGTTCACCTGCAATCCGAAATGGCCAGAAATTACGCAGCTCTAACTTCCCGAGCAAACTTCGAGCGACTGCCATGACATCGCCGCACGAGTTTCCAAACAAAAACTCAAAACGATCATGGACTTCATCGTTAAGTACAATGTTTTTGGACAACCGCGTTGCTGGATGTACTAGGTCGAATGGCAGAAGCAAGGATTACCGCATGCCCACATTCCGCTTTGGGTGATTAAGAAAATCCCACCGGACCAAGTCGATTCAATCATTAGCGCCGAAATACCCGATCAAGAAGCCGACCCGGAATTGAATGAAGTCGTAACTACGCAGATGATTCATGTTCCCTGCGGAAATAACAATCCAGATTATCCATGCATGGTCAGAACTAAATGTTCTAAGCGATATCCACATTCACTTCTAGCAGAGACAATCACTGGCAACGACGGGTACCCATTGTATCGGCGGCGATCACCAGATGACAATGGCAAAACAGTCACAATGAAAGTGAAAGGGAAAGATTTTTTGGTGAACAACACTTGGATTGTTCTATATTGTCCTATTCTCTCCAAATTATTCAAAACACGCATTAATGTTGAATACTGTAATTCGGTGAAGTCTATCAAATACGTTTGCAAGTACATACGTCAACAAAGGAAGCGACATGGTGGTTTTTGGTATTGAGCGTCCAGATAAGAATGACGAAGTATCGTTGTATCAATTGGGCCGTTATGTGAGTTGCAATGAGGCGATTCGGAGAATCTTTTCCTTTCCAATACATGCACGTCTTCCGACTGTTCTACATTTGGCGTTTCACTTGGGGAATGGCCAACGCGTATATTTCATGAAAGAGAATGCAGCTCAGCGAGCCGAACGGCCACCAGCAACAACATTAACGAGTTTCCTCTGCAACTGCGCAAGCGACCCGTTCGCCAGAACGCTGCTCTACTCGGAAATGCCTCGCTATTACACTTGGAATGAGTCGTCCAAAAAAATTCCACGGCCGAAAACAAGGGCAAGCTGTTGCCTCATACGCAGATGTGTATTCAACTGATGCTCTTGGTCGCATCTATACTGTTCATCCTAAAAATGACGACTGCTTCTATTTGCGATTGTTTTTGGTCATTGCACGTGGTCCAAGTTCATTCGCGAACTTGCGGACTGTTGATGGTGTGCTGTGCGCCACATTTCGAGGAGCCTATCAGCGGATGAATTTGCTTGCCAACGACAATCATTGGGACGCAACACTCACCGTTGCTACAGTTTCTGCGCCTGCGACAAAAATTCGTACATTCATGCTTTCCATCGAACGCACTCAATTTAAGGGACAAATACCAGGACGACATGGCTGACGATATTTTGCATCGAGTTGGAAGGACGACATCAAATCCCGAACTACAAATGAACGATGAGATCTGCAACTAGGTGTTAATATTGATCGAAGACATGTGTCTGCTCATGTGCGGCAATCTGTTGAGTATATTGGGAATGCCAGCCCCCAATCGCTCGATGCACGATGCATTTAATCGAGAATTGCAGCGCGAGCGAGACTTCGATCGAGACGCTTTGAAAGAAACAGTTCGCATAAATGTCCCACTGCTGAATGTCCAGCAAAATAACATGTACGATACATTGATGAAGGCGGTTGATGACGGAAACGGCGGCATATTCTTTCTCGATGTGCCTGGTGGAACTGGCAAAACGTTCCTCATTTCGTTGATTTTGGCTTCAATTCGGTCAAGATCCGACATCGCGCTTGCAGTCGCCTCTTCTGGAATAGCAGCCAATTTGTTGGAAAGCGGGTGGACGGCTCATTCAGCGTTAAAATTGCCATTGAATCTTCAGATGAATGACGAACCAACATTCAACATTTCAAGAAACTCTGCGATGGCACAGATGTTGAAAATTTGCAAAATTATTATCTGGGATGAATGCACAATGGCACACAAGCGAGCATTGGAGGCGCTTGATCCAATTTGCAGAACAATGCGAGACGCTTTGGAGGCGCAATGATACTGCTGGCCGGCGATTTTCGTTAAACTTGACCGGTGATCCTGCGAACAACGCCTGCAGATGAACTCAACGTTTGCCTGAAATTATCGTATTGCTGGTGATACATAAAGAAGCTGCAGTTGATGACGAATATACGAGTTGCGTTGCAGAACGATCCATCAGCCGATGATTTCTCAAAACAACTGTTGGCCGTGTGTGTGGCCTTAATCTCTAATTTCCTTGCTTTTCGCTCGGACAATTGTACGTGGCGTGTTCGCGTGTCGGAAAGTCATCTGCATTGTTTGTTTATGCACCGGAGAACAAAACAAACAACTTTGTTTATCATAAAGCGTTGCAGTGACCATAAAATCCATTGAATTCAATTTAATTCCGAAAGAGTTTTATTCTTTTAATAGAGAGGCTCGACTTTCGAAAGGGAGGCGGAACGAAGTTCGTCGGGTCAGCTAGTACTTTTATACTTTTATATTTGTACTTTTATACTCGAACTATAAAATTGAAAATGTTTCTCTCAAGAAACGAATTCGATTGTGATGTGGTTTTCTTTAGTGCATTATCAGCACTTTCTGGGTTATATTCGACTTCTGTCCGGCTTTAGAACGCAGGGCCTTGAAGCTATACGATGCATTTTATTTAATATTACGGCCAAACTAAACATTGTACGTCAAAACAATGCATAATAAACAATGTTAGGTCGAAAGTAGTGCTTCAAAGTATCCGGATATTTCGGAATCGGATAGTGATGGCTTAGTATTTAGTATTTAGTATTTATTATTAATTAAGTAACATCATTTATAATAGACTTTACATCATCTTTAGCTATAAATGAGATATGTATATGATACTAATATTCAAAGATTCATACAATTCAGTGCTAAATTCATGACAATTGTATAAGTAGAAAATTATTATGGTATACAATATGAGAAACAAAAAGTTAAAGTAATTGTGAAAATGTAAATAAATTAAAATGTGCTTGTTTTACCCTGCCAAGTGCCGAAAGAGAGTTTCCCCAAAACCATTCGCATCATAAAGATCGGCTCGACCGTGAAAGTTTAAGTTTTTCAAATAAATATGGGGGCTTTTTGCTAGTAATAATTCTTTGTAGGTACTTGATTGTGCAGTACTCGAGATATTTACCAAGAGTGCATCCTAATATGTTCTTAGCATATTGTGAAATATGGTCAAAACGTCTCAATCCGTAAGCATAGCGAGTTATATTGTTAAACGCAACGTTGAGCTTACGTCGAATGAGAGCACGTATGTAAATATTGGAATTAACAAAGCCCTTACTAGCATTAACCTTTTTTGTAAAGGAGTGAAACACTGCGAGATAGATAGATTCCTAAGAGAACCATAGATTTTGCCTACAATAGTGGAGATATGATCATCCCAACTTAACGTTTTTTTAAACCATACCCCAAGATTTTTAGCTTTTTCAACGAACTCAATTGGTTAATTTTGGAGGAATATATTAGGAAGATCACAGCCATTCACGCTATTTCTGCTAATAACGAGACATTTAAATTTGGTTGGGTTAAACTTCAACAAATTATCTTCAGACCAATCTAGAACTTTACGTAGATCCTCATCAAATTTACAAGCTGCATCTTTAATAAGGTCTAGTTTGCAACTTATGTAGAGCTGTACATCGTCTGCGTACATGTGTAGCAATGAATTTTTGATTATTGTCGGAAGATCATATATAAATATTGTGAATAACAAGGGTCCCAATATGGACCCTTGAGGTACACCCGCTGAGGTTGCGATCAAATCAGACATCACATTATTAACAGCAATGGCTTGTTTTCTTCCAACAAGATATGTTTTGATGAGCTTGATAGCAGATGATGAAAAGCCAAACAATCTCTTGAGAAGTTGCATATGATCTACTGTGTCAAAAGCCTTGAAAAAGTCCAGCAGAGTCATCAAAGTTATTAGATCTTTATCCATCGCCACTCGGATATCATCAGTTACTTCAAGTAGAACAGAGGTACAGCTATGATACCGCCTGAAGCTAGATTGATTTGCATAAAGTAGTTTATTGCGCTGGATAAAGACAGACATTTGCTTGTGCATTATCTTCTCCATGACCTTGGGCAAGAATGGAAGGATGGCAATGGGCCTATACTCAGCCGGCGAGTTGGATGACGCTTTCTTTTTCAGAGCTGGAACAATTTTTGCAGTTTTCCACTCAGTCGGAAAAGTAGATGTAGTCATTATATTGTTAAAAATATGGGTTATGGCTGGAAGAAATTACGGTTCCAGTTCACATTCTTATGGCTGCCTCAAAATTGAGCTCGCCTAAGGCCACCGAAAACCATAATACCCCTCTGATGCCAACATTCGTTCACTTGACGTGAATGGAAAATGAATCTCTATTGGCTCGAGTCTCCCCTATGGTCAGCTCTCTTTGATTTCACCTAAAACTTAATAAGTAGAATATTTTTTTCAAAAGAATCGGTCAAGCATTCGAGTTCTATAAATTGAAACGTGGGTATGATCACATGCTTGCATAATAATAAGCATATATGCATTCACGTGGAACATATGTATGTACAACCTGTCTATTGGCTTCGACGTAGTCGAGAAGAAAGAATGATTTTTTTTAAATTAAAAAGCTACCACTATCGCTGCATTGAATCACTTTATATTTCCGCTTCAATAATTAGTCTCAATTACAATTTACCTTTATACAAGTCCCAATTTCAATCCTTTTATAACCAAACTGTGTGTAGTCGTTAATCATTCCCGATACCTCGAGCCGTTTCCCAGTAGTTGTCAAACACAAAAATAATGGCTAATGAATGCACTACGATTGTGGCGAATCTTTCGCACTACAATCCTCTCATTAACTTCACCCAGGTGAAAGGAGCGACAGTTCTATGAATTTCAAATACCAGGTACCAGCAGTGATTAATTGACAAGGAAAGCGAATCCGTACTCCCCTTCACCAATCCAGCTCAAACGAATGGTAAATTTAATTAACGATAATGATACCTACTGAAAAACCTCTACTGTCGATAAATAAATATTAATTTAATTTAACCTGTTCATTAGGTTCTGAGGTAATTTGCACCGTAGCACCAATAGCTCATTACGGAATGAACTATAAATTGTCTTTGACGATGGAATGAAAGTTCTTGTTTACACAGGGATGAGCTAATAGAGTATTTGGATGTGATTTGGCTTTTTTCCCAACCAATTTATCTGCTATTTCATCTCCATCCTACCAATTATAAAATAATTCACGAAAATTGAAAATGCGTACTGCCCCATTATATCGTTATGCGCGAAATTGAATCCTTCTTCCTTATTTGCTTTCGTTTCCTAAAAGGATGTCTTCCCATCGTGGCGCACGATTTATTAAGAAGATGAAGGAAGAAGGAAGTAACATTTATTTCCTTCATTTAATGCTTTCCACTCGGATCCGACTTGCTTTGGTGTTGACCTCGCCCTTCCTGTTCTCGTCACAGAACGTAGCAATGACAGCAACGGAATGCCACCATTCTTTTACGAATTTAAATGACTTAAGTTTCGCATACAGTGAAAAATGTAAGACGCAGTGAAATAAACCGGGAATATGGAACGGCACAGCACCGGGATGGGAAGAAAGAAAACTTTCTTGATTCAATATTGATCAAACTTTTTAAAAAGATTGCTTAACATAGCAAACTTTAACAAACTTTGATAGAATTTTTACCCAGTTTCTCCACTCCTTGATGGCGGACACGCGTTGAGTACAATAAGAGGGCAGAGGAATCGGAAATGTGAGGCTGAAATCAAACCAAGAAAAGCTAAACCCACAGAGACAATGATGATCAAATTGAAATGCTGGTGAATATTTCAACTCGTGCAACATGATTCGCCCTTCATGACTGAATGTCGACGGCGAGAATCTTTGTTTATTCTTTGAATATAATTTTATTGTTTATTTACTCAATTTTGATTTCTAAAAAAAATGAATTATGTTAAAATTAAAAAAAAAATAAAAAATTTAAACATTATCTCAGAAAATGGTGCTTAATGCTGGGAAAGCGCCCCGTGATCCCTGTTGGTTCTGCTCTTTAAAGCGGGGGATTAAAAGCTTCAGGGAATATGTTTCCTGGGAGTAAACTCCAATGCTTACTAAATCTGTAGGACACAAAGATGGTGGACAATAGTGACTAGTCTAGTAGGACACTCAAATGACTCATTGTAGTGATTCATTAAGGTCTTCGGAACATCTGCCGTAGAAGTACCTACAGAACAGTGATTGATACTCTACTAGCCCCAGTAAGCCAACGTGTGCGGATTGAATGCTAGTGTAGGGTCATAAACTGAGGAAATTGCTTGTCTGCTTATTCTGTCAAATGGATGAAGAGAATGAAACTGTGTCGAACCTGTGCTTTGTACAAAAGAGAAGAAGTTGTTTCGCTGTTATGTATCTCTTTGTTCTAAACCAGGTATTTATGATAAACAAAGCTTTTTAAATGTCTTCTTTTTTCTTTAAAATAAATAAAATTATTTTCGTTTCAGGTAATTCTGTAAGTTCGAATTTTGAAGCTCCATTTAGGTAGTTTTGTGTAACTTAAGTGTTGCTTAGTGTGACTACATACATAGCTCGTTGCGGTGAAGGTGGCCTAGTAATGTCAAAGATTCTCGCGAGTTATTCCCCCGGGACTAGAAGCTAAGATTTAGTTAACTATACCTTTCCCCCTATCATCCTATTCCTCCCCGTATATTGCGAATCTCTGTACAGACAGATCTTCCTTTCTCCGCCACTCTTGGGATCAATTTATGTCTTCAGAAAAAAAAAAAAAAAAAATGTAGTTGACACCGGTTCTCCTTTTCAACTGGACGGTAGCACGGCGTTTAAGCTGTAGGGATATCGCAGAGAACTGTAAGGCTGATGAACTCGCCTGATATGAAACTATCGTACCCATCCTACCGGATAATGATACCTTGGGTCTACCGATGGCTACATGTATGTATGTAGTAGGATGCAATCGAAAGAATGAATCTTAGGTGGACGCGCGTTGCAAGGTGTCTAGCGACAAAACAGATTTGGCCTAAGCTGGACTCTAAGATTCTGATTTCTCTCAACAGACTGTATATCAGCTCCACAATAGGTGTCATTTTTGGACACTGTCTAATAGGCAAGCACGCTACAAGGCTTGGTGTTTACTCAAATGATTTCTGTAGAAAGTGCATGGATGACGACGAGGAGGAAACTAGTCTCCACTTCCATCTCCCATAAAAGAAAACTCCACTTAGGAGCTTTCTATTTCAATGAACTAGGCAATGTTACAAATATAGATATCAGAAGTCTCCTTCGCTTCATCAGAAGCTCCAAATGGTTCGATTAAGTAGGAAAGGGAAATTTCTCATGATCCTTGTGGTACACAACGTACCTATCACTGGTCTACGTGTGTTGGCGTTTTTACCAGGCACCCACTTCAACCTAAGCTAACCTACATAATTGTCGCTTCTTGATCTGTTTCATGTCTATATTCAAGAATGTGACTGTAAGCCTCGTGGTTTGGCAATATTAGCAATGCTTATGTTACCTTTTAACCCAGCAGATGGATAGGAAACTGTTTACGGCTTAGTGGTATGCCCTTACATTGATATCAATTTTAGCGCTTGAGGCTTCCTAAATGCTAAATGGTTAATCGGATATTTGGTTCATCCTTGCACACACACCCACTTTTCAGGGGTGGGTTTTCTTTAATTTTTATATAAAAAAATGTAAAATAATTACAAAATAAGAAACCTCGATTCGCTTCGCAATTGTATTGACATGAGGGAGGGAATTGCGCCCGTCTCGCAAGACGGACTATTGTGACTCGACAACAACGAGACGTGGGACATTGATAAGGGAAATTTCAATGTCTGTTAGCATTATTTTAATATTTGATTTTTAAAAATTTAAGTTTTTTTTTTTAAGAACTAGTTATGCCATGCGTTGGATCTCATACTGGCAGAATCGGGCTATCCATAGAAAAATGCTTATATATTACGCTATGGAAGTTGTATAATGGCAGAGTAAGTTTTCGGATCCTTTCAGATCGCTTCGGTATTATAAAAGGAACTTCTTATAACATCTTTTTAAAAATCGTGAAATTAATATGTTACTTGAAAAATGAAATAAGCTTGGCCGTCTGTTGAACAACAAATGGTAATCATGGACGATTTTATAAATTTAAAGGGAAGGGAAAATCCTTTTTCATTCGTTGTTGGATGCATAGACGGAAATTATTTCAAGATTCCAACTCCAAAAAAAGATCCTAGCAGCTACTAATTTCACAATTTCTATGCAGGTACCAATAACTTTACTTATGTTTAGATTTTATTGATTATTTTTAAATGGTACCGTTTGCGATAGTAAATTTCGCTTCATCGACGTTTTCATTGGGTATCCAGGGAGCTGCCATGATGCTAATGTATGGGCCAACAGTCCTATATGCAATGCTATAACCAACCGTTCAATTCAGTTTGATGAAAACGCTCATCTCTTAGGGGATACTGCATACCAGTGGATCGTCGAGCGGTGGTCACGGGTTCAATTCCCGCAAATATCAAACTTTTTTTTTTTTTTTTCTCTTTAATTTGAAAGAATAAAAAATAAATATTAAGTGTAACAACACGTGATGGGAGACATTGAAAAGTCTGCACTCCAAGTAGCGGACAAACAAAAATCAGCCGATGAGGCTGCAAAGTCCGGGAAGTGGAGGAAAGTGAAATCTACCTCCAACGTGGTAAAAGGCCCCGCCATAACAACTTCATCTGAAAAGCTGCCGGGTGAAGTGATGGAAGGGGCGCCTGGTACAGCAACAGCAGCAGAAAAGAAGAGGCAAAGGTCATCAGATGACGATGACCAATACTCATACATCTCCGATGGTGGTGAAGGCCATTATATGGGGGACAACAACAACTTCGCCGCTCTGGTCACGTCCGAGTCAGAGGAAGAAGACGATGAGCTGTAATGCGTCAATACGAGTATAAGGCAGCTCCAGCAGAAAGTATTGGCCATAAAAGCCAAGCAAATAGCAAGGCGGGAGAGGGAGATGCAGGCTGTGCTCCATAGACCCCAAGAGCAACAGCAACAACAACAACCACAGCAAAAACAAAAGCAGCCTAACCAGCAACAACAACAAAAATTAAAGCAGCCGCAGCAAGAGAAACAACAGCCGCAGCAACAGAAGAAGCTACAGCAACAGCCGCAGCAGCAGAAGAAGCAGCAGCCAAAGCAACAGCAACAGCAGCAACAACAACATCAGCAGCAACAACAGCAACAACAACAGCAGCAGAACAAGCCAGGGAAGGTGCGAGTTACACCCATTAATACATACAAGATGGAGCTCAAGGACACCATAGAACTGTGTAAGTGGGCCATAGGCAATAATTTTATAATTAAACGGTACAATGATAGTAGACACTCCATCCAGTGCAATATGGTGGAGCAGCACAATAAAATTAAGAATCTGTTAAGGGACTCGACGACGGAGTTCTTCTCTTTCACCCCGAAGGGGGAAAAGTTGCAAACGGTGCCACTGAAAGGGATGGAACCGTCTACCGAGCCGGAGGAGCTCATTAAGACGCTCCAAAAAATTAAGTGCGATGGTCTCAATTTTGTAGGGGTTAAGTCTTTCACCATAGCAAGGACCAAAAGGGAGAAGCGGAAACTACCGTTCTTCCTGGTTCAGCTGTCGCCCGATAGCAAACTGGATGGTCTAAGGAGTATCAGAGTCCTAGACTACCAGGTTGTCTCATGGGATAAATTAAAGCGCAGCGAAAGCATTATTCAATGCGTTCGCTGCCAAAGGACCGGGCACGCCGCGTCGAACTGCGATATGCAGCCTAGATGCGTGAAGTGTGGAAAGAATCACAAGGCGGAGGAATGTCATGTAGGTAAGGAGGGAGTGGCAGATAAGGGCCAGCTCACATGTGTGCTATGCAAGAACTCGGGACACACCGCAAACTATCGGGGTTGTCCTGAGTTTCAAAGCATTAAAACAGCAAATCTGGCTCGTAAGCAGAAAAGTACAGTAAAAGTCCCACCAGTTCTTGTTTAAAATGCAACCGTTACTCCCCAAATCACCTACGCCCAAATGGCGTCTGGTGGGGGGACCACGGTACAGTAACAACCGAAGGTAGCCGCACAGGCCCCAGTGTCTTGCTCTCTATCCAGGAGCAGATGGGGCAGCTACAGCGCCAGTTACAAGAATAGGCAACCCGTGTGGACAGAATCTACGCGCTTCTGCCTAGCCTAAAGCATTTTCAATCGTGATGGGTACGACCGCGACTGAAAATTCCTTGAAGATTCTAGCGGTGAATGTAAATTCATTGATTAGGATCGAACGAAAAGAATCGCTCTACAAGTTACTCGACGACCAAAGCCCTGATGTATGTCTGGTTAGCGAAACTAAGCTAACCCAGAAACGCAAGATACGGCATAAAAACTATAATATAGAAAGAAGGGACCGACCCAACTCCACTCAAGGAGGAGGTGTTGCAATCTTCATTCGTAAGGAACTTAGGTATAAGGCCGTGTACAGTGGTGAAGTGCGAAGGTTCCAGGGGCTGGAAGCATGTATTGTATACATCCCTCTCCGTAGTGGAAAGAAGATGAATGTGGTAGCGCTTTACGCTGCTGAAGCTGCTCAATCTACTTTATTTATGTCAGAGCTCGAGACATTGTTCCGATGCCTAAGGCTGGAGTCGGGGGAGAATTATTTCCTCATGGCCGGAGATCTAAAAGCTAAGCATAGAGATTGGGGAAATAATACACCAAATCCTAGAGGGAACTCACTATTCAATTGGTGGGGTCAACATAATGTTGAGTTTCGGCTCGATTTGAAGGCTACAGATAGTCCGTCGTTTCCCAGAAGCGGCTCATATCTGGATCTACTGCTGTTTGACGAACGGTTACAACTGACCAACGTGGACCGACAAACGATAAACTGTCTGAGCACATTTGTGTATGACAGTGACCATTGCGGACTGAGTGCCGAAATAACGATTCCCAACGAAATTGCGGAATTGGAAGAGTTTGTTCAAACGTACCCCTACAACTACAGTAGGACACGTTTTATTCGCTTCTCCCGAGACTTGGCAAGAGCACTCTCCTCGAACTCGCTCTACCCATCGTCGAATAGGAATCTGTCAAACGAGGAGATTGACAGGTACCTTAAACAAATGGACGAGACAATCAATCGGATAATGGACAGTACGATACCTAGGTATCGACCAACTGAAAACGTGTTCCGCAATGCAACAATCGACGCACTGCACGTACAAAAAAGTAGACTGCTTACAAGACTAAAAACTTGTATAGACAGTTTACTAACAGACAAAACTCGGAGGTTAGGACGCTGAAATCGTTGATAAAGAACCTCCAAATACTAATTAGAGCAAATTATAGACGGTCGGCTAATTTACACTGGGGCAACAAGATTCTGGCTATCAAGTCTGATAACCCGAGTATGTTCCCCCAGATTAATAAAATATTTCGGAGGAACGATGTCAACGAATTCCCGTGTCTGAAAATCTTCCGAACAACGAACAATGAACGCTTTCTTACAGCAGCAGGAATAGATCCAAGGGACGCTGTCGATGATGACGACTTTTTTGTGATCGGAGATCCGCAAGAGAAGGTGGAGGCCATTGGAACTATTTTCGAGGATGTGTACAAGGTAAATGCTAGCATTCGCCCGAACCACGACCTGGAGAATAGAGTGCTTATGCACAACTTCTACCTTCGAAATGATATAGAGCACTGGCGATCAGGGAATACTGGTTTTACCGGGCTCAATGACGAAAATTTGGCAAACAATGCCATCGCCAATGAAAGGTTTCACGTATCAAAGGAAGAACTCCAGACAATCTTCGCATCATTGACAAAGAAGAAATCAGTGGGAATCGATGGAATATCGGACATTGTGCTTCGACATCTTCATCTAGAAGCGGTGGAAATTTACGCCACCCTGTTCAATAATGCACTGAATAATGCACATTATCCAGAGCATTGGAAAACAGCATTGGTACAGCCGATCCCCAAAAGGGGAAAGGACACCTCCAATCCGGCAAATCTCCGGTCGATAAGTCTCCTTCCGAATAGCAGCAAGGTATTCGAAAAAGTGATCAATAGAGCCTTGATTAAGTAGGTAGGTAGGGGCATGATACAATACATGCCGCATCTAAACTGGTATCTGATATCCAATGGAACAAAAGCAAGAACCAATGCACGGGTGCCTGCATGATTGACTTGGAGAAGGCCTTCGATACCGTATGGTTGGAAGGGCTCTTTTACAAGTTGAGCAGGTTGGGCATAAGCAAACCACTGCTGTACATGTTGCTTAATATGCTCACCAGTAGAAAGTTCGTTGTGAAAAATGGCAATGTGACTTCTGCTGGGACGTTCGAAATTAAAAATGGTCTGCAACAGGGTGCGGTTAATTCACCCATCCTTTTCAATATTTACACGGCTGATCTGATAGGATCTCTTCAGCATGCAATAGCGTACTCAGACGATTTTATTGCGTACAGATCAGGACCTAAGATCGACGTCATTGCAACACTCTTGCAGAGTGACTTCGATAAGATTCAGCGATATTGCGACGACTGGAAGTTGAAGATCAACCTTCAGAAGTCGGAAACCATTCTATTCAGAACGCCGTTGTCTCTGGCCTTTAGGGATACCAGAAAGAATTGGCGAAGTTCTCTATAATTGGACAACACGGGCGTCCACTTGCGTGTCAAAACGTGGTCAGATACCTTGGACTTTGGCTAGACCAATATCTATATTTTAACTAACATGTAGATGCTGCTCTAGCCAGAGCCCGAGCTGCCTTCGCCCTTACAAAGAGACTTTTTTATAGCAAGCAACTCGATGCAAGGGTAAAAGTAATCTACTACACGGCCCTCATTCGGCCCATGCTCGCATATGGATGTCCCGTGTGGTTCAACAGGATGGGGCAAGTAGGATGGAAAAGATTCGGGTGTTTGAAAGGGCCTGCCTTCGGGCTTGCCTTCACTTGTACAGAACACCAGAGTCTCAGTACAAAAAATTCTATTCTAATGGGGTCGTAAGGGCGGATCTGATAAGAGTGGACAATTTCCTGGTCAAGATGACTCGAAGGCACATTGCAAGAGCAATGACTTCGATGAATAACCTGATCTTCGGGGCTTATTACCCCAACCATAGGTACCATGAGAGAGTGCGCCTTAACGGCTTTGTCCCTCCAGAAGCATTCCTCTATTTCGATCAGGCAGGTCTGATCCAGGATAAATCAGCGGTGCCGTTAATCTTCCACGTTGCCCGGACAACTGTGGACAGGCGGCTCAATTACAGCCGAGATGTCGCACAGAGCACTGAGGAGCGTCTCCGATTCAGTAGATCGGTATCGGGGCGCGATGTTAAAGATGTAAGCAAGCAGCACCAGCAATTCTGGTGGTTACTAGAGAGAGCTCCCTCGTTGATCTCTTTTGATCCGGGGTAGGTCCAGTACGGCAAAGTTGGCCGCCATATTTTAGTCTTTAAGTGTCTAGGTTAAGTAGTTTAAATTTATTTATACGGAAAAAAAAAAAAAAAAAAATTAATCACAGCAAAAAAAAAAAAAAAAAAATTAAAAAAAATTGCATATTTGATTATGCATGTAGTTAAGTTAGGTTAAGATTTGATTTTAGATCAAATAAACAGTAAGTTTTTTAAAATGAAAAATTTTTCTTAGTCATAATTGTTATTTAAGTAAAATAGTAATAAGTACTAGATTAAGTCGAAAGACATAGATAAGGATTAAGTTTAGCCTAGAGCGCCCGCATAGGGCAAGTAAGTTAGAATAAGATAGTTAAGTTAGTTAAGCTAGTTTTAAGCGTTTTTGTCTAGCATGTAAGTATAAATGAATTAAATTAATAAAAACTAAAAAAAAAAAAAACTGCATACCCACTTTCCAAACATTTGATGTTTCTGTATAAAGATAATGGAAACCTTACGAGTGACCAAAACAAATTTAATACTTGCCTCATTAGAGGCAAGAGTACATATAGAAGAAAGACAAGAAATTATATATATTACATTACATAGATGTAAGGGCAACGAAAAATATATCGAGTGTAGTGCTTATGTGCTGCATTTTGCATAATTTTATTATTAACAGAGAAAAGGATTTAAGTAATCTATATTGGAGCGCATCAAAAGACCAAACAACTTTTCAACCTAGTAATGATGCTGCAGAGAGAAACACACAGGAAGGAATCGAAAAACGGAATAATTTAGCAATGCTTTTTGTCGCTCTTGTGTAGAGGGCAAAGAATGTGACTCCTGTTCCACATTGGTTATGACGCTTAGAACGGATTTGAATTTTTTCCCTGCGGTGAAATCCTTCTCATATTTAAGCCTTCTTGTGATAAGCAATTTAATTTCGGAGCTGCTAAAGTACTCCTTGAAAATTGATACTAAAAATTATACTATTTTTTAATTGTTTATTTTCATTTTCATTTGCGCTGGTCCGCAAAAAAAAAGAACGGGTACAAAGGGGTGCTCCCCCACGGAAAAAGCTAACACATCCAAGAGGTGCTCCGCGGGACACAACAGTGTGTAGTGAAATTTCCTCAGTGGAAAATTGTTTTTTTAAGAGCCATACATTTTCTTGCCCCTTCAGATTAATTTTAATTAGTTTGTAAAATTTCTAGTGAAAAAAAAAAAAACATATTTTTTTGAAGAGAATTTTTGTTGAGTCCTATAAAATTTGTCAAGTTCCCATTAGTTTAATTTAGTTTCTTTGAACTTCATAAATTGTCCTCTGAATTTCCGCTTGTTTTAAATAGATTTATAGTTTTAATAAAATCATTAAATTGAATCATCGGGCAATTAAATACTTAACGTTAGGTTAAATTAAAATTTGTGAAATTCTGCTACGAATGTTCAGTGTCGCGTCTAACTCCGCTAATAGGAGAGAATCATCATCTTTTCTTGTACTGCCACAGGACAACGGAGGACCTGAAAAAAACCGTGATTTTTTGGGAAACAAAAAAATGTTTAAATCAATCATAGCAGAATAGGAAGAATCCTTTTTAGTTGTAGTAGTAGTTATAAGTTTTTTTTTGTAATAACTGAAGTAGGGGGAATGGCCTACAAAAATTTACATATTCAGTGGTCATAATTTGTATACAATGTGAATATAAATTTTTTTTGTTTGTGTGTGTGTGGATGGCAGGACGGGCCGTCCTGCTGTAGATGAACGGTGACAGGACAGGACGATTACGAACAATGACGACATAACGGGACCATTAACGTACTTCTACAACTGACTTAGGTTGTGACTATGAAGCACTTTTAGGGGCTATCTCTCCCAACCTCGGCCAGAGAGATGGCAATTGATTGTGTTACTAGACACGAAGGGTGGGCTGGGAAGCTTTTACCACTTCCACCAGGCATACCTCGGGCACTTGACGAATCCATTTGGCAAGGAGAGACAAGGGGAAGTCAGGTTTTAGATTAGGATTTAGCTTAAGTCGTTAGGTTAGTTTAGGTTTAGTTTAGGATAGTTAGGGGAAGTTTCATGTATTTTTTCCCGTTCTTTCTCCTGGCCATGGGCACAAGCCCTAGAATTTTTTCTTTTTCTTTTTTCTTTTTTTTTTTAAGTCCATCCGCCGTCAGCGTATAGTAGCTTTTTTCTATTTTGGATTTGGTGGTGCAAAGAAAGGTGGACAAGAACCACTCCGTCCGTCGAGCTAATTCGAGCAACCGCGAGTGTGCCGCAGTCCTCCTTACTCGCACCAAAGACGTCTTCGTGGCCTACCCTAGCTCACAACATGCGTATTCAGTTCTTGATACTTATTGGCATGCATTTTGTTAATGGAATTATTGCCTATTTGATTCAGTTTATCATCTTGGATAAGACGACAAATATATCAGCAGAACTAAGTACATAAAGCGAAAGTTATTGGAATTCTAAATGGGAAGGACTGCCAAAAATTAAAAAGCGAGAGCTTTATAAAAATAGCATTAAATTATAGAAAAATAATTATAACAAAAAATGAAAGCATTATTATAACTAAACAATGTGAAAAGGAATTAATTATTTTCAGCTGTCATTTGGCACATAATTTGTAGGAAGTTATCTAACTGAATCCTAAACTTTGGAAGAATGACAGTTCAAATGGTACTTTCTTTGATTTACCTTTATTCGTCTCGGTGTTTCTTTTTTGTTGCCAATGAGTTTAATAATGTTTATTTCTAAATAATTGCGTTGCTTCAAAGGATTTTTACAACTACTTTCATAAACAAGTGGAGTGTCTGAGAGTAGTGTCCTTCACATATTCTTAGCTCCGACTGTGATTCAAATACTAGAATTCCTTTTCCTGTCTGCGGGCTCGGATATGGATGAACTTTTTTTTTGCAAGAGAACATTCAACTCAAAACCTTGAGTTTATACTCAAGCCAGCTTATGCCGACTATATTAATCGTGATTAGGGTAATACCACTACACCACCTTTTCCTCTACCTAAAAATGGACCATATAATGATCTTTGGCCAACTGCTTCTGCATAATCTTAGTGGATGTGTGGAGTTATTAAAAGCAAGCAGAGTTCAACTTAATTAGCCGCACCAAGTAGTACATGTAATACATTTTGACTAGGCTGTGCATTTAGATATATGTGTATTGAATTTCATTGATCATGGCCTGCTTGCAGTTCATCAAACTGAACAAATTTAAAAACCGCAAGCATTCATGTTCTGTTCCGGTCTACTGTTTTGGGTATGGTATGTGTATATATAAAAGTAGGGCGATTGACAAGTGCTTGTAACAAGCGTTCGAATTTCCATGTGGTGTTGGGTGGTCTTCTATTTCCGTTCTGCAATAGTTGCTAATTAATCTTTCGTTTAATTCAAAAGTGCTAGTTGTTTTTCATTTCAAAATGCCTTGCAAATGCTGATTAAAGGCTCACGAAGATTGCGGTATTGCGAGCCACCACGAAGGGCGTGCTCAATGTGATGAACGAGATATCCGGATACTTTGGCGTGCCAAAACACATCGTCAAAGATCGTGGGACAGCGTTCACCTCAAAAGCGTTTGAACAGTACTGCGAGGCAATGAAGTGCAGCATATCAGAATCACGGTTCACTCCTAGAGTGGGAGTTGAATACCACGAGGAACGCCACTACAAAATCGAACCCAAAAGAGTTGCTACTCGTGAATACACCGAGGGATATCCAAGGAAACAAGTTGCTGTTGGAGCTGTGGAAGTCAGAAGCAGTCGAACCAGAAGAGATGGGACGAAGGAGAGAGTCAGCGCTGCAGAACATCGAGAGGAGCTAAGAGGACCAGAAACGACACTACGATAGGTGACACCGCAAGCCATCAAATTTGGAGGTGGATGACCTCGTATTCGTCGATCACGAGGCAGCCGCAACAGGTGAGTTCCGTAAATGGAGCCGTTTTACCGGGGGCCGTACATCATAGGCCGGGTGCTGCTCAATGACCAGTACATAGTCGAAAACATTCCTGGTATGCAGCGAAAGCAGAGGAAATTCTGCAGCTCTGGCAAGCTCAAACGGTGGTGCGAACTACCGGAGGAAGAGCTAGAAGCCTGAGCTATGGCTATCCACCTTGTCGTGGTGCTGGGGCTTAAATAGGGCTGAAGGATGGGTTGGCGAATTCTGATCATACTCTTTAAAGTGGTGGGATCTTTCTATACTTGATACGACCCTGTGTAGCGCATTATCTACCGATCTGCCGCAGATGTATGCGTGTTGTGACTTAGATAGATAATTAACGCCAATCACGTTTCTTATGTCTTTGGGAATAAATACGACGCACACCTCCCGCCATGCTTTAGGAACATACCCTATCTTAAAGCATCCTGTGAAAATGCGCTTGAGCCATGGAATAGCAATATCCACTGACTCTTGCAGCATCACAGGTCGAATGTTATCCATGCCTTATATGGTGCAAATGATTTAATTGCCCAGGCTATCTTGTCATCATCTATTATATTCCTCACGTCTTCCGCGCTTATTCCCGATGTCATCTCTGGAGTGGGTAAATCATCTTCGGAGATCGATGTACATCCGGGAAAGTGAGTACTCAATAGTATATCCAGCGTTTCCTCTTGTGACTCTGCCAAGGTACCATCACCCTTCCTAATATTGGATGCCGGCGTTGGTGTCTTGGCCAGAAGCTTTTTTCAGGAAAATTCCCTCCAGTCCTAAGCGAAAGAATAAATCTTGCACTATAACAAGTGAATGATTGGGTCAGCAGCAAAGGGCTGGGAGTGAAGGAGGTAGTTCTTTTCACTAAGAAGCGATCAATTCCTACCTTCAGGCCCCCAAACATTGGTGGTACTGAACTAAGTATCTCAAGTTCAGCTCGATACCTGGGCGTAATTTTAGATTCCAAACTGAACTGGAAGGATAACACTGCCGAACGCATCAAAAAAGCTAGCGTAGCTTTCTATTCTTGCAAAAATGCATTCAGCAACACGTGGGGTTTCAAACCAGCTGTGGTGTACTGGATATACACAGCGGTCGTAAGACCCATTCTCACATATGGTTCACTAGTCTGGTGGATGGCTCTTGAGAAGCAATATCAGCTTTCAAAGCTCACCAAAATCCAGAGGGCAGTGTGTATCGGAGTCATGGGGTCAATAAGAAAAACACCTACAGCGACAATGGAAACCATGCTCAGTTCCATTCCGCTTGATATATACTGTAGACTGAGAGAAGGCCGATTGTGGTCATCGAGCCTTTACGGCCATGCCTCCATTTTATCCCAATGGGGAACTACCAGCAGATCGGCGGAAACTGATTTCATGACCCCTACGCTAGCATTTGAAAGGAGATTCAACATAAGAATTCCTGACAGAACTCACTGGAGGAACCTGAGAACCATGAAGAAAAAGGAACTGGCGTTCTATACCGACGGTTTTAGGATGGACGTTGGCACCGGAGCCGGAGTTTATTGTGAGGCGCTAGGAATAAACAACTCCTTTAGAATAAGCGACGACTGCAGCGTCTTTCAGGCCGAAATCACAGCCATCATACAGGCTGCGGAAATTATACGCGAGAGTAATGTCGTTCGTAAAACGATAACTGTCTATATAGACAGCCAGGCAGCCATTAAGGATCTGGACTCTGCTGTAATTAGATCAAGGCTTGTGAGAACCTGCAAATCGGTCTTAAATGGAATATCCATAGCCATTGCCGTGACCCTCTGCTGGGTTCCAGGGCATATGGATATGGCCCTCCCTTTTGTAGTAACCCCAATCAGTTCCCCACGAAAGAAAATAGAAGACGAAACCATCGATACGGCCAGGGAACTATGGCCGGCCTTTAGCAAGAAGAGATCAACTTCTCTGGTGAAACTTAGTCGTTATAATGCACGGGTCGCTTCTGGAAAAATGACCGGTCATTATGCCATTGGAGTTCACAAGGAGCGACTCGGTGTGCTACATAACGACTACTGTAGAAGCTGCAGGGACGAACAAGAAATTGAATCAGTTCGTCACCTGCTGTGTGATTGTGCTGCCCTATCCGTTGCAAGAATGAGGACTCTCGGAAGTTACTTCTTCTCGGAATTGGAGGGCTTAGGTAATATAGAGCTTACGGACCTCCTCAGATTTATATCATTATCTGGGTGGTTCTAACAGCGGACTTTTAACGTTTCCAGGGTTAAACGATTGGGCGCAATGGACCCGAATTTGTTGGTCTAAGTGAGCAGTAACTCTTTGTCACAAGGCACCCATCTACTTAACCTAACCTAAGAGCTAGAAGCCACAGCAGATGCCGTGGGTAAATCGACCGAGAAAACCCTGGTCGTGTGGACACGATCGATTGAGGATGGCCGAATGTAAGGTAAAGAGAGGTGCGCAAGCTACCGACGAGATTGTTAGTAGTTATTGTCCGCGTAACCGCAGAAGCAATCGCGTATCGCCTATTATAAAACAAAGAAAAGAATCTGCGGTTGTGTAAAATAGAGCGGTGCCTTTATTTTTTTTTCACTTTACAATGTGATAATTTAAATACTTTAACTTTTATAGCGAGTCAAATGAAACTACGTACGGTCTCTTTCGCGGTCAGATTAAGAATACCTTTTATTGACTTTTTATTATTTTGTATTTGACATCTTACGCCCCTTGAACCATGGTCGTATATTACCCACTGCCCACACTCCCTGATAAGGCGTTCGAGACTGTTGAAAACCTTCTACATCTTTAAGTATATAACGATCATTACGCAAAATTTTCGTGATTTGATATGGCCCTTTGAACTTCGGAATTAATTTCTTCGATACGCCTGAGTGTGAATCGAAATTTTTTACCACCACATAATCTCCTACCGCGTACGACTTAGGTTTTCGACGCTTTTTATCAACGTACTGTTTGTTGTATAGCTGTAATTGTTCCTGTTTTGAAGCAGCTCGCGTTCGTATCTGTCTATGATCCTGTTGGCTTTTGACCTGAACTTCGGCTAAAGTTTCTATTAATGCATCGGTTACCTTCCCTTTTTGATTAACTCCAAAGAGCATTATACTTGGATGTTCATTAATCGCTCTATGTAACGTGTTATTAAGAGTGTGTTCCACTATTTCTAAAACGGAATCCCAATAAACACCTTCTTCTGGCTTGACTAGTTTAGCTAACATTGGTCTAATACTTCTGTTGACTCTTTCCACCTGACCGTTCGCTTGTGGGAAGCCAGCAGCGACTTTAATGTGCTGCACACTGTTTTTACTTAAGAATTCGCTAAAATCGTTTGATGTAAACGCACTCCCCCTGTCAGACACTATGCATCGTGGACGACTATATGATCTAAAGTAATCTGTGAGGGCTCGAATAACTTCTTTCGTATTTGTAGTCTTGGTTGGATATAGCCCAACGAATTTGGTGCATGCATCTATAACGACAAGAACATATTTCAACATTCTTGAATTATCTACTGGTCCGTAGTGATCTATGTGAACAACATCGAAGGGTGTGCTTCCCTTCGGCACATTGTGTAAGACCATGTTTCGAGGAATACACCAAGCACTTTAAACAATTTTCAATATGATTTGCTACTTTTTCTTTCATCTTTGGAAACCAATAACTCTTGGAGATCAAATCAATCATTTTATTTGCACCTATACGGCCAATTTCATCATGATATTTGAACATAACATGCTCTTCCATATCTTCTGGGACAAAGAACGCAACTGAGTCATTATCTTTTTTTCCTATACAATATACCATTGCGCATTTCATACAATGAATGCTCTGACTTTTGTAGCATACCAGATATCTCACGGATTCTTTTATCTTTACCCTGGCATATGATTAGGTTTTCTTCAAATGTATTTGTTTCCAGAACCAAGATATTCGTGGACCGGCTCAAAGTATCTACGTGTTGCATTCTTGTGCCAGACCGGTGTTCTAAAACATAATCATAAGTCTGGAGCTCTAATGCCCACCTTGCTATCCTCGGATTCAATTCTTTTTTACTAAGGGTCATGGTTAGAGAGTTGCAATCTGTTACTATCTTGAAATGCTTACCTTGAAGGTAGGCACGAAATCGCTGTAAAGCTTTTATTATTGCTAACGTTTCTAGTTCGAAACTGTGATACCTTGATTCAGCCTCAGTGGTTCTTTTAGAGTAGTAGAATACTGGATGTATTTTTCCATCAGATTTTTTTTGCATGAGGTTCCGTACTATCGTTTGGGTCATACAGTGCTAATATGGGAGCCTCTATCAGGTATTGTTTAAGAATTTCAAAACATTTTAATTCAGACTCCCCGAAACGAAACTTAGCTTTTCTTTTTGTCAAATCATATAATGGCTTCGCGACCACCGAAAAATCTTTGACAAACCTACGAAAATAAGAGCATAAGCCCAAGAAACTCTGGACTTCGTGTTGTTTCTTTGGGACTGGAACATTTTGTATAGCCTGGAGCCCTTTTTCATCAACTCGTATTCCATCTCCCGAAATGGTGTACCCTAGGTATTTGACACTTGTTTGCAAAAATTCGCATTTATCTAGTCTTAGTTCGAGTTTGTTATCAACTAATCTCTTGAAAACCTCAGTTAAAATTTGGCAATGTTCTTCAAAGTCTTTCGTGGTGATCATAATGTCGTCTAAATACACTATCAGTTTTTCTTCCCTAACCATGTCGAAAAATATTTTATTTATAAACCTTTGAAAATTAGAAGGTACATTTTTAAGTCCAAATGGCATCCTTAAAACCTCATATTGTCCTAGAGGTGTTATAAACGATGTAAATTTCACCGAATCTGGATGCATGTAAACATGAAAAAAAACATTTTTTAAATCTAACTTTGTAAATATTTTTTTATTCACTAGCCTATCCAGTAAGTCATCTATGAGGGGGATTGAGTAACAATCTTTGGCAGTAACTTTGTTTAACGTACGATAATCCACAGACATTCTGAGGCCACCAGTCTTTTTTTTTACTAGAACTATAGGGGAAACGAACTCCGATTCACTTACTCTGATGTATCCTTCATCTAGATATTCATCCAACAACTTTTGTAGTTCGGTTTTTTCAGCATACGACAACCGGCGAGGGGGACAATGAAAAGGTTTCGCGTTATTTAGTGTCAGAATCATTTCACTCTTTATAATCGGCTCACTAGGACGTACAGGTGTCAAATAATTCTTACAGAACTCACTATAAAATCGCTCTTTTTGTTCTAAACTTATATTTTTACCAACATTTAAATCTATCATTTTACTATTATCGTAATTTATCGAAAGGAGTTATTCTTCAAAATTACCACAATCATCACGATCACTTTGCATTTCTATCATTTTTCTATCAATCATCGAATTTTTAGTTTCTACGTGTGACACCAAGTTAAATTTACTAGCGTGTAAAAAATCTCTCCCTAATACTACTCTATAGCCCATCGACTCATCTGAAACAACATTCAAATCTAGTTCAATCTTAGTATTGTTTAATATTGTAAAGCAGTTGATTTATCCATGTTGTATTTTACTTTTATTGAATCCAAAATAAGTTACATTAGTAGCTTTTAACAAATCAACTTGTTCGGGTAGACACGATTTTTTTATGAGGCTGATTGGGCTTCCTGAGTCTAGTAAGCATTCTAAAATAAAACTAACTCTATCATCACTCTTTACATAAAATGTTAAATATCTTACATAATTCTCGGCATCACCTGCTTCAACCAGCTGGACAGTCTTCTTTCTATCCGGGCACGCTGCAGCACGATGTTGCATGGACCCACACGCAAAGCAAGCGCCGTATTCCCTCTTAGGTTTTTTGCATTCGGCAGCTATATGTCCAACGGAGTTACAATTATAGCATCGCACATTCGTAGTCCTTGGCTGTATGTCCTTTGTTGGCCGATCACATCGTCTTTGCTTCACTTTCGAGAATGCTTGCAGGAACTGTGCTTTTGTCGTAAAGCATTGTATGTGAGCCTGCAATCTCAGCTGCTCATCCGTAATCCCCTCCACCAGGTATTCCACTAACTCGTTCTCATCAACTTGTATGGCGTTGGATAAGATGATTTTATCATTAAAATATTCCGCGAATGTTTCGTGGCTCTTCCACATTCGGGTTTCAAATTTACGGCGTATAGCTAATTCGTTTTCCTTTCTGCCGAAAAGCTCCATCAATTGTTTAATTTAGTCGTCTAACGAGTACAATGCTTTGACGTTTTGTAACTGCGTCACCCACACATCCAAGTTCATTCCACCATCATATTCTGGCAGCAAGTCTTTGTACATAGTAAATGGACTTGGCCCTTCAACATTGATGGAACCGCGTGCCTGCAGCCCTTGTGCTGTAGTGTTTATAGTTTCTCTCACTGCACTTGCTTGTGGAACTCTTTTGAGAAACTCGTTTTCTCTAGCAAGGAGATCTCTTTCCCAACGCAATAGTTCAGCCTCTCTTTTGTAATAATCGTGTTCTGTTACCGCTAACATCTCTTCAGTCAAGCTACTCTTTACCTGCCATGAAGGGCTGATTTCCTTATTGTCATCGACTTTGTGGCTGTCAACATCTTTGTCGGCATTCTCTGCACTAGGTTTTTCTTTCTCCCCCTCGTTTTGAGCTGCGGCGGCTTCTTCGTACTCCTCATCTTCGTCTTCACTTCCAACTTCTTCGCGCTCTACGGCCGGCAATTCGTTTATGCGCGCGATTGGCACCTCGTTAATGCGCGCGAAAAGCGTTGTCTTTATCCTCGCCGTCGACAGCCCTAACTGCCGTAGCCATTTACGAAGCTGGTGAACGGTATGATCGTTACCGTCAATCGGATGATTCATTTTTTGTTTGTTATTATATTTAGTATACTCTTTTGGCGATCGTTTTTTTTTTTGTTTTTTTTTAACTATTTTAAGGTTTTTTTTCACACTTTTTCTATCTTTCTATTTTAACGTTTTTTTTCTATTTTTCCACACTTTTCTATCTTTCTATTTTAGGGTTTTTTTCACACTTTTTCTATCTTTCTATTTTAACTTTACACTCGTTTTCGTATACTTCCGTTTGTAATTTTATTTGGCGAATCGAACAAAGAAAAGTCTGAGTTTATCCCACTTCTGAAAATTTTATAGCGAGTCAAATAACACTCTTTAATACTTTTAGGTGATAGAGACATTGTGAATTCCATACATTCACTTGAACATCGGAGAAATGTCTCGTGTCTCTCCCTATTTTATCGCATTTTTCATAACAAAATGCCTCAGAGAAATAGCCAGTTGCATTCCTCTCCTTCAATATTTCACCCGCAATACGCGTCATGCTTCGAATACATCATTTTACCCTCCTCCTTAGCACACCGGTCACTTTTCTTTAATTTTGTTTTAACCAAAGCCCAATAACTTTCAATGGGACGACACTGTGGGACATTAGGTGGGTTTGTGTCTTTTCGGACAAAATCAATGTTATTAGTCACGAGCAAATTTAACGTCGTATGAGCTAGTGAGCTGAAGCCAAATCTAGCCAAAATAATGTTGGACCCTCGTGTTTGTTTATAAATGGAATTAAACGTTTTTTTTTGTTATGCACTCATTGATGTACAATTCCAGGGTGATTGTTCCAATTGAAAGAAAAAGTGTGCTTCTGTATCCCCTTTGGCGAAGAGCTTGCCACACGAGATATTTCGATCCAAACTTTTCCACACCAATCGATGTTTTTACGACGTTCTTCTTGGATCCTCTTTTATAAATATTTACAACTGCACTTAACTGAAATCAAATATAAACTGAAACTACAGAGTATGAAAGACAATTTGGGAACAAAATGGTATTTATACCATTTATAAAGACAATTTTTACATCAATAAATTCCACAGTGCAAAAGGCAGCACCAAAAAGGAATAGGGGGTAATTAATTAACTTTTTAACAGGAACACTCCTCTGGGTATACCATTTTGTTTAAGGCATAATAATCAGGACATTTTTGTACTAGTATTGCGGATAAAACAATAACTTATGCAGGGCTCAATTCTAGTTCTAGCCGGTGTATGATGGATGTTTTAACAGGGAAAAAGTAAAAGCCCAGAGCTTTTCTATGAATATATTTCATCACGGGAGGTTTATAAAACTATTATGCATTAAACAACTCAAATTCATTTAATCATACGTATTATTCGAATGCTTTGATTAAAAGCATAGCTCTTAATATTGCAGATATCCTAACTCATATCTTTAACAAAACTATCTTCTTTGGAAAATGTCCCTATAAGTTAAAAATTGCTGAAGTCATACCTATCTTTAAAAAGGTGGCAATAAAATATAAGCCTATCTCTCTTCTTCAAGTGTTTTCAAAAGTTTTCGAAAAACTGATGAAAAAGAGAATTATCTTGAATATCTTGAATCTACTTAATTTTTTAGCCAAAAGATGCACTCCTTAGATTCTGCAGTAGGATATATACTCGTATATGATAGCATCAAAAGCAATAAGTTAAGTGCTTCTCTCTTTATTGAAATATGTTACTAAAACTTCTGATATCTACTGTTGATTACATCATTTTGCTAAATAAATTAAACAAAACTGGGTTCAGAGGGATAATACTTGAATGGTTTGAATTCTATCTCACGAAACAGGAAACAAATAGTTAAAATAGGAGTTCCACAAGGCTCTGTTCTTGAACGAATATTGTTCTTATTATTTATAAACTCCATTTTTACTCTAAATATGAAAGGCAGGCTTACCGGGTTTGCTAATGACATAGGCTGTTCATATTCTAGCAACTCTTTCTTAGATTTAACAGCTGATGTCAGCTACGACCTAGAAATATTGAGACATTAGTTCCACCCGCATAAGTTAGTTAGCAGTGATGAAACTGAAGTCGAAGGAATGTAACAGGAACTCCACTGTTTTCGAAAAAAAAAAATAAATAAATCATGTCTTAGTGAAATTATTGTATTACCAGTCTTTAAAGTTTGTGTGCTTGCCTATGAGACAGAGCCCGGTCCTTCAAACATTTCTTCTGCAGGCAGACCTCGAAGGAATTTACCGACTAAAGTCAACAGACTGAGAGACAGAGTGCAGCATTCGGTAGACTTTGAGTTAGTTTATGCAGCAGAAGAAAGTTTACGTGCCGTTGGGAAAAAGAATGCAGCAACTCTCTTAAAGCAGATAGTATCAGGTTCTCCGAGGAAAGATACGAAAATAAAACAGCTGTTACAATCACGATACATAGAACTGAAGCCTTATTTACCTAAGGAAGCGCTAGCATTTACTTTGGATGCTAAATTATCCAAATATGCATATGAGCATACGAGTACTCCAATCAATCCCTGTCCAGCATTTACTCGATTCTGTAGGCCCATTAGGCACAATTTTTAAAAGAGCTCAAAAATAATCTTCAGGCTCAAAAAATGGTATTATTATTATTATTTTCTTTATTATTACTTGAATAAATTACAATAATAATCTTATAAACTAAACACTAGCTACCAGTTCTATCAGCTTGATGTTCAAACGAATTATATGATATATACCTATATTTAAATGGAGTTTTGAATGTTCAAGGTAGTTAGTAACTTAAATAGAGAATTTACATTTTTTCGGATATTGAACGTAGGAGGTCTAGAATTGAGCAATTCTTAACTATTTTTTTCACTGTAAGTTTAAGTTTGTGACTATCTGTTAGAAGGTGTTGAATTGACAAAATTGCATTTACAGAGATTACAAAGCGGGCGTTGGGTCTTGGTGATCAGATAGCTGTAGGTTAAATTTGTATGCCCCAGTCGGAGCCGTATAAAGCATCTAATTGCTTTATTCGAAAAGCTTACTGGGTATAGAGCTTTATCTGCCTGTGGATTTATTGAAGAGTAGTGATGGGTATATCGAGTCCAGTATTCCCTTTTTTTTATTTGCCAGTATCTTTTTATCTTTTTTGTTATGGAAGTAGTACGTAGTTAGTGGTTCATGGGTTGCTGATTTAGCAGTGTTATCAGCTTCTTCATTCCCCTTAATTTCCACGTGCCCTGGTATCCCATGAGTTTTATTCTGCTCTCATTTACGATAAGTTTGCTTCGGATATCTTCAATTATTGGTGTTCTATTACCGATGTTGCTAACCGCAGTAATGGTTGAGAGACTGTCAGTACAAATGATAGCTTTCGTTTTTTGGTTATCTTTATAGCTTGAAGAATTCCCATAGCTTCTGCAGATAGTACTGAGGAGGATTGCAGCAGTAGGCAGAGTTATTCCATTTTCGTTGACTACGGCGAATGCTGTGCCATTTTTATTTTTCGAGCCATCTGTAGGTAAAAACTGGCAAATATATCAACAAATTATATTAACAATGGTTGATGGGTAATTCTGCAATGCATTAGCAGATGGTTTTTTACACATCATTTTTTTTTTTTTTTTTTTTTTTTTTTTCCCGAGGGTAGGTAAAAAATCTTCATGAAGACACTATGAGGATCGATAGCGCGTGCTCATAGTAGTGTGAGATTTTTACTCACTAAAAAAACCTCCCTTCGTGATAAATTTCTTTGATTACATACTACAACTAAGTTTTGACTTATCCAGCAGTTTTTCTTTCACGTATTGAGATCGTTTGGCAGGTCCCTTTCCATTGAAAGTGCGGTTTCTTGCTATCGCGTTAAGTCGAAAGGTTTAGTGCTTTGTAGACGACGCAGTAGATTCCTCTCATCTAGAATTCGAAGGACTTCATTGTTAACGAGTCCTTGTAATCTGTCTTTATGCTTACGCGCGAAGTTTTTGATTTCATATTCGACTGTCTCAATTCCTAAATCTCTATGGATATCGCTATTTCTAATAAACCACGGTGCATTAACTATTGATCTTAGCACTTTATTTTCAAAAGTTTGTAAAATATTGACATTACTTATTTTGGTACAACTCCAAAATTGTATTCCATATGTCCATATCGGCTTTAGCACTTGCTTGTATAAAAGCAGTTTGTTCTCTATATTAAGCTTGGAATGTTTTCCAAGCAACCAGTACATTTCTCTGTATTTGGTTTCGAGTTCTTTACGTTTTTTCTTCACGTGCGATTTCCACTTCAGCTTAGCATCAAGTGTCATTCCAAGATACTGAGCCTCGTTTGCAAACGGAATTTGAACCAAGTTTGAAAAGATGGGCAAATTATTTATTTTCTTATAAGTAAAATTGACATGAACAGATTTGTTTTCGTTTAAAGCTAGTCGCCAAATCTTTGTCCATTCATTTACTTTATTCAATGCTTCTTGCAATTTTTCTGTCGATTCTTCGATCGTTTTACCCGTTGCCAGGATGGCAGTGTCGTCGGCAAATGTAGCTAATACGGTGCCTTCTTCTTGCGGTATATCGCGAGTATATAATAGGTACAAAAGCGGTCCAAGGACACTTCCCTGCGGCACCCCAGCCCTTATTTCTTTAAATTCCGAATATTCGTTTCCGTGTTTGACTCGGAAAAGTCGATTCGTCAAGTATTTTTCTAGAATATTATATAAGTGTTCCGGCAGAACTTGTCGTAATTTATATTTCAAGCCTTCATGCCCAGACCTTGTCAAAAGCTTGAGAAACATCAAGGAATACGCTCGAGCAAATCTTTTTTTCTTCGTCAGCTTTTTCAATTAAATCAGTTATTCTATGCACTTGGTCTATTGTTGAGTGCTTGGTTCTAAACCCAAACTGGTGATTGGGAATAAGAGATCCTTCTTCTATAACCGGCTGTAATCGCTTAAGTACTATTCTTTCGAAAACTTTAGACATAATCGGCAGCAGCGAAATAGGTCTATACGATTTTTTATCATTCGGTGGTTTTCCTGGCTTCAGAATCATTATTACTTCCGCGACTTTCCATTGACTCGGAACATATTCTAATCTTATCGCTGCGTTTATAATGTAAAGGAACTTAACTAACGCTTTTCTAGGTAACGATTTAAGAACCTCTCCTGTGATTAGGTCGTATCCAGGAGCTTTATTCGGTTTCAGTTTCTTTATTTCTTGTTGAAGTTCGGTCAGCCTTGCATTTCTTACTGTGTAATTGTGAAATGCTATATCCGACGCATTATCATTTTCATCAAGCGCTTGACCATCAAATGGTTTAAATGTTTCTTCTAAATGGGCGGCAAAGACTTCTGCTTTGTCTTTATCATTCTCGGCCCATTCGTTGTCATTTTTCTTGATTGGGCCGCTTGTATTTTCGGTTTTTTAATGCCTTTTATAGCTTTCCAGAGCGAATAATTGGAATCTTTGTCCGCTGTTGAGCTTTCAATGCTGGTTTGTATTGTCCGGTTTTTAAAATCAATAATGGCCTTTTTTAGCAAGTTACACAAGCGATTCAAATGCGATTTATGTTGCGGAGCACGAGTTTGTTGCCATTTTTTACGCGCTTTTCTCTTCTCCCTTACCATTTCTTTTATTTCCGGTGGATATTTTTGGCCATGATTGATTGGCGTTTTCCTTTGATAGGGAGTATTTTTCCACGCGGTGCGCTGCAGAACTTCAACAAAACGATCAATTTCGATTTCGAGTTCAGAAGACGTCCTAAGTGATACTCTCAGTTCGATATGTTCTTCAACGTCTTTTTTAAAGCCTTCCCAATCAGTTTTTCTGCTAGTTAGTCTAGCAGGTACATCTTTTTTAATTAGGCGTTCGCTCATCGTTAGAATGATAGGGGAATGATCGGAAGAGAGATCAAAACTTTCATCAATTTTAATACATTTGTCTGGTATTCCTTTTACAACAAAGAAATCGATCAGATCGGGTATTTTGTTGTTATCAGTCGGCCAATATGTTGGTTTACCAGTCGAGTGAAAGTCGCATCTGTGTTGCATGCAGGCGTTGTAAAGTGCTCTGCCTTTTTGTGAGACACATCTTGAACCCCAGAAGGTGTGTTTTGCATTAAAATCACCGCCAATAATAAAATTCGGTCCAAGAGAGTTGAAAATATTTGTAAAATCATTTTTTTCAAGCCTGCAACGCAGTGGACAATAAATAGACGAGACATTGAAAGAGTAATGCCCATTTTTCACGCGTACAGTGCTCACTTGCATTGTTTCAAGCTCTATCATAATCTCTTCAGAGTGTTCGATGCAATCTTTTATGATTAAAGACGATCTGCCTCTTTTTACACATCATGTATATTTGTAAAAATTATGAACCAACTAGTGGTGCAAAGTACACTGATGAAGCCAGCAGATAAGAAGCATTATGAGTTCGGGCTTTCTACACTGCACGAATGGATACGTTTTTTTTTTTTTAATATTGTCTACACATTTCATATAAATAGATGGCAAACGACTAACAAAGGCCTCGCAGGAGCAGCATCTCCCGATAGGTGTTGGTTCGCTAAGTAACGAGAAAGAGCCACTGCAGCCGAAAACCTAGCAGCTCTGTTAGTAAGCCCTACTCCCACCTCCTCGTGGTGCCATCTGGGAATTTCTTCGGAAATTGCTAATGGGAGAGGACGAATGGCGAGTATCCTGCGCCATATAACAGGATAAGTGTCGGTTGGTCTGGGGCCCAGCGAGCCTCAACCGTAAAATGAAAAATTGCTCCGAAACGGAAACATACGCCTCGGATACGGACGGATAATCTGATGACGATCTTTGGCTATCGAACACGGACAACGATCGGATTCTGGAACGTTAAGACCATCCTGGACTCACTCCAAGAAGGGCCTTACAACCTCACATTCCTCCAAATGGAGCGCGAATTCGTACGGTATAAAATGGACATCTTAGGGCTGAGTGAGATAAGATGGTTCGATGCTGGGGAATATGTCTCTCCAACAAAAAGTACTGTCATGCTCTACTTTGGTAAACCAGCTGGAAGCACACGAAGGTCTGGAGTAGGACTGGTGCTAACTCCAGCAGCCCGTACAAGCCTCATATCTTGGAAACCCCTCAGTGACCGGATATTGACGGCTAGATTCCAGAGTAGAGTAAGGAAGGTCACCATCATACAGTGCTGTGCTCCGACTGATGACGCGACTGAGGATGAAAAGGACAATTTCTATAGCCAGTTAGGCGCCGTCTTCAATGAAACACCTAATGGGGACATCGTAATGGTGATGGGGGATCTCAATGCCAAGGTAGGTAGCGACAACAACATGCTTAAACACATGATGGGAGTTCACGGTCTTGGAGACCGAAATAACAACGGTGAGCGGTTTGTGGACTTCTGCAATACCAACCGCCTAGTCATTGGAGGTACGCTGTTTAAGCATAACATCTGCCATAGGATCAGTTGGGTCTCGACTGATAGGTAAAGAACATCCAACCAGATCGATCACATTGCGATCAGTGGTCGTCCATAACAGACGTGGAGCTGATATCGGACAAGAACGAGATCACCATCTTATGCTAACTCATATACGTCTTCGTACTGCATCCGTCGACAACAACCGATCAAATGTGTTGAACATCACCAGGTTCAATACCGATAGGCTTAAGGTCCCCCAAGTGCGCCAATAATTTAGGGACCACCTTGCCTTAGAAGTGGAAGCAATCAGCAGCTCAATGCAGGAGAGCATTATGATCACTGGAATGTTGTGAATAATGCTTTTGCGAGCGGGGCACACACCTATGTCGGTAAAAGGCAGGCACACCATCGCACATTTCTTTCAGCAGACACCTGGAGACGGATCGATGAGCGTACAACAATAAAGGCTCGGATTGCAGCGACCTCAGCAGTAGAGAGAACCGAGTTAGAAACCCAGTACCGTATGAAGAAGAAAGAAGTGCAGCGTAGTGTGAGACGTGACAAACGTCAATATATCGACACACTGGCTTCTAGGGCTGAAGAAGCAGCGAGCAAGTGCGGTAGTAGGACTGTTTGCAGCATCACCAAGGAGCTCATTGGTGGTGGAAACTCCAAACAACACCCGGTGAAGAGTCTGGATGGTAACCTCCTGATTTCGGATGAGGAACAGCTCAATAGATGGAGAGAACATTTTGCTTCAGTGCTAAATCACTTAGACGATGGCGATATGATCTCAAATTCGAATGAGTATTCCGAAGCAACAAATTCCCGAATACGCACGGCACCTCCCAGCAAAACAGAAATTATGGCAGCAATCAAGTCCCTCAAGAAAAACAAAGCGGTGGGTATTGATGGCATCCCTGCCGAACTGTTTCAAGCGGCTCCAAACACATCAGCAGATCTGCTGCATCTGCTAATAAAGAGAGCTTGGGATAGCGAACATTTTCCACTGGAGTGGAAAAGGGCGATGATCATTAAGCTTCCGAAAAATGGAAACTTGATGGAATGCGGAAACTGGAGAGGTATATGTGTTTTTCCAGCTGTAGCCAAAATAATAGCAAAAATAATTCTGGACCGAATTAAAGAGCATTTAGATTCTACTCTCGACGCCGAACAGGCAGGCTTTCGCGCTTATCCTCCTGCATCGACAACATAAACATCTTACGGATCATAATCGAACAATGCGTTGAGTACAGGTTTCCGCTACACCTGTTGTTTATCGACTTCAAGAAGGCTTTCGACAGCTTGAATCGAGATGCTATTTGGCTGGCCTTGCGCAGGAGAGGCATCCCGGAAAAACTTATTGCTATTATAAAGGCTTCATACGAGTGCGGTAAATGTCACGGTTTACACAACGGTAAGGTGTCAGAGGAATTTGGTGTCCAAAGTGGAGTACGTCAAGGATGCATACTGTCACCACTATTGTTCTTGGTGGTTATCAGCGATGTACTCCGTGCAGCATTGACGGAAGGAAACAATGGAATTCGTTGGACTATGACATCTTACCTTAAACACCCACACTACGCTGACGAAGTTTATCTACTTTCACATCGGATAATGGACCTTCATCTAATGGCCCATAATCTAGAAACTGAGGCAAACAAAGTGGGGCTCAAAATAAACACGGCCAAAACAAAAGCCCTCAGCTCTTCCAACACTAACGCTCAACTTAACATTGCCGGACAGGAAGTCGAAAAAGTTGACAACTTTCTATATTTAGGAAGTGTGGTCTCGGCTAACCGCGCTGGCACCCAACTGGACGTATGCAGTAGAATCGGGAAGGTTAAAGCTGCGTTCGGTATGCTACCCACAATCTGGAAAAGTAATGTTATCAGCTTAAGAACCAAGCTGCGACTGTTCCGCTCACAGGCTGCAAGTCTTCGTAAGCAAATATTTAAGAATCATCTTGACTGTTTTTTGGCCGAACCGGATCTCCAACGAACAGCTTTATATGAGAACGGGCCAAGAACCTATAAACATTGCAATACGAAGGAGAAAGTGGCAGTGGATTGGACACACCCTACGGCGCGAAGACAACTCCATTGAGAAATACGCCATGCAGTGAAACCCGCTCACCCAAGCAGGCAGATTAGCGGGACGCCCTAGGCAAACATGGCACAGAACAGTTGAGGAGGAATCGAGCTCTATAGGAATAAGTTGGACGCAGCTCAACCGCGTTGCAGAAGTAAGAACAAGATGGCGCGCAGGCGTGGTTGACGCCCTATTCCCCCCGAGGGGTTAAAGGACCTAAGTAAGTAAGTAAGTATTTCATATAAATGTCCGATATAAAAGTGGCAAGCAAAAACAGAAGATGAAAACAAAAACTGTTCATGAAGAAAAGAGCATTCAAGACAAATTATTTTGAATTCAACTTAGATTGCTTATCGATATGCCGAAACCGGGAGGTGGGACAGCAAGTGATGGTAATACTGCTCTCCGTTTTTTTTAGAAATGCTTCAAAATCAGCATTTACATATAAAGAGGTTGAATGTTGAGTTTATGAATGCATTTTCGACAATAGTGCACACATTATTTAGCGGTTTTGAGATCAACATTCGACAGTTCACTAACCATTGCAAAAAAAAAAAAACGGCAGAGTTATACGTAGGTATGTATCCATGGTATTATATGCCTGTTACTGTGTAAAATATGTTAATTCACGGACTTGATGTAGTACAAAATTCAATTGTCCCTATTGGCCAATTAACAGAAGAAGCACAGGAAGCAAGAAACAAGGACTGTAAATATTTTTGTGAACACCATACAAGAAAATTAAGCAGAACAAGCGCAATGCAAGATTTGTTTCGTATGCAGTCTATAGACACATAAAAACACATACATTACATGGTCAATAGGTCAACGCACAACACATCAATAATCAAGTGGTCCCCTTTTCACAAAACAACCAGCTCCACTTGCAGCGTATTTTTCCTTTGTTTTAGCAACAAACTTAAACCGGGGAATAAAATATAGATAGTCATAGATCCAAGTTTCAGACAAAGAAACAATGAACGCAAGCAAAAGAATCAAGGTTAATGACAAGAGATGAACAATTTTCTCTCATACTTCTAACAATAAAAAATTTATCATTGCGGAAGGAACTATTCTTAAAGACAATATCACAGTTGAAATTACTTAAATTGGAGGTAGAAAAGTCATCAAATAAATCTGTATCAAAATTCATTAAATAAAACAAAATATCTAAGGCACTAAATGAGTGGAAGATCATTAAAATATTTAATGGAAATGACCTTTCCCCCCTTAACATTTTTTTTATAAAAATTTGATTATTATTGAACCATACATAATTTCCGCCTTTCTATTTCATTGCTTCTTTCGTCTTCATTAAGAGACTCTGGCTAAACTTCGTAAGAGAATCGTTGATGTAAATTACGACACCACTCCCTTTTCTGCTGCTGTTGCTGCTGCTAACGAGAGGACCAACGATACCAGTCGCATGTGTGTTGAGATTATTTTTATTATTCCTCTCTACGCACATTATTCGAAAGACAGACAGACTCTATGAACTGACTAACACGAATGTTAGGTACCTCCATCGTTTCATTAGAAGCTCCAATTGGTTCTAAGGTAGGACGAGAGAAATCCTCTGATCCTGTGGTATCGCAATGGACCTACTCTGGTCTAAGTGTGCCGGTGCTTAGGGCGCAGGCAGCCAGTTGAACCTAACCTGACATGTTTTCTTTTCTTGTTTATAAAATCCATATGTATCCTCCTTATTCAAAAAATACGGGAAGTTTTGTAATCATTTCTGAAAGCCAACAAATTGATTCAAAATTTTCAATTGATCTTTCCATTCAGATCAAAACAAACACTTTTAGTTCCTTTCGCCTTTCTCACACTATAAAGATTCCGAAGAAATTTGATTTCTACGGGTAGTCGGGTGTAATGTATAGGGCAACAATTTAAGTAGAACTGAGTGAGAGGCGTACATATATGTAGGGGAAGGTAGTGTACCTCGGAACGATTTTAACATATTCTTTTTTGACATTTTTATCTTTTGACTCACAATAAAAACGAGCTCGTATTTAGCAAGAGTGTGGTTTTTCCTTAAAAAAATTTAAAGATCTCATTGGATGAGTCAATATTTTTTTACGTTTGAACTAAGAATATGACAGGTGTCTAACCGTTTCAAGGTACACGAAGATAGTATACCTTGGAACAAAGTGAGGTGTATCTTGGAACATTGACAAAAGTAGCAAATTATGTGGTCAATTAAAATGAAAACTATTTATTTATTTAACAAAGTGAGTTAATAATACAAATTAATAAAAACTAAATTAAATCCATGTTTTTAAGAAAATTAAAGGCCTAAACTTGGGTCATCTTTTAAAACTTAATTGACTTTGTCATCTTGTAAATTTTTTCTACTGTCAACTCGTCATCTCCACTAAAATCTTCATCGCTTTCATCAATCACCGGTTTTTTTTACATCTTCCACCTGCCGATGTTTCGGTGTTCTGGGAATCATTGGTAGCTCTATAGTTTTATCATCGTCAGAAGACTCTTGCAAAACTTTTTTCTTTGAGGCATTTGGTTTTTGAACAAATTTTTTAAAACAACTTGCCATGACTTCTTCCTTTTTCCGGGGTATCTGTTAGAATCCTTGTCCTTCCCTTTTTTTTTCCGCGTGTAATAATTTGTTTACGTGGTGCAGCCTTTCGAAATGGTCGAATATGTTCTGGTGATATGAATGTGGAAGAAGCTGCAACCTGACTTGTGGATGGTGCTTGTGTTTGGTCATCTACACTAATTAATTGGTTATCTCCACTAGTAAGGTTTCCGCATCCGATTGGTGTTTCAGGGCAAGGCCGATCGGTCACATAGCTGCTCAGAAACTCATAATCTTTGAAAATGTCCTCATTGAAAGGGCATATTCCAGTTACCTCAAATCCCTTCACAATATTTTGCTGATTAAATGCTTTTGGGTAAGCATTTCCTAGCTTGCAGCTTTATTGTAATAGGTTTTGTACGGTCCAAATACTGTTCTGACAAGAGGCTGCATTTTATGAGAGGTATGTTGCGGAAGAGTTAGAAATACAACTAAATGCTGTCTCGCAAGATTAATTGCGGGGAGAGATATATGTGTGTCATGATTGTCCATAATTAACAACACTTTTTGGTCTGGAGTTGGCTAAGAGTGCGAAATAAAGTGCTTTAAGAACTGTATGAAAACTTCCTTGTTTGACCAGCCTGTTTGATTAGCCCCACAAATACATCCTGGAGGAGCATTGTTAAGCATAAGGGCTTTGAAATTTAACCTTGGAAAAATCAGCATCGGAGGTACGTGGTTTCCTATAGCACTAAAGCTGCAATCATGGTGACATTAATACCACGTTCTCCTGAGGTCATGCTACCTATCTGTTTTTCACCCTTGGCATCCATAACTTTCGGTGGAACATAGACAGTCGAATTCCCGGTCTCATCAAGATTGTAGATTCTACTCGGATCAAATTTGTAGCGAGAAAGACAATCTTTAAGGTTATTAAAGAAGCTCATAACATTGGAACGATTGAAACTTGTTGACCTGGAAATACTTGTTGCCTCTAGTGTTCTTAGTGATAAGGCTGGGTGCCGTCTCAAAAAGCCAGCTGCTGTTGCCAGGTATTCCGCTAACGAAAGTTCTTCTTCAGTGGTTAGTATTTTTTGTGTGCGATATTCGAATGATAGCTGAATGTTTCAGCGCCAGAAACTCGATAAAGTTTCAGGTGTCCAAATAACATTGTTTTTGAAATATTATGCGTTTTGGCAGCTTGACCGATGATTTCTTTATTGCAAACTACATCTTCTAAAGCCTCCTTCAACGCCTTTTCGTTAACATGGGCTCGTTTTACTCCAAATTTGCTGCGAGGCATAGTTTGGGCCTTATGAAAGCAAAAAAAGGATTAGTAACAGAAAAGCATATGACGACGTACACGAACAATTTTGTTCCAAGGTACACGACACTGCCCTTTTGTGCTCAAGCAGTTGAAACATTTTTTTTTTTTTTTGAGGAATTAGAATTCACTTTCACTGCAATAATATTTCACTTTTTCGGAAAAAAATAGCAACACCCCAGTCGAACTATTTGTATTCTCACAACAGACTTGATTGCTAAGTCATCAAATATTGTAACGCCTAGCTTTAGAACCTCTTGATAAATATTGTTAAAGTTTGGCTTGTTCGTTTGACCTTAACTAGGTTGGTCTTGTCTGAAAATCTTCAACATTTATCTAAATGATGGTAAGGTATTGGGGGTGGCATTTGAAAAACCTTCAAAAAAGTTGTTTGTAACGCCGCTAACTCAAAAAGCACTTAATGGATTTTTTTTTATTTGTAAATTAATGAAAGTCGGATGTAGTGGGGGTAAGAAGCACTTAATGGATTTTGAATTTCCTTTATTTCAAAATTATTAAAGTCGGATGTAGTGCGGTTGAGATATAATAGCGGTGTGGGTTTTCTCAATCCTTTTTAAATGAATAACTCGAAAAATTTACTTAACGGATTTGATTGAAATTGGGTTTTAATTTTGCTAAACATGTCATTGTCCAAAAACAGAAGCGGTGTACTATCATTTGGCATATGATTTTTTTTAGGGTTGTGTAAATATTTTGAAGTTACACTGTTTTTTCAATCATTTAGGAAGATTTTCTTGAAAATAATATGGCATCGCTGTACATCGGTACCGAATAAAACATTTTATCAATTTTAGCTGAATGGTTCACCGTCTCTGTGTATAGTTATCGATGCCTACGAATCCTTCGCTTTAGCTCAGTATATTCGTAAAGAGAACAGAAGAAATGTGAGCTACTCGTAGTAATCGAAAATATTATATTCACAAGAATACGAGGGCAAGGTGAAAAGTTCTCGGCCTGACGCAGAGATGGCGTTCCAATCAGCAAAAATTTATGTTTCCTGACTGGGTGCGCACTTCTCATTAGTTTGTATGACAAGTTTCAACTTGTTCTCTCAAGTAGTTTCTTTACAGGATTTTTTGCAGTAGACGTCTTGCGTGTTTTTCGTTAAAGTGGATAAACTTGAATATCGTGCGGTGATACAATTCTTCGTTTTGGAAGGAAATTCATCCAAAATTGACAAAAGTTTACGGGGACTCTGCTCCTTCCATGTCAACCGTTAAAAAGTGGGCAGCTGAATTTAAACGTAGTCGCACGTCCCTCGAAGATGACCCACGTGAAGGACGACCAAAAACCGCAACCACACTCGAAACCATCGAAAAAGTGCATGATATCGTGTTGGACAATAGGCGAGTGAAGATGAGTGAGATAGCTGAGGCCGTGTGTATATAGGAAGAAAGGGTGCGAAACATATTGCACAAAAACTTAGGGATGCGGAAGCTCTGTGCTTGATGGGTGCCGCATTTGCTGAATGCCGATCAAAAGCAAATGCGGAAACGATTTTCGTGGCAATCTTTGGACCGATTCATTAGGGATCCACTACACGCCAGAAGTGGAAGCCGGTGGTTCAGCGCCAAAGAAAGCGAAGTCGATCGCATCTGCTGGAAAGATCATGGCCAGTGTGTTTTGGGATGCGAAAGGGATCCTGTTAATTGATTACCTTGAGAAAGGCAAAACAATTACAGGCGAATATTACTCCAACCTTCTTGACCAGCTGGATGCCAAAATTCTCGAGAAGAGGCCTGGCTTGAAGAAGAAAAAAAATCATTTTTTACCAGCACAATGTACCTGTACACAAGTGTGCGTTGGCGATGGGAAAACTGCGGGATTTGGGGTACGATTTACTCGACCTGATTCACCTGATTTGGCACCATCAGACTTTCATCTGTTCCCAAACTTGAAGAAATTTGTTTCTGGGAAGCGCTTCGCATCCAATGCAGAAGTTGAGAGCGCCGTAGATGAATAATTTCACAGCCTTCCAGACTCTCACTTCCGAAAAGCAATACTGATGTTGGAGAAACGCTGGACCAAGTGTGTTGAAGACAAGGGAGAATATGTAAATTTATTATTAACTGAAAATCGCAGTCTTTCATTGTCAGGCCGAGAACTTTCCACCTTGCCCTCGTATGTGATGTTCAAAGATTGTCCTCATGTTGTATTTTGAAAAAAAAAGTTACTTTGTATATAGCAGAATACTTTATAATGTGCAACAATTATTGTAGAATCTGCTTGCTAGCAGAACCTCAACAACTTGCCCCAACTTGAAATAAAAATATGGTTCGTCCTGGCTTCGTGGAAATCTTTCCTATTCATCGAGAACAAGATTCGAATATGACAACATCACAGCACGTACTTCATACAGGATCTCGACTCAAGAAAATGAACCGTCCACGTCGGATCATGAACAATGTAATAATGCATAATATTTTTACGCTAATACCACATACAGTATATGATCTAACTTCTCTCAGCCACACATCCTATGCGTGTTATATTTCAATTTTGCCATGTCAACATATCAAATATTTAAGAAAATATTTCGTGACATGGAGGTCACGTTATGGTTTCTTAAAGTACGAGTAATATTTTCCTTCCTTTTTTTCTTCATTTGTGTACTCCTTTTTGATTTTCAAAATCTGCTCAACTTATATCATAAATATATTTACGACTTATCTAGCTGAAATATTTAATTTAATTAAAGGAGCCGTCTTCGAGAAAATCGGCGTTAAATTGACTGCGACACAACATGATAATTTAGTTTTGTAATTTATGCTATGTAAATAGGTACTAAGAGTTTAAACTTAAAGAATTAAGTCCTTTCCGCCAGCCATCATTATTTATTTAATCTATGACGCTATCTCATTTCATACTTTAAATCTTCTTCTTAAATCAACCTGTAAGAAGCACTGTGGAATTTTCAATTCTTTTCTCTACAACCAGTCTAGAGACAATTTGTTTCTGACAGAATTAGCGATTTATTATCCTTAAAGTATGACACTTTTCATGATAACAACTCCATATCCTTTTCGTTGTTCCTTCCGCACTACCATAGCCCAAGTACCTTCTTCTTTTCAGTGCTGCTGTCATCACAGTAAGTCATAGAGTAGGAAGCACTTTGAAGAGTTCCATCCATGCGGCATACACCCACATTGCTTCGTCTGCATGACAAATCATGACGCTACATCTATGGCAATTAATTAATGACTTATCCTTATGACAGCTGGGAAAGCAACTACGTAACAAATGAGTTATAAAGCACGGAATACGCAACACACAAAACAAATTCATTGAATGAAGACCTTTAGGTATGTATGGTTCGCTACTGTTTTCGGGTAATACTTTCTTTTTTCCATGTATCCTTGCCATGATTGATGCTTTTGTTTATTTACTGTTACCACTAGCAGTTGATCTGATTTTGTTACGCTTCGAAGCACACGTAAGAATTCCACTCCATCAAGTTCAACTGAAAGGGACATCTACTCAATTATTCTACTTTCATTAGAGATTCCAAATTTAATCCTAAGGTATACATTTCATACAAAAATAATTAGACGCAGAAAAGTTTTTTTTTATTGTTTATATTTATGTATGTGCATTGATATCTCAAGCAACTATAGTTTTTGCGTAATAATCTACGTATATACAATCTACATAATCTACGAATACATAAAAGCCAACAGTGAGTTTAAGGCAAAAAAGAGGGAACATTTTTGGAAACTAGCAAGAAAACTGATTGGCGGAAAATACGTGAAAAACAGAGAGGTAAGTCTGAACATGTTTCTAGCGTACTTCAAGCCGTACTGAATCCACAGGTATCCAGAGTAATATCTTAGATAAACTCATCACTCTCCACGAAGTTAAAGAAGCGTTGAAGTGCCTGAAGGATGGCAAAGTTGTAGGATGGGATTCCTCTTGAATTCTATAAGTATGCTCAGATGAACTCAATAGTAAACTTGCGGCCTTATTTAACAGCATTTTGGATTATGGGTTTGTCCTAAAACGGTTTAAAGAAACGCTTATCTTTTCTATTCGCAAAAAAGGATGCTACATCACATTCACCGAAATATTGGGGCATTTCCTTCTAAAAGCATTGTATAAAATCTTTAGTTGAATATTATAAAGCCGATTAACATCATGGATAGATGCGAATAGTCTTCAAAAGGAGTTTGAAGAGGGACTTAGGCTAGGGTATTCTACTGTTGACCAAGTTTTTATTCTAAGAAGTATTGTGGAGTCATTCCTCTTGCAAAATTAAAAGCCTTTTTAAAAGCCCTTTGTAAACTTTAAGACGACTTTTAACTCGGTAGATCGCAATGCTTTATTTTAAAATCTTTTTCGCACCAGTATGCCACTGTAGTTTGAACGTGTCGTAGAGAACCTCTATGGCGATACCAGCTATGTGGAATGATGAGGTATTATTCGAGTGGTTTCAGTAGATGACAGGCGTTAGCTGTTACCTTGAGCCCAACTTTTGGAGGGGTAAAAACAATTCCAACGAAAAATGGTATTACGATAGAGAAATGATTGAAGTAGTAAAGGAGTATCAATATCTCGGGGTCCACATCGCGAACAAACTGAAGAGTTGTAAAACTGTATTGATTTTAGCTCGGTGAAAGTAGCAATCCAGTGTCCCAAAAAAGAAAAATTCAAAAAAAGATTTGAATTTTGCGCTGTTTGCGCGGCAAAGTGTTGCCAATGAAAAAAAAGACAGTGTCACAGCTGACAGTTCAGAGTTATTAAAAATGGAGTGCTACACTCGAATTTGGATTTCAGGAAATCCACGAGTGATTGTTGGAAAACACAACGTGTGACTGTTTGGTGCGGATTTTGGGCTGGAGGCATCAGCGGACCATTCTTCTGTGAAAATGCGGCTGGTCAGACAATAACAGTAACTGGTGCATGACAATCCAGTTTTTTGTGCCCAAAATGCAAAATATGGATGTGGTTTCAACAAGACGGTGTCACAATTCAATTAATGCCTGGTCGTGTAATTTTCCGTTTTTGGCCGCACAGATTATGCGACTTAATGCTGTTGGATTTTTTTCTTTGAGGTTTTTTGAAGTCTAAGATTTATGCCAATAAGCCCACGACCACCCACGCTTTGAAGGAGTAAATTGAGCGCTATATCAACGAAATAGAGCCACATTTATGCAAAACCGTCATGCAAAATTTCGACAAAAGAGTACATATATGGCAGCCAAGACTTGGAGGCTGTTTGCCCGATATGCTATTATATACATAGCCCTACACTGTGTACTTTATGAATTAATTAAACATTAATAATTTTTAATCAAAAATCTGTTTTTTCCATCAAAATTGATTGAATTTAAAGCGATTTCGGAATCCATCCTTTTCTATGCGGCCCAAGTATGAGGAAGAAAGGAATACGATACTGCCGAAAAACTGCTGAGATATTATCTGAAGAGAAGCTTCCATCTGTCTTCTAACATGCCTAACTACATGCTAATGCTAGAAACAGGTTTTTTCACAAAAACCTTAAAATTGCAAGTAGTTAAATGTTAAGAATGCCAGATTACCGACTTCCAAGAAAAGTTTGGCCCGTGGTGTAGTGGTAACATCATCGTTTGTCACGCTGTTGATTCACGGTTCAAATCCTGATGTCAATAATCATCTATTTACTTCGTATGAAATAAATAAAAAAGTCGATCACTTGCGAAAGCTAAGTCAACTCTACTGTGAAGGTATAACACTGGCAGTAGGGTATGGTTAAAATCAGGGGGGCGGAAAAAAATACTGTGAATCATAAGCAACGACTATAATAGCGAAAACAAACAAAATACTCCCCAGTTATCTGGACAGCCACCCTTGTATAAGGGTATTCATATGCCCTTTAACACGTGCAAATTATAAAAAAAACAAAAGTAGCCGAACAAGTTTTACGTAATATTTTGGACGCTATGGCGAAATAGCGATGATCTATAAACTAAGGGGTGAACTTCTGAAGCTAAATTGTGTACCTCATAGAGATGATTTATCTATACTCTGCAGCACGAATTTGGAGAGAGAGAGAGAGAGAGAGAGAGAAGATAGCATGCATTTTGTAAATTTCCAATCTTACGAGAAACAAGGAGACACATCCTTGGGAGCGATGTTATATCGGTAATCAATAAAATGAACGTCCTAAAACTGTCCCAATCCAAAATCGCGCTACTTTATCACGAAAGAATACTAAATTGAAGCTAAATTCAGATTTGTAGCTAAGAGTACGTTTTACTATTCGATTTTCGGTATACCTAGTTATAAAAATTGAATTATATATTTTTAAGACCATTGTCAACATGGCAGATGGCAAAGCCATGCTAAATGATTTTGTAAACACAACTATGTATGTACTAGTATATAATGCATTAAGGGTGGCCACAGTGTAGTGGCCAGTGTGTTTGCTTGTGACCCTAGCTATGCAGGTCCGATCCTGAGGGGGAAACAGCAACCACAGCGACCAGAGCACAAAAGAAAAACTAACAAAATCCAAGTTTCTCCACACACTACACCAAAAAGGGATTTTTGTTTGGTAGTACATGAACCGAAAATCGAGTCTGAATGCACTAGGATTTGGAAATTTCTTTCAAATAAAATAAATTAATTCAATGCAATAAATTAAGCACGCAAATAAAAATCAGCTATTGTAATATCTAAATCTATATCTATCTACCTACATATATGATAAGTTCTATGCAGTAGAACGACGAAGAATGTTGAAAAGTATTAGATACGCCTTCAGTATGCATTTGAAAACTCGGATGTTCCTGTGTAATACCAGAGCCGAATGTAAATATGTCTTCACCGGTCTTTACGTCATATTTATTATTATTACCATGGTCATCAACAACATAAATAGCAGCAGCAGAAAAAGCTGAAACAGCAAAAGTGCACTACCTTACTCGGTAATTAATTGAAGTGCTTGTGAAGAGAGTAGTGTTGACCGAGGAAGGGTTTTAAGAGAGTCTATCTACCGTTGTTAGACATCGTTACGTTGCATAAATAAATTATTTCCTTCATTTATGCTTTTCATCTTCTCTAGAATATTTTGCATCCTAGGTATCCTCCTGTCAATACCAGACAATAAACTGTGAAAGGGGTGAACGGCAAGAAATACAGTATGTCGAGAGAGTTCTCTTCCAAAAGTTTTGAAAAATATTTTGAATGAATTTTAATAAAATTCGTCATATCTTTCACCTGTGAAGGATAAATTACTATGCGATGCATTTATTTGTTTACACATTGACAAATTTCGCTACCACTGATTTTGCTATAAAAATTAACAATGAAGGATATGGCCTGAGAGTGTAAATAAAGGGCGTTAACATAGTGTTTCTGTTGTTTAATGTGGCATTTCAAGTATTGGAAAATATTAAGTAACAAATAGCCTAGGCTCACACAAAAATTATGGTTGTTGCCAAACCTGGTAATACCTTCCATGGTTGGTTGGTTGGTTTGAGAGGGTGAGCTTATGCTCTTCACTTAGGCCTCCATTGGGCCCGTTGTGTTCCCCTCATCTGCGTAACTGTAAGGAATAGTGATGTGTTTTGGGAATTATGTATTGAGAGGATTTAGGTCTAGGGATCATGGGTAGTATCAACTATATCGTATAGTGATCGGGGAATCGTAGTGTTCGTCTGGCGAACTCCAGTATATCCCCGATTCCTTTCTTATTGAGGTGTGTAATATCCGGAATCCTTGGAGATCCCAGAATTTTCAGCCTTAGCCTCGCTATAGCGGGGCAGTGACAAAGGAAGTGTTCTATATCTTCCTCCTCCTCTTCACAGTTGGCACAGATTGCTGTATCAGCTATCCCGAGTCTGAACGAATGTTTGTTGAGATTGATGTGCCCTGTTAAAAGTCCCACCATCAATCTCAATTGTGTTCTGCTTGAGTTAAGAGCTCTTTTTGCTGTGTTGTTACTCGGTTTGGTTATTACAGATCTAGCTACTTTGCACGCGTCTAGATTCGTCCAGTAGTTATTGAACTCCTGTCGTATCTTATCATTGATTATTGTTTTAATAGTTGTCAGAGGGACCCCTATTGTACTATCCGGGTTCAGTTCTGTATTGCCTGCTCCTTTCCTTGCTAGTTCGTCTGCCTTTTCGTTGCCCGGAACACCCTCGTGCCCCGGTACCCATGTGAGACTCTATTGCGCCTGGCAAGTAAGTTCAATTTAGTTTTGCACTCCCTTACTAGTAGTGATTTCGACATGGGGTTTGTGATCGCGCTAATTGCTGCTTTGCTGTCCGAGCAGATGTCAATTTGCCTTTCTTCGCTGGTGTCTTCTGCGAGTATTTCGGTTGCCTTCATAATTGCATAGACTTCTGCTTGGAACACCGATACAAATGGTTCTAGGTGAATAGCAAGTTCAATCGGTGGGTTAGCACTAAGGATGCCAGCCCCTGATTCCCCTGATATGTTAGAGCCATCTGCATAAACCGATATCCCATTGGAGTTTCTTGTCGTTCTTTCATACGTCCAATATTCTCTTGCGAGAAAAATTGTTTCGAAGTTGTTGGAGAATGTGTACGATTTCCCAACAACATCACTGGGGCAATCGATGAGTGGTGTCATTACTCTTATCATTTCGGTGATTTTTCGATGTCCCGTATTTGCACCACCGGTGAAATGGCCGATAGTTTTAAGCCGTGAGGCTGAAATACCGGCAATCTTTTTCGCTTCGAGGTGCACTGGTAGAATGTTAAGTATCGCTTCCATGGCCGCGGTTGGTGTTGAGGATTGTGCTTCTGTAATACCCAGGCAGACCATACGCTGCACCTTAGTTAGCAAGTCTCTTGCATACTTTTTGCTCATCACTGGCCACCATACAACTACTCCGTAGAAGATGATGGGTTTTATTACGCATTCGTATATCCAGTGGACCTGTTTCGGTTTCAAGCCCCATGGCTTCCCGATGGCCCTCCTGCATATCCAATATGCTCTCTTTGCTTTGGTGACTCTTTCTTCCAGGTTCTTTCTCCAGGTCAGTTTCCTGTCTAATATAATGCCCAGATACTTGACGCTGTCGCGGAGTTGTAGTGATACTCCTCCGAGTTGTGGAATGTGAAAGTCACTAGTTTTGGGAATCTGGGAATCTTTCCCGCCGGGAGAACCACTAGGTTGGTTCCTTCCCAACCATCGAGTCTAGATGTTAGTTTAGCTAACGACTCCGTTGAGACATTATCCTGACAGCATATGTGGTAGCGGCTGCCTTTGAAACCTGCCCTCAGGAAATTCAGGGAAGTCGTCGGATTCTCACAAAGTGTTTGGTCCAGGGCAACATTGAGAGCTTTCTGGAACCGTTCATGTAGCTCCTCCGGTATCTTCCCATCCTCGTCGTTTCTGTTGTAGACCACCATCTCCAGGAGGTTGGCTGCTACATCCCTATACGACCTCGTGTGACGAGATTTGATGGGTTTTTGGATTTTGGTTGTGCGACAGTACTTCCCCCGCTCCTCCCTGGGTGAGCGTTAGCCCGTCCTGGTGGAATAGAAGTAAGCCTAGACTGTCTTTAGCAACACGACTTCTTTTTCTCTGCGGTGGTTTAGCATGGGGGCGCATTTTCCTCTTGCCATCAGAGTTTGCCGAGGCATCCTCTGGTGATAGAGTAGGGTGTTCCATCCGTTCCCCGGTCAGTGTCTGTTCACTGCTTGCTTTTTGACCACGCGGGGAGACGACTTTTGGTGTTGAAGCCAGGCAGTTTGGGTTTGAAACCAAATTTCCTTGCTTCTCCATCTCCAGTCGTCTTCTTTCTTTGGCCCTTTTTCGTTGTTGGGCTCCAGAGATTTTGCGTTTTTTTCTGGTCGCTGACTCGTCCTCTTTATGAGCGGTCAATGTCGATGTTGTTGCACCCTCTTCGATTTTATCTGTTGCAGTGAAGAGGTGCTGCAGCCCGAAGTTGTTTTTGTTTTTGTTCGTGTGCGTGTCTTGGTTGAGAGTATTTGTTGCCACTGGCGACTTATCCCCTTTCGAGGCCAAGCCCTCGCCGGCAGCCGTGGCCTCTGCCGACTTTTGGATATATATCCCCATCCGAGTTTCTTCTCTTTTAGCTGTACTCTCCAATACCTCCCATAGTGATAACGCCGATCAGCATGGCAATGTGCTAAATTTGGTCGAAGGAATTTGTCAGCTGGGAGAAGATATTTTCCTTTATTTCTTTCTTTTTAAGTGATAACTTTTTAATAATTTTTTTAAGCCTTTGTAATTGATTTCCATTATTCAGTAGTTTTCTGGCATGTAAGTTTATATGCTCTTCTCGCTTTTCTTTGTGCTTTTTTGCATATTTTAGAATTTCCGAATTTACACTTTCTACCTTCAGGTCTCGATGAAGGTCAGTATTTCTTATGTGTCAAGGTGCATTTACTATATTATAAGCACCTTATTTTGGAATCATGGTATTTTGTCTATATTTGTCTTTTTGGGACAAATCCATAGTTGGATTCCATATGTCCATGTTGGTTTCAGAAATTGATTATATAAAAGCACTTTATTTTCAATTGATACGGTTGAGTTTTTTTCCTAACAGCCAGTGCAGTCTTCTATTTTTTATTTTCCAACTCTGCTCTTTCCATAGCAGCTTTGCATCTAGAGTCATACGTAAATATTTTGCTAAATTATTATTAAAATAATGATTGGCATATGTTCAAAGTTAACGCGCTGCACTTGCTCCACGTGCCCAAGTCGTGAGAGCGAATCTCTTTGGATTCGCTGTATCAGCTTATTTAGGTATGAACATGTTCCCACAGTCTGATTCAGGTGTGAACATGTTCCCACAGTCTGGGTGCCTTAGCATCGTGTTGCATTACTTTTGCAATGCACCGGATACACGCGCGCTTGCTGATAGCAACTCAGCAGAATGGATCGTGGGACTGGCGGCAGCTTAGCGGGAAGATTTAAGATATTAAGCCAGTCTTAAGTTTTACATTGGAAGGGACGGTTCGCTTGTTCGGTTATTCTAAATAAATTGTATTGAATTGAAATAAATCGCATTAATAGAAAGAGTGTTCGCGTTTTCATTAAAGGCCCGAGTAGTTCGGTTTTTTTTAAGTTACCCCGAGGAAGTAACGTTAACTTCAATCTTTTTATTAGTAAAGTCAACATGGACTGACTTGGACTCGTTTAATATGATTTTCCACTTTTTAGTGCCAATTTGTAGTAGTATTATTCGGTTGCTTTAATCTGAAATGTCTTGCATCTAGATAGGATTTAAGAATGGAAGCACACTGATTTTGTAACATACATCTCAGTTTAAAGATAAGTCCTTCGTACCATACTTTATCAAAGGCCTGCGCCACATCCAAGAATACAGCCGAGCAGACCTTCTTTTTTTCTAATGCATCTTCGATTTTATCCGTAATTCTGTGTATCTGTTGTATCGTAGAGTGCTACCTTCGAAAAACCAATTGATGGTTCGGAATCAGCTTTTCCTTTTAATTATTTTATTTAAACGTTTTGCGAGAACTTTCTCAAACAAAACGGTTTACCGGGGTTGGGAATCATTAGAACATCAGCAACCTTCCACAAACTAGAGAAATATTTATTAAATTTGTTATTTTTATTATTGCCTTGCTTGGTAAGTTCTGGTGACGTACTGTCACCAGATAAAAGGTCATATCCAGGACTTTTTCGCATTTATTTCATACTTAATTAAGTTGCATATTTTTTTAGGAGTTATGAGCAGAATTTTTTCGCTTTCCTCTTCTGACGGTCCTATTTAGCATAGGTTGTCTATTTTCATTTAAGCTAGTGTTTTAAATTTTTTTTAGGTAGTCTGCGAAGAGAATGACTTTGTCCTCATCACTTCTTACCCAGTTTCCATCAGCAATCAACAATCCTTTTGTTGCTTCTCTTCATGTTCTTTCTATTTACTCCAGGGGGTGCTTTCTCAGGTAAAGGTATCATTAAGTCTATTCTACTTCTTAAGTTCAGCTTGAAGGCTTGCCAATCTGTTCTTTTGTTTGTTGAGTTTTTTTATGTTCACTCCTTTGGAGAATTATAGGTGAATGGTCAGAACTTAGATACTCAAACTCACCTACATATGTATATGTATGTATTTAACTGCTTGAAAATGTTTTGATAATAACAAAATAAATAAGATCTGGTATCTTATTTTTGTCTGTAGGCCAGAACGTGGACCTTCCTGTCGAGAGAATTTCGCACTGATATTTTTGAATTGCAGCATAAAGTTTTTTTCTTCTCGTCAATCTAGATCTCCAGTTTAAGTTTTTGGCATTAAAATCACCACCAGTCTTACAAGTATGTATCTTTTTCCGAGTATTTAAAAAAAAAATCTGAGTATTTTTCTTTTTTAAGGGGGGAGCCTGCTTTAGGAGGCCTAAAAAAGGCAGTTTTTCGTGATTTTTTTTAGGATAGAAAAAAACAAGCAAATGTAATGAAATTTTTACATCATTTTATTACATATTTAAACTTACAAAAAACATTTTTTAAAATTTAAAATATCGAAATACAGCCCACTTTCATCTACTTTTGTGCACCACCGCGCAATTGAAGTGTCCAATTGGCGGGCAAAATGTAGGTCGCAATTTTTGTCTGAAACAAAAAAATCAAATGGATAATTAATTTTCATTAGTCCTTCTTCTATGTGAACCTAAAAAAACCCGAAAAAAACGCGAAAATCAAAGTTTTTTTTAGATTTGAAAAAAAAAGTTGCATTTTTCACCAAAAAACCTAACTTCAATTTACTAAAAAAATAGTTTAGAATTTTTTTTTCAAGAACTTTTTAGGTGCACAGAGGAGGTAATAAGATACTGAATCTAATAAGCTTTGGTTTTTTACGATTGGTTGAATACTTTTTTTGTAATTTTGCCCGCCAATTTTTGGAAAATCCCAAAAATGAAAACTCGAGAAAACGCGCTTTAAAGTTTACGGTCGGAAAAAATAGTACTTTTTGATTACTTACAGCAATAATACGCTAATCAGCTATTCCTGGACCATAAAGTAGACCTTCCTCTTCCTCAAAATACTCATTTTGTTGAAGTTGATGGAGTCTACGAGCTGTTCGAGACTCTTTGCTGTCGAAAGACGAACGACGGTTTTCCCGATTGGCGCGTTGCTTGTCGACGTTCTCAGCAAAGATCTTGCATTGTATGCCAATTTTCATATCGAGAAGCTCCATGGTACTTAATACTGCCGAATACCCTTCGTTGAATATTCCTGCAGCCAAGTAAGCAGCAATTTCAACGATTTTTTGGCCAGAATGCAGATGTTTTGGGCACATGCGCCAGACAGTGGAGTTGAATGATTCGTTTGCATTCTGTGTGTGCCCACCTAAGCATCGCGTCAAAAGATCGTCGTTTGAGAGCTCCACATAGATTGGACGAATATGTTTTTCGATATCTTCAGCAATCAATCGATCAGGATGCTTAAAAGAAGCAAGAGAATTCGTGGCTTCAGCTTTTCGCCATTCACACCAGCTGTCGGCGCCTATCGGACAATTCTCGTGGCGAGGAGATTTATCGGTCGAATAATAATGATCCAGGGTTGCCATTACTGCTTTTTTCATATCTTCGACAGAATTAATATGTCTTCTTATTGCCAAACCGTAATAAATCGTCAACTTTTTGATGATGCTTTCCGTCAACCGCTTTTTACCTCCGAGTTTCGCTTCCTTCCTTTTATTTCGGAGACGAGTACCCATGCGCTTCTGCACGTGTCCCACGCATTCATTTTTACTAACGGGAAAATTGTCCCCATATGGATTCACTTGGAGAATTCCAGAAAACGTCTTTGAATCGCCGTCGCCGATATAATTCCGGTACATCACGCCGAATTTTTCCACAGATCTGGAAAACATCTCGACGATTGAGTTCACCTCCATCTTTCCTGCTGATCCGGTGTGGTTTGAGGAGCATGAGTCTTGGTGATCTTCATACCATTCCTCAAATTCTTCATCGTCCAATTGGCTTTTTTTTTGCGCACACAAATGACAATACGCACTTTTAACAATGAGATCGACTACTTTTCCAGAGTAATAGCCGATCAGCGTTGTTACACCAAACAAGGAACTAAAGCCACGTTTTTTCCAGGACCCATCACCGGAAACTTTCAAATGATCTGCTACTCGTCCGTTTTCCACATTTTTTTCCTGCTCTTCTTTGATGCCTTTTTCACAGACATTGTTAAACATTGATTTAGTGGCTGCGTATAAATGCTCCACTATTTTGTCATATGTTGATTTCGCCAAACCGTTGCTGATATCCATCAGTGCACAAAATACATTGACACCTTCTCGTCCAACACCAAGAAGTCTCATCACAAACACAATACGTCTATTTATTTCAAAACCGGTGTGTATTAACGGCCCTGAATTGATTTCCCGCCGACCGCACAAACATGTCAACACAATTTTGAATCCCAGCCCTCGATTACCGCTCTCTGCAAACGTGATGGTTCGCTTACATGTTTTGCACAATGTCAAGTCCGAAATTGCCAGAAACACTGTCAGAAAATCAATTATTCTGTAACAGTGACCTGGATGCACAATCACTTCATCGGTACTCGCTTTAGATAGTTTCCTTGCACTACTGCTTGTACCACACTCTTCATCATCTGGTTTACTTAGGAATTGATTCCCATGGAATCTGCGTTTTGGTGGCTTCGAACTACGCTGACTGGTCGATTTTTCACCTTTAGGATAACCTGCCATGATCTCGTAGCTGTGTTTACTCGACAAGACTCGAAACAAAACTGAGTAAAACTGAGCAAAACTAAACAACACAGACTGTTGATGCCGCAGCTTAGAAGCAAATACAGACATAAATATAATGGGTACCGTTATAATGCGTCCCCAGGTATACATTTGGGGTATTTCGAATAAAGGGAGGAGCACGAACTCTATAGAGCGGCTGCAGCTGCCCGAACGCTCGTATACCTGCTCGGCGCCCGACTGCTTTTAGTGCTGTATCTTCGAAAATAATCCGAATTGTCTTTCCAAAATTGACAGACATATTCTTAGATATATTAGGAACAGATTTAAGCAATAAAAAAAAAATCGATTTTTTGAGCCTCCTAAAGCAGGCTCCCCCCTTAATTGAATGGAGGACAGTAAATAGCACCGATATTAATTTTTGTATGCTTAGCTTGGATGAGCGGTGTGGTAGATTTTGTATTTTTTAAATTTTGTTTGTGTGTGTTTTGTAAAATGGGTTTCTGAGATACGACAAATGTTTATGTTATTTATTTCAAGAATCAACTGCAAAACCATTTGATCTATGATTATGCTTAGATACTTTATCGTTGTGGTTTCCAAATTTCTAAGTCGCATATCTAGTATATTAAGTTTGGTTAAGATCAGTTGTAGTGCTTATTATAAACGCTATTGTAAATTATAAAAGCTAATATTTTGAAAGTTTAATTCCTCAAGCGCGGTAACACTGGTGCACAAATTTTGTTGCTATACGAGTAAAATAAGAATTAAGAACTGCGAATATAGACATTTGGTCACTACACTGAATAGTTTTATAAAGCAGCACATCATTAAAAAACATATGTAATGAATACTGTTCATTTTCATTGCTAATTCTTCTATCTGCAGATCTGGGGTCGAAGTGCGAGAAAGTATTGCGATTTCTTTGCGAACATACGCAAAGAAATCGCATTTGCTTTGGGTATTGCGGCTAGTGATCTATCCTCTTTTGCTTGAGGTGGGCATGACGAGTGACTGAAGTTGTTGCTTACCACTTTTGCCATTTACCAGAAAAGCCGCGAGCCACTGGGACATTCTAGAAGCTCTCATTATATTTTTTCTTTGTGAAGTCGCCCGTAAATTGCTCTTATTTCGAAGGCACCATTGTCCATAGGTTATATACTTAGCAGCAATGGCGCGCATCAGACTCCAACAATTCCTCCTTTTGCCAAGTCAGGTCTGTTGGAGTAAATATACAGAGGCCACCATTGAACCGAAAACTTGTGCGAAGTTCGTGGTTGGAGCTGATGTATGCTGATGTGGTGGGATGGTGTCAGCTGATGTACTTACTTGGGTTTCGGTTATTATCAATAAGTGTGGTTTCCTTCGTTTCAGATGTTGGTGGACGCAGTTCACATTCGTGATGTTGAACCCCAAGCATTTAGTTTTACAGAAGTCAAACAAGAGTTTGTTATCTCTTGTTTCCACAATAGATAGGCGTGTACGAGTATGTTTTATTTGTCTGAGACGTGTTTACTCCGAAATATTTTATCCCAGGAAGTGACAATATGACTTATTAGTCAAGATCTGAAAAGTAATCACAATTATTTCACGTATGCATTAATTTTCTCTATTTTTCACTTGCACCTACATAGGGCAAAACAAAACGGCGTAACTACGCTTCACTACGTATGAAACTTGTAATCGGACATACTTGCATGGCATATCTATTTTCATAAATTCCATAAAGGCTTTAAGTGATCTTTTTGTTAAAAAAATTTGTTGTATTGTACAAAATATGTTTAAAATGCACTGATTATTTAAATACAAGGTGAGGCACGAATGCTGCTTCTGGTGGTGACAGACAAACAGACGGATGTGCTAGCGAAATCAATAGGGTTCCATGGTCTATTTAAAGAACCCTGAAAATCAACACTGAGACCCTGCGAAATGGTTTATCTCTTCCGAATACTTTTACGTCAATGAAAATTTCACGAAGATAAATTATCAGATACAGCGGCATATACTCATGTTGAAGCAATGCTATTCGATTTTCACTGTGAACTAAAAAGGAAGCAATGAACAAACAGAATAAAAACAAACTTTCCTCTCAAGCGAAAACTGAAAATTATTGCCAAAGTCATTTCTGAACGAGGTCGATTTTCTGACAAATTCTTTTGAAAAATAGTGTAAAACGTAATATTTGAACAAATATAAAAGGAAACATTAAAAAAGTTGAAGGACATTTGTAGAATATAATAAAACTATGACATAAAGTACTCTTTAAGCGTTCTTGGGAAACTTCTCTATCTGTTATATACTTGAGATATACCGAAAGAAGATGGCACTATCCTGGCAACGTTTGCCGATGACACCGCTATCCTAGCCGTAGGTAAAACAATTGAAGGAACGACTGCAAAACTGCAAAACGCACTGAACAAAATGGACGAGGGACTGGCGGATCGCCCTCAACGAATCTGAATCTGTTCACGTGAATTTCACTTATAAGAAAACGAATGTTTTGCCAATTTTCCTAAACTTGGCCCGAATACCTTTTGCAAATGAGGCCAAATGCCTTGGAATGACACTCGACGCAAAACTGAAATGGAATTCTCACGTGAAAATGAAACGTAAAGAACTAGAAATCAAATATAGAGAAATGAACTGGTTGCTCGGAAAACACTCCCAGCTCAGTACTGAGAACAAACTGCTTTTATACAAGCAAGTGCTAAAGCCGGTGTGGACTTACGGTATACAACTTTGGGGCTGTACCAAGAAAACAAACGCCAATATTTTACAAACTTTTCAAAATAAAGTGCTAAGAGAAATTGTCCACGCACCGTGGTATACTAGAAACGATGATATCCACAGGGATCTCGGAATTCCGACAATCGAAGCTGAAATTAGAAGCTTCGCGAGAAAGCATAGAAACCGACTAATCGGACATGTCAACAATACAATCCAACAAATTCTGGATGAAAGCAATTTATTGCGCCGACTACAAAGGACGAAACCTTTCGACTTGGCGAGATAGGAATCAACCGCGCCTAGATTGCGGAACATGCAGGATCTTTCAGTGGAAAGTAACCTGCTAAACGTGTTAATTTTTCATGATAGAAAAATTGCTTGATAAGGTCGTTCTTAGTTGCAATATATAACAAATTAAATCGCAGGGTGGTTTTTTTTAGTCAGTAAGAATCTGACACTACTATGAGCACGCGCTTGCTATCCTCATAGTGTCTATGGAAGATTTTTTCACCAACCCTCGGGAAAAAAAAATAAAAAAAAAAAAAAAAAAAATGTTTTCTCGTTTCTATGGATAACTTAAAATTTTCAAAACAAACACCAATCTGTTTAGAATAGTTGGCATAGTTTCATTTACCAGTCGTTTACCATAATTGTTGTTGAATCACATAAAGTAGTTCCGGAGCTCGTTGTCTCGTGCTGAAGTCGTGTGTAATACTACTCTGAAGCAGATATCTTCTTAATACTCTAGTGTCACCGTCATTTCGAAGATTTGTCTCACACCCGAGATCTATCAGTCAATGGAGTCGTTCGTGACTCCCAAGTAGTAGTAGACTTCCAAATACTCTTCTGATTGTACGAGTATGTACGGACGTACGAGTTCTTACATGTGGACAATTATTATTTTTCATCTACATTTTTTATTTAACTGCTTTATGATAGGGTCCACGAATGTATGGATACATCAATTTGGTTTTTGATACATTGATAACCAAGCCGTTATCGTGACACAATCTAACTGCCGTACTCAGTTCTAATTACATGTAGATTGTTGCCGAATTCACGGATCTGTGCAATACAACTATTGCAGTGTCATCAGCTTATGTGGTATGGACGTACGTACATGTGAACATACGAGTACGATGTGCTGAAAAAACAAAACAGTCCATTCGTCTAAAGAATAAAAAGTAAATTACCAAACTTTAAACCTAGCGGTCTATATCCATAGATTTGCCTTCACTATATGTTCTTTCAATCTTTATTCTGAACGTTCTATCGCTTAAGTAAATTTGTAGCTAGTTACTCCCCGCATTCTAGTTCTGAATAGTACTTTTATCATTTTAGGATGATTAAGTGTATCGATGGCTTTGCCGAAGTTCATAAAGGTGATAAATACCTGACGACTTTTATTTAAGTTTTCGTTGATGTGGTTGGTAAATTATCCCAAAAGTAGATTAAAATTAAGTAAGTCTTTCGACGCTAGCACTTCCAAATAATCTTTAAGAAAAACCATACCGGAGTCTCGTACATTGATGTTTATGTCAACCATTCTGTCGTACTTGTTCCAATTTGTTCCGCATTTCATCTAAAACCCATTTATGCTAAAACCCGGGGACCTGTATATTGCATTATGTGTTTATGGGCGCGGTATCTCAAGAAAATACCAAAAAGGAAATACCGGGACTAAAATTTTCATGAGAACCTTTTTTTTTTTAAAAAAAATTAAAAAACAACGCAATACAAGTACATACAGAACTGCATTGATTTCTGTTGGCGAAGTCGGTTGTGACCTTGCTAAATAGAATAATTCAAAACGAGTGAAGGATTTTAGAAAATGAAATCAGCTCATCAGAAGCTACAGTTTCATCAAATATGGTTTATGGTTTTAAATCATCAAAAGAACGATTATCACAGCTTGAGTAAGACTGCTTAAAACTATGCATTTTAGGACAATGCAAATAACCGTGGGTGTATAAATAATATTAATTCTTGCGACATTAACGTAAATTCATGATTAATGTTAGATGTTTTCTATAGATGTCATGAAGGTTTTCACCTGTGCTGTATTAGTGCACACAAGCTTCTGAATAAGATGGATGAGCTTTAGGGTGGAGTAGCCATATCAAATCTAGCATTGTGTTATGTTCTACTTAGTTCCATTCTCTTGAATTTATTTTCATTAAGATTTTCAACTATAAGGTATATTATCGGAGCAGTATACATATGTACATATGTATGAGTATGTATATGCCACCATCGAATTTATGAATTAAATAGTTGCAGAGGTTTCGCATTTATCTTCGCTTTTACATATGTAGTGGCTTAAATATTAATCTGCTTAATTTATCACCAGCAGTTATTTCAGGAACTCTATGAATTCCTAGAACACTTTCTTTGTTAACTTTACTTGTTATTCATGTCACATGAATAGCAAGTAATCATCTTTAATCGATGTTGCTTTAATTAGTGATCACAGTTTGTTGCAATTTTGTAGTAAATTGTATTTTCAGTGTTTTTCGTACCATGGCTTACTTCATCAATGAACTTTTCGTTAATACAATAAGTTTGCAGTAAATAAACGTTGTTTTACTAACTCCTATAGAGCGAGTAAGTATCAAGATTTTGATCAAATTTGGTACTACTATTATAAAAAAAACTCAAAAAAGTAGGTCTCGCAATTCTGTAAGTCTCTACCTCGGACTTCAGTTTAAATGGCTAGACTTCTTCAAACCTCATATCTTTGGTCTGTGGGCTAATGTTCAGAGGAAATCAAAATTTTCTATTTCTTTTTTTCATTCTAACTTCAAAATTAACTCTGCTTTACTTAATTAAAAAAAAATTGCTACAGCGACTTGAATAAAAATTCATAATGAGGTTGCATGGATGCTTCCTATTTTTTTTTTTTTTTTTTTTTTTATAATTTGCGCGCGCCAAAGAGGATATGAATACTCTTATACTATTAGAGGACACGGGCGTTTGTGAAGGAGAGAGAGAGAAAGAAAGATTTAGTGTAGTGGTTTGAAACTTAGATGGTATTAAGTTTCTGTAAACTCTAAGGGTAGGGTCCAGATAACTGGGGAGCTTGTTTTTTTTGCGTTTGTCGTTCCTTACAGACTAAGTACTCAGTGTTTTTTTTTTAAAATTCGAATAACGGTACTTTAAACCCAGTAAGCTGTTTGAGTAAAGACAATTTTTTGACAGTCTCCACATTGCCCGACAAAATCAAAGCAAAATACAGCAAATATAAGTTTTGGAGACATTCGTGTAGTCTCGATGGAAACATTTTTATTTATCAACTATTCTTTTCCCAAATCATTCAATTTTAATTTATTTCCTCTAAATAATTGTAAACGTCAACATTTCTGCTTCAATTTATCTGTTCCAGACAATAAAATGCTTGCAAAATATTTTTATCGACTTTAGCCGATGTAGACTTTTGCTCAAACAGCGTACTCGGCTTTACTTATTAGCGGATGTTAATTTCGATAATTAAAATGAATCGAAATCCTTAGCAGAAACAACCCTTCTTCGCTTGAAATAAGAAAACTTGCTAGTGCACTGGTCCAATGTTAACGAAAAGAATGTGCTCAATCTTTTATTCAATGTTAGAGAAGTTACATTTGTACATTATACATATGTACAAATGTAAAAAAAGAGAAAACGTCAAGTAACGTGTCAGAGTGACCAAGGTAACAAGAATAGAAAATATTAAAGTAGTAGATTTTAATCGTAACCGGAGACTTAACAGCGGACTTGTGAAAATTGGCTATATCTCGGATATGGCTTACAATTTTTCGCTTCTTACCGATTTCGCCTAAATTTAAAATCTAAACAATTTACAAACGAACAACATATATGGAGCAAGTACTTACGACCCAGACGTGCCTTTTATTTGTTATTTTCCACAAGCGGTAGTTGGAATCACTTTTGTCGCTACAACGACTTGAACTAATGAACTCAAATATTTTCGTTCATAATTGCCTGAGCCGTCTTAAAAGGAGAATATTATAAAGACAGGGTTAACAGCGTTCTATACGTTAGATAGTTCATACACATATGAATAGGTTAAGTTAACTAACTTCCTGACCGTAAAGAATCTAATAACTATCATATTTTTATTTGCATTCTCATCATATAAATTGTAGCTGTTCACGCATGGGCACTAGAGTTCTTTATACCCTATTTCATAGGGCATATTAATATTGGTAGATACAATACACTGAGTTACAAAAAAGTGACACATCCCGAAAATATGCAATAACTGCAACAAAGCTCGATTTTTTTTAGTTTAGTTATTTATTTTAATAAAAGTAAGAAATACATATTAAAGCAAATATAAAACAGCGAAATATAAAACAAAATAAACAAAAAAAAAAAGAATATTTCATACACTACATTTAAATAAAATTCAATTTCGCCGGCGCTCCTTGGCTTTAATAGTGTGTATTACCTCCACGAACGTCAATGAAAGCGGAAATTCGTCTGTGCATACCTTGTATGCATTTCTTCAGTTAGATCATATGTATATTAAGCCACTGAGTGTTTCTGGAAGGGCAAATCGCAGCCAAATCCTTTATCCTAGCATGTCCCAAACGTTTTCGATGGGATTCATGTTGGGGCTCATTTTAGGTCAAGTTCCTTCATCAATTCCAACTTCTTGAAGGTACTCAGTGACGCACCTAGCAACGTGTGGTCTTGCATTATATACATCAACAAAAATGTTCTCCAATAAATGGTGCGAAAGGAACAACATATTCCTCAAGAATATTGTTAATGTAGGAATTTGAGTTTATCGAGCCTTCAACAATACAACAATCCGACGGAACCTCCACAGACATTTTCACGCTGTGCAACTGTAGCCGAAGAGTACTTCTCACCTTTTGTTCTCCATACTCTATAACGTCCATCTGGCGATCGCAAACAAAAACAATTCATCGTTAAAAAGAACTCGACTCCAATCGATTTCTGTCTAGTTTTTGTGGAATCGGGCGAATTCCAGTCAACGTTGCCTATGCTATACCAATAGTCTCGTTATAAGAGCAGGTCTTCTAGCTCTCAGGCCACTTTCGACTAACCGCCGCCTTATCGTTTGAGCATTTACGGCTGTGCCTCTAACGGTACGTAGCTTGATAGCTCAACTGCTGTTTGGCGACGATCTCGAAGACTTTAAACTACCAAATATCTCTTGCAGAAGTTGTTCTGGGGCGACCTGAGCCTTGAAGTAGGGTATAAGAGTTCGTTTCTCTATACTTTTTAATGGCTCTTCGTAGTATTGATTCCGGTTTTCCAATCGCATGAGCATACCAAAGCCAATGTCCTGGCTACTTCTTCACCCGTTATTTCCATTTTTTAGTAAACAAAATCACTAAAAACTAATAAAATCAAAACAAATCAATAGGAATAATCTTAAGAAAACTCTAACGGTATCATGACCGCCGAATTTTGTTTATTAAATTATGCGTGTAAAAACAGAATGCGATACGGTTTTTTTTTTAAATGTGATGCATGTATCAGAAGGAAAATGGAAAGACGTAATGCAAACAGGTAAACAACTAGACCACTGCAAAAAGATATCGGTATATTTCTAAAATGATAACAAAATACGGAAAAGTGTGACTGCGCTACTTTTTTTGTAGCTCAGTGTAGTTTGTAAGGTAGAAAAATAATAATACTAACATGTTCGTTTGTTAAACTTAAACTTTGAGAAAGGAATTTGAACTTTTGTACATATATAGCTTTCCCTTTGGTCCAATAATTTTACTAGAAACTCGAAAATATTACTGTAAGAAAATATATAGACGTTGACTTTCTCTACAATTCGTCCATACAATGTACAGAGCCACGCTCACTTTTTGGGGTTGTTTTCTTCGAAACAAATTGGTCAAATGCAAGTCGGGCCTCTTGTGGTTACTGATTTGTACCGTTATTTTAACTGTTTCCTAATTTTGCTTTATCGTTAATCCGTGGCAAAAGAGAAAGCTATGGTTTTATTTGAAGGGTCAGGTCGAACAAACACTTTTTGTTCCAAATCTATGCCTAACTCAAGAACTGCTTAATTAACAGATTTTGATGAAATTTGGGTTTTAAGTTATGTCAGACGTATCTTTCTGAAAATCATCAAAATCGGATAGAGACGGGGTAAGATATAGTGGGGTGACCTTTCCCATATTTTTCAAAAATTGCGCTAGAAGTTTTGCTATAATATTCCTCTTACCTCCCCATCAGTTTACATACTCTCAATTTTTTTTTCAATATTGATAGTTTCGAAGGTAGAGTGGTTGGAAATAATTTATTTTTGGATTCTTGGAAGTTTGGCTTTAATTTACTACATCAAATGATTAAATGATTTTTTTTTTTACTGGGGTACATAGTGGTTTACCATCTTTTATTTGTTTGCAAAATGTCAGCTCCCTGGCTCAAATAATTCAAAAATTACAAGCTTGTGACTGACACACGGACGGACTGACAGACAGAGAGATGCCTTGTTGCATCCGTTAACGATCTGTTTATACCATTCTGGTATGGAACACTAAAAACATATTTGTTATTACACTTTCGCGTTGAGTAGCTAAAAACGGTGATTTGCATATAGGCTGATTAGTCTTAAAGCTTATGTAAATGCAAATATTTGGCAAGAGATCTCGTCCAAATATGCGAGTTAGATTCAAGTTACCAGGCGGTGATTTACTTAGGTATCGACAACAACTTATCCTTGAGGGATATATGATAGATAAGTAAAAAGTTAGTACACAATTGCATTGAATCAAAAAAAAAGTTACAGCTTCTCTAAACAAGAAAAAAAAAAAAAAAAACAGAAATAAAGATCGAGTTTATTTTTTGTTTGCGATTTTCTCTAAATTTCTTCTAAAACTATTTTTTTTAATGATGCAGTTTTATTTCCTGGTGAATTTTTTAAACATACTCCATACAATGTACCTACTTCTGATCAACAGAATAATGCAATCATGGAATCGTAGTGTTGCTTGCCGGTTTTCACAATTGATTTAACTACAGTAGTATCTCGGTAATATGAACTAATCACGTCACGTTTTAGACCTTTTAGTATTTTGGATGGGTTCGCATTACTGAACAATTTTTTATATGTAAATATTGGACGATTTACAAGTATGTTAATGAATAGAATTGAATATAAAATTCATAGTAAGGGAATTCATTATAAAAAAACATGTTATGGAAATGTAACCTCTGCTCACAAGTATAAATAAAGTGCACGGCTGGATCTCATGTACTTGCACCTACATATGTATGCTATTTATTTGCACTTACATTTTAAATTTAAATATAATCCTTAAAAAGTTTCCTTTTTCTAAAAAAAAGAAAGCCTTAAAAATCAAACAATTTTTTTGACAATTTTTGGAAACTATGTACGCCATAAACTTTTATATGTGAAATATGGTATTGTTTACGTATAGCCAATTTTCAAAAACCCATTAAAGGAAGTACCTGCTACGCCATCTATTAGCATATGATCGCCGCAGCGTAAATACGAAAATTTTATTTAATTTTAGATTTACTATGCTTTGAATTGTAACCCTTCAGACCTCAGACATAAAGTTTTTAAAAAAAAAATTGTCCAATTGTTTAAGCTTCAGTCCAGCGCACATACATATGTATGTAAGTACAGATAGACAGATAGACCCACTTTTTTGAGTTTCTCTATTATAGGAATAATAGAAAAAGTTTGATCAAAATCTCGAGATCGAAAATTTTCAGGAAACCAATATTATTATATCAGGTTGGCAACTAAGTAATTGCCGATTTCACACATAGATGTCTTTGGCCATATTTTTTATTGGCTTCTGTCAATGATATACATTTTTCCTTTTGAAATTTGTTAGCTGTCAGTCTTACTTTGCTTTAAAAGCAAATTGCGCGTATTTTTGTGAAAAGGTATTAGTTTGGCGTCAGTTTTAATATGGAGTGCAAAAACGAGGAATTTCGTCATATTTTACTTTTTTATTTCCGTAAAAGAAAGAACGCAACGTGAGCTGCTAAAAAGTTACGTTATGTGTATGGTGAAGAAGCCTTAAAAGAAATACAGTGCCGGAATTGGTTTGACAAATTTCGTTCCGGAGATTTTTTACTGAAAGATGAACAACGATCAGGTCTATCAGATGAGCTTGATGATGATCAAATTAAAGCCATAATCGAGTCGGATCGTCATATAATTGTACGAGAGATAGCAGAAAAGATAAATGTGTCACATTGAGAAACATTTAAAACGTATGGAACTCGTTAAAAAGCTTGATATTTGGGTTCCACATGTTTTGAAAAAAAATAATTTAACGAAGCGCATTAACGCTTGCGATTTGTATCTTAGACGCAATGAATCCGACCCTTTTTTGAAACGAATCATCACTGGCGATGACACATGGGTTTTGTTGTTCTTGGTCCAGGCTTGATGAGCCAGCATAATCCACCTAGAAAGCTAATATATTAGAGTAATTATGCAAGGGTCCAATATTCTCCAATATTTTGATGCTTACAAACAGCAATTATTGATAAAACTTGTTCAAATTATTAACTCGAAATAACAAAAGAAAGAAAAAAGAAGAAAACGGACTAATATGGAAGGAAAATTCACATTACAGAGTGTCAAAAAATCGATGCCCTCCCATTTGATCTATTAACTTTAAAAAACAACTGTATATACTTCACTGATATACAGAACTTGGAAAACGACATACTTTATCACTTCTTTCTTAACAGACTGCAAATTGTTGTGAAAGTGGCTATCGAATATCCAGAACCTTTATCCTTCATCTTGCCGGGTAATGCGAATGCATAAATCATGTTTTCTGCATTTGTCATGATTCATAAATGTGACTTGAGGAGATGGCATGAAATGGGAGAAGGATGTTGGAATCTAACCACTTGGGTATTGTGGTATACACCCTTTTCGGAGTGATGTTTTGCTGTTTGCTGTGTTACTCTTGTATTGAGGGATCGTTTTCTATGTTTTGTGTTTCTTTTAGTGTGGCGCGCACTCCCATGTTGAGAAATTCCCAGACATAGAGACACTAAAAGGATTTTCGGAACAAGTGCTCTTACTCAAGGTTTACATTTTCCTATCAGGATGATGTTATGTCATATACTATGGAAATCTCTGTTTGCATACTGCATTTGACTCTGTTTGCTGTCTACTTAAGTCCACTTATGTCGGTATGCTGAAATAAGGGGTGTTTTCTTTGCCTCCATACTAGGTATCATGTACCTAGAGATTGAGGAAATGACAATGTAAATGCTACAAATTATCTCAAGCATACAGTAAAAACAGTGCCATTGGTTTGTTTTTGTTTGTAATAAAGATGTGGATATTGACTTTATACGAACTAATTGTTTACGTTTTGCTTACTTTTCAATTAAATTGAAAACATCATTTATGAAAGAAGATTCTTTTAAGAACCATAAAATAACATGTTTAAGAAATCAAGTTTTATTAATAAGAAAATAGTAATGGTACTAACGTGGAACAAGAGAATGTATATGCACTTCTTTAGCGTTCTGGTTAGGGGTTATTAGTAACCGACAGAAGAATAGGTTTCAGTTTTGGCCAAAAACACGAGCTTAAGCAAAATTTAGATTTTGGCCAAATAATTGTGTAACCTTCGGCCAATTGTTGATAGCCTTATAGAACGGGCTTGTGCTTATAAAGGTATGGAACTGGTCCCCCAGGTTGGAGGTTGTGCCACCGGGGTAACTGCCCGACGACAGAAAAAAAAAATGGTTACGAAGCAACAACAAGCCTCGGAAAAAGACGGTTTTACTGATGACGAACCATGCAAACGAAACAAGGACAACGAACTTTGGACCTGTACGTGGAATGATAGGTCCCTTAATAGACCACGTGCAACCGAACAATTAGCGGAGTCCCTAAATTACTACAAAGCAGATATCACCGCCATCGAAGAAGTGCGATGGAATGGGCCGGGCAAAAAAGGATTAAATCTATTACGGCGATTGTTACCGCAACAAAAGCACCGCCTGTTTGGATGTGAATTCATCGTTCAAGGCAGACTTAGTCAAGAAGTTTCAGATATGTGGACGAACGCCTCACGACAACTCGCATCAAGGCTAAATTCGCTAACATAAGCCTAATATGCACGCATGCACCAAAGACAGGTTCTAAGAGCTCTTGGACAAAATATACGAGTAGTGCCCTAGCTATGACATTCAAATTGACTTAGGTGATTTTAACGCAAAGCTAGGAAGAGAGGGCATCTTTGGTAGTACAGTCGGAAAGTTCAGCCTACACGGCACCACCTCCGATAATTGATTCAGGCTGATCGACTTTGCTGCGAGGGGAAATGTTGTCGTAACTAGTGCGCGGTTCCCGCATCTCGATATTCACAAGGGAACTTGGAGATCTCCTGATCAATCAACTGTCAACTAGACTGACCACATTGTGATCGACGCAAGGCACTCCTCCAGTATTATGGATGTCCGAACTTTCCGAGGAGCCAACATTGACTCGGACCACTACCTTGTTGTAGCCAAGGTACGGTTGCGGATATCCCGTCCACCGCCTAAACAAGGAAATACTGTAAGGAAGTTTGACGTCGGACTGCTACAATCGCAAGAGATCACCAAAACCTTTTCCGATCGAGTTTCCCTTAATTTCTTAAGAGGTCCTATACCGCCAGCATCGAGTATTGAAGACCAGTGGCAACATTGCCAAAAAGCCATCAGAGATGCCGGCTTTTATGTGCTGGGTTTCACTCCACCACCATAACGACACCCCTGGTTTGACGACGAGTGCCGGCAAGCTCATGCAGTTAAACAAGAGGCATACCAAATGGCGCTCCATAGAAGGACTAGAGCTGCTCGCGAGCTCTACGAGCAGAAATGTAGAGACGAACACTGGTTTCTCAGGAGGAAAAGAAGGAGCATCAGAAGCGCGCGATGGTGGAAATAGTGAGATGCAGGAATAAGGTTCGGTAGTTTTACCAAAGGGTAAAAAAAACTTGTCAAGGCTACAAAACCCGAACCGAAGCCTGCATGGACGATCAAGGGAACATCGTAGAAGAAACGCGGTCGATGGTGAGGATATCGAAGAACCATTTCTGGAGACTATATAATGGCGACGACGAATCGAATCCCACTGTCAGGCAAAGTGAACTATTCACCTGGACGACGTAGACCAACAATTCAGTCCATGCGATCTAGACGAAGTGAATATATCCATATCTAAACTGAAGTCAAACAAAGCTGCTGTAGCTGACGGCCTAGCTGCCGAACTGTTTAAAGCGGTGGGTAATGACTTGGTAAGGAGCATGCACCAACTCATCTGTAAAATATAGTCGGATGAAAGTATGCCCGATGAATGAAAACACAGTATTGTTTGCCCGATCCTCAAAAAAGGAGACCCTCTAAACTGTGCCAACTACAGAGGCATCAGTCTGCTTAACATCGCCTATAAGATTTTATCTGCCGTGTTGTGTGAACGCCTGAAGCCGTTCGTCAACAACCTGATCGGTCCATATGAATGTGTCTTTAGGCCAGGAAAGTCCACCATTGACCAAATATTCACACTCCAATTACTCCTATATGCCGACAATATTGACATAATCGTAAGAACGCAGCGTGATGTCAGTGACGCTTTCTTGAGTATTGAGGCGGAAGCGGCGAAGATGGGTTTAACGGCCAATAAGGGTAAGACCAAATATATGCTGTCAACAAGAAAGGACAACCAACATCGGCTTCTCGAGCAGAACTTCACCGTAAACAGATATACTCGCAACTTTCGGGTAGTTAGGGACTTTGTCTACCTAGGCTCCGCAGGCAACGGTAAGAGCACTCAGATAAAACGAAGAATAACTCTACTCTTGCCAACCGCTGCAAGGCAATTGGATAGCAAAGCCCTCTCTCGAACAACTAAAGTGACCCCTTATAAAACCCTAATCATCCCAGTCCTACTCTATGGCGCAGAGGTATGGACTTTATCAAAAGTGGATGAGGTTGCTCTTGGCTGTTTTGAGAGGAAAATTCTTCGGGTGATCGTTGAGGCTCTTTTTATTAATTCTTCTTTCTTTACATTTGTTTAAATAAGAGATCTGAGAAAGTCAATTGTATGATTGGTACTTGGAAAAGTAGAATTATAGACAGTGGCTATATATAGTGCTAATAAAAAGATTTTCTTAATCTAAAATCAGTACGAGCTGTTTAACTGTCAAGCTTTGGTTTCAAGGTTTTTTTTTTTTAAAGAACTATTTTCCATAACATAGAATTATTGGAAAGGACTCTTGGAGGCATGCTATCCACCAAATTTAAATACTCTGTCTCAATTTCTTCGTACCGTGCACTTCAAGCCTTCCAAAGACATTGAAATATTTATGTTTCCTTATTCGCTTTACAATAAAAATATTTTTATATAATCACATTTTCTTTTTGGTTCGCAAATACAAAATATTATCTAATTTATCCAATTTGCCCACAAGTAATTCCCGCTTAATAACCAATATTTTGAACCACGTCTATAGTGCCTTGTTTTCCCTGACTCCTAAATTGGCGACCCATATTTCTTGCGGTTTGTTATTCGTTTGTTTACCTTCTCATTTACCTTACTATTGTCGTGTCTTGCGGAATCACTAACTACTCAAACGTTGATAACAATGCTGACTGGGTTGCTTTTAAGAGCATCTGTGGCAAGTCATTCAATGCCATTCTGTCATTCTAAATAAAAGAAATTCGGTATTCATCAAAGAGTTTTCTGACAACCTCCTTTTTGTACTGAATGCAAGAACATTTCAAAAAAGTCTCTGTAAAAAGATCACGGACAAAATCTCTAATTTAGAAAGTAGTGTTAGATGTGTTGACAATCTATACCGAACATAACCCGAATACCCACTACAACACATCAATTTTGTCTGAATTATTAGAAACCAAAGTCGACTCACTTTCACCTCCACCTCTTCGTCTAATGCGGGCTGTTCAGTCTACTAAATCTACCGCTGCGCTTGGAATCCAAGAATCCGAAACCGTTTTAACGTCGACTCCTCCTGTCCCCGCCCCTCTCAAACTCATCAAACAATTTAACTGGCGGCATAGGCTGGATAAACTAAGCTCAGAAAAACATCAGGTTACCACCCTCCACATCAAAGGCGCCCTTCGTAACGCTGATTTTCCTTTGATCACTAAATTCTTCGAAAAGAAATTTGGTGTCACCATTAGCCAATGCAAAATGCCTTTTTCTACAAAGCAATCGAAACTTCAAATTCGACCTCCCGTCTAAATATAAATGGTTATTCAGAAATCCTACCGGTGCTAATTCCAACCTTGGTAAGATGCGTATCTGTAAATGGACAGACAAACTTACAATGAAACAGGATACAACTAATCTTAGTTTTAAACCTAGTTGTAGAAATAAGTTATCAAGACCCGTTTCCAACTCCCATTCTAAATCTGACTCTAATTGGAGCCTCAAAACAAGCATATTCCCCAATTTTGACCATTCCACAAGAACTAGTTCCGCATTTCTTTCAAATTAACCCCGTCCCCCACACTGTCTCCTCTCAATCATCAACGCCATCAAGACATGTCTCCACTAGTAACTCTTTCCCTAATTTCCATCTTAAAACTGGTATTAAGCACCCTAATTTCATTCGGTCCCATATTCTAAACCCCACATCTAATGTCTTGTCCATTCAATCATCCAACTCCACTTCTAGCACACAACCACAATCTCTACCTCCTCTACCCCCATTCTTGACCCCCATTTACCTCCTACAGTCAAACTAACGCACCAAATCATTGACTCCACTGAATGTCGCTATGCACTTTCTAGGCTTAGAGAAAAAGAAATATACGAGAATATACGACTCTTTCTTGCTTATATCCATAATAAATCTGACTCAGTTTGCTATGAGAGTAAAATCAAAACAAACGTCATGGTTTCCATTCAGACCTCCCCACCGACCCTATCAACCTCAGGAATCTTTATATCAGGTATCGTGAGATTTTCAATATGTCTCCTTAAAAAGTGGTGGACGACTTTATTGCTTTTGGTAATTACGAGTATGTATACTCTAAAAGAGTCCCACACCTGCAATCTTCAACTAACTCTGCCAGTACTTAAACTACCCTCCCATACCTGAATTTATTCCCAAGTCCGTGGTTGTTATACACGTATGATCTTAGTTGTCTTATTTTGCAAGATATTGAGATATTCACATGCCTAGATATTGACTCATTCCCAAGATTTCCGGAATTGATACAAATTTGTCCATCAGACTTTCGAAATGAATTTAGCTTGGCTGTATTATCTCTTTGAACGACTTTATACAGCCTGGCCGTTTCTTTCATTTCCATCATTCAAGTCTCCGCAAAATTTCCTATAAGACTAAATTTGGCTTTTCTCACTTCCACCTTATATTCTTTCTGCACAGGCTGGAAGGAAGTCTAGTCATCCTTTTTTCGAGTGCTCTATTCTCCTGCAACCTGATCCCATGCTCGAAGTGATTTTCGATAAAATTAGTGATGTCGGCGACGAATTAACCGTGGTACGGTCGACTTTTTCTGACATTGAGGATAGCATTGGAACAATATGCGGCAAAATTGATCAAGTATCAAACCATAATCAGCATCACCCAATTGTTCAGTACAACACGTCAATCTTGGCTGAACTATTAGATACCGAAGTGGATCTGCCCTCATCTCCACCTTCCTGTCTCCAACGGATGGTTCAAACAGATAACTACATCGCAAGCGTTACAACTCACGAATCTGAAGTCACGGTAACGTTGTCTCTTCCCGCTGTCGCCCCACGTAAACTCATCAAACAGTTTGGCACTACATGGACACCTTCTGAGTGGCAGCGCAGATTGGATAAGCTAAGGTTGGAGAACTAGATGCTCACTACCTTCCTCATCAAAGGCGCCCCTCACTACGCGGATGTCCCATGGATTACACAATTTTTCAAAAAGAGATTTGGTATTACCATCAACCAATGCCAACGCTCCTGCCATCCAGCTACAAGAGTAATCGAAATTTCAAATTCGACTTACCGTCTCGATACGAATTGATATTTTAAAGCTCTACTGGTACTGACTTCAAGCTTGGTAAGATGCGCATCAGCAAATCGACCGATAAACTCTGCATTAATGATAAGACTGTAAATAAATCTAAGATTAGTAACAAGCATCCAAAACCTGTTTCCAACTCCCGACACAAATCTGACACTAACTGGTTCCTAAAAACTGAATTATTCCCCAAATTTATTCCCCGTACCATACCTAAACAAACGTCTTCTTTTTCTTCTTTAAATGCACTTAATGTAGCCGCGACACCGAAGCCCACACACAAGCGAGTTTCGCTTAAATTAAACCCAACTTCTCACACTGGCTTCTCTCAACCGCTACAACCCTCCGCGCCACCTGCTCTCACCACAAATTTCAATCTCACAACTGAAGCTAAATACCCTAACTCTATAAGCCCTCATACTCTGAACCCCACATCTAATGTCTCATCTAATACACCTTTCTCTTCAATCTCTTCCTGCATCGCTCCCAGTCTTGATCCGGTTTTACCGCCTCTAGTTAAACTAACACAGCAAACCATTGACACCACAGAATGTCGTTATGCACTCTTCAGGCTAAAAGAAAAAAGGTTTAGAGAATATACGTGTCTTTCTCGCGTATCTTCATGACAAATCTGACTCAGTTTGCTATGAGGGTAAAACCAAAACAAGCGTCATGGTTTCCATTCAGCAGGAAGGCCTCCCCATTGAACTAGACAGTCTCAAGAAAATCTATATCAAGTTCCACGAGATTTTTAATTTGTCTCCTCAAAAAGTAGCGGATGACCTTGCTGGTTTTGGTAACTACGTACACTCTAAAAGGACGCAACATCTCCAACGGAGCCGAAGTGACCACAACAAATTTGTTCGTTCATAAAAAGCCACTATCATCAGCACTTCAACCACCTTCCCCTTCGTCTCTACACAACAATCTTCCTCTTACATTTTACTACCAGAACGTAAGAGGCCTAAGCTCGAAAACCCAAGCTATTTTGCGCCAATCCCATGCTCTCCCTTTCGATATCTATGCTCTGACTGAAACCAATCTGATCCCCGACATAAAGAGTCAAGAATTATTCCCCCCTACTTTTAATGTTTTTCGAGACGACGACCCTACCCAACCCTTGGTAGACTCTCCCTCTCGAGGTGTGCTACTGGCCATTCATAATGACCTTGACTCTTCTCTCATTGCCATTTCTTCCTCTTCTAAGGTCGACTTTATTACAATAAAAATAACTTTTCCACACCGATCCCTGTACGTTATGTGTTGTTACATTCTACCAAATCAATCTATCGAATCTTGCCAACTTGCTATAGACGCGATTGATCAAATAATCGACCTATCTGATTCCCTCGATGACATCCTCATTTTTGGCGACTTTAATCTACCTCTGCTGCAGTGGAGTCCTTCCGATGATGAATCCTTTTTCATCGCTTCAAATGCCAACTCCACTAAGGAATGTCTCTTCATAGATCGGCTAACTGATTCAAGTCTATGTCAAGTTAGTAATATCTTAAATTACATGGGAAAGCAATTAGACCTTATATTCACAACTGATCCCGTTAACTCCTCAGTCTCGCTTTGTCCCCTAACTCTGTCAACTATTGATAACTTTCATCCTCCCCTTCTTCTTTCACTTTTCCTCAATTCTCCACTTCAATCTACACCTCCTGCATTTCACACTTCTTACGACTTTCATAAAGCTAATTTCCGCAAAATAAATGCCTATCTGAGTAGATGTTCCTTTGATTTTGTTAACTTATCCTTAAACGAAGCCCTCACAATTTTTTACAGAGAAATGTTTAATTCCATTTCTCTTTATGTCCCCTTTTCTCGTCATAAAACTTCATCTTCATCCCCCCCTTGGTATAATCGCAAACTTCGCGCCTTACGTAACAAGAGAAACAAGTTATGGGCAGCATTCCTTCGTACCAATTCTGTTTTCGACTATTCCAACTATCTCGGTTCCTACCTTCAATTCAATCATCTTTATAACTCTCTTTACCAGCGGCACCTAATTAACGCGAAAGCAAATCTTATAAACTTAAATCTTATTTTTTCAATTCGTCAACTATAAAAAAAAATCTGACGGTTACCCTCCGTCCCTCTCTTTTGAAAACATATCTTCAACTAATCCGCAAACCATTGCCAACTTGTTTGCCACCTATTTTAAACAATCCTTCGCCGACAACTCTTTTGAACCAGACCCCTCTTACTTCACTCACCTTCTTAACTTCTCCGTTGGCCCCTTTCTGTCCCTGCCTTTTGATCCTGCTGTAATTGAAAATAAACTACAAAATCTTAATGATGAATTCTCACCCGGCCCAGATGGTCCCCCTGCCATTTTTCTTAAAAAATGCTCTTCCATTCTCTCCCTCCCCCTCTCTCACCTCTTCCGTTTGTCTCTATCACTAGGAGAATTCCCTCAGATTTGGAAGACCTCTTTCATAACCCCCATTCACAAAAAGGGATCAAAGAACGAGGTAAAAAACTATCGCCCCATTGCTAAACTTTCTCATCTACCCAAACTTTTCGAAAGTATTTTATACGAAGCCTTAAGCTTTCAGTGCAAGTCTCTTATCTCTCCCACCCAACACGGCTTTCTGAAAGGTAGATCAACTACCACTAACTTAGTCGAATTTGTGTCCTTCGCCCTGTCTGCCTTAGAGAATGGCAAAGAAGTCGACGTTATTCCAACTTATTTTAGTAAGGCTTTTGATAAGATAACTCATAACTTAATCCTCTTCAAATTGTCTGCCCTCGGTTTCGAACCCATATTGTTAAAATGGATATCTTCTTACCTGGAAAACCGTTCTTACAGAGTTCGCTTCAGATCAATCTTATCGACTCCCTTCTTGGCCACCTCTGGTGTTCCGCAAGGCAGCCATCTAGGTCCCCTTCTCTTCATTCTAACCATAAACGATGTCGAGAGGGTTATTAAACACTCTTCCCTCTCTCTGTACGCTGATGATACCATATTTTTTAAAGCCATCTCTTCACCAGATTACTACTGTCTCCTTCAACAAGACTTTGATAGTTTTTCGAACTTGTGCCTACAAAATCGCTTAGAGCTCAATATCGCCAAATGCCAATCCATTACCTTATCACGTAAGCACCACGTGTCCTCCGCCCACCTTTACCTTCTCCATATCCATCGTTCAATCTCTCCGCGATCTAGGTATATTGTACGATGGGGAACTAAATTTCCGTTACATATTGATGAGATAATTCGAAAAGCTTCGAGGTCTTTCTTGGAACGATCCATTTACCTTGCCTCCCTATCAAGACCGCCTCAACCTCATCAACCTGAGTACTCCAGAGAAACGCAGAGATGTTGCAGACATTCTTTTCATTCATCGACTTCCTTCAGGCTCTCTCGATTGCGTATCTCTTTATAATTCAATTTTCTTCAATACCAACCCACGAAATTTACGATGCCCTCGTCTTTTCTAACTACCGTCCACCGCGGGGAGGCTTTCGCCCCCACCAAAATTAGATTAAATTATTCAAAAGTTACCTGACAATTTTCTGCGCTTCAGAAGTTCAACCAGGGATAATTTGTACTTCTTCTGCTCGTCCTGATCCCACATATGTACATTCTCATAGGTCTCAATCAAAGTTCGACTCAATTTTACAGCTTTTCTTTTGATCGAGTCTATGGTCCTGATATGTGAGATACTTTTTGATCAAGTAGCTCTTGATACATCTTCCTGTTAGAAAGAGTTAGATCAACCATTTCCTGTCTTCTGCTCGTGACAAAAGTCGGCTTGTTACCAACATCATTAATGGCAAGGTCAGATAACAGAATGAATTTCAGCAATTTCTCATCCCTGCGACCTCAAATGGTGTGCTGCGGAATACCGCTAATAACACATTGCAACAAAAATTTGTTTATGTTAATTCTTTTTTAGATTCCGCTTCCTTAATGATAGCACACTTTAAGTATTCAATGGCATCGCAAATTGTATGTGCGGAGATGCAAGTATAGCAAACGTACCTTCTGATCAAAAAGTACCCGGAAATCTTCAGTAAAACGAAAACGGTTCATTTATTCATCGATATTCATTTGATTCCCTTCAAAGTAATCTCCATTGGAAGCAATACACATATTCCATCGCTTCCTCCAATCTTCAAAAGACTTTTTATAGGCCGATTTTGAAATCACCTTCAGCTCCTTCTGCGAATTCTCCTTTATCGTCTCAAAATGCTTTCCGCGAAGTGGTAACTTGAGTCGTGGTAATAGGAAAAAGTCACAAGGAGCCATGTCAGGCTTGCGGTTGGTATGAACATTTTTTTTGATCAAATAGTCTAGTACAAGATGAGAGTGTGAGCCGGTGCGTTGTCGTGGTGAAGAAACCAGTTGTAACTCCACAATTCTGGCCTCTTGCGACGAACATTTTCCCTCAAATACTCCTTATTTGCTGTCAGGCCTGGCGGAAGAAATTCGGAGTGGACCACACCACGGCAATCAAAGAAAACGGTCAACAAAGCCTTGATTTTGGATTGACTCTCGACTCTGTCGTGGTTTTTTTGGGTTTGGCTCGTCTGAGAAGCGCCATTGATTGTTGGTTAGTTTCGATGTCATATTTATAGACCCATGTCTTGTCACCGATAATGATGTCGTCGATAACATTTTGGCCCAAAGAAAGCATTTCTTTAGCGACAAATTCAGCAAATTCGCAGAACACAACAAACACTGACTTGTTTACAAAGCTATCACCCACAAACTCCCGACAAATGGTGTTTGAACAGATATTTGAGCACCAGATAGCAGATGTACTAACCTAAAAAAAAGCTTTTTGACAATATCTCAAGAGTGGTTTGTTTGAATGCGATCATGTACGTGATTGCTATTTTTGTGTAGTGTAGATTTCTAACTCCAAAAAAACAAGAAATCGACGCTGCATTGTATATCCAAATCTTCAATCATCAAGTACTTCAGTTCCACACTCCGACTTCTTTACCACCTAAAGAAGATTTATCGAATGAGAGTGAGAGTGCGAGCGAATATGGAAGCCGTCCTCAGAAAGTTATCTTATCCGAGTCTGACGAAGAAACCAAACAACCACACTTCCCAAAGAGAAATTAAATGATTTCATCCAAGATTTAGGATTTAAAAATCCTAATGCAGAGCTTTTTTTTACATCAAAGCTAAAAGAATGGAACTTTCTGGACAAAAGCTGTAGAATCACGAGTGCTAGAAAACGACACAAAAGATTCTCAAAATACTTTTCTATAAAAGATGATTTGTGCTTCTGCAATGACATTGACAGTTTGTTTCTAGAAATAGGCATCGACCATGAACCAATTGAATAGCGTCTTTTTATTGACAGTTCTTCTCGTAGTCTGAAACGCGTTCTTTTGCATAACGGGAATCAATTACCGTCAATATCAATTGGATATTCAGTTCATGTAAGAGAAACTTACGACAATGTTCAATTCCTTTTAGACATGATAAAATTATAAAGTACAAGAAGTATCAATGCTTGATTTGCGGCGATTTTAAGATGATTGGATTCTTCAAGGAGGGTATAGGAAACATTCCTGTTTCATTTGTTATGGAATAGCCGTGCTGATACTGAACACTATTTTATAGGGTGACCAGATTTTTTTTTTTTTTTTTTTTTATAATTCGCGCGCGCCAAAAGGATTATGAATACCTTTATACTGTTGCAGGGCACGGGCTTTTAAGGACAAGGGGAAGAGGAACAGAGGAGAAGCCTATGCACGTTGGCTTTAAATGTTTGAAGGTTGTAGTGATGGGGAAATACAGAGCTTGGTAGATCATTCCACATTCGTGTCGTTCGGCTTATAAACGAATCCCTATATTTAACAGTACGACCGAAGTTAGGCTTTAGGGAAAACTGATGTGCATTCGAAGCATGTCGCGTATTGCGGGTGAAATTTTGAAGGGGAGGAATGCAACTGGCTATTTCGCTGGAGCATTTTTTGTAGAAAAAACGATAAAACAGGGAGAGACAGGAGACATTTCTCCGATGTTCTAATGAATGAATGGAATTCACAATGTCTCTATCACCTATGAGTTTTAACGCGCGATTTTGTACCCTATCAAGAATGTGCAGAACGGTCTTGGGTGCACCAGACCAGATATGGGCGTTATATTCCAGCTTAGGGCGGATGAATGCCTTATAAATTGAGGCCAGATCAGACGGGGTAAAATATTTCTTGCACCGTTTAAGGAATCCTAGACATTTTGCAGCATTTTTGGCGACCTCGAATATGTGATCATTCCATCGAAGATGGTTATTAATACACATACCGAGAATGGCAAGTCTTTCGGTTTCAATGATGCAAGTACCATCCATGGATAATGGTTGAGGGTTTTGGTTTCGCTTGAGAGACAGAAGACAGCATTGTGTTTTGGAAGCATTAAATTCCACGCGGTTGGTTGAACCCCATTTAATTATGCTGTCCAGGTCGGAATTTAATGTGTTTAACATACGTTGCCGTTCCCCTTCTACGGCCGAAGAGCAAGGACGTGAGTTAGGGAACGAATATGAAAAACTGAGGGTACTGTCATCAGCGAAGGAATGGATTGGATTAGAAGTTGCAGACAAGAGATCATTTATAAAAATGAGAAAGAGAGTCGGAGACAAAACAGAGCCTTGGGGAACACCAGCATTTATTTGGTGAATTACAGACTTGAAGCCGTCCAAAACAACTTGTATTGAACGCCCCGAAAGGTAATTTCTAATCCATTGAAGAAGAGACTCATCGATGCCATATGCACGCATTTTCGACAAAAGAGCCTGATGCCAAACTCTGTCAAATGCCTTTGAAATATCAAGCGCAACCATCTTGGTTTCGCCGAAGTGATGGAGAGATTGGTTCCACTTCTCGGTGAGATATGCCATCAAATCACCAGTGGACCTGTTGCTACGAAAACCATACTGCCGGTCATTAAGGAGTTTTCGTGAATCGAGATATTTCATAAGCTGACGATTTATCAGCGTTTCCATGACCTTGGAAAGAAGGGACGTAAGTGCAATGGGTCGGTAATTGGACGGGGAGGAAGATTCGCCTTTTTTGGGGACGGGCTGGACAAATGCTGTTTTCCATCTACTCGGAAAGAGCCCTGAAAAGTAGGATAGACAGAAAAGCTTACGCAGAGGTTTTGCCAGCGTAGAAGAACACCTCTTCAGAACTATGGGGGAGATACCATCTGGACCAGCGGATTTGTGTATGTTAAGACCTTTGAGTACTCCTGCAACTGTACGAGTGCGAAAGTGGACTTGTCCCATGGATAATTTGACGCTCTCAAATACAGGTGGAGACGAAGCATTATCTGGCAGTGTTGAGTTCGCTGCAAAGTGAGCAGCAAGCAGATTAGCTTTGTCTAAGGAGCTGACAGCTGGAATGTCATTGTAAATGAGCGTGGGGATGGCAGACGAGGCAGAATTTTTAATATTTTTGACGAATGACCAAAAATTTTTACTACCTTTGGGACATTGTAGGATTTTTTGCCTCAATTTTTGGTCATGTAAGAATTTTACACGTCGAATGTGGGCATTGCAGTCTTTTCTGGCTTGTTTAAACTTCATTCGGTTTTCCTCAGATTTGTTGGCTTTATAAGACCGAAAACTTACTTCTTTTAACCTGATGGCCTCTTTACAGCTCTGGTCAAACCACGAGTTTTCCTTAGGTTTAATGCTCTTTATTCTGTTAGGAATAAAGTCATTCATACCTAAGAGGATAGTGTTAGTGATCATATCAGCAGCGGCATCCACGTCGCTATCGAGGAAGCATAGCGACCAGTTAAAACTCCTAAAGAAGCTATTGAGGCCGCTCCAGTTGGCTTTCTCGTATTGCCATACTTTTCTTTTAGGAGTTTTTTCTTTAACTGTGTGGTCAGAGTACGAGAATTTAGCTGATACGATAGGAAAATAAATTTAAATAAAATAACAACGGTGTGAGAAATCAAATTAATTCTGACTTTATTTTGAAGCCACATTCATGCCATTATGTAAGAAATATCACATCATTTAAAAGGCCACCTCGGCTTCACTGGCAGTGCTTCAATCGGTCGGTCCCATTTTTGATGACTCGGTCCAATATGTGCGGCGTTATTCCGGCAATAGCGTCTCGAATGTTGGCTTCGAGCTCATCCAAAGTGGCTTGTTAGCGTAGACTAAGAACTTGACGTTGCCCCAGAGAAAATAATCGAGGGGTGTCAAGTCGCATGATCGCCGCGGCTAGTTGACGAACGCTCGCCGTGAGGTGACCCAGTCGTCAAATTTCTCCTTCACCTCTTCGAGCGTTGCGTCGCTTGTATGGCATGTAGCGCCGTCTTGTTGGAACTACAGCTCGGATATGTCGATGTTGTCGAGCTTTGGCCATAGAAAGTCGGTTAACATCGCTCTATACCGAGGACCGCGGACAGTAACGGTGTCTCCTTCCTCATTTCGAAAGAAATAAGGTCCGATGATGCCGCCACAAACCAAACAGTCAATCTTTGTGGATGCATTGATGCTTGGTCGAACAATTGAGGATTGTGGTCGCTCCAATTACAGCTTGTTGACATAGCCGCTGAGCCAAAAATGGGCCTCGCCCGAAAGGATGATTTTTTGGCCAAAATCCGGATCTCCGGCCAACATTTCCAGTGGCCAATTAGCAAACTCACGGCATTGTCTATGGTCGTTCGGCTTCAATTCTTGCATTAGCACAATCTTATATGGATGTAGGCCCAAATCCAACCACAAAATAAGGCTGGTTGACTCTTTGGGGATGCCCAATTCAGCTGATCGGCACCGAATCGACATTTCTGTGTCTTCTTCGATACTGCCCGCTACGGCGGCTATGTTTTCTTCACTTCGGGCCGACCTCTATCTGGTTGGTGGCTCAAGGTCCAAAAGAGTGTACACACGCTCAAACTTTTGCACAGTGCGACGAATTGCCTGCGCACTGAAGCCATGATAACGACCGACCTCACGACGAAATTCACGTTGCGTATTTACAACAGAGTCGGAATTTCGATAATATTTTTTTATAATTTCCACAGGTTCCGGAAGTGTCAAACGATGCACCATAAAATGGCAAACCTTACTGAATATTTTGGTAGTTGGATTTCCTTGGTATCTTTGACGGCTGCTGAAACATAACAATTGGAAAAACTATCATCGCTAACTAGTAAAAACATGACCGCTACGAGAACCCTTTATACCTGGTGTAAAAAACTTGAAGTACCAACCATTGGTAGATTCAGGCAAATTGCTTATTCCTCCGCTTCGTATCAAACAATTTGTAAAAGCACCAGGCAAAAATATAAATACTTATAAATACCTTTCGTGCTTTTTTCTAAGCTTTCGAAAGCGAAATTTGAAGGTACGCACCATGTTAAGTCAAATAATTTTGAAGCAAAAATGTTACCTGATGAACGTAATTTTTGGACAGCGTTCAGGGAATTTAAAGAAGACTTTCTAGTAAACACAAAAAACGAAATTTAAGTACAACTGGTTGAAAATTTTGACTTGTGAAATTTAAAATATTAGGATGCAGGATGTCGTTGAAAATACATGTTCTTCATTCACATTTAGATTTTTTTTTTTTAGTGAAAACATGGAAAGTATTAGTGAAGATTATGGTGATAGATTTCACCAAGATATTGCTACAATGGATAGGCTGTACCAGGGCAAATGGGATGCTAATAGTAGGGCCTAATAAAAGACAATCCTACAAAAAACAAGAAAATCTCTTCACTTCTGAACATTTATAGAACTGCTTCTTTTTTTTTCCTTATTGATAAAGAATAGCCTTTTTGAAAATTGAATTAATGTCTTGAATTTACTTTTCTTTTAATTTTTTTTATTGTGTATAAAAATGTCAAATTTTTAATTAAATTCTAAAGCAAAAGCTAACACTTAAGAAGATATATTGGATTTTTTCAAAATCTGTTACACTGTGTAATCAGCCCTAAATTGTTAGATTCAGCGCATCTTATAACTTCTATCATTTCGCTCGATGGAGGAGGACTGATAGGGTCCTTCACTACGATAAGATACTTTAGTCGGCTCATGGCCGTTCAGTGCCTTCAAAATGAAACCACAGATATATTTATAGATATAGGAGTATCAGCCAAAGTCGACTATTTATCGAGCCTTTTCCAGCCGGCAGGTAAAACTAGAAGGATTAGTCGTTCTCACTGTCAAATCTTCGACCGATTCCTGATTGCTGATAGAATCCGGTCGATGCACTTCGTCAGTAGTATACTAAGATTCCCAGTGGACAGTTGATCATCTAAGGTATCCGGTAAAGCATCCACGGCATCAGCATCCTTCAATATGAGGCTCTTCATTGACCTAGTCAATGTGCCATTGGAAGACTACCCATCTATGTAACTCAAAATCCAACTCATTAAAGTTAGCTGCTTTTGGTTTCGCCATTTTAATCAAGTTAACTTATAGCAATTGCAAATGTAAGACTGATAAAAATGCTGGTACATATATATATAAACACCTCAACAATAAAAAAAAACAAATTTAGATCCGCTGAACGCTGAATTTAGATCGGCTGAAACGCAAATATTTTTTGAAGCTGTCATTTGTTGTTGTATTTTTTTATGTATTTTACGTTTCAAATGTTTTTTATGTTTTCTACATGTTATTTAGCTTTTTTTTCACCATTTTTTAAGTACAAAATGTTTTTTTTTTTAACACTACACAAGCGTCAAGGCAAGACAAGATCAAGCCATATAAAAAGCAAAGTAGAGTCCCACCAATAAATTCTTAACAAAAGTATTGACTGTATAAATAGCAAGTACAACTATGTACATATGTATATCAAAGGTTCATTTCTTACAATAGACTCGTGCCAAATAAACCGTCTGCCACTGGCACTTATCCAGATGAAAATTCGCGAATGTTCCCCAAACTCTTCATATTTTCCGACTAGATTGTCATCAATGATTTAGGACGTAATTTTCTGTTTTAATTGCAATATTTTCTCAGAACTTAGTTCACATAAATTTCCGATACTACAAGTTTTAATTAAGAATATTCTTTCCTAAATAAATTACCCAAACCTTACATAACGGTACACGTATCCTGCAGACTGCTCATTGTAGAGAATGTGTTGCCTCCAGCAAAAGATTCGGGCGCAGTTGAAAATTCTGTTGTTTCGCTTGAATGTCATGATTCTATGGCATTGTGGTCACATCCTATAATAATATCCAATGGCCACAAAAATAAAACCATTTTCCACCGAAAATTGCCATCCTTACGCCCAACCAATTGCTCACATACACAGGCTTTATGCGGAAACTACGTGTCAAATGCTGTTCTTTTTTTACAAGAAAACTGTAGGGCGGCGGAATGTTATAAACTCCAACTCCGACAACAATTTTCGTGTCCGGATATTGCTCTTTAACGGAAACGGCGAAAAATTGAGAGGACATTTGGCTAAAAATAGATAGGTAACTAAACGTTATGGAGGCAAAGTGATTGCAATAAAAGGACAAGCATTGCTGGTCCGCCCACTCTCAGAAAACACATGTTCTTGATCTTTTTGTTCTTTGAAGTTGAATGCTTAAAGGTTGTTTCCTCACAATCTTTACTGTCTGCAATTTTCATTCTCCCAACGAAAGGACGAAATGTGAAGTAGAAAAAAAAAATGTTCTTTTGGAGTGGAAAATTGTCATACGTTATCCAAAGGTCCAATGCATACTACAAACTCAAAACCTGTGAGATGGGGGCAACAAATATAAAAAAAAAGTAAAAAATGAAAAGAGAAAAATGATATAAATACCCTGGTAGAGCATGCACAATCAGAACATATTGAAGACGTACACAACGGGCGACGGTATGGAGGGGGGATGTTGGAGCAGACTAAAGGGAGGTAAATAGGATTCAAGAGCTGATAAAACCTGGCAGACTTCCAGAAGCCATTTTTGCGGTAAACACTGTGAAACATATTGCCAGATATTTTATTGGAAAAATAAAAAAAAAAATTTTTTTTGCTGTTGTTTTGTTTTGTTTTTTTTTTTTTGAATTTCAATTGAATTAGGGTTGTCTTGTGTTATCCTTTTTCGATGTCTTTTACCCTTCATAGTGCTTGAAAAAGTTACATTTGTTGTAGGGACCTTTAGTGTACGATATGAATGCACAGCACAAGGTAGACGAAAATTCAATTTGCCTCTATCGACTCAGTTGACGAGAAACAACATAAAACACATTTGAAATTTGAATATTGTCTGAAGAGCTTTGAAAGGGTTATAAACTGATATGGTTAAAACATAACACAAACGTAACGACATATGCTTAAGGTTAATATAAAATGTACGCAAAAGGAAACACTAGTGGATTTCTAAAATATATGCTATAGTAAGGATCTTCAGGGGGTCTGCATCCAAAGAGAGATACTGAATTTAAGCCAATATGCGATATATTGACAGATAGTGCCCTTCCCACCATTCGTTCACGTCAACTGATCTGGTAAAATCCATTGGACTTCAGTTGAAGATGGACTCCATAAGAATAATTTATAGGTACCTAGTCTAGTCGTAAATATTGATAAAATTTGTATTGCAACCATTTTAAAAAAAGTATTAGTTTTATTCTTCTTTGTCGCGGAAAAGATTTTTGTTTTTAGTCGTTTACAATCAAGGAATGGGTGACATCGAAAATCGTGTCGTTGTGATCGGGTTATACAAGTGTAATATGGCAAAAGATGATACCTTTCGGACCTTGCGACCGCTTGGAATCACTCGCTTTTTTGTTTGTTCACACACTAGACACCTGCTAACAGTCGCATTGAAGCAAAAACGTAAGCAAAAATCAAAAGCTCTCTGAAGGCGGTACGCTAAAAATGCTTACAGACAAAATCTGTTCACCGACAAGAAAATTTTTACCGTCGAAGAAACTTTTAATAAACAAAATGATCAAGTGTATGCTCGGACATCAAAAGAAGCTTCAGAACTTATTCCAAGGGTTGAAAGAGGCCACCACCCCGCAACTGTAATGGCATGGTGGGGAGCGAGCTACTATGGCATAACCAAGTCAAGACTTCGGCGAAAGTTTACCAAACCACTGTTTTGGAAGACGTCGTTAAGCCCCTAAGCCGAAAAATGTTCGCAAACAACATTCCAACAAGATTCTGCTCCAGCCCACAAGACTAAAACCACTCAAGAGTGGCTAAAAAAAATGTACCCGACTTCCGGGTACCTCAATCCTTTGGATTACAAGTTGTAGTCGGCTTTAGAGGGAATAGCCTGCTCTACTCATCACCGATATATTGAATCTTTGAAGTGAGCCCTTGTCCGCGCTGTCAACCACTTTCCGATGAATGAGGTCCGTAATTCGATTCATGATTGGCCAGTGCGTCTCAGGTCGTCTTTCCAATGAAGTCTTCCATAACTTGTAGCTAGGAATTTGACAAATAAAAAGCATACATTTGATTTTAAAAATATCAGCGCATTTTCATTTGGCATAAGTTTTTCTTTGCATCGGTATTTGTGCCTAGAGTAGGTACATACATTCCATTGACAAACACAGAAGCATCCATCTACCAATGAACAAACACTTCTGTTAGAATATGAGGTAAAGAAAAAAAACGCGACAACACCCCGCGGGGCCTGCTGGAAGTTAAGTAACGCGTTACTGAATCTGACATCATATATGCATGTGCAGGCCCGAATTACCCACCGCATCAATTAACAAGCAATAAGACACTGAAAGTTGCCGGCATGATTTTACAGCACTTCGAGCATCGCAATTAGGCATTATTCCATTAGTCATCGAGCACTTTTTTCAGTGACAGCCGTCTCGTATGTGCACATTTATGAATAAAATTTTAATTTTTACGTAATTCTTTAAAAAAAAATATGCTGTCAATATTTGTTACGTCCACCAACAGGCCATTCGTCAGAAACTAAAAGTGACCTGTTTCATAAATAGTTTCCAAAAATCTGGAAATAGTCTCAATTGTTTCATTATAAGTCCGTGAAGAATATATAATTTTTTACTTGCACTTGTAGGTCCAGAGTCAAGTATTAATTTCCTGAAAATCTTCGATCTCGAGATGTTGATCCAACTTGGCATTACTATACTAGAGGATCTCCAAAAGTGGGTCTCTCAATTCTGTCTGCCTGTATTTTTGTCTATTATTCCCAGCGACTGCATATTAAACGGCTGGATGAATTCACTTCACTTCAACCTTCAATTTTCTCATAGAGTATGCTTAAATATTTGTTTTATTTTATTAAATAAAAATTAAAATAGAATTTTATTAAAAGGCAGAAAAAGATGCACTCATACTACAAAGAGACATTCTAGCCGTATTAGAGTCGGCTGGGTTTATTCTTCGTAAATGAACGATTAATTCATCGACATTTTTGCAACAAGCTCCTGAAAATGTTAATCTTTCATAAAATTTTGATTCACAGGATGTCATCAAAACCTTGGGCATTCAATGGCATCCAGCAAATGATGTTCTTGAATTTAAAATAATATTACCTAAGTCAATAAATGAGAAGCTAAGCCAGGCCCTACATTGGGCTGTTAGCGCCAGAATTTATATATGTATATATCCTCTTCCATCCCGTCCACAAACTGTATCGAAATAATTCAGTTTTTCTTTTGTTTCTTGCTAAATATCGGCTAATTAGTTGATTTTGATTAAAAAAAATTATATATTTTTTTGTAACTATTAGTTTTAGATGGTACACATATGTGGACTACGGTTTGATATGTAGTAAACACAAATAGATTTATTTTTAGTTTCCGTAATCTTTTCAAATTTTATTGTTACAACAGATTTTTAGAAAAAAATACTTATTTAAGTTTTAAAAAAAATAAACTAAACTATAAATACATTTCATGCTCAGTCTTCAACGAATAATAACGGAAAATATAAAATAATAATTCTAATTCAAAAAGTAATAATGTAAAAAAAATAAAGTCTTCCAAATTTAAGAAAACTTTTAAGCCTCAAATTGAAAGGTATATTAAAAAATACATAAGAGTAATGACAGAACTAGAAAAAACAATTAAGAAATTAATATGTGCAAAGGTACAACTTGCAATTTATGCAAATAATACGTGTGCGAGAAGAGCTTCTATGAATTGAGGAAAATGCTGAAGACAATCATAACGCTTCTACTGTAAGTGGTAGGTTCATTTTTCTACTTTTTGCAGATCCAGATGTTTCGGGTTATTTGCTTGATTCGGACTGCGAGCTAAATTACGACCACTTCTTTGGCTTTGCTGGAAAATCCTATCAAAGCTTTTCCAATATAGACTTTGAACTCCAAAAGTGTCATTTTCTTTTCCGCATCTATATTTTGCTGTCTTTTGTGCATTATCCAACAGTTTACAATAACCAGGTCTACAAAATGGTTAAATACTCTAATGGTTCATTTGTTATAAAGCAGCGATATAGTGAGATGTAGCGGTCGCAGAGATCAAAGATAAATGATCGGATCTTCCACAATCAATCTGATTCCGGTTGATTTCCGCTTTTGCTTTCGGCTTGATTCGGCTGATTTCTGCTCATGCACTCAGCTATTTTCGACACCCGAAAGTCATTTGACCAGTACATTTGTAACTGTGGGAATCCTAAGCAACCCATCAAGATATGAATTCCAGTCAAATGCATAATTTCGTCCGTTGAAGTGCCTAGGGGATCTTGATCAATATCTCGGAGCAGAGATCTTAGAGTAAAAAAAAAAACAAAACTAATAAAGAACAACTACTTTTTTGTTCTTGTTTTATCCTTTCTTCAGCCATTTCATAGTTCTCCGTCGTTCAGGATCATTTTCAAGCTCCTCAGCCAGTGTTTCCCTTGCTGAATTTCCAAGTGATGGCTCCAAAGTTTGTTTGATATCTGTGAGCTTTTTGGTAAGATCTACGAATTCAGATTGAAATTTGTGAGTAACAAATTGAGTTGAAGACATTTTTATATGTCGAAACATCCGAAATACACATACGTGGACTAAGCGAAATTAGGTGGTGGAAGCTTTTTCTTGTGCAAATAGCCAAAGAACACGTATGTGTACCCACTGTTTAGATGAAAATAACTCTTAAAAACTGAAGTTAACTTGATAAGTTTTGCAATTCAGATTGAACCGTACGTCCACTTCACATTTTAATAAATTTTGAATAACAAATCGAGTTATAAACTTTAGTTATTAACTTACCAAGGAGAGAAGCCTTCCGACGCGACATCGTTATAATTCACTTTTGAAAAAACGAGCCAAAATAATAAGAGACGATTTTATACAATAAAAAAAGTACTTCTAAACATTTAGAATAGAACGAAAATCTGAGTCCACATATGTGTACTCTTTCACCGAAGAGGTTATATATCATATATATAAAGTCAATAAATATACGAAGCTGTCGGTGCTCGCTCTCCTTTTGAATCCTCTTGGATGGTCGCTCCATGTATCATCAAGGTCAAGTTAATTTTGCAAGAACTGTGGTGTAATGAGAGTTCTTGCGATACATCAATACCTCAGGAGATCGAGACGTTGTGGGTTGATTTACGAAGTGGGTTCAAAAGATTGGAAGACATGCGTACGAGTATACCTCTTTGGATTGGATATGAAAATGCTACCCAAGTCCAACTGTAAGGTTTCAGTGATGCTATACTCACGCGTTGTATACTATGGGCGAAAGACTCTAAGACCAGAGTTGTTCCAGTAAAGTGTGGTGCTATATTCACGCGTTGTATACTGTGGGCGAAAGACTCTAAGACCAGAGTTGTTCCAGTAAAGTGTGTGTCTTCCGTGCTTAAAACTAAGAGCGGCACTCCTTTTAGCTAAATTCTTGCACAGAATGTCAAGATCTATACAATATGATGACAATGATATCTTGCATGCTCCGACTCCACGATTAGCCTATCATATAGGGTGATCCATCGATACGCACTACATTTGTGGCAAATCGGGTTGCTGAGATCCAAAAGCTAACGTTTCCACATGGAGGTACAGACATCGAATGACGAGGATTTTCATTGTTAATTAAAAATGAGATGTGGTTGGTCGGGCATCCTTTCTTAGGAATTTTTCATTGGAGACCCATCCGGCAGAAATCGTGGTAAATACAGATGAAGAAACTAAAAAGTCAAATAAAAATGAGACCAAAAAAATGAGACAAACTATCAAACATACACACAAACTTCGCTTACATCCTTACTCATTGCCTTATCACGAACAATAAATTTATCCATAAATCTTCGACTCTCAAACGTCTTGTTCGCATCGTAGCTACATATATATACTTCAACAATCCAATCACAGCAGATAAGCTGATTAAAATCAATCAATGAACCCATTCCTCGATTCGAAAGGATTATTACGGGTAGGTGACCGTGGCTGTTAGAGGTAAACCTGTGGCAGGGCATATGCAACGGATTCTCGACGGGATACATGCCGTGTTTGTTTGCCTGTCCACAAAGGCGATTTACATTGAACTAGTTAGCGATGTCAGCGCAACAGCATTCATTGCGGCTTATAAACGATTTGTGGCCAGACGAGGAATCTGTACCAATATGTACAGTGACTGTGGCACGAATTTCAAGGGAGCAAACAATAAACTAAGAAAGGACAGCAAATTTATCTCATCAAAATTGTCGGCAGAAGTCGTACAGAGTCTTACTTCACAAAACACAACGTGGCATTTTAACCTTCCACCATCACCACATTTTGGTGTCTGTTTGGGAGGCAGGGGTTAAATTAGTAAAGCATCACTTCAAGACAACCATCGGCGTCTCTAGACGAACGTTTGGGGAATATGCGACGCTTCTGTCGCAAATTGAAATATGCCTGAATTCAAGGCCATTATGCCCTATGTCTTCGGATCCAGACGATTTAAGCGTATTAATCCGGGTTTTTTTTTTGTGGGAGGTCCACTCAACTGTCATAAACTTATCTACAACGCCTCACACAAAACTTTTGGAAACGGTGGAGTACTACTTACATTCACCAACTTCACAAGTGCCCAAAATGGCTTCAACAGCAGTCTGACATCAAGGTTGGCATCATTGTCATGGTCAAGGAGGACAACCTTCACCCATCGTTATGGCCCCTGATCACGAAACTATCCCCCTTTACCATCTCGAACCCGTAGAATATTCCGTAAAAAAACAAAAAAAACAAAAAAAAAAAAAAACTGTGAACTATTATACTAACAATGAACTCTGAACTATAAACAATAACTTAATGAATAATACTTATTTACAATATGAAGTTCATAATTAAATCAAAATCAAGCAAGCAAATCACTATATACATAAACATAATAGCAAACTTAAATCAACAATTTTAAACGTCATCCGACCCCTAACGTCCCTTCCAATAGATGATCCCCAGCATTTTCAACTATGTAAATATTTTCAAGGTAAAGATGACATACTACAACACGGCGGCATCACATAACAATGAGGTGAAACACTGCGGCATCACATCACAAAGGGTGACAACCATCCGAGACATTGGACCTGGTGCCGAGTATGATAGGTTATTTCTTCGATGAGGAACTTGATGTGGTGTTTGGTGGAATGTTTTTCGAGTACTGGATTGCGAATTGTTTGCATGCTGAACACGAAAGTCGACATTTTACATATCCAAGTATATGTGGAGAGGTTGCAGTAGGCCAGCAGATACGTGGATACTAAGTAAGCTAGGCAAGTTGCCCTTCAAACATCGAACGAAGGTGTCATGTACTTTGTTCCGGTAATACTGAATCATATTGTTCATGGATTCTTAACTCATATCCATGGATCCGAACTTATTTAATATACATAAGTGGTAGATGGCGTGATAGAATTCAGGGATCGTACTAAACCCTGTACCAGAGTTGTCATCTGTTATTGGAGGGTTCCTAAGTCCTTCTTTTCCGCATAGTGTAAGGTAGACACTTGAAAATTTTTGCCCAGTTCAGTAGAATATTATAAGACCGTTTATCTGCTGTAACCCGCAGTCTTATTCCTAATGAATGATATATGTATAAAACTGAGTCTTAAAATGTGTATGTTTCCCTCTACCGCCTGTAATTTTCAACCAATTTATATTAATTTTGTCGACGGTTGGACAGATTTTCTTCAAACTTCAAATCTGGGATCGGTGGGTTCACAATTTGAGGTCAAATCGGATTTTCTTTTCTAATCTAAAAAAGATTTTTTTATTATTAACAGATTAAAAAAAAAAAAAAAAAAAAACATTTAAACGAGTGTCAGTATTTTTGAATTTTATTCTAATCCAAATATTAACCACAGCGTACAGATGGAATATTTTTAAAAACTCAATTTTCTCGAATATGGCTCTAATAATTTGATTTGAAATTGATTTTTGAGTTATAATCTCATATAAAGGGTGTCCTAAAATTCACGCAAGATTTAAATTTTGCGCCATTTGTAAGGTAAAGTGTTGCCAATATAACAATAAAGCGGATCTTAGGCGTCATTTAACTGTATTAGAAAAACCAATGTATACGAGTATAGTGTATAAAAAGAATACATGTACTCTTTTAAGAGTGCTGTTAAAAATCCTAACCTTGTACACCATCTGATATTATAAGTCCACCATAACTTAAATATAAAATTTAAACAAAATAGTCCAAGTAGTTTTTGAGAAAATCGATTGTTCTCAAAATAAACTACAGCTAATTTTGGGATGAGAATAAAAAAACATTCAGATTGTGTCCTGCAAATACCAGTTCACATACATACACATAGCCATACGCAGAATTAAAAGAAGATTTTTGTTCCTATGTACTAAAAGGTCTTGATAAGAAAAAATTTTGTGTTGCACTTTCAGTTGACATAACCAAAGCGTTCGATATGGTTAATCACAGCATTCTTTTAAAAAGACTGTACAACTCTGGTTTTCGAGGTTGTATTTATAATTGGTTTGTTTCTTATCTGAGTAATCGAACCCTAAAAGTTAAATTGAATAATGTTCTAAGCGACTCGAAGGTTATTAATTTGGGTGTGCCTCAGGGATCAGTGCTTGGTCCTATTCTCTTTTTAATATACATTAATTCTCTTTTTGAACAACCATTTGTTGGAAATGTTAAATCCTTCGCAGATGATCTTGCAATTGGATATGATTCTGAGAATCCGTTAAATTTAGTTTCAAACATGAATTATAAAGTCCATATACTAAGGTTGTGGTTTGCGGTACATGAACTTTGTATAAGCAATAAGACTAAAGTCATGGTTTTTAGCCTTGACGCAAAGGAGTTGAGAAACACTGATATTAGCTTTCATTCACCTGATTGTTTAAGATTCAAGTTGTTTAGCGAAAATTGTTTAAGACTAAGTTCTCAGACCCTTTTTAATCCAAATGCGGCATGTACGGAAAATTGCTTTGATATTGAACAGGTTAAATGCTTCAAATATTTAAGAGTAACAATTGATCAACAACTTAAATGGACCAAACATATTTCGAATCTTAAACAGTATTTTCTTTCAACAATTCGGTGCCTATATAGTCTGAGAAAATTTTGTTCTAGCGCTTTATTAAAATCTGTATAATACGGGATATTTAATTCGAGGTTAGAATATGGTATATGTTGTTGGGGGTTCTTACCATAATAGATTGCAACAATTGCTTGTCCTGCAGAAGTGTGCCGTAACAAATATTTGCAATTCTTCTCGTTTTGCTCATTCAATGGAATTTTATCGTAAATCACAAATTTTGCTTGTACGAAGTGATTATAGGTAAAGTCCCATTATTGGATCATATAACTTGAGAACCAATTCTAGTAATTTTCCATATTTACGTTTTCGGACTACATTCTATGGAAACTCCTACTCCGTAATATCACGCAAGTTATTCAATTAACTTCCTGAAACAATACAAAACATTACGAATCTGTTTCTGTTTTTAAAAAGAATTAAGTCGTGACTTTTTGTGTATGATATGAATGAAATCGAAATATTGTTGCACAACTTTACTTGATATTAGATTTGTTTTGCTCTCCGGCTGTTAATTAATTTATAATTTATCTCCTATAATTGTTTTTGTAAAATATAACCTATTGTAAAACGGTATTTTTTCTTTTAGTCACCCCACTATGTAATTGCTAAATTTAATGTGGCATTTGCTCTATTTTTATAAAAAAAATAAAAGTGCCACTAACTATTCTCATAAATTTAAAAAAATGTTAATATAGATGTAAGTTGAATGTATCCTGTAAATGAGAATAATGAATAAACATACAAACATAACATACAAACAAACAAACAAACAATTTTTTTTTTCTGTATTGAAGTAATGCCAAGTTTGATCAAAATCTCAAGATCGAAAATGTTTAGGGGACTTAGATGTACTTGCCCATATAGGTGCAATCCACCTATGAACCTCAGCCATTAACAGCACGGTGAATTAAGAACTGTTGACCTGGACATCTCAAAAGCACTCGGTCAAGTTTGGCACACAGACCTATTAGGTAACCTAGCTTACTAAACGGGCAACCAGAACAGCTCAGTGGCTAAATAGACAATTCTATTTAGGACAGATCAATTGAAGTTGTAGTTGATGGTGCATCTTCCGACGCCTCTGCTATAAATGCTGGAATGCCAAAGGGGTCTATGTTTTCATTAACTCTCTTTCTACTCCACATCAACGATCTACTAAAGTCAACAAGCAACAAGATCTTTTGTTTTCCAATGGCAGCACGCTAATATCATATGATAATGTATTTACATCACGTCGTCAAATATGCGACTAACCCAACTCATTAAACCCATTTCACCGCCTTATCTAAAAAGAACACGTCTACTGTACCACAACTTTAAATGAACAAACCAATCCAAACAATACATCTTCTTGGCGTTATAGTCAACCCTGGTGTGACATGGCATGACCATATATCCAGCATCGCAAGTTAGACTGCGGCTTGAGTATTTTTCAAATGTATGGAGCTCGGTCCCTAAAATATTCTCTTCACCTACTTAACAGCATACAGGGAAGAGCAGTTCGCTTAATTGATACGCCTTTTAAGAGATTTTATTAGTGTGATTTAGTGGGAGTGGCTGTAACTATTTGTTACAGAAGTTCGTGAATTCTAATGAGATCTTGAAAATAAGACAGTTTTATGGCGTTTCCGAAAGTCAATTTTTTCTATTAAGAAATGCTTCTCATGACAGTTTTACTCTCGGATGTTTGTCAGACGTTCACGAGAGATGGGATTGTGAAAACTTTTTTTTATATATTTTTAATATATTATATGAATACATATAATACGCCGCCCGCTAAAGGTAAAATAAAACGAAGAGTAATAAATATTTAATAACCAGTGTAAGAATAGTAAATTAATATTTAACGAAAGCATTGAAGGTGGCCATGGTGTAGTGGTAATATCATCGCTTGTCACGCTGCAGGTTCACGATTCGAATCCTGATGTCAAGAATCATTTATTTATTTCTCATGAAATAAATAAAAAAAAAGTCAATCAATTGCTAACGCTTATGCTAACTCTACTGCGAAGGCATAACATTTGGAGTAGGGTGGTCATACGGCTAAAATGCAACTTGATCGTGATGATGACATCAGGATGGAGGACAGTTCTTAATTTTTTTTTAAAGCGGAGCAAGGTACTTATCAGCTTATTACTTGCTATATCATTAAAACCTCGTAATGAGTCTGCTGCGAGTTCAATCGTCCCCGATAACACGGATTATAAAACGGATGATGAAGAACTAAGTCGGGAAACCAATTGGATTCTAAAAAAACGGCCAGTCAAAAAACGAAAAGCTGGCTCTTCGCCCGAAATGTTAACGAGGCAAGAAAACACGCAAAATAAACGAGAAGGTAAAGAACAGCCTGACAAAATAAACACGCGTGCCGAAGAAAATCCACGAAATAAGGTACGACCACCGCCACCAATATACGTGATCGGAATTGCAGACTATAATAAACTGCATTCTTTTCTCAAACCTTTGTTGCTATCCGATTTTGAAGTAACATCGCTCAACAACAACAAATGGAAAGTAAACGTAAAGGACTCAGACAGTTACCGCTCAGTATCTAATAAACTGAATACTGAAAAAATCCAGTGGTATACGTATGAAAATAAATCTGAAAGACCGATACGAGTCGTAGCTAGAGGACTTCATGCCTCATGCCGAAAGGAAGACGTTGTTCACGATTTGAAGAACAAAAACTTTAAAATCGTCGATGCGGTAAACTTAATTAAACGGGAAAAGCAAAAATTGGAAGGCGAGGAAACGATGGTTAAGCGCGAGCTTCCTCTTTTTATGCTAACCTTTGATAAGGCTGAGAGTTTAGAAAAGATTTACGAAATAAGAACAATTCTGAATGTCGTAGTCAAAATCGAACCCATGCGCAAGAATACAAGGTTGATACCTCAGTGCAAACGATGCCAAGGATTCAACCATACGCAAACATATTGCCGAAAAGAACCGCGATGTGTCAAATGCGCCGGTAAACATCTTAGTCAAGAGTGTGGTGTAAACAAAAAAACCCCTGCAGCGTGTATTAACTGCAATGGTAAGCATCCGGCTAATTACAGAGGCTGTGAAGTAGCCAAAGAATTACAAAAAAGAAGAGATCGACTTATGAAGCCGGAAAACCAACCCTCAAAACCGGTAAATAAGGAAAAGTCGAAAACTGCTGCAAGAAAGGTGACTAGAGACAACCGAGCCGACCCTGGCGCGCTTACGTACGCTCAAGCTGCGACATCAAACACCGATCAAATTCCACACCGGGTTAAGGTAAAAGCGCCTAAAGAAAAGCCATCAGATTCTGACATGCAGACGAGTGCTCAAGCATCAACATCAACAAAAACGAACACTGATAATTCGGAAAACCCCGTATCTCACGTCTTTTCCATTATCCTTGCGAGGCTTGAGGAGCAAACAAAAACAAACATGCTAATTGTCGAAAGGTTGGAGAAGCTTGAATATAAGCTTAACAATAGGAGCATTTCAAAACGAACATGACGAAACTTCTTAAAATTGTTGCATGGAACGCCAACGGTCTCATACAAAGACTAGAAGAGCTAGAAATATTTCTACGGGAAAAGGACATTGACATATGTTTGATCTGTGAAACTCACCTGACGAAACTATCGCGTGTAAACATTACTGGATACAGTACCTATCACGCTTATCACCCGTCGGAAAGAGCCAGAGGCGGATCGTCTTTAATCATAAAAGATTGCATCGAACACTCTGAAGAGATTATGATAGAGCTTGAAACAATGCAAGTGAGCACTGTACGCGTGAAAAATGGGCATTACTCTTTCAATGTCTCGTCTATTTATTGTCCACTGCGTTGCAGGCTTGAAAAAAATGATTTTACAAATATTTTCAACTCTCTTGGACCGAATTTTATTATTGGCGGTGATTTTAATGCAAAACACACCTTCTGGGGTTCAAGATGTGTCTCACAAAAAGGCAGAGCACTTTACAACGCCTGCATGCAACACAGATGCGACTTTCACTCGACTGGTAAACCAACATATTGGCCGACTGATAACAACAAAATACCCGATCTGATCGATTTCTTTGTTGTAAAAGGAATACCAGACAAATGTATTAAAATTGATGAAAGTTTTGATCTCTCTTCCGATCATTCCCCTATCATTCTAACGATGAGCGAACGCCTAATTAAAAAAGATGTACCTGCTAGACTAACTAGCAGAAAAACTGATTGGGAAGGCTTTAAAAAAGACGTTGAAGAACATACCGAACTGAGAGTATCACTTAAGACGTTTTCTGAACTCGAAATCGAAATTGATCGTTTTGTTGAAGTTCTGCAGCGCGCCGCGTGGAAAAATACTCCCTATCAAAGGAAAACGCCAATCAATCATGCCCAAAAATATCCACCGGAAATAAAAGAAATGGTAAGGGAGAAGAGAAAAGCGCGTAAAAAATGGCAACAAACTCGTGCTCCGCAACATAAATCGCATTTGAATCGCTTGTGTAACTTGCTAAAAAAGGCCATTATTGATTTTAAAAACCGGGCAATACAAACCAGCATTGAAAGCTTAACAGCGGACAAAGATTCCAATTATTCGCTCTGGAAAGCTATAAAAGGCATTAAAAAACCGAAAATACAAGCGGCCCCAACCAAGAAAAATGACAACGAATGGGCCAAGAATGATAAAGACAAAGCAGAAGTCTTTGCCGCCCATTTAGAAGAAACATTTAAACCATTTGATGGGCAAGCGCTTGCTGAAAATGATAATGCGTCGGATATAGCATTTCACAATTACACAGTAAGAAATGCAAGGCTGACCGAACTTCAACAAGAAATAAAGAAACTGAAACCGAATAAAGCTCCTGGATACGACCTAATCACAGCAGAGCTTCTTAAATCGTTACCTAGAAAAGCGTTAGTTAAGTTTCTTTACATTATAAACGCAGCGATAAGATTAGAATATGTTCCGAGTCAATGGAAAGTCGCGGAAGTAATAATGATTCTGAAGCCAGGAAAACCACCGAATGATAAAAAATCGTATAGACCTATTTCGCTGCTGCCGATTATGTCTAAAGTTTTCGAAAGAATAGTACTTAAGCGATTACAGCCGGTTATAGAAGAAGGATCTCTTATTCCCAATCACCAGTTTGGGTTTAGAACCAAGCACTCAACAATAGACCAAGTGCATAGAATAACTGATTTAATTGAAAAAGCTTACGAAGAAAAAAAGATTTGCTCGAGCATATTCCTTGATGTTTCTCAAGCTTTTGACAAGGTCTGGCATGAAGGCTTGAAATATAAATTACGACAAGTTCTGCCGGAACACTTATATAATATTCTAGGAAAATACTTGACGAATCGACTTTTCCGAGTCAAACACGGAAACGAATATTCGGAATTTAAAGAAATAAGGGCTGGGGTGCCGCAGGGAAGTGTCCTTGGACCGCTTTTGTACCTATTATATACTCGCGATATACCGCAAGAAGAAGGCACCGTATTAGCTACATTTGCCGACGACACTGCCATCCTGGCAATGGGTAAAACGATCGAAGAATCGACTGAAAAATTGCAAGAAGCATTGAATAAAGTAAATGAATGGACAAAGATTTGGCGACTAGCTTTAAACGAAAACAAATCTGTTCATGTCAATTTTACTTATAAGAAAGTAAATAATTTGCCGATCTTTTCAAACTCGGTTCAAATTCCGTTTGCAAACGAGGCTAAGTATCTTGGAATGACACTTGATGCTAAGCTGAAGTGGAAATCGCACGTGAAGAAAAAACGTAAAGAACTAGAAACCAAATACAGAGAAATGTTCTGGTTACTTGGAAAACATTCCAAGCTTAATGTAGAGAACAAACTGCTTTTATACAAGCAAGTGCTAAAGCCGATATGGACATATGGAATACAACTTTGGGGTTGTACCAAAATAAGTAATGTCAATATTTTACAAACTTTTGAAAATAAAGTGCTAAGATCAATAGTTAATGCACCGTGGTTTATTAGAAATAGCGATATCCATAGAGATTTAGGAATTGCGACAGTCGAATATGAAATCAAAAACTTCGCGCGTAAGCATAAAGACAGATTACAAGGACACGTTAACAATGAAGTCCTTCGAATTCTAGATGAGAGGAATCTACTGCGTCGTCTACAAAGGACTAAACCTTTCGATTTAACGCGATAGCAAGAAACCGCGCCTAATTTGCGGAACAAGCAGGAACTTTCAATGGAAAGGGACCTGCCAAACGATCTCAATACGTGAAAGAAAAACTGCTGGATAAGTCAAAACTTAGTTGTAGTATGTAATCAAAGAAATTTATCACGAAGGGAGGTTTTTTTAGTGAGTAAAAATCTCACACTACTATGAGCACGCGCTACCGATCCTCATAGTGTCTTCATGAAGATTTTTTACCTACCCTCGGGAAAAAAAAAAAAAAAAAAAAAAAAAATATCATTAAAGCCAATATTCAAGTCACCCAAGATTACTGCGTTGGTCATTTGATACTCCTCGAAAAGCTTCCCCATTTCTACTTTTGGAAATTTGCTTTCCTGTAGAGCACCAAATAGTGAATATCTTTGTATTAGAAGAGTACGAACTGCAGTATTAAATTGCTAGTTTTAAAAACATATATTTGGCTGCAAATGCCGGATGTGGAATAATAGAGGATCACGTTTCTTCCCCTCTGAGCAGTGGATGTACTATCGCCTCTTGCACAACACGTTAAAGCCATGCATCTCATATGACTCTAACGGCAGTGTCCAAGATTCCACAAAGCAATTTGTGACATCAACAAAATTTTATCTAATTTAACATCAGCTTAACAAGCGAGTAAGCTTTGCACGTTCTGGTAACCCACAGTGAGCTTGGCAGTGAAATTGGACATGCATTCATGGAAAGTTGTTAAAACCTTCTCATATGAAACAGAATTACTATACGTGTATGTCCGATGATGTTACTATGTTCGACTTGAATGGTTCTGACGCAGAGAAAGGTCTAAGGACTGAACCGAATAAATTTTAATAAGTGCTAAGTTGAGCAACTATAGTTGAAAGTGCTCCAATGTATAAATACCATTTTGTTCCCAAATTGTCTTTCATACTCTGTATTTGATTTCAGTTAAGTGCAGTTGTAAATATTTATAAAAGAGGAGCCGAGAAGAACGTCGTAAAAACATCGATTGGATTGGAAAAGTTTGGATCGAAATATCTCGTGTGGCAAGCTCTTCGCCAAAGTGGATACAGAAGCACACCGTTTGTTACAACTGGAACAATCACCGTGGAATTGTACATCAATGTGCATAAAAAAAAAAAAACGTTTAATTCCATTTATAAACAAACACGAGGGTCCAACATTATTTTGGCTAGATTTGGCTTCAGCTCACTAGCTCATACGACGTTAAACTTGCTCGTGACTAAAAACATTGATTTTGTCCCAAAAGACACAAACCCACCTAATGTCCCACAGTGTCGTCCCATTGAAAGGTTTTGGGCTTTGGTTAAAACAAAATTAAAGAACAGTGACCAGTGTGCTAAGGACCCTAAAGATTTTAGTACCAAATGGAAAAGAGCATCCAAAAAACGTCACGGATGTAACTGTTATCAACCTTATGAATGGCATACGAAAGAAGTTGAGAAAAGAATGGGAACCTAAATAATTTGTTTAATTTCACTAACTGTAAACGAATTTTAAAAAATATAGTTTTTAAAGCAAATAAAAATTATTTACATGAACTATCACAATACAATTTTTTTTTTTTTTGCTATGAAGTTTCGAAATTTTATTCGTTTCAGTCCTTACGTGGATAAATCTTTCAGCCATCAATGATAAATACCTCACTCACACTTGTTGTTCCGCTACAAGCCATATACATACATGGACGCTCTGCTCATGTCAGGACATAGATGAATGGCTTCATTTGTGTAAGGTAAGGCAGAATGCTTTGGCCTCTATTAATCAATGAATACTTAAAAAATAGCTTGATAAAATCAAATCAGCTTTTTTTTTTTTTTATAAAATGCGCGCGCCGAAGGAGATATGAATACCCTTAAACTGTTTCAGGACACGGGCGTTAGGAAAAGGGGGAAGAGGAACAGAAGAGGAGTTTGTGCACGTTGGCTTTGAATGTTTGAAGGGTGTAGCGATGGGTAAATACAGAGCCTGGTAAGTTATTCCACATTCGTGTCGTTCGGCTTATAAACGAATCCCTATATTTGACAGTACGACCGAAATTGGGCTTAAGGGTGAACTGGTGTGCATTCGAAACAAGGCGCGCATTGCGGGTGACATTTTGAAGAGGAGGAATGCAACTGGCTATTTCGCTGGAGCATTTCTTATAAAAAAAAAAAAAAAGCTACAAAACAGGGAGAGGTAGGAGACATTTCACCGATGTTCTAGTGAATGAATGGAATTCACAATGTCTCTATTACCTATAAGTTTTAACGCGCGATTCTGTACCCTATCTAGAATGTGCAGATCGGTCTTGGGTGCACCAGACCAGATATGGGCGTTATATTCCAGCTTAGGGCGAATGAATGCCTTTTAAATTGAGGCCAGATCAGACGGGGTAAAATATTTCTTGCACCGTTTAAGGAATCCTAAACATTTTGCACCTCGAACATGTGATCGTCCCATCGAAGATGGTTATTGATGCACATACCGAGAATGGCAAGTCTTTCGGTTTCAATGATGCAAGTACTATCCATGGATAATGGTTGAGGGTTTTAGTTTCGCTTGAGAGACAGAAGACAACATTGTGTTTTGGAAGCCTCTTTACAGCTCTGGTCAAACCACGAGTTTGCCTTAGGTTTATTCTGTTAGGAATAAAGTCATTCATACCTAAGAGGATAGTGTTAACGATTATATCAGCCTAAATCCCCTAACTTAGCTTTCTGTTGTTGTTTGCTCTCGTAGGAACGATTAGTGCACTGATTACATCAGATGCTTACTCAGCATTTTCGTTGGAATTGAGGTTTGTGAGTGCAGATGTTGTTTGCATCGTCTGCTGGTATTAAGTGTTAAATATGAAAGGTTATTAAACTTTTGGGGCGATTAGGTGATGCGATTATTTTTGGTTCAGGATACTTTTCAGGAATCTTTTCTACTGGAAAGCTTGCAGATTTGTTATTGTCGAGAGTATTCCAAGGCAAGAGACGAGCGAGTAAATGTTTGCTGAATTGTATTTTTCTCTTTTTGTAGAAGTCGGATTTCATTAGTATTGTTGATGTGAAAAATTAATATCATTCATCATTTCTAACGAGAATAACTTTCTTTACTCGTTCTCTTTTGGACGTGGTCCGAGTATTGCCGGTAATTCTGTAACCGTTGAATGATCAGCAGTTATGGTGGTATTGTGGAATTTTATTGGAAATGTTTCATTGAGGCTGTGGGTAGTGTTTTCTGATTCTAAGATGTCAATAAACTGATTTAACTCTTCAATTCCCACCTGTAGGTGACAGATGATTTAATTTATTTTTTAATCATAAGGGAAATCAATTTCTGGATTTTATCATTAACACTCGAAAGTCCATAGGTGACTTCATATTTTCTTTTCTTTTTTTGACAACGGTAACGGTAAATTTATTCAATTGTTTCGCGTGGTATTCAAATTTGTTCGTGCTGGTGTTAGTCTTGCAATAGAAATGGAATAATTATGTCCAAACCGTAAGCATTGTCTTTTTTATAAATTAATTCATAAGCTATAAGATAATTGTATTTTACTATAAAAATAACACTTAGCATGATTACGACAAGGCCCAAAATATTAATTGTGATTGTAATAAGTCTATTGTTTAGCGTCTGTTTTATAGCTTTATGGTGATGGAATTTTAGAGCTTATTTACGTTTTACAGGTTGACCTTAGATGAGATCATCGAGGAATTGGAGGCCTTTGAGATTCCTGGCGACATTATTTTCTTTCCTCCTGACAATGGTATGGTTACTAACGAATGAAGTGGAGATGAAAACGATGCTAATTTGTCCTATATTACTAGTCGTATGCTTCGTTCTCAAGTAGATCTATACAGTAGACCATCTGGTTTTTAAGACATTTATAAAGACGGCCAGGACGAAGAAAAAGAAGTAAAAAGATAATACTGTAAAAAGATGGTGCAGTAAGACTTCTTTCACTGCTTGTAGTAAAGGAGACTGTGATGAAGAAATTATAAATTTTTTGGGGAAACTAATAGCCATTGAACGGTTCTAGTTGGTGGAAAGTTGTTCAAGTCATAGCAGATATGAATAACTTGTACGCTTTGCAGAGAAATCACACTCTAAATGTACCAGATGATGAAATTAGAGTGTAGATTGCAATCAAGAATAATAGAATACATTCTATATGTTTTCTTTCATTTTTGCATTGCAATATTGTTGCTCACAGGTTACTTGACACCTTAGTATATGAGAATGGTTTGGAAAACAAAGGGACACTCAGAACGAATTATTAACTTCCAGCATGAGATGAAATAGATTTTTCGAGATTCAGCAGTACCTGAATCTTTGTAACAGTATGTACATATTTACCGTGCAACGAGAAGTTCGCTAAGGTTCGCCAGTATTTCACAAAACATAACGAAAATTTTACATAAAGTTTCAAAAAAGCTTGTTCTTCACACATTTCCTTAGGCGAGACTATAGTTCCATACTTAGGGAGGCAAGGTACAAAACAACATATCGAAGGAAAAATCATTAGGTTTGGTTACAAGTTTTGGTCAGCAGCTACTCACCATGGATATTTGGCAAACTGTAAGTTGTATCAAGGTGCTTCCGGTCCAACCCCCAAGATGCGACCAGAATATGTCCTAGGAGCCGCAGTTATTTTGGGGCTACATTCCAGACAAGTTAGGACCGTACAATTTGTACTTTAATAACTTTTTCACTGGCTTTCCACTACTCAAGGAGGAGGAACTGGAACTATCTGGGAAATCCGTCTGAAACATTGCAATCTGCCGAATTCCAAAGACATGAAAAATAAGATATAAGGGGTGAGGTGTGCCATCAAACGACTAAATGCTAAGTGGGACGATAACTCTTGCATCAAATTGCTACGGTTTGACTCGTATTTCAAAAGTGGATCGAATTGGAGTTATAAGTAAAAAACGGTCGAGAATTCAGCTGTTATAAAGAGTACAACAAGTAGTTAGTTAGTTAAGGTAGGTTGTTACATAGTTTCAAGTCTATTTAAGTTTAGTTTCAAGTCTATTTAAGTTTGGTCGTTATTGGCCGTCTACCAGATTGACATTAAGGCTCCCTACATAAAGTATGAATTTACTTACATACTACATTATAACATTATAAGCTTTAAACATTCGCATAAACAATTTAACAATTTCATAACGAAAACTATCTCTATTGACATTGCCATTTTAAAAACTTTCCTCCATAATACATTTTCTATACATTCACCTTCGTAGTGTAATTACGCGTTCCACCCAAAGTTTCCATTTAAAATGCTCAGCGCTCTCCTCTCATCCAGCATAGTTTCCCCAAAGTATCTCAGGCGATATGATTTTAAGATAGGACATACGAGTATCGCTATAAAGTGGAAAACGTCCTCTCTCACACTGTTGTTAAGTACAACAAGTATATGGGTGTAGTTTTTTTCAAAAATGTAAATCTTCATGAAGGTAAATGTTGATGGTAAAAAATGGTGGTACTCTTTGTTTGCTTTTGATGTAGACGCTGCCTGTCAAAATGCTTGGATTATATAAAAAAAAAAAAAAAAAACAATCAGTGAGTAATATAGTTACCACCTATCTTCAAAGCTATGGAAAGCCTCCAACCCGTTATATATCCTATGAAGTTTCAGATTAGAAGAAGATTAGGGTCTTTAGAGAGGTGAGGTCTGCAGGTAGTGCCGATGATCATGTGAAAACAGACTGTTCTCTTTTTAATAAAGCAAATATTTTCTGAACAAAAATACAAGTGTTTCACTCACATAGAAGCTAATGAGTAAACTGGTAAGAGAAGTACAAATCATGCCCAGTGTCACCTGTAGGCAACAGCCCTTTCTTTAAAAAAAAAAAAAAAAGTGTGTAGAATTTAGAAAACAATTTGTTTGTTGTCAACTCTAAGCATAAACATACAATTTTGTAAAGAAGTAGCAATATTTTTTATTAACATAGTTATGGGAATTGAAGGTTTAATAACAAAAAGCCTATTAAGATTTCATCTATAGTTGGAATATGCTGACAGTTAATGGTGTTGCACGTAGCTGTTAGACTGTTTAGCAAGTTGGACATTATTTCGAATGTTTATTTATTTATTGAAGCTTAGTACAAGCCATAACTTAGAAGATAACTTAACCTAATTTTACATATTTTTAACCATTTTTTATTTTTTTTTTGATTTTATTTTATGCTCATTCACCGAGCCCTAGCGCCCACACAATTATTTTTAAACTAAAACTTAAAACTAACATTTAAGGGAAGTATGGAGAGTTGTTAAGAGGAGGTATAGAGAAAATTTCTAATAGAGGATATACTGGAATGAAAGTCAAGTGTGTTCTGTGCATTGTTGGTCAGACGCAACATTTTGGAGATTGGTTCGAAATGGCCGTAGTTGGTGCGGTGGAGAGGGAGACGACAGAGCGGTACGGATTTAAGGTTGCGTGGGTTAGTCTGAAGTGAAATCATTTCCAGTAGTGCGGGAGAATCGATCGTACCAGTTAATAATTGGTGTACGAAGAGTATGTCAGCTACCTCGCGACGTTTTATAAGGGTTTGCAAGTTAATTAATTTTAGCCGATTTTCGTAGGGGGGTAAGATATAGTTGTCGTCCCATTGGAGCCCACGTAAGGTAAAACAGATAAATCTGCGCTGCACGGCTTCGATTCTAAGGGAGTGGGTGTCGTGAAATGGTGACCAAACTTGGCTGGCGTATTCAAGGAGGGGATCTAACAAAGATTACAAATAGACTTTGTAACGTAAGGATTCGAGAATTCTTTAGACCAGCGTTTTATGACACCGAGAGAAGGATTGGCCTTGTGAATAGAACGGAAGTTTAGCTCCCTGTCACAAATAATACCCAGATCGCGTATAGAGGAGACTGCGGGAACAGGCTCGTTGAGAAAGTAATAGGTTCTGAGGGGTGGGGGAAGTCGCTTACGAGAGAACGTTATGGATTGATATTTGCCCACGTTAAGTTCTAAGAAATTTTTGACACACCATTCGTAGAATGAATTTAGGTCGTTTTGAAGTAAGAGAGAATCGGTGGGGGGTAGGTATTATCTTAATGATTTTCATGTCATCCGCGTAAATAGACAGATCTGAGTCTTTTATGATATGATTAACATCGTTTATTGTTAAGACAAGAACCATTGGACCAAGATGACTGCCTAGAGGAACACCTGAAGTGGCGTTAATGAGGTCAGAGACTGAAAATCTAAAGAGAACCCTGTACTGGCATTTCTCTAGGTGCGATCTCAACCATGAGATGAAAAAGGGGAGAAACCCGAAGGCTTTAAGTGTAAGGTAAATACACTAGACAGCAAATAAACCGGGCCACCCGCTACTTTCGAGCTCTGATTCGATTTTCTTTAAAAGTATAAAACATACAACTAAAAAAGTAGTACCTACAGAAAGTGCGTTTCATGTTGATTAAATGGAATGGAAACTCATTGGGATTATTAAATTTATTTAGTGTTTATTTAAGATTATACAAAAAAGAATCGTTTTCCAGTTGTGTTAATTTAAGTAATCATAAAATGAAAAAAAAAAAAAAATTAAATCCAATAACAAAGAAAAAATTAAAAAAAAGTTTTTGTTCAGTATTTAGTATTGCCTCCCCTTGCACGGATAACTGCCAGCATCCTTGTACTCATCGACCTAACGAGCCTGACGATGAAATCTTGAGGAATTGCATTCCACTCCTCTTCAACTGCGATTCGCAGCTCTGGAAGCCTTGTTAGAGCAGGTACTCGGGCTCGAACCCGACGTTTCAGTTCATCCAATAAGTGTTCTATCGGATTCAAGTCCGGCTATCGAGCTGGCCAGTCCATCGTACGAATGCCGACGTCGCGTAGATACTGTGTCACCACACGAGCAACATAAGGCGTGCATTATCATGCATTAACTGCATATCCTGCCCGATATATCCTGCGTAAGGTACCACAGGGTCTGCGAGGATTTCAGTAATGTAGCGATGAGAAGTCAATCCACGTGTACGGCCCATCGGTTCGATGAAAACTAAAGCTGAATGTGCGGTTAAGGAGATGCCGTCCCAGTCCATTACAGATCCTCCTCCATAAGCAACAGTTTCCTCGATGCAACATTGAGAATAACGTTCACCAACGCGACGATATACTCTGTGATGTCGATCACTTCACATTACCCCACTGCTCTAACGTCCAATCCCTATGCTCTCGAGCAAATTCAAGCCGTGCTCGATGGCGAGCTACCGTTAATACTGGGCCTGTTGCAGCTCTCTTTGGACTCAGGTTCTGTTCAGAAAGTCTCCTTCTGATGCTATCTGAACTTATGAACACTTTTCTAATTTTCTAATTTCTTATTTTACAAGTTTAATTTCATATTAAACATTTGTTATTACTTCATAGTTTAATTTATTGTCTTCTTTTAACAAATTCTGTATTTCGTTTTGAACTTCAGGTCAAAAATACTATTTGTGAGTTTAAAAATTTCATCATTTTAACTATAGCTCGACAAGTGCAAAAGGCACAGTTGGAAAGAAAAGAGGTTAATTTTTAATATTGTTTCTGTAGACTATTTTGACAGATAACTTGTTCTATCTGATAGACTTTATTATTTTTCCTTTTCTTGATATGATATTTAGTGTCCTTTTCCTGTTCAAGTTTTTCAATATTAGTCAAACGTTTCTTTTGAAATTGCTAGGGGTTAAGCCTGGGCATTCGTCCATAGAATAGTTCTGTGGGTCTTTTACCTGTGGTTGAGTGGATAGTGAAGTTGTATTCACTGACGGCTCGTTCTAGAAGTTCTTCAAAGGTCAATAAAGATCCATCTGTTTTTAGACATCTCATAATTTCGGACAAAGTGGAGTGAAATCCTTTCACTTCAATTTTATATGGTTGAGTTTTGAACATTTAAAAGTGAAGGTCGTCCTCCATCATTGAGGTTATTGAAACTGAATTTAGTGCTTTTCGTTATCTATTACAATGGTTGTCTAATATCCTCGATTAAACGTGATGGGATAGTTTTAGCTTAAGCCAATTTTGTGCATTTATTGACTGCTGTTAGGAGTACATCAAATTGTTTTTCTGTTGAAAGGATGTCAATTTGAAATATGTGGCCTGGATAATTATCCAATGATGGCTGTAGGATTCCGGTGAGGCTTATTAGGATGTCTGTCATATTTATTTCTCTTACAAATTACACAGCTGCTCACAATGGCTTTAATTTGTATAGGTATTTTGGTGAAGTAGAAACTATCTAACAATTGAACTCTGTTTTCTTCAGCATTGCGATGAGCTCGTCGGTGTGTCTTTAGGGTTTTTTCCTCTTGATCGATTTCGCTGGGTAAGTCTTCCACGAATTTTTGGGTAATTTTAACACGGTAGTCCTTGAAGTGGAACGGGTGAATTACTCGTAGCTTTCCCGTAGTTTCTTCGTTTGTTAAAAGTTCGTCGATAGTATTAGGATTCAAATACCTCTTAAAGGTGTCTATTAAGACTGCTTCAGTGTATTCTGGCTTGATTTTTATCTGTCTTGCGTAATTTTAGTTTTGTAACTGTTTTCTTCGCTGATTTTAAGGACACAACAGTTTTGTATTTAAATAAAAAACAGAATAATTGAGATATCGGGATGAAATTTATTCCAGGCGTAGTACACATATCAGATTTAAGTATAGAATTCGATCTCGTTCATATGACTACCGCGAGAACGTTTGCAGTGATCGATTTTTGGAGCCAATTTTCCACCACTCTTCCACGCATATCGGCCGGAACGTTGGCAATTTCGCGTTCGATATTGTTCCTGAGCTCCTCTAAAGTTACCCCATAAAAATAAATCCATCGGCGTTCAATCGCATGAGCAAGCTAACCATTCGACCGCACCATTTCCCAGGATTACACGATTACCGAACTTCCCCTTCAATAGATCAACTGTTTGACCAGCTGTGTGGCATGTGGCACCATCTTGTTGGAATCAGATATCACTGATGTCAAGTCGAGTCAAAAATGGTCTTCCAACATGGTACAATAGCGAACTCCATTGACCGTAACATGACGATCATTTTCATCAACACCACACGGTCACTTTTTGTGGAGTCCCTTGAAACACATGTGGTTATTGACAAAGCTATTACGCCAAAAAAGAGCTTCATCCCTGAAGATGATTTTTCGATGAAATTCATTATTTTCTTCAAACTTTTGCAGAGCCCAATCGGAGAAATTTCGGTGCTTTAATTGATCAAGAGGCTTCAGTTCTTGAGTTAATTTGATCTTGCAAGAGCGTAGGCCAAGATCTTTACGCAAAATTCGCCACAATGTGGACTGAGAGATTTCCAATTCCTGCGAACGGCGTGAAATCGACTGATTTGGCTCTTTTTGAACTGAAGCATTTACGGCTGCAATATTTTGGTACTTCGATAGGTGCGTTCTCACTGGCACACGGACATTCAATTGTGAATATGTTGACTCGGATTTATTCACTATAGCACACACAGCCTGTCTGGTTGGACGATTATTAAGACCGAAAATTGGAGTAAGTGCTCTTAATGTTGCGACCACCGACTCAGAATTTTGGTAGTAATTTTTAATAATTTCCAAACGCTGCTCGTTCGTGAACTTCGTTTGTTGTTTTGAGAGAGAACTTCCTCGGTGGCTTATTCATAAGTATCCATCGTCAATTCAAATTCTTTTAAAAATTTCTGGTATAACAGAATAACTTTTGCTGACACAAGCGAACTTTTTATTTTATTGAATGCAAGGCTTCTTAATCTAAATGAATAGCTGTATATGAGAGATTATTTCTTCAAGGAAGAACTGGAGGTGGTGTGTGGTGGAATGTTTTCCGAGTACTGGATTGTCATCTGGTATTTGAGGGTTCCTAAGTCCTCCTTGTCTGCATAGTGCAAGGTTAGATACTTGGACATACGCGTCAATTTGAACGAATACATATATTTAAAGAAAAAAAGAATATTTCAACACTTTTGCAGAAAATAGACTTCAATATATATTTACCTCTTTCAACGGATAAAAGTCAGTACAAGAGATGAAATAAAAATGCGACCGTTTTTGTAATACGAAGGTACGCATCGGATAAATCAATCTTTGTAAAGTATCGTCCTCCTTGTAATTTGTGAATCAGTTCCTGAATGCGGGGTACAGGATGACGATCTATTTCAAGCTGTGGGTTGATGGTGATTTTAAAATCCCCTCATATGTATGCGCAAATTCCCGTTTGCCTTTTTAACGACCACGATGGGTGATGCCCATTGACTCGTTTGCACAGGACGCAAAATATTCAACTGCCGCAATCTTTCAATCTCACGATGGACGTCTTCCTTTTGAGCAAAAGGTACGGGGAGGTACTTAAAATACCTGAGTTGTTGAGGCTGTTTGGTTTTAACGTAAGATGCGCGCTACAAAATGTTTACTGCAACCCAATCCAGGAATGAAAACAATCTCGTGCTTCTTGCACAGAGACTTGGTTTCAGATACCAGCTGCTCTCTAGATTCTGACATAATTTGCAAAGCGGCTTCCTCGCAAAATGTATCTGAATTCCAAACACTTGCAATCAATCCAAACCCATTATGTTTGCTCCTCGAGGTACGTCGGAAATAACAAGAGGTAGAATGCATGTTTTTGCTTTCCACTGAACACTCAGATTTTTTTTGTTTCTTTTATAGCAAAGCTCATTTCTCTATAAGCCTTAAGAGTACGTGCGGTCGGCTCACAGTTTGGACTTCCTAGACCACGATATCCGTCAAGACCTCCTAGTGAGCAAGTGGCACCTGTGTCTAATTGAAAATTTAAAGGACGTTGGTTAACGTAAAGCAACATATATATTTTTTTGGGGTTTTATCGATCTCTCACTCTGCTGTAGGAACTCTTTCAAAAGGGGGGTCATCAGCTCCATAACTGTCTACTACCATGTTGACGGAATGAGCAGATTTTGTCTGCCTAAAACGCGAGCCGAAATTCGATTGACTGTCCTGTTTGCGATTCGTCGTTGTATTGCGACTCTTAGATCGCTGGCGAGACTGTGCTGAGAAAGAAACATCGGCACGCCTTGCCGACAAACAAACGCTACTAATATGACCACGACGTTGATAGATATCACACATTGAGTCCATACTCGTATGTTTGCACCGATACTGGTTGTGTTGATTTTTTTTTTTTTTATTGTTTATTTCGTTCCACTCATACACTAACATAATTTACAGTTCTAATAAACTTAAAACTACGCTATTATAATATCTTAAAGTAACTGACCTAAGTGGTGCACAATACTTATAATATGATTTTTAGAAAACTTAATTCTAGTGTTTTAATTTTAATCGATGTTTCTTCTTTTTTTAAAAAAAAAACGTGGAAAACCTCTTAAAATACAAATTTTTTTTTTCATAAAAACTAATCTAGGCGATAAAAACTAAAACTACCTTAACCTAATTCTCGGATCGGACCCTGATATGTGATTTCTGACCCGCCACTGAAAAGACCAATCAAATGAGAGTTAGACCATTCAATCAGCCATTCAGCGATATGCCAAAAATCACATATCAGTCTCCGGTCCTGCTTACCCTGTTATACTCAACCCAGTCAAGCCACCAATATCTCTCCCTATTCAACCTGTCGTCGTTTACTGAATCCCACTCAGGTATGCTTACGCAGTATCTCAAATCAGTGTTTCCTTCTCCTGAGTCCGTCATCTCGTAGAGGATACGTTTATCTGTAGCTCTTCTAGCAAGATGGTAAATTAATATTATGTGCATCCAGATACAAGAATGCTTCAGTGGGGATGTAACCACTCACCATAGTACTTTGAAAACACTCAGGGTTGAGATAAAATAAGTCTGACACAAGTTTGTTTTCCGTAACGCTCGCTGACCGCGCAAAATGGTTCCTCACAAGATGTAGAATGACATTATCAATTCTGGATACGCTGGAAGCATCCAATAGTCTCTTATTAGAATGTGCGCTTCTATACATACGCATGCAGGCTCGAAGACATTTTCTTTCAAATAGCCTAAGTTTTTCCATATAAGACGGGCTTGTGTTCCACCATACTGGACTCGCATAAGTCAGAATTGGACGAACGAAAGCTTGGTAGCATATGACCTTCACATCAGATCGAAGATCGTTTGAGAGACATAAATGCCGCTCTTGCCTTTTGCAACTGTATATTCATGTGCTTATTGTAGTTCAAAAACTTGTCCAGATGAACACCTAAATACTTCACAACAGTCTTTGGCTCGATGTGAAGACCATTAGAATTCGTAATTTGTAGGTTTTTCCAGTTTCGTCTCAAATCTGAATTTCCGCGCCTTACTGGGGGGCGGAACATTTCGCATTTCGCCTCGTTTATTTTAAGCTTCCATTTTGAGCAGAAAGTTTGCAGTTTATCAAAATTGTTCTGAAGCTCTGTCTGTATTACTTGGATTTTCGAGCCGCTTGCATACAATATAACATCGTCAGCATACGCTATTCAATTATCCATGTAGCTCAGCATTTGCGGAATGTAAATGTTGAAGAGGAGGGGTGCTGTAACTGTGCCCTGTAGCAGCCCATTAATGACATTAAGCTCTTTAGTCGTCGTGTATTGATTATCTGTTACAACAAATTTCTTATTATGCACCATAGATGTAATTATCTTTATAAGATGATGTGGGAATTCATATCGTAGATGTTTATATAAAAGCCCGTCGATCCAAAACGTGTCGAAGGCTTTTTCGATATCCACTAGACAGGCAGCTGTACATCGTTTGGCGTTTATATTCCAACTGACATCTGAAATCAGTTTCATAACAGCATGCACCGCTGAATGATTTCTCTCGAACTCAAATTGTTTCCGCGGTGTAATCTCCTTTCTTTCGGACGCGAACAATATGGGCTTAGTAATAATTACTTCAAAGGCCTTCCCGATAAAAAGCAGGAGACTTATTGGCCTATAGTTGGAAGGATCAGAAGGATCCTTCTTCTTTTTGATTATTGGAAAAACCTTCGATATTTTCCAATAACTTGGGAAGTAGCAGTTGTTTAACAAATTATTAAATATTACGCAATATTGCCGTATAATTTCGTCCGGTATATGCTTTAGTATAATGTTTATCTAAACCACTTGACTTTTTGTTATTTAGCTTCCTAAATATGTATGTCAGTTCATCTATTTTTGTAAAGTAATTGCTAGTCTGTTCATCTGTTAGTTGGTCAGCTTTTAGTCGCTCTGAAAATCTCAGAAGAGTTCGTGTTTCGCTATTGCGAAAACTCGATAATTCATCAATTACTTCGCCAGTTTAAAATGCGAAATGCGTTAAAATGATGCGTCATGTAAACCTAGTGTTAATGTATCCAAGTATTTATGTATGTTTGACTTCATTGAATACATGGATAAAATATGATATAAATAGCTTCCATTCTCTTAACGATATTGGGGTTCCGAACTGCTGATCACTGTTAAAGGCGACTATTTGTAATCGATGTTCTACTTGTGCTCATATATACATACATATGTAGGTTTACTGAGGGACCTCTTTACTTTAAAATGCACAATGCTTTCAGTGGCTTGGTGTACGAGTACATTTTTAATACTTAATGTTTTTAGAGTTTAATATGGCGCGATGGGCTTGGTTATCGTTAATTGAAGTACAGTTTAGTGTAGCGCCTTTCTCACTTATTCAACGCGTAACAATTTGACTTTTCTAACACTGTGACGATAGCGGTCAATGTTCGGGTGGCAGCTAATTAATTCACCACAAAATTTATATAAAAGCAATTCCATGCAGAATGCCTTCACTTTTAATAATCAGTGCATATGAGTACTAAAAACTTACTTGGCTAAATCAAATCACTTACATATACGAGTACATTAGTGTTGTCTAAATTCTCTAACTCAGCTTTCTGTTCTTGTTTGCTATCGGGGGAACGATTCGTGAAATCGCAGTGCACTCGATGCATGAGACGCTTAATCAGCATTTCCGTTGGAATTAGGGTTTGCGCATGCAGGTGTTGGAGTTGATTGTAAAATCTAGTTCAGCTTCAACTTCTTCCTCTTCGTTTGCTACCCATGCCAGTTTCGTTTTTGAAAATTTTGTGCATTGTTCATGACAAATTCTCAAGTAGTGGTCGCTGTTCATGCCTTAAAGTATTGATGTACACATCAGAGTTGATGCACTCTAGGCTGCTCTTTGGGCAGCTATTTCGGATCCCCAAGTGAACTTATGCAATTTCTGCACAATATTGAAAGTCCCTGTTGCTAGGTCATCCATTGCTTCACGCAACAGCTTTAACACACGGCTGGACTTGTTGATATAAGTACAGTCTGTTCAATAAAAAACGGTACCCATAAATGGGTACATTTAGAATCCTGAGAGTTAGGTACTCTTGATTTCAGTTTCTTTCACGCCTTCAGTTAGCAGGTCATAATAGCGATGAGTGCGAAATACAAGAAACGGTTCGAGGCTTACTTTCTAACACACCATCCCAAGGGATCAAAATGGAGTACAACAAAGGCAGCAAATTACCTGGGAACTACAAGCAACTTCATTACATGATGGTTTAGGCGCTGCGAAGAAACTGGAAACGTCGATGATGATCCGGGTAGAGAATCAAAACGGACAACCACAAAACTCAAGGCCTGGACAGCGCGTAAGAATGGTTAAACCCAGAAGTGAATTTCAACAAATGGTCAGCGTCTCACCGAAATGCGAGTTATACCGAATTTAATCGCAGCGCCCACATTCGCTCGAGAATTTGTGTCTTGCAGATTTTGTTTGAATGCACAGATTCTCAAAAATGAAATCGCTACTGGTAATAAATGAAGACAAAGAAGTTGTAGCTGAACTAAATTTTACAATGAACCCCAATTATTTAGCCAAATGCCATTCATCTGCCTCCTAGCGTGAGCCAAGCGCCCATGTACGTGGCTTGCAGCAGAGCAACAAGTGTGACTGGGCTATTCATCATTGGAATCTTTAATCCACTTAGGCCTTTCTGTGCATCAGACCCCGTTCAAATCGAACATACATAATTCTGTATCACATGAGAATGCCTTAAAATCTCTTCACTGCTGGAGGGGTAGACACAGGCTCCTCTGTTATGCTAAATCAGACATCTGCGACCAAATAAAGGGTGTTTCAAAATTCACACAAGAATTAATTTTGACAGAAATCACAGGTTTTTAATTAAAAATTGTCAATGTTTACAAATAAAGTATAAACCATAGGGTTATGTATTGAATAGCATATCGGATAAATGGCCTCCACGGCTTTATTGACACATACGCACTCTTTTGTCGAAATTTTATATGACCGTTTTGCATAAATGCAGCTAAATTTCGTTAATGCAGCGCTCAATTTGACCCTTCAAGGCGTGGGTGGTCGTGGGCTTATTGGCATAAACCTAAGACTTCAAAAAATCCAAAACAAAAAAGTTCAACGGCTTTAAATTGCATGATCTGGGCGGCCAATTCTGATCACCAAAACGGGAAATACGACCAGGAAATGACTCATGCAGTAGTAATTGAATTGTTTCTGGGACTGCATGGCATGTGGCACCGTCTTATTGAAACCACATGTCATCCACATCCATATCTCGCAATTTGGGAACACAAAACTGGATTATCATGTCGCGATAGCTAGCACCATTAACGGTTATTGCCTGACCAGCCCATTTTCAAAGAAGAATGGTCCGATGATGCCTCCAGCATTTGTGGATACATTAGTTTCTCAACTATCGCTCGTGGATTTTCTGAATCCCAAATTCGACAATTTTAACGATTAACAAAGTCATTACAATGATAATGAGCCTCATCGCCGAAGATGATTTGTTTGCAAAATCAACATCCACTTGTTATTGTTCCATAATCCATTCATCGAACCATTTCGCTGTGCGTGGTCAGTTATTGAGTCAGGCTTCAGTTTTTGAGTCAATTGCACTTTGTATGCATGAAGATGCAAATCTTTCATAAGAAAACGACGTAGGGAGTTTCTTGAAATGTCCAGTTCTTGACCACGGTGAAGAATTGATCACGAACTGCTTCGATGTTTTGTGTTGAACGACTTGTTGAAGGACGGCCAGACTGTCTAAGATCACTAATTGATCGAGTCCCCCTGAATTTTTGAAGTTGATACTGTAACATAATGTAGCATAATAACTACGACCAAAAATTTGCAACACATTCCGAAGTGTCTTTTCATTCGAGGTTCGTGTCCACAGTTAGAGACGGATTATGTCTAAGACGACGTCGAAGAATTAAGAGAGAATTATAACCGCAAGAGATTATTGGCTGCAGCTGTTATCTTGGAATTATTACATCAGAATTTTCTTGTTCCAGTGGTCGAGGAATTTGCTAGAAGTTTCTGGCTATCAGAAATGCGACTATATAAGGACAGATGGCGTTCGAGGCAAGGCAGTTGGTTTTCGAACCGCACGAAGAGATTGGAAAAGTGATAAACGGCGAAGTTGTAATTTTGTGATAAATTGAAAGTTGAGAGTTGAGAAGAAGAAGTAATTAGTTTGGATTTGTGAATTAAGTAATTGAAATGAGATAAGGTGATTTGAGAAGAAAGAGACCTTGTAAGGAAAGAATTGGCGAAGAACAGTATAATGTGAACTTGAGTTGTTCTATAGACTAGAAAATAAAGAAATAATCTCACAGAATAGCGTTTTATCTACTCGAGCCGTAGCTCGCATATTACAATACATTACATTGTACCAAAATTGCGAACTGTAGCTACTAAACCTTTATTATTGCTCAACAATGAAACTGCGTTGTTCTTTCGTGTAGCACTCCATTTTTAATAACCCTGAACTGTCAGCTGTCACGCTGTCTTTTTTCTTTTTCGTTGGCAACACTGAAGAAGCAGAAATGAGGAAGATTTTCGAAGAGAGTATCAAATGACCAAAAGCAGTAATTTTGGGTGATTTTTTTGATATCAGAAGTAATGAACTGATGAGTATCTTCCCACATCCTAAAAACTTATAAACTGTCGTCCTTTGCTAGTGGCATCACTATAAGTGTATCAACTCAGATAGATTGGGTTTTTTAGCTGCGATAACTTATGAAATTGTTTTCAGGTTTTATGAGGTGTAGTGACATTTATAAACCCATAATAATACTTCGCGTTGATGATTTATATACTATTTATACGTATTATTATTCATTTGTTGTTCATTATTATATATTTTCTATAATATTTATTTATTGCTTAATATTAATTATTTATTTATGGATTGTTTATTGATTATTATTAATTTTGTATTTATCTAATATATTTTTCTGTTTATGTACAATATTTTACCGATTTAATTATTATTTTATTTATTTATTATATTTATGTATTTCATATCGTTGTTAGGGTATTGATAATATTATGGGATCTGTCAGGTCAGGATTTTAAAAATTATTTAAAACTGATAACGAGAGAAGGGGCTATTCGAAAATTATATAGGATATTCGATTCGTTTCAGATGCATTTATAGTTTTTCCGTTTGTTTTTTTTTTTTTTTTTTTAAGTATTTCAGAAGATTTCTTACAGCTTTATTTCGTCCACCACATTCTACAATTCTGTTAAATTGTTCTCTTTTCTAGCAATTTTTTTTTGTGTTTTTCTCGAGATCTGATGAAGTGAAAATAAAGGAGCTATATATTTTCTTGGAATCAGCGCATCGTTATCTGTCATTTAATACCTTTATTGTATTTATTCAAACAACTGTTTTTTCAATTTCACTCTAATCTCTAAAACTTAGCTGTTTTTATTCTAAAACTAAGTACTAATTAGTAAACTTCAATTCCGGCCCAAACTTCAACCAACTTAGTTTAACGATTCAAAAGTTATGAATGTGTGACAGACAGACAACCGACTCCCACTATAAGGGTTTTTTACTTTTTGGAAAGTGACCAAAATTTCCCAATAACTTATCAAAAATACATTCCCAAAACATTTTTTTTGTATTTTATAAAATGTCGGAAATTATTTACTGAATCGGAGTGACTGAGATTAAAAAAAAAAAAAATTTAAGTTGTAACTGGGAAAATTTAAGCAATTTATTTAAAGTGCACAATTTGATGCAGAGACGCATTATGTACACACCCCAATTTATAACATAATAATGGATACAGAAAAAAAAAGAACTAAAAGCGTGCAACGAGGGATAAATGTTAAAAAGACCCATGTTAGACATACAACATTGGAAAGCCAAAGGGCAGAAGGGGAAAGTTAATCTACTAATTCCACTACTTAGTATAAAATAAGTATCGCTATGTCTGTCCGTCTGTTAACTTCAACCCCTATACGGTTTATGAATGATTTCCACTATCCCATAGCATATTTATCACTGAGCAAAGCTTATTTACACAAGAATGTACACTCTTTCTTTAGGTGGGAGATAAGTGAACATAACAAAACTGCTGCTGATGCACGAGAAACCTTAGGGCACTGACAATAATAGTTAGTGGAGGCTTACATCTCAGATCAATAGGTAATTCAGCACAATCAGCATAGACGAATGCCAACAAAAATTGAGGATACATAATAATAAATTGATTGAATTTTCTAGAGAAATATACGAGTATGGAAGAAAATTCTAGAGTTCACCTGAAGCTATCCTTACAACACAAGCTAATCTCCCTTGCTATACCACAGGTAAGTTTTTCTTCATGTGAAAAAATTGGCAAATATTAATGCTTTCCAAGAACAATGAAGGCTTCCTCTTCATTTTTTTGTTTCTTTTCTTTTCAAGAAAATTATTCCAATACCATAATTGTAGGTAACCTCTCCCAAACACTAAAACAAACTATCTACTGCAATAGCGTGCAACATGAAGCTTGCACCTGTTAGCTGAACTTATGAAATATTTTCCAAGATATTGAAGATGATGCTACCAACAAAGTACCCAACTTTCTTTTTCCTCGGAATAGTGTCTAGTGTCTGTATATATGGAGGTTTTGTGGATAAAGCTGGAACTTCATACATTAACGCGAAGTGGAGAATCACTTGCATGGGAAATGAAAGCACAAATTGTTTTTTATATTGTCTGTGATCCTGCCTGCATGAAGTTCTTCTATAATGGTAAAAGTTATCGCAATGCATGCAAGCCCGCTGCCGATGTTGGTTTTTACGACCAAAGTTTAATTAATCTTAGAATACATTTGAAAATGCCGCAGTTTACAGTTTGAAAGTACCATTGTTCCTGTCTGTTATAAATGCTTTAAACTTTAATTAATACGGGAAGCAGGGGAATTGTAAAAGATATTGTATGCATTTATGTTTTTGAAGAATTTTAACGTTGGAGTTTGAATCAAATTAAAAGGAGAATAGCAGAATAAGTAATCGTACATTTAGGCCCACTTGCAGCATACAAGCGAATAAGTAAATAAAATTGTAGAAAAAAATTGGTTAAACTTACGAGTATGTACATTGTTTTTCAATAAGGACATAACAATTTTGTATTTAAATAAAACACAGAATAATTGAGATATCGGTATTAATTGTATTCCAGGTGTAGTACACATGTGAGATATATGTATGAAATTCGATCTCGTTCATGTGACCACCACGAGCACGTTTGCAGCGATCGATTTATTGAAGCCAATTTTTCACCACTCTTTCACACATATCGGCCGGAATGTTGGAAATTTCGGGTTCGATATTGTTCCTGAGCTCCTCTAACGTTATTAGCTTGTTGGCATAATCCGACGTCTTAACGTAACCCCATAAAAGTAAATCCATCGGCGTTAAATCGCATGAGCGAGCTGGCCGTTCGACCTGACCATTTTCCAGGATTACACGATTATCGAACTTCCTCTTCAACAAATTAATTGTTTGACCAGCGGTGTGGTATGTGACACCATCTTGTTGGGACCACATATCACCGATGTCAAGCCGATCCAATTTTGGCCAAAAATAGATTTCCACCATGGCACGATAGCGAACTCCATTGACTGTAACATCATTTTCATCGACGAAAAAATACGGTCCAATCACACCTCTGGCATGAAATCCACACCACACGGTCACTTTTTGTGGATGCAATGGAGTCTCTTGAAGCACATGTGGGTTTGTTGCTGTCCAATAACTCATATTTTGCTTATTGAGGAAGCCATTAAGCCAAAAATGAGCTCCATCGCTGAAGATGATTTTTCGATGAAGTTTCGCCAATTCAAATGTTCAAGAGGCTTCAGTTCTCGAGTTAATTTGATCTTTTAAGGGTGTAGGCCAAGATCTTTACACAAAATTCGCCACAATGTCGAATGAGATTCCCAATTCCTGTGAACGGCGTGGAATCGACTGATTTGGCTCATTTTGAACTGAAGCACTTACGGCTGCGATATTTTCGGAACATTCAATAGTGAATATGTTGACTCGAATTTATCCACTATAGCACACACAGTCTGTCTTGTGGGACGATTATTACGACCGAAAATTGGAGTAAGCGCTCTTAAAGTTGCGACCATCGACTCATAATTTCGGTAATAATTTTTAATAATCTCCAAACGTTGCTCGTTCACCATAATAAAAAAGTAAACCTCGACTGACGTTTTGGGATTGACAGATCATAAAACGAGTTTAAGAGTGTATTGAAAAACCCTTCACAAGTAAATAGTTATTTTCCGAAATCACAGACTGACCTTCGACACATATCATTAGAATATTTAAAGAGGATCGTCCAATTTATTATGGCACATGTACCAATAGGGTGAGATTGAAAAGTCAATACTACTTGCACATGAGGGAAAACAAGTTTAATTGTAAACTATTTTATTCTGCTTGCTCCAAATTGAAATAGAGTATAATGATTGGAAAATATATATTTACAACAATATTTAATTCCTTAAACATTCAGTCTTGACAACCCAATTCATTAACTCATCACGAAGCAGTCAAAGTTTCGAATTGACAGCTAAATTTAGGTCAGATAAACTAGTAAACATAAAATCTCGACGAGAAAATGGAAATCTCGAGAAATGTTCAGTTCTCAAAATTTAGATTTTTGAAGTCTCTATTTTTGCATTAAATACAGGGTGCGACAAAAGTAACTACAGGGTCTTCCAATAGGGACTTCCGAACTTTGACAGTTGATAGCGGCCATATTGTTGAAGCTATATCTGTCAAATTGGCTGTCATTTTTTCCGTCTGTTTTGCCAAATCTCCATGGATGGATATAGCGTTCAACAACACGTGCAAATAATAAAATTGTTTTATCAAAATGGGTGTTCTGTTCGGGCAACGTTCCGCGCGCTTCGCCCATTTTACGGTCGCCATAATCGTCCTTCTGAGAGGACTATTCCCAGTGTGGTGGATAAATTTGAGTCCACTGGTTCAGTAAACAATCAACCAACACCGGTATGTCGTCGAAACGCAAGATCTACCGAAAACATCGCCGCTGCCCGTTAGAGTGAGCAGGAGAATCCGAGGCAGTCGATTTCGAGTCGCTCACAAGAACTCGGCCTTTCGCAGACCACAACTTGGCGAATTTTGCATCGTGACTTAGGCCTGCACCCGTACAAAATTCAACTGACCCAGGAGCTGAAGGTAAATGACCATAGACAGCGACGTGTGTTCGCTGAATGGGCTCTGGAGCAGTTGGAAACTAACCCTAATTTTCATCGAAAAATCATCTTCAGCGATTTCTGGATGAATGGGTACGTCAGCAAACAAAATTGTCGAATTAGGGACAATACCAATCCACATGAGATCCAAGAGCGTCCAATGCATCCCGAAAAAGTCACTGTTTGCGCTGGCGGCGTCATCGGTCCATATTTCTTTGAGAACAACGTTGGCCAGACCATCACCGTCAACAGCGAGCGCTATAGGTCGATGATTACAAACTTCTTTTGGCCTGAATTGGATCATATGGACACCAAAGACATGTGGTTTCAACAGGACGGCGCTACGTACCACACAGCTCACGCCACATTGGAAATTCTGCACGAGCGATTCGAGGGCATGGTCATCTCACGTGGAGGTGATGTGAACTGGCCACCGAGATCGTGCTATTTGACCCCGTTAGACTTTTTCTTGTGGGGTTTTCTGAAGTCGCAGGTCTATGGGAATAAGCCGCAAACCACAGCGGCCCTCAAAGCCAACATAACCCATGCCATCGGTCAAATTCAGCCTGATTTATGCGCCAGAGTCATGGAAAATTGGACATTTTGGATGTGCGCCACCCAGAGAAGCCGCGGTAGACATTTGAACGACGTTACATTCCATACATAATGGCATCGATAGGCCCTTCAAATGAATAAAAAATTTCGATGATATCTCACACACACTTTGTTTTATTTAAATTTAAAGATAGGAAGCGCTTAATGAAAGGCCCTTTAGTTCGACAAGTTAGTTTTTAAATGTAATACGTTTCATTTGTTTATTTTAAATTTAAAAATTTCAAAAACGCGCCTTCTGCAAACAAAATTATATTGGTCGGAAATGTAGGTTTTCAGATTCTCCTCAAGGAGAACGACAAATTATTTCCATTAACTTCTGGGTACGGTCCGGACGTCTTGGATGTTCGCCTCCAATTTCTTCAAATTTTGAAAAATTTGGCATTGTCCATGCAGAGAATTCAAAACCTGTATTTTCGATCTTTTTATTTTTATTTTTTGCAGGACGCACCGTTTCCAAAATATTCGAACTCAGAAACCATTCGCATTAACTTCGGAGTAAAACCGGACATCTTGGATACGTGCCTTCCATTTTTGAAAATTTTTATTTTTTCATTCATTTTTGTCATTTCAATTCAAACACAAACATTTATGTCCACTCTATACTTATCATTCGCGAATCTAGCTACAACAACGAAATAATCTTGCATGTAGCGAAACATAAGAAATTCTCAAATTTTCCATTTGTTGATCGTACTACTCAGAAATCAAAGAGTAAAGATATATCAAACTCTTGTCCCTCTTGCCCCCAACAACCATTTGTTTACATTGTTGTTTTTGTAATTCAATTTCGTGTCTGCGAACACGTGTGAGCAAAACAAAACATTTTACACATGACTGACCCTTCCACCATTCTCGTGGTGAAACAAGTACTTCAAGGGCTGTGTTCAAAAAGTGAATCCGTTCAGTTTAATTTTGAACACTGATAATTAAATTTGAAATTAGTATTATTTACTATTTCATTAGTAATTGACAATTAATTGCTCGGGTGATTTGTACGAAAGAAAATCAACTCAATTGATTGCTATAATACGAATCTTTAATCGATCCAATTGGTCAACAATATTATTCCCATGTGAATGAACTTGTTCTATAAAATTCAAAAAAATCATTTCTGGTATCGGCAATCGAGAGAAAAATTGAACTTAATGAACATAATTTCTTTCGTATGTTGTTTGTTGGACGGCTTAGTGTAGTGGTGGCTTCCTGAGTGGAAGTTGTAGGTGAAAGTCGCATCCAGAGATAATAATTGTATAATAATATTTTATAATTATTGTAATAATAAGTAACTAATAAATAAAGTAAATGAGAGAAACGCAAGCAAACAAACGAACGCTTTTTTATGTACGTATACCTACATATGCAGACATCAACATGAACTGTTACTAATTCAAATAGCTGTACTTTTTTTAATTGTGAATATTTTTTATTGAATCCAAAGAAATTTGAAATTTATTCAAATTCAAGGATTTAATTAATTCTTTCGATATGGGTACCTTTGGCGCGAATAATTTCCTTGAGATGGTCAATAAATTTATCGCACGCTGCACGCAAGTATGTCTGTGGAATGTGCTTCCATTCCCGGTGAAGCGCTAAGCGCGTCCGTTGTTTGGTATTTGTTAGTACCAACATTTGCCTTCAAAATGCCCCAGACAGAAAGTCTAATGGATTTGCATCGGGAGAATTCGATAGCCTTTGTGTCGAGGAAATGAAGTTCGGAAAGTTTTGTCGTAGCCATTGTACGCCGAGGATTTCGTTCAATTCTGGCCTTCACACTCCGAATCACTGTTGGCGATGTTGCTGTCTTTTTCGGACCACCCCCATAGCATTCTGCAATGCTGCCGGTTTCGTTGTAACGCGATATGGTGCGATACACAAACGTTTTGTTCACTTTCAATTGTTTCAGTTCACGAACAATAGCTGGTTGTGATTTTTCAACCAAGGAAAGGGCAATAACACTATTGCGTTGATAGAAAAAAAACTAAACACGAAAAACCTTGAATTAACAACTGTAAAATTTTCAGCGCGCTGTCATTCGTAGTTTGACAGATACAGCGACGTTGGTAACAGTTCATGTCAGCCACCCTATATGATACATATATTTTTACGTTACGGAGTAACGTTTTTGTTAAATTGCGGGATTTCTATATTTCTCCGATTTTGAAATGTCTTTTTTGTAACTGTATTGTACCCCTAGGTGACTATAAACCTTACCGTAGTGTAGGGGCTTAGTAAAGTCAAAGAATTTCGGGATTGCTCTAAAGAAGAGACCAGTGGTACAACTACTGCCGTAAGGCGCGTGGAGCCAAAACTAACAAAAATCACCTCACCGTCCAAAAAACTGGACTATTCGGGGTCTTGTCGACGCACAACAAGCCGTATCCTTCAGTAATTCGGTGGGGAAAACCCGACTCGAATGGGACAAACAGATCACCAGTACCGAACCAGCTGAGACTAGTAGAGATCGTTAGAAGAATCCGTGTCGGACTCCAACTCTCCTCCACGCCCTCAACGCCACATCTTCTAAGCCATACAGCGAAACACAAAATATAATACATATTGTACACCTGTTAGTATAGTGTCAATTTAAACATGGAATGCAAAAAACGAACATTTTCGACACATTTTACTTTTTTTAATTTCATAAAGGCAAGAAAGATGCTGATGTTCACAAAGAGTTATGTGAAGTTTACGTTGTTGGAGATGTTTCACTCAAAGTTAACCATCGTTCTGGTACACCAACTGAAGTTGATGATGACCAAATCAAAGTCATAATTGAATCAGATCGTCATATGACTATGCGAGAGATTGCAGAGAGGTTAAATGCATTACACACAATAATTGAAAATCACTTAACACGTTGTGGACTTGTAAAAAACTCGATATTTGGGTTCCACATGAATTGAAAGAGATTCACTTAACACAACTAATCAATATTTACGATATGCATCTCAAACGCAATGAAATTGATTATATTTTTTTGAAACGAATCATCACTGGTGATGAAAAATGGATCGTCTACAACAACATCAATCGAAAACGGTCATGTTCTAAGAGTGATTATCCAGCACAAACCACATGGAAAGCTGAACTGCATCAAAAGAATGTTATGTTGCCAATTTGGTGAGATTATAAAGATGCTGTGTATTTTAAGCTGCTTCCAAGGAACCAATCTATTAATTCAGATGTTTACTGTCATCAATTAATGAAACTGGAAGAAGCAATAAAAGAAAAACGGCCAATTGGCAAATCGTAAGGGAATCGTGTTCCACCATGAGAACGCTATACACACACATCTTTGGTAACTCGCGAAAAATTATTGAACCACGGTTGGGAAGTGATGTCACATCCATCATACAGCCCCGACCTTGCACCATCAGATTTCCATTTGTTTCGAAGTTTGCAAAACTTTTTGAATGGTAAAACTTTCACCAATTATGATGACCTGAAATAGTATTTGGTCCGGTTTTGCGCTAATAACAGAAGGCCATCGAACAAAATGAAAAATATATATAATTGATTAAAGTTTATTCTTGTGGGCGTCGTGGCGTAGTAGTTAGAGTGTCGGATCTCAGTCGTTCACAGGCTTTCAGAGAGTGTAGACGTGTTTCGGCTTTGAGTAAAATTGGCAGTAATTTCAAATAAAGAATTAGACAGTGTGTTTTTAAGTGGCGAGTTAGCCTAGTGGCAGTTCTGCTGGTCTATCAAGCTAGAGACCCTGGTTCAACTCCCGGCCAGGGCAAATAAGATTATAGACTTTTTTTTTATTTAAAAAAAAAAAAAAAAATTTAAATTAAAAACAAAATAACACGTGATAGAAAGCGAACGGTCCACGCTCCCATTAGCGGAACCAGCGGGTGGAGTGACTGCGTTCGTTTCGTTTTCGTTTTTAGTGCATTTTTATTTTCGGAATTTATGAACTCTTAACAGCTAGACACAAAAAACGCTTAAAACTAGCTTAACTAACTTAACTATGTTATATACTAACTTAATGGCCCTATGCGGGCGCTCTAAGCTAAACCTAATGCTTAAAATATGTCTTTCGACGTAACATAACTTAAACTATTTATTAAATCTATACTTACAAATATTGGGAAACTAAGAAAACATTTTTAAGCAAAAACTTAGTATATGAACTGAATTTTTTACTATATATAAAACTTACAAACTACCTAAAAGCTACTTATTCTAAGGTACGTGATTAAACACGCGATTTTTTTTGATATACATATATATATACATATATATAAATATATTGTATACCTTCATAATACATATAGTATACATACATATATACACATGTATAAGTTTTTTTTTTTTTTTTTTTTTTTTTTTTTTTTTTTTTTTTTTTTTTTTAATGCTTAAAACTTAAACCGATCTTAGAACTATGTAAGCCGGCCAGGCTATAAAAAGCTACACCGACTTTGCCCCTTGTGAGCCTACCCCGAATCAAAAGGAAACGACGAGGGAGTTCCCTCTCCGTCCCCGAGCCACCAGAATTTCTGGTGCTGTCTTACTGCATCTGCCATATCACGGCTTGATACCGCTCTACTAAACCGGAGACGCTCCGTGGTGCTATGTGCGACGTGTCGGTCGTAGTTAAGTCGCCTGTCCGCAGCATTTCGGGCAAAATGGTAGATTAGCGGCACCGCTACCCTATCCTGTATCAGACCTTGTTTATCTAAAAATAGGAACGCCTCTGGGGGGATGAAGCCGTTAAGACCGCACACTCTCGTGATACAAATCATTGGGGTAGTATGCCCCGGAGATCAGGTTATTCACCGAGGACATTGCTCTTACAGTGTGCCTTCGAATCATATTGATCAGGAAATTATCCACTCTGTTTATGTTCGCCCTATTATACAGGACCTTATTAGAATAGAATTTTATGTACTGGGACTCTGGTATTCTGTACAACTGAAGACAAGCCCTAAGGCAAGCCCTCTCAAACACCCGAATCCTTTCCATCCAGCTTGCTCCCACGTTGAACCACACGGGACATCCATATACGAGCATGGGCCGAATAAGGGCCATGTAGCAGATTACCTTCACCCTTGCATCGAGTTGGCTGCTATAAAACAGTCTCTTTGTAAGGGCAAAAGCACCTCTGGCTCTGACCAGAGCAGCATCTACATTTTTGTTAAAATATAGATATTGATCTAGCCAGATCCCAAGGTATCTAACCACACTTCGACTCGCTAGTGTCTGCCCGTGCTGTCCCACGATTGAGAACTTTCGCCAATTCTTTCTGGTATCCCTGGAGGCCCCAGATAACGACGTTCTAAACAGAATAGTCTCTGTCTTCTGGAAGTTGATCTTCAGCTTCCAGTCGTCGCAGTATATCCTGATCTTATCGAAATCACGCTGCAAGAGTATTGCAATGACCTCGATCGTTGGTCCTGACCTATACGCGATCAAGTCGTCTGCATACGCAATAGCATGGGGAAGAGATCCTACGAGATCACTCGTGTAAATGTTAAAGAGGATCGGCGAATTAACCGCACCTTGTTGTAGACCGTTTTTGATTTCGAACGTCCCAGCAGAAGTCACATTGCCATTTTTCACAATGAACTGTCTACTGGTGAGCATATTACAGAGCATGTACAGCAGTGGTTTACTTATGCCCAGCCTGTTCAACTTGTAGAAGAGTCCTTCTAGCCATACGGTATCGAACGCCTTCTCCAAGTCAACCAGGCAGGCACCCGTGCATTGTTTTTTACTTTTGTTCCATTGGATGTCAGATACCAGTTTAGACGCGGCATGTATTGTATCATGCCCCGCCTTAAAACCGAATTGGTTATCCGGAATTATATTACTGTTCTCAGTCCACTTAAGCAGGGCCCTATTGATCACTTTCTCGAATACCTTGCTGATGTTCGGAAGGAGACTTATCGACCGGAGATTTGCCGGATTGGAGGAGTCCTTTCCCCTTTTGGGGATGGGTTGTATCACTGCTGTTTTCCAATGCGCTGGATAATGTGCATTATTCAGCGCATTGTTAAACAGAGTGGTGTAAATGTCCACCGCTTCTAGAGGGAGATGTCGAAGCACAATGTTCGACAGTCCGTCAATTCCCACTGATTTCTTCTTTCTCAATGATGCGAAGATCGTTTGGAGTTCTACCTTCGATACGTATGGGTAGTGAACCATTTCATTGGCGACGACATTATTTGCCATGTTATCGTCATTGAACTCGGTAAAACCTATGTTCTCTGATCGCCAGTGCTCTATATCATTTCGAAGGTAGACGTTGTGCACAAGGACTCGACTTTCCAGGTCGTGGTTCGGGCAAATGCTATCATTCACCTTGTACACTTCCTGGAAAGTCGCTCCTATAGCCTCTACTTTATCCTGGGGATCTTCGATCATGAAAAAATTGTCATCATCGACAGCGTTCCCGGGATCTATGCCTGCTGCTATTAGTATTTGTTCGTTGTTCGTCGTTCGAGGGATCTTAAGACACGGCAGGTCGTTTTGATTATTCCTCCGAAAAATTTTATTTATTTGCGGGAACATACTCGGGTTGTTGGATTTTACAGCCCGAATTTTGTTGTTCCAATGCAGATTTACAGAGAGTCTGTAATTTTCTCTAATTAACTGTTGGAGATTTTTAATCAACGACTTCAGTGTCCTAACCTCCGAGTTTTGTCTGTCCGTAAACTGTCTGTACAAGGTTTTGAGTCTTGACAGAAGTCTACTTTTTTGTTGGTGTAGTGCGTCGATTGTTGCATTGCGGAACATGTCTGCGTTGTCAGTGTGTTGATAACGAGGTATCGTACTGTCCATCGTTCGTTTGATTGTCTCGTCCATTTGTCTTAGGTACCTGTCGATCTCCTCGTTTGACAGGTTCCTATTGGACGGTGGGTAGAGCGAATTCAAGGAGAGTGCTCTTATCATAGCTCTGGAGAAGCGTGTCCAACGCATCCTACTGTAGTTGTAGGGGTACGTTTGAACAAACTCGTCCAATTCCGCAATTTCGTTGGGAATTGTAATTTCGGCACTGAGTCCGCAATGGTCACTGTCATACACAAAAGTGTGTAGGCAGTTTCTCGTTTGTTGGTTCGTGTTGGTCAGTTTCAACCGTACATCGAACAGCATAAGATCCAGATAGGAGCCGCTTCTAGGATACGACGGGCTATCTGTAGCTATCAAATCGAGTCTATACTCGACATTGTGTTGACCCCACCAATTGAATAGTAGGTTCCCCCTAGAATTTGGTATGTTATTTCCCCAATCGCTGTGTTTGGCGTTTAAATCTCCGGCAATGAGGAAATAATTCTCCTCCGACTCCAGCCTTAGACATCGAAAAAGTGTCTCGAGCTCTGTAATAAATGACGTAGTTTGAGTAGAACCAGATGCGTAGACCGCGACCATGTACATCCTCTTTCCACTACGGAGAGCAATGCACACGATACATGCTTCCAGCTCCTGGAATCTCCGCACTTCACCGCTGTACACGGCCTTATGTCGTAAGTCTTTGTGAATGAAGATCGCAACACCTCCTCCTTGAGTAGAGTCGGGTCGGTCTCTTCTTATAATATTGTATTTATTATGGCTCAGTTTGTGTTTCTGGGATAGCTTAGTTTCGCTAACCAAAAGCACATCAGGGCTTTGATCTTCTAACAACTTAAAAAGTACGGTTCTTCGCTCGATCCTTATCAGTGAATTCACATTCACCGCAAGGATCTTTAAGGGTTTCTCCGCCATCGTATCCATTACGACTGGAGGTGCGCTAGGCCCGGCAGAAATGCGTAGATCTGGTCCACCCGTTTCGCCTGCTCTTGTAACTGTCGCTGAAGCTGGTTCATTTGCCCTTGAATAGAGAGCAAAATAGTCAGCAAATCAGGCTGAGCCTCAGGTGCTTTAGGCACTGGGGCCTGTGCGGCAACCTTCGGTTGTTGTTGTACCGTGTTTCTCCGGCCTGACGCCATTTGGGCGTAGGTCCATTGGGGAGTAACGGCTGGTGTTTGACTAGAAACAGGTGGACGCTTGACTTCGATTTTCTGCTGACGAGCCAGGTTTACTTTTTTCATGTACTGGAACTTAGGACAACCCCGATAGTTTGCGGTGTGTCCCGAGTTCCCACATAGTGCACAAGAGAGTTGGCCTTTATCTGCCGCCCCATCCTTACCCAGGGAACATTCCTCTGCTTTGTGGTTCTTTCCACACTTTACGCATCGAGGCTGCATTTCGCAGTTCGACGCGGCGTGCCCGAACCTTTGGCAGCGAACACATTGTAAAATGTTATCGCTCCTCTTTACTTTTTCCCATTTAACAACCTGGTAGTCTAGGACAGTAATACTCCTTAGACCATCCAATTTGCTGTTGGGAGTTATCTGAATAAGAAAGAACGGTAATTTCCGCTTCTCCCTTTTGGCCTTTGCTGTGGTGAACGGCTTGACTCCCACGAACTCAAGACCGTCGCACTCCTTCTCTTTCAGCATCCTAAGGAGCTCTCCCGGTTCGATAGACGGATCTACCCCCCTCAGTAGCATAGTTTGCAACTTTTCCCCCTTCGGGGTGAAGGAGAAGAACTCCGTCGTCGTTTCCTTTAATAAACCTTTTATTTTTTTGTACTGCTCCACTGTATTACAGTGGATAGTATGCCTATCTTCATTAATGCGTTTAATAAAAAAGTTGTTGCCTATGGCCGACTTACATAGCTCAATGGTGTCTTTTAAATCCATCTTGAAGGTGTTGATAGGTGGCACCTTCTCCTTTGCACTCCTCTGCTGCTGATGTTGTTGTTCTTGCTGGTCTTTCTGTTGATGTTGTTGTTGCTGCTGATTCTGTTTTTGTTGTTGTTGTTGCCGCTGCTGCTTAGCTGGCAACTGTTTTTGTTGTGGCTGCTTTGTTGGCAGCTGTTGATGTTGTTGTTGCTGCTTTGCTGGCAGCTGGTTTTGTTGCTGTCGATTTGCGGGCAGTTGTTGTTGCTGCTGCATATCAGGCAGCTGTTTTTGTTGTTGAATTTTTTTTTTGTGACTGGCTATCTTCTGCTCTTCTGGCTGTTTGTTTAGCCTTTATGGTCAGCACCCTCTGCTGAAGCTGCCGTATGCTATCATTGATGGCCTCCATCTCTTCGTCCTCATCCTCGGACTCGGAGGCAGCTAACGTGGCGAAGCTATTGCTACCACCTCTGTAGCAATTTTCTCCACCGTCCGAGATGAATGTACGCTCTTTTGCTGCTGCTGTTGTTGTTGACGGCGCCCCCACCCTCACTTCTCCCGGCAGCTTTTCAGTCGAAGCTGATAGGGAGAGGCGCTTGCCTTCGTAGGGAGTCAGCCTCTGCTTCCTCCTCCTCTTTACCGTGGTTCCACTTTCGATAATTGCCAAGTGGCTTTCACTGTCATCGGCCGATGTTTTTGTGTCCACTACTCCCGCTATGGGAAGCAGGAACCGTTCTTTTTTTCTCATTACCGCACTTGTTATTGTTTATGTTAATTTTTTTACTTTCAAATAAAATAAAATAAAATACAAAAAAAAAAAAAAAAAGAACTTTTGTTCCGGTGGGAATTGAACCCGAACAACTCAAGTCACTGGACGCTAACACTAGCTCTGCGCTACCGCGACACTTGATGCACCACTGTCTATTTATGTTTAAAATCATAAGGAGAAGCCGAAACACGTGCGATCTCTACTAAGGTCTGTGAACGACGAAGTGACTGCGTCAGTCGACGACGCTGTACAATCAGACCACCCAGAAACAGTGGCGAAAGAAAGTATGGAGAAAAGGAGAAGGAAACTAAAGCCTACTCCCAACCTTGTAAAGCGTCCCTCCACGTCAGCTTCTGCTATACAGCTGCCAGGTGGAGTGACTGAAGGGGCGCCGAATACAGCAACAGCAGCAGCAGATAAGAAGCGGCAGAGGTCGGATGACTCTGTCGAATTAGCTTACATCTCCGATGGTGGGGAAGGCCACTACGTTGGAGATAAGAATAATAGCTTCGCCGTTCTTGCAGCCTCCGAATCAGATGACGAGGATGAAGAGGTCGAGATTCTGACTACAAGCATCAGACAGCTGGAACAGAGGGTGCGTGCCATAAAGGCCAAACAAATGGCCAGAAGAGAGAGGGAGCGGCAACTAGAGCTCCAGCGCGCTAACAAACAACAACGGAAGCAGCCAGAAGGCCAGCTGCAACAACTACAAATGCAGCCGCAAATGCAGCCGCAAATGCAGCAGCAAGAACAACAGCAGCCGAATAAGCAGCAACAACAACAACAGCAGCGGAATAAGCTGCAACAACAACAGCAGCAGAAAAAGCTGCAACAACCACAGCGGCAGCAGAAAAAGCAGCAACAACAGCAGCAACAGCAGCAGCAGCAGAAACAACAGCAACCGCAGCAACAGAAGACGAGTACGAAGACCAGGGTGCCGCCAATTAACACGTACAAGGTAGAGTTGAAGGACACAATTGAACTATGTAAGTCGGCCATGGGTAACAATTTTTCTATTAAACGTTTAAATGTAGAAATGCATTCTATCCACTGCGATACAGTGGAACAATATAAAAAAAATAAAAATTTGTTAAAGGACACGACGACGGAGTTCTTCTCCTTCACCCCGAAGGGGGAAAAGCGGCAAACAATGCTGCTGAGGGGGATAGACCCGTCTACTGATCCGGAGACGCTCCTTGCGCTGCTTAAAGAGAAAGAGTGCAACGAGCTCGAATTTGTAGGGGTCAACCCATTCACCACAGCTAAGGCAAAAAGGGAGAAGCGGAAACTGCCGTTCTTCCTAGTTCAGCTTTCACCCAATAGCAAGCTGAATGGTCTAAGGAGTATTAAAGTCCTAGACTACCAGGTTGTCGCATGGGAAAAATTAAGAAGGAGTGAAAACATTTTACAATGTGTTCGCTGCCAAAGGTTCGGGCACGCCGCGTCGAACTGCGAAATGCAGCCTCGATGTGTCAAGTGTGGAAAGAACCACAAAGCAGAAGAATACACTCTGGGTAAGGATGGAGTGGCAGATAAGAGCCAGCTCTCGTGTGCTTTATGCAGGAACTCGGGACACACCGCAAACCATCGGGGTTGTCCTAAGTTCCAGTATATTAAGAAAGTAAATCTGGTTCATCAGGAGAAGGTCGTAGTGAAACGTCCACCTGCTCCAATTCAAACACAATCCGTGTCTCCCCAAGTGACCTACGCCCAAATGGCGGCAGGTCGGGGAAACGCGGAACAGAAAAGATCGAAGGTTGCTTCTCAGGCCCCAGCGCCTAGAGCACCGGAGGCTCAAACTGACTTGCTGGCCATCTTGCTCTTATCCAAGGGCAGATGGAGCAGCTTCAACGTCAGGTACAGGAGCAGGCGAAGCGGGTGGACCAGATCTACGCACTTCTGCCGGGCCTAACGCATCTCCAGTCGTAATGGGTATGAACATGGAGGAGCAACCCTTGAAGATCCTTGCGGTGAATGTGAATTCACTGATTAGGATCGAGCGAAGAGCCGTATTGTTTAAGTTGCTAGAAGACCAAACCCTGATATGCTTATGGTTAGCGAAACAAAGCTATCCCAGAAGCATAAATTGGGGCACAATAAATACAATATTGTCAGAAGAGACCGACCCAACTCCACACGAGGAGGAGGTGTTGCGATCTTCATACGCAAACAACTGCAATTTAAAGTTATTTATAGCGGTGAAGTGCGAAGGTTCCAGGAGCTGGAAACGTGTATCGTGTGCATCCCTCTCCGTAGTGGAAAGAGGATGTACTTGGTCGCACTCTATGCACCTGAAGCTACTCAATCTACTTTATTTATTTCAGAGCTCGAGACACTTTTCGATACCTAAGGCTGGAGTCGGAGGAGAATTATTTCATCATGGCCGGAGATCTAAACGCCAAACATAGAGATTGTGGAAATAACACACCTAATCCTAGAGGGAACCTACTATTCAATTGGTGGGGTCGGTACAGTGTCGAGTATAAACTCGATTTGAAAGCTACAGATAGTCCGTCATTTCCTAGAAGCGGCTTCTATCTGGATCTTATGCTGTTCGATGTACGGTTACAACCGACCAACACGGACCGACAAACTATGAACTGGCAGCACACATTTGTGTATGACAGTGACCATTGCGGACTCAGTGCCGTAATAACGATTCCCAACGAAATTGCGGAGTTGGAGGAGTTTGTCCAAACGTACTCCTACAATTATAGTAGGACGCGTTGGACTCGCTTCTCCAGAACTTTAACAAGAGCACTCTCCTCGAACTCGCTCTACCCACCGTCCAATAGGAATCTGTCAAACGAGGAGATTGACTGGTACCTAAAACAAATGGACGAGATAATTAAACGATGTTGTCTAGGCTAGAAACCTTGTACATACAGTTTACTGACAGACAAAACTCGGAGGTTAGGACGCTGAAGTCGTTGATTAAAAACCTCCACAAATTAATTAAAGAAAATTAAAGACTTTCTGTAAATTTGCATTGGAACAACAAAATTCGGGCTGAAAAATCCAACAACCCGTGTAAGTTCCCGCAAATAAATAAAATATTTCGGAGGAATAATCAAAACGACCTTCCGTGTCTTAAGATCCCTCGAACGACGAACAATGGACAAATACTAATAACAGCAGGTATAGATCCAGATAACGCAGTAGAGGATGACAACTTCTTTGTGATCGAAGATCCGCAGGAGAAGGTAGAGGCTATTGGAGCGACTTTCCAGGAAGTGCACAAGGTGAATGATACCATTTGCCCGAACCACGACCCGGAAAATCGCGTCCTTGTGCACAACTTCTATCTTCGAAATGATATAGAGCACTGACGATCCGAGAACATAGGTTTTACCGAGTTCAATGACGATAACATGGCAGACAATGTCATCGCCGATGAAAGGGTACATCCCCCGTATATATCGAAGGTAGAGCTCCAAGCAATCTTTGACTCATTAAGGAGGAAGAAATCTGCAGGAATCGATGGAGTATCGAACATTGTGCTTCGACATCTTCCTCTAGAAGCGGTGAACATTTACACCACTCTGTTTAACAATGCGCTGAATAATGCACATTATCCAGCGCATTGGAAAACAGCAGTGATACAACCCATCGCCAAAAGGGGTAAGGACACCTCCAATCCGGCAAATCTCCGGTCGATAAGTCTCCTTCCGAACATCAGCAAGGTATTCGAGAAAGTGATCAATAGAACCCTGCTTAAGTGAACTGAGAACAGTAATATAATTCCGGATAACCAATTCGGTTTTAAGGCGGGGCATGATACAAATGCCGCGTCTAAACTGGTATCGGATATCCAGCGGAACAAAAGTAAGAACCAATGTACGGGTGCCTGCCTGATTGACTTGGAGAAGGTCTTCGATACTGCATGGTGGCAAACCACTGCTGTACATACTTTATAACCAGTAGACAGTTCATTGTCAAAAAGGCAATATGACTTCAGGTGGAACATTTCTAATTAAAAACGGTCTGCAACAAGGTGCGGTTAATTCACCAATCCTTTTTACACGAGCGATCTAATAGGATCACTTCACCATGCCATAGCGTATGCAGACGACTTGATCGCGTACAGATCAGGACCAAAAATCAAGGTCATTGCAATTCTCTTGCAACGTGACTTCGATAAGATTCAGCGATATTGCGATGACTGGAAGTTGAAGATCAACTTCCAGAAATCGGAAACCATTCTTTTTAGGCGCCGTTGTCTGGTGCCGCTAGGGATACCAGAAAGAATTGGCGAAAGTTCTCAATAGTTGGACCGCACGGACAGCCACTTACGAGTCGAAGTGTAGTCAGATACCTGGGGCTTTGGGTAGACCAATATCTATATTTTAACAAACATATAGATGCTGCTCTGGCCAGAGCCAAAGGTGCTTTTGCCCTTACAAAGAGACTTTTTTATAGCAACCAACTGGATGTAAGGGTAGAGATAATCTGCTACACGACCCTCATTCGGCCATACTCGTATTTGGATGGCCCGTGCGGACTTCGGGCTTGCCTTCATTTATATAGAACACCAGAGTCACAGTACATAAAATTCTATCCCAATGAGGTCCTATACAACAGGGCTAACCTAATAAGAGTGGATAATTTCGTTATCAAGCGGATTCCAAGCGGATTCCAAGGCAATGAGCTCGACGAACAACCTGATCTCCGGGGGTTATTACCCCAATTACTAGTATCACGAGAGAGTGCGCCCTAACGGCTTTGTTCCCCCAGAGGCGTTCCTCTATCTTGATAAGAAGGGTCTGATCCAGGACAGATTGGCAGTACCGCTAATCTTCCACGTTGCTCGGACAGCTGTGGATAGGCGACTCAACTATGACAGAGAAGTTGCACACGGCAGTGTGGAGCGTCTCCGCTTTAGTAGGGCGGTATCGGGTCGCGATATTTATGACGTACAACGTCAGTACGGTCATTTCTGGTGGCTAGCCGAAAGAGAGGAAACTCCTTCGTCGTTTCCTCCTAATCCAGGGTAGCCTGTTTGATGTTAAAAGTTGGCTGTTCTTGCCCATGGCCGACTTACATGGTTTAGGTTTAGGTAGTTTAGGTAGGTGTAGGTAATAATTGAAAAAAAAATAAAAAAAAATAAAAAAATATCCACAGCACTTGGATGAAAAAAATAAATAAATAAAAAAAAAACAGCACTCGATAAAAAATTTAAAAAAAAACAAAAAAAAAAATTTCGTAGAAAATACGTAAGGTAGAATAAGATAGGCTAATTTAGAATAAGATAGTTTTAAGATTTATTTTAAGGTAGTTGTTAAGTTATATATATAAGAATAAAAAAAAAAAAAGTTCATGTACTAAGTTTTTCTACAATAATTTTCTTAGTAAAAATTAAAATTAATAAAATTAAATAATTAAACACAATTTTCAAGTTCGTTACGTCGAAAGACATAGTTTTAAGTATTAGGTTTAACTTGGAGCGCCCGCATAGGGCCAGTAAGTTAGAATAAGAATAGTTAAGTTAGTTAAGCTAGTTTTAAGCGTTTTTTGTCTAGCTATAAGTTTAATTGAATTTACATAATAAAAATGCATTAAAAATGAAATGAAAAAATGAAGTGTGTCGGATCACTACGCAAGAGGTTCCAAGTTCGAATCCCAGAAAACACCAGAAAGTTTTTTCACGATCCCACCTCTCGCTAACGTCTGACAAACATCGGAGGGTATTGTTGTCACGAGAAAGATTCTCAAAACAAATTGCCGTTCGGATACGGCACTAAACTGTAGGTCCCTTCCATTCGTGTGAAAAATATAACGCGCAGGTTGTGCCAGGTAGGCACAACAGGGCCTACCTGGCACTTAAAGAGCTGTTGCGCCAAATATTTATTTATTTAAAGTTTATTCTTTGTATAAAAAAAAAGAGTTTTATTTCACACTAAAAAAGCGAAATTACTTTCCTGCCAACCCAATATATATATGAACAATACGAACGAAATACTCTAGATCTTACAGATAAGCAACCCATCGCTTCCCACTTATGACTGAAAAGTCGCCAAGCTGAAGGAGCAAAGAGGTCGTAATAGATGTGAGCTTATTGTGATCAATAAAGAATATCTTGCTTCCTTGGCGAAGACCGTAGGTTTGATAAGCTATGGGTTCGACGTAGGTATATAAAAAGGACGAGTTGGATGCAGGTAAATTGCCTCCCCATCATCAGCTGCTGAAGCATAAATTTCTCTCTCATCTTTGAGAATGCCAACACCATCTGTTGTCGATGATGGCGCCATGTTGGACATGGAGGTGGACTTTAATTTAAATAATCTTCTTCTGAGTGAGGGCGAGCTCTTAGCTTCATTTTCAGACTCGGAAGGCATAAATTCCACTGTGATGGAAGCTTCTTTACCTGATTGTAGCAATAATATCCACTAGTTAGTTCAAGTTAACCTCCACCATTCCTAAACGGCATCTGCCGGTCTCCTTCTCCGTCTTTTAAAAGATAGAGAGGACATTATTTTGGTCCAAGAACTTTGGTTTGTTGACAATTTGGTATGTGGACTCAAAACTACCTAAAAGTAATTTTACTCCCTAATTATGATCAAGATATAACGGCCAAAAGCCCCTATTACGTAGCATTGCCATATTCCGCCCATTACTACCTGGACTCTTGTCCAGGAAAAGGTACGAAACTGGAGATGATTTGCTTTTAGATTACGTTTTACAGACTAGCCTCGAACTTACATTCATAACCAGTAACCGACAGAAAGTTCTAGATATTACCCTTGTCTCCAACAGAATCTATCAGATGACTAAAAACTGGAAGGTATCAGGTGAACACTTTTTTTTGATCACCGCTACCTTCAATTTAGTCTTAATGATGATCCTCCTTGCCCATTAGTTTACAAAAATCGTAAAATCAATTGGTTCATATAAAGGGAAATATTAAGAAAATTGGTTACCTCTGATACTCTAAGATACCCTCGTAATACTCAAGAACTTGACTGTACAGTTAACGATCCACCTTATCCCTCAATAAAGCGATTTCTTCTTCTTGTCCTCTTGTTAGTCATAGGAGTAAGAAAAAGCCATGTGGATTTCAGAATTGAAACCTCTCAAAAACAATTGTAGAAAACCTTTTAACAATGCCGAAAGCACGAGACGCAACCGACTGGGACTCGTATAGAGAATCCCGAAAGATATGCAAAAAATAATTGAGGAAAGCCAAACAGAAATCTTGGGGACTCTTTTGTGGCAAAATGGAAAAATCTTCTGAGGCGCCTAGGCAAAGAAAAATACTCGACAAATCCAGCAATGCCCAGCTGTCTAATAAAAACGGATGGTTCTTGGACAACTTCCATTGAAGATACGTTAAATTTGTTACTAGATACACAGTTTCCAAGCAACTCCCAAGTTGCTAACAATATTGAATCAAATGCATAAAAAATCTACTCTTCAAGTCTGATTACGCAGGACAAACTTCTTTGGGCGCTACATAGCTTCAAACCATAGAGATCTGCTTAACCAGATGGCATAATACTTGCCTAACTACAAATGGCGTCAGATATTATCTTGCCAGCGCTAAATTTAATACTACATAGTTGCCTCAATTTTGTTCATATTCCACTATTATGAAGGGAAGTCAATGTGATTTTCATACATTCTCATGTAAGTTCAAAAGATCTCAGACCCATTAGTCTATCAATATATAAAATTTCAATCATTGACCCTCTGTCGCTTATTGAAATAAGCTGAACATTTTCTAACGAAGCAAAATATCTGGGTCTTATTTTGGATAGAAAACTTAGCTGGAAACCTAACGTACAAGAAAGAGTAGAATAAGCTCTTGCAAAGAAGCTATTGGGAACAAATGAGGTTTACAACCCAGAATACCTCACTTGCTATACATCTCCGTCTGTCTGGTGAACTGCCTTAGATTAGGCTATATTATGCGTAAGCGGAGTACTCGGCACGACACATTCTACAGCAGTGGACACTCTGTTTCATCTGACACCCCTCAACACTTTTGGTAGGCAAATGGCAGCATGTGCAGCTATTCGCCTTCATCCACAACCTGACAGTGGTACAGTAAAGCATTTGGCCACGCCTCTATTTTGCACAACTTCAAAATCTTTCCTGCAAACATCGACTACACCATATCTAGGTTAAATTTTGACAAAAACTTCCAAGTCCCCATTCCTTCAGGTTATTCTGAGAGGAAAATGTATTTCTAGAAGACAAGTCGATACATTTACACCGACGCGACGGTTCAAAAACTAACGACGGGGTAGATGGAGGCGTCTTCTCTGATAGACTTAATTTTAGTTTTTCCTTCCTATCCTGGCAAAAGAAAAACGTAATATGCGCAGTAGATACCCGCATCTTTTCTGACAGACAAGCAGTCCTTGGAATCGAATTCTCTAAATATAATAACAGCTCTATATTGCCGATCGTCTCTTATAGTGATGGTGGAACAGTTCAAAATTCACCTTTGTTGGATGCCAGGGCATATGAACATTCCAGCGAATTGCAAGGCTGCTGAATTAGCCAGATATGGAACAATGATACCCATTCTAACAGATAAGGTACCTTGGCTATACCGATCACCACATGTACAGTTAAATTAAAGGTAAATGCTATCGAGGAAACATTTCTTAGGTGGACAAGTGGTACAATGTGTCTAGCGATAAAACAGATTTGGCCTAAGCTGGATCTGTAACTCTCTAAGAATTTGATTTCTTTTAATAGATTGCATATTAGCGCTATATTTGGTGCCATCACATGCTACAAGACTTGGCTTATATTCAAACCGATGTATGGATGAGGAAGAGGATGAAACTATTCTTCACCTTCTCTAACCTGTCCAGCTCTCTCCCTAAGAAGAAAACTCCAATTAGGAGCCTTTTGCTTCCGCGACCTAAGCTATCTGATAAATGCAGACATATACGCTTCATAGGAAGCTCGAATAGGTTCAACGAGTGGGTAAGGGAAATTCTTCTCCCAAGATCCATGTGGTATCACCATGGACCTACCATTGATCTAAGTGTGTCGGCCTCTTCGCTAGCAGCCACTAAACCTAATCTAAAGTAACTCTTTTTGTTTTTTTTAAATGCATTTTTATTGTCTTAATTCATTAAACTTATTGCTAGACAAAAACCGCTTAAAACTACCTTAACTAACTTAACTATCTTATTCTAACTTACTGGCCCTATGCGGGCGCTCTAAGCTAAACTTAATATTTAAAACTATGTCTTTCGACCTACCTTAACTTAAATACTTTATATATTTATTTCATTAATTTATTCTTTATTTCTGCTAAGAAAATAAGATAAAAATTTAGTGAATGAACTTGAGTCTTGTTCGTATACTCGTATATAAAAGTTTTATTTATTTTTTTTATTTACTCATTGATTTCTGGCACTTATATAGTATGGGAATTATATTTTAGGCACAATTCCTTTCTTTATAAACGCACCGTAGCTTTCCAATACACGTCGACAGACACACATGCACTCCATACGAGTACTAACCTTAAGCTTAGATGAATAAGTGCTATTCTAGTAATTCGAGTCAATTAGTGGTAGAATGTTTCGCAATATTTGTTCCCTAGAATTTCTAGAACTCGAGGCAGTACAAGTGCAAATAATTTTAGAATCCATCCACAAACACGCCCACTTTCAGCAAAATTCCGTTTTTCTTAATATTTTTGGTACGGACTGAAAAGTATTGTCCTCTACATTTTGTCCATACATTATACATGGCCATGCCCACTCTTTCTTGGCGTTTTCTTAAAAAAAAACAAACCACATATTGCTTTTACAAAGCTAGTTACGTCTTATTGTGTTAAGTTAAGTCTTATTGTGAATATCTTATCAGAATCTATGAATGTAGGATACAAATTTTGGAAGCCATGCCCACTTTTTCTTGGCGTTTTCTTAAAAAAAAACAAACCATATATTGCTTTTACAAAGCTAGTTACGGTGATTGTTAAGTCTTATTGTGAATATCTTATCAGAATCCATGAATGTAGGATACAAATTTTGGAAGCCACGCCCACTTTCCGTTAAGAAAAAGTTGTAGCTACAGTTTCGTGATAAAAATTCTTAAATATTACGAAAATATCCGTATAGAAAGATATCATTGCGTCTGCTTTAAAAATTTCGGAACGACACGCCCACTTTATTATATGGTAACGTACAACCCATTCTAGGCCGATTTTAACTTTCCTGTATGTCTATATAATGACTTTAAACAAAATCGATTGAGTAATATAGTCTAAGTAGCCAATTTTAAAGAAACAGTTATTAAGTAAAGTAACGTCATACTTATTTGTTTGCCAAAAACGTGATACGACATCTAGTATCACATGTCTACCCCTAGGTACTCAAATATAAAATTTTATCAAAATCGTAAGACGTTCTCGAGAAAATGCTTTTTTTTTAAAAATCTTCCTTTAGTGAAGTACCGCTAATTTTGGGGTTAGAATGAATATTCGGATTTCGCCTCGAATTGTGATCGTACGGACCTCAGATACGAATGAAGTTTCAAAAAAATCCGTCCAGCCGTTTAGTATTCAGTCGACTATGCATCCATGCAGACAAAATTGAGTTACACACTTTTCTGCGTTTCTATATTTGACCAAAATTTCGAGATCGACAATTTTCAGGAAACTTGCCCTTGGATTCTTGTCAACAATGTTTAAATGAAAATAAATGCATTTTGGAAGAATGCTTTAAAAATATTCAGAGTTTAGAAACAATATTACTTGGAAACGAGATGGAGGGTTAACGTGCTCATGTCCTCATGTGGATGACCCGCCGTATTTATGTTGTCTTGTGTTAGAAATCTTATCAAAATTAGTTACAAATATTTTTTATTTTTTTATTATTGACGGCCTATCCCATAGGGGACAGTAAAATATAATATGTCGACGTTTTATATGTGACATTGCTGGAAACGGGGGCTGGCCTCATACCAGTTTACCATATCTTTCAAGTTATGAAGCAGTTAGTCAATTTAATCCACCAGATTGGCCTTTGATAATTAATGCGAAAGTAATTCTCACCTTAACAGCGCCCCAAGTTTATGTGAATGAACTGTGGAGAGTTGATCGCTGCTTGGATAATTCGTCCGCTCACTCTTTTACCTTTATGTCACTATGACTTGAGACCTAGAGCAAAATGATCTTAAGCTAATCACCTGTAGCTGAATACAGCGTAGTTTCGCTTAGGCGTTGGACCGTACCCGAGTTCCTACAAAGCCCCATAGATAGAACAGTTAGAGCTTTTATGCACTCATAATTTAGTTACACCAACCCCGTATGAGCCATCATCGGTGAAAATTACTGAGTGTAGATTTTTCATCGGTTTCAACTTTCCTGTAGTCTAGCCTACAGTTGAGGGTGGTCAGTTTGAGATGTTGCCGGTTCTTGTTGTAAAGGTCTAGAAGATGGCTGTGACTGTACGGCTTAGCAGTGCAGCACCAGGATTCCTTAAGTCTGTATGTAGATATGTAGGTATGTAGGTTTTTAATATGTACGTCGATAGGTAGACAGAAGCTACAAGAGCGCAGTAAGAACGTATTTTGAACCCTTTTCAATTCAATAATGTTTTCAACTTTACTCTGCCGAGTATACATTAGCAAACATATTTTTGGTTGAAGCCCCATTTTTGGCCAAAAGTTACATTGTACCCATAGAAGTCTAGACATCTTATTCTATGTTTACTTACCAGTTAAACTGTACATAATAATATGCAGATAGTGACAACAGTGATAATAGTGACAATAGTGCCAATAGTGACAATAGTGGTAGTAGTGATAATAGTGATAATAGTGATAATGGTGGCAATAGTGATAATAGTGACAGTAGTGGACTGTTCAGCCGTCGAAGAGTAAACTCAGATGTTTTAGTTCACCTCTAAGGTGAAGATCATCAGTTTGATTTTGTATGGATTACACAAAATTCACCACTTGTGGCCATAGGCCTATGTATGAGTATGTATGCCTATGCCTATGAAAGCCATTTAATGTTATAATTTATGTGCAAATCGTATGAAATATTTGATTTATGCTCTTACTCATCTCCTACAACTCCGTTGCATTGAGAGAAATAAGATTATATTAAGGAAGCTTGCAGTATCGAAACTTAATTTTGACATATGTAAATCAACTTTCGAAAAATAGAAAAGGACACCAAAATAGAAGGATTCATTTTATAGGTGAGGGGTGGTAATATAAATATAACTGGTGGTAGAGCTGTGACTATGTTCACGCATCGCCCTTTAGAGAACCTATCATATAAACCTGGACCGATTTTCATGAAAAACTATATCTCATGTGACCTAGACGTATAATTATTTTGAAAAGCCTATTTTGTGACTAACGATAGATGTCACTTCGCATTTTTCTAATCTCCAACTTTAACAGGCCTGTCATTGTACTTTCCTTTTTAAATAAGTGACAAACAATTAAATGCGTTTGTTGGGGCCGAACCTTGTATGGAATCATACTTTTTTTTTTTTTTCTTTTCTGGAAAGATCCATCATACTCCGACAAGATCACTATACCTACTACTTCTATTTCCTTAGAACATGGAGTGATAAGCTTTTCGACAAATCCTAAAGGCGGACCAGTAGGGATGCAGTAAAAAGGGAGGGTTGTGATCGTTCTACTCCGGATAATAACCTTGCCGTAAGGAAAAGAAGAAGAAGATAAAGCGATAAGCATTTACCTTCATACTTTTTTTTACAGTGTACATGTAATTCACTTTCAAGTCTGTCGGGTTTATAGTCACATGAAATCCTGATTTTGCGGTAATTTACACAACTTCCTTTGCAAATTATCCCAAAATGTCGTGGGTTCGATGATGAACTAAAAATCTCATGTACATATCTTAGTTAATTATAAGAATCTTAATCCTCCTTTCATCCATAACGGGTATATCTCATCACAGAAGCAAGCCAATTAACTTTTCCCTCTTCTCCCGACCGTACAACTGTAATCTACCCATTGATCCAAATCAAATTACCTCATTATCATCGTTTCCACCAACGTCATACATCATTTAACTCTTTGGAAAGTATTTCTCCCGAAAAAAAAGTTCATTTTCTCGTATCGAATAGCGGATCACGAAACGGAATAAATTCAATTTGGCTTCCCCATAATGGGCTGAATAAACCCATTTCACCTAAAAAAAATCTAAAGCTCCTTAAGAGAAATATATCATTTCGCAGTACCACGTGAAGCGATCAAAAGAAAGAAAGCCGCCAAAAAAACATTATCCTTGAAAGTTTTCTGCAATTCAGAGAAAGAAATATAACATATCCACCTTTAATCATCTGGGAATAGCAGACTCGTGTGGACGGAGTGAGTGGGCCCTTGCCAGGAATTGTCTCCGTAAAAGTTTAACTTGGAACTTCCTCCTCGTCGTCAAAGCAACTGTGTTCAGGATGAAAATTTATGAACGAAAAGGCACACTAAAATTCGAGATTCATTTCAGATTTTTTTTTTTTTTTTTTATAGGAAAATCACATTTTATCTTCACACATCTCCGAAGTTTCAAACGACTCAAAACTTCAAAAGCCTCGAGATATATGCAATGTATAGCAGGTATTCGTAAGTCCCCTGGATGCGTGAAGGAACTATTTAAAAGGATTCTTACAAACTTAACGAATATTATACATGGGGAGATTTGCAACTTGAATCATCATTACTCGAAATTGAGAAATTATGTACGCGTCCTGGAGAATTAATGTAATAATTTCCGCGCGACGCAATACTCGTTTTATTGCAATTTGATGACATTGTTTCGCGTGAATTAATTAGTCAAGAACGCACAGGAAGGATATTTAATTTGCTGTACAGTTCCTCGATTTCAGTGCGGGAAGACCGCAGCAAAACTGGAAAGTTTTCGCATTATGAATTCGAAGAAAAAAAAAAAAAAAGACGAAGTTAGAAGTGAGTTGAAATTGTAATTAATTCCAATTTCTTCTTTTTCAATTTGTGCCACTGCTTGTCAAGTTTCGAATACAATTACGATGTTGCTGAAGGTGAAACATGACGCTGCGGGTTCATGGTACTGTCAACCGCTAACAAGGTTAGTGAAGCGAAAGAAAAAGCATTAATTAACTTTTTTACAGCGGTTATGGAGTTGATTAGAGCACTAAAAAAAATTAGTACAGCAAGTAAAACTAAAGATTAACCTTATAATCTTGAAAAATGTCGCATAAAGTGAATACACAAACACACATAATTTTGAGGCAATTCTAATTTCATTCCTATCAACGTACTGAAGTACAGGCTTTATCGATTTCACTGACATACAATTCTTTTTGGCGATTTTTCTTATTTCAGCAATTTCTTGTCGAATATTACTAGGGCAAGGTGAAAAGTTCTCGTACCATTCAACTCTGAAATCTTTGCTGCTTTCCTGGAATAAGGGTTTGCCACAGAGAAAAAAATTCAACGATATTAGATCACAAGTTTCCAATGGCCTGCCAATGGAGAGATAACAATTTTAATTTTAAATTATGATGGATTATGATATTAAATTATAAGGCATATAGTTTAAAAATATATACAGGGTGTTTTAAAAGGGTTGGGATGGCTATATTTCCCTGGTCAAGACAAACAAAAAATAATGAACAAATTGCTGTCCGATTGCTTAGCATTGTGGAATTATGGGGATTTTTATGTGTCTGCTACCATCGTTTTCATCTGGCTCTACCTCCACTAAGTCAGTACAGATTATAATGATTCATATTCTAGTCAAACAACTATTGAGTCATAAAATCCTAATACGACGTGGAATCGCTGGACTTTCAGTTTTCTTACAATTCGAAGATATACAGTGCTGTTCGAAAAATGTTGGTCAAACATTTTATTACCCTTTTCGGGCGCAGTTCTTGGAATTTATGAGAGCTACAGGGTTTTTTTTGCACTATGTAGCAAAATGTCGCTCAAATAGTGCATAAAAGTTGATGTTATTAGGAATAAGAGGTGCATCTAGCTCGTGATAGCAGTCCGAAACGAACCGGAATAATTTAGTGAAAAAAATGGGAAAAATCAGTTCGGGGTGCAAAACTAATATTTTGTGTCTGTCACGTCTCAATTTGACAACACGTGCAATTTCTAGAAGATTAAATGTTGCTCAAAAACTGTGGCATGGAATTTAAAAAAAATATCTTAAGACCGGGACTACCAGCAGAAAGAAAGGCTCAGAGAGGCCAAAAAAGACGACCCAATGGAAGATTGTTTTTTGGTGCTGTACAGCCGTCGGCATCGGTTCAAGACTTCGGTGGATCTTATAAACGATATGTGTCGAGCTTCAGCAAAAATAATTTCGTCAAGCTCATTGAGGAAAAGGCTCGTGAAAGCTGGACTTAGAGCACTCAAGCCAGTACTGAAGCCGGATTTTCCAAATAGAGTCAGAGAAAAACGATTGCTCTGGGCTCAAGAGCATCTTAATTGGACTCAAGACATGTGGAACAATGTTATCTTTTCCGACGAATCAAAGTTTAAGCTGAATGTTGGAGATGGGAGGATTCTTGCGCGAAGAGAACCAAAGGAAAGACTGAGCTCTGAATGCATCTTACGGATGCCCCCCAAAACTGAAAGTGTGATGGTCTGGGGATGCTTCTCTGGAGAATCGAAAGTCACTGCAGAAGTTTACCTACGCGTTCTGGAAAATGTATTAGAGCCCTCTGCGCGCTGGAGCTTTTTGGAGACACTTGCAGATTCATTTTTCAAAAGGACAATGCTCCTTGCCATACAGCCAAAATTGTAATTATGAACTTTTTTTTTTTTTTTAATATGAAAGACTAATATCAAGCTTTTAAATAAGCTAGAACTTTTATGACTAAAAATAATATTTGCATTTTTTTTTATTTCTTAGGTTAAAGACTACATCGAAGAAAATAATGTCGTTGTATTAAGTTGGCCTCCCTACAGTCCAGATCTCAATCCAATTGAGAATATCAGGTCAATAACGAAACTTAAGGTTGCGAAGAAGCGTCCAGAGTCAATTGAAAACCTCAAAAATTTACTTATCCGGACTTGGAAAGAGGAGGTCCAACAGAGTATTAATTAGCAGTCTCCGTCTAGCACTTGTGGCGTAAACATCGTGGTGACTTTGGCTATTTAGACAGTGTTATTTTCCAACCGGCTCTATTGCTATCCCACTCATTCGTATTTGGTTTCATACTTTTCTCAAACCGCGTGTGAATTAATTTTCCCGGGTATAGTGTTACACCTTTAACATCACGGCCACATGGCCAAAATGAAAGGTAATAGATTTAGCAGGCTGTCTCCAGACACTCCCCTTTATTCTCCACCCAATAAACGTTCCAAACCTATATCTGTAGACGAATTCCCAGATCTGCCTGTCAACTCAAACCCCAAAAATCCCAAATTTATTCTCATTTCCGCTAAGGACGAAAATAAACCATTTAAAAGAGTCAGTATATTCGTTTTAAGAAAAGCAATCGAGGGAATTAGCAAAGAATATGAAAGTATAACCCAACTTCAAGATGGGAACATACTGATTTTTGTTAAAAATAAAAAAATCGCAGAGAAATTTATTGCTGTAACAAACCTTTGCCAACCAATGTCTTGTAAATATAAAATACCATGAGCGCCTTAATGCCCCATGCCTTATTAATATTTCGGAATCTGAAATAGTATCCGAAATGAGCTCGCAAAACGTCACAGAAGTCTACAAATTTAACAAAAAGGTAGACGGAAAACTTTGCCCCTCTGGCCTCATGCTTTTTACGTTTGATATGTATCAACCGCCGAGTACAGTTGAAATTGGATGGTACAAAGCCAAAGTTAATGAATACATTCCCAATCCGATGAGATGTCGAAATTGTCAATTACTCGGGCACACCACTAAAAGGTGCACTAAAGATCCCAATTGCGAAAATTGCAATCTTTCACCACACTCCCCAGCGAGCTGCACACGCACCATGTGCGCAAATTGTCTCGACTCTCACCCGTCCACCTCTCTCTCTCGCCCAAAATACAAACAGAATAAAGAAATTCTTACAATAAAAACAAGAAACAAGTGCACAATGTCAGAAGCAAAACGTATATATAATACACAGAACCTACTTCAAACTATATCCATCGCAACACCATACGCGGGAGCAGCGAAATTAGCCACAAAGAGCGGAAATTCTTTCTCAGATAATGCCATATCGCATATAAAGCCAACTACAAACAACAATTCCTCTATCAATGCACCTACCGCCTCTCTTAACGATTACCCCTCAATCCCTTACAGAAAAGTTCAAAAAACCACTTCGCTTTCAGTCACCAACTCATTAAATAAACACCAAGAAATAAACACTATTAAAACTCAAATTAATCGCCAAACTATGCATCCACACAATGCAACATCCATTATAACAAACATGCCATCTACCTCTTTATCCGAAACCTCCTCAATCCCTGCCCAAACTTCGCAAAACAGAAGCTCTATTTTGCTCTTAAAAGAACTAAAACAAAATCAAGAACTTAATTCAACCAATACTCAAATTAAAAACCAAACAAATAATGAAACAACAATAAGAAACAATTCCACAACAACAACAAATTCACCACAAACCTCTAACACAAACTCTTCTCCAAACAATTATTACACGAATATTTCCGATAACGATGATTATACATAAGTTAAACTCTCTCTTTCCCTATTTAAGTGTCTCCGCTGGGAATGAGCTGAACTCTGTTCTTACGATCTTTGCAGGGAGAATTCGACGCAAGCAGAAGTTACACATTAGCTGGCAAACATGTCAGTGTAATGGACTTTTGGGCATGTGGAGTACTTTCACTCTTCGGTCATGCTCAGAGTGCAGTTCATCTCCAGTGGAGACACGTAGATTAACACCAGCATCCTCAACAGATCGCTTCTTTGTACAATATAATATATATATTGTTCTAAATGATATTTTCCTGTTAATATGATGATGCTAAAAATATTGCAATGGAACATGAATGGATATTTTATTAACTACCACCCGGAACCCGGAGTCATATCCCTACAAGAAACACATTTGCCTAATAGTAAGAACGCCTACCCTCCTAAACAGTACTCAGCATACTTCCACAACTCCCCTGCGAATATACAAGCAAAAGAGGGAATCGGACTGTTAGTCCACAAATCCATCCCTCACAGACATTTGCAGATAAACTCAACTATATCGGCAATAGCAGTCGAAATTGAGTTAAAATTTAAGTTGACTATAATTTCTCTCTATATCCACCCAGCTCAAAAATGTTCCTCCATAAACATAGAAAACATTGTCAACAACTTTCGTACTCCTATCTTAGTTACAGGTGATTTCAACTCATGGAGCCCTCTATGGGGTTCACCTTCTAGTAACATAAGAGGCAAAACAGTCGAACAGTTTCTATTAAACTCACAATTAAATATTTTGAACGACGGCAAACCCACTCACTTTTCAACACATAATTCATTCACACATATTGATTTATCTCTAATCTCTCCCCAACTTCATCACATAACATCCTGGGATATTCCTCCTAACCTACATGGGAGTGATCATTTCCCAATAATCACAGCAATAACAACAGGTGGCATCCCCAATAATACAAAACGTTTACCTAAGTTCCAAACCGAAAGGGCCGATTGGAGTTTATTCCAAAATGAAATACGTAACTCCTTATCAAGAAAAAAACCTTCCCCCAACATCAATCAGGAAGCAGCGGTAATTCAAAAATAAATAAGAACTGCTGCAAACTTAGCTATTCCCCAATCCAATAATAGTACGAAAAAATCAACCCCTATATGGTGGAACAGTGACATTCGAAAGTTCAGGAAATATAAACAAGATGCATGGAAAATATTTAAAAAGTCTCCAAATGAAATTAACTTCATCGCCTATCGGAAGGCAAACGCATACTTCCGCAGACTAGCAAAACGTGCTAAAAGAGATAGTTTCGAGAAGTTCACTTCTAGTATCAATCCCAACACTCCCGCGAAAAAGTTATGGGCAGATATTAAGACGCTTACGGGAAACTATGTCCCTTTTACCATTAAAATAATAAAAACAGAAACACAAACTCCAACGTTCCTACATGGCATAAAACGTCATCCGCAGCTGATCTTATAGAGCTACCAATTAAGTTAATCGAATTAGAGAGCTACCTCTGCAAAGCTAAAGGTAAAACCCCGGGTTTTGATCGCATCTCATATACAACGCTCAAAAATTGTCCTTTGATTCTTAGAAATCGCATACTTAACTTATATAATCAAATTTTCGAAAAAGGTATTATTCCACAAACATGGAAAACAGCTAGTGTAGTACCGATTCCGAAACCCAACAAGAAACCGAATGAAGTCGATGGGTACCGCCCAATTTCGCTATTACCATGCACTGGAAAAATTCTAGAAAAAATAATATCTACACGATTACTATGGTTTCTAGAAAAACATAAACTCATTGATTACACTCAGGTTGCTTTTAAGCATGGTCGAAGTACTAGGGACGCGCTTTTACATATTGACGAGTATATTTCATATGCGTTATCCACGAAAAATCATGTTTCTATACTTTCAATTGACTTCGAAAAATCTTTTGATCGTATCGGCATACATGTGTTTTTAAACAAATTAATTAAATGGAAAATTGGCCCAAAAATATTCAGATATATCAAATCATTTCTCACAAATAGAAAATTTAGAATCAAATTGAATGGAACTTACTCCATGGTAAAATGGAATCCCACAAGGATCTCCGCTTTCAGTTCTAATTTCTATAATAGCATTCAATGAGCTATCTGAAATCCTAACAAAGTATAAACAAATCGAACACTCACTATATGCAGATGATTTATTTATTCTCACAAAATGTAAAGATCTTGTGGCAGTAGCTTCTATATTCTCGAACATTTTACAAGAATTTAGTAGCTGGTGCAACATATCGGGTTCAAAAATCTCACTTGCAAAAACAAAAATATTACACATTTTTAAAAAAACTAATTGTTCAAAAAACATAATTATCAATTTAGATAACACTGTAATGATAAATAATGTAAATACTTTGAAAATTCTTGGTATAATATTTGACGGTAAATTAACTTTTAAAGAACATTGTGTATTACTTAAGAAAAGCCTAGCTACCCGAGTTAATGTTATCAAATTTTTATCATCTATTAAAAGTAGCTCGCATGTAACATCACTAATTAGGGTTATAAAATCTATTATCCTATCTAAAATCGACTATGGACTGATAATCTACGGTAAATGTGCCAAATCAACTCTGCAAATTATTGAACCAACATACCACTCAGCAGTAAGACTCGCTCTGAGAGCCTACAGGACATCACCTTTGAAGAATATGCTGACCGAAGCTGGGCTCCAAACAATTGCAGAAAGAATGGAATACCTTACCTCATGTCTTTTACCAAAACTTACAGCCCCCCAATTATCTCCAATTACAAATGATGTAAAAAAAATAGTATCCCGTAGCCGCCTTCCCAAACTTTCGTCAACCTTACACAACGCTCTCTCATACGCAAAACATCTTGATATCCCTTCGGATATTCACCCTTACAAGACAACATCTCATCCACAATGGCTTTTCAAGCATAGCTCTATTATAACACAGCTGAAAGCACTGCCCAAAGCCTCTACAAGCGATGAAACCTACAGGCAAATGTTTCACGAAATTTCATACGAATTTAAACAATCGAATTGGAACCTTATATTCACAGACGGTTCGAAAAATGAAAATGGCACAGCATTCGCCGTAGTCAACGAAAATGGTAAAACTCTTTCGAAAGGCCTACTGCTGCAATCCTCCTCAGTACTATCTGCAGAAGCTATCGGAACTCTTCAAGCCATAAAGATAGCCAATAAATGAAAAACTATCATTTGTACTGACAGTCTGCGGTTAGCAACATCAGCAATAGAACACCAATAATTGAAGATATCCGAAGCAAACTTATCATAAACGAGAGCAGAATAAAACTCATGTGGATACCAGGGCACGTAGGAATTAAAGGAGATGAAGAAGCTGATAACGCTGCTAAATCAGCAACCCATGAACCACTAACTACGTTCTACTTCCATAACAAAAAAGAAATCAATCAAGTTATCCAAAGATACTGGCAAATAAAAAAAAGGAATCCTGGACTCGATATACTCATCACTACTCTTCAATAAACCCACAGGCAGATAAAGCCATATACCCAGTAAGCTGTTCGAATAAAGCAATTAGATGCTTTATACGGCTCCGACTGGGGCATACAAATTTAACCCACAACTATTTGATCACCAGGACCCAACGCCCGCTTTGTCATCTCCGTAATAGTAATGCAATTTTGTCAATTCCACACCTTCTAACAGATTGTCACAAACTTAAACTTACAGTAAAAAAAATAGTTAAGAATTGCTCAATTCTAGACCTAATAAGTTCAATATCCGAGAAAAATGTAAATTCAGTGTATAAGTTACTAACCACCTTGAACATTCAAAACTCCACTTAAATATAGGTAGATATATATAATTCTTTTGAACATCAAGCTGATAGTCCTGAGAGCTAGTGCTTAGTTTATAAGATTATTATTGTAATTTATTTACGTAATAATAAAGAAAATAATAATAATAATAAGTACTAATTAGATAGAGAATGTTTCTGAGAAGCAATAAAAAAACAAAAACACTGCACCAATAAAGCATTTTTCTTTAATCCCTAAAAATGAGGTACTTAAAAAATCCATTTTTCGGTCTAACAACTTTTTTCATTAAGAAAAAAGTATGTAGTTATTGCAACAAATTTGATAAAATTCGAAAAAGAAAGTTTGACCAACATTTTTTGAACGGCACTGTGATATGATTTTTCATATTTTTCTTCATTTTCATAGTTCCGGTACCTACAATGAAAAAAAGTTAGTTCCGCCGGCTGGTCGCCAGAAAACCTACCATTGTTCCCTTTTACACACATAAATTTTTTGCTCATGAAGTAATTAAGTTCCTCCACATGAAATGTCAGATTTTCACTCATTCCGAAATAAGAAACGTCAACGTCTATGCCAAAAGGTGCAATTTTCTCTTTTTATAAGATAAAGTGGTACGTTTATTTGACGTGTGAAACTTTTAGGGTTCGTTACAAGTAGAGTTATTTTTTCCTTGGATTTTTTAAATTCAGTTTAGTTCAAATTCGGGTTCTCTTTTCGTATGAATTTAAATTGGGACATAATGCGTCTCTGGTAGCGAAAAACCTTAAATTGAAACGCACTATTCGACGTTGGTTTGTAAAGTTTCGTTCGGGAGATTCTGGCGTCGAGAACGTACCACGTGGGGAACTGGAAACGGTAGTTGACGACGATTTTTATGAGCAACGGTAGATGCGGACCAAAGAAATCGGTGCGGTGCATAGAACATGGTAGTGTCCCCCATGAAAATTAGTCGTCACCTTTCTCTCATAGGAAAGGTAAATAATCTCGACAAATAGGTACCCCATGAACTGAACAAGTCCTAAAACATACGGTGCTTAGAAATCTGTGCTTCGCATAGCTTAAGACACCAAAGTGAACCGTTTTACACAGGATAATCACCTCTGATGGAAAGTGGATTCTCTATGACAACCCTAGAAGTCCTGGCCAATGGCTGGATGCAGACGAAAAACCCAAAACTCACCCACAAACCCGGTCGTCACTCAGATAAGGTTATGGTGGCAATCGGGTGGACATTGAAACTACCAATCCCCTTTTCATTTCTTCAAATGAAATGAGAAATGTTAAACGTCATCAAATATTGTAAGGAAATCGATATAGTAAAGGATTTTTCAGTAGCGACATATAATAAAAATTTTGTATTTTAATACAAACGCACCCTTAAACTTTCTTTATGATCTGTCAATGTCAAAACATCAGTCAATGTTTACGCTTTTATCGTGGTGACGTTCACGAACGAGCAACGTTTGAAAATTATTACAAATTACTACCGAATTTCTGAGTAGGTGGTCGCAACTTTAAGAGCGCTTACTCCAATTTTCGGTCGCAATAATCGTCCCACCAGACAGGATGTGCGTGCTATAGTTGATAAATTCGAGTCAACATATTCACTATTGAATGTTCCTATGTCAGTGAGACAACGCACCGATCGAAATACCGAAAATATCGCAGCCGTAAATGCTTCAGTTCAAAATGAGCCAAATCAGTCGATTCCACGCCGCGGCGCGCAGTTCACAGGAGTTGGGAATCTCTCAGTCCTACACCTTTACAAGATCAAATTAACTCATGAACTGAAGCCTCTTGATCATTTGAAGCGCCGAAACTTAATCGAAAAATCATCTTCAGCGGTGAAACTCATTTTTGGCTTAATGGCTTTCTCAATAAGCAAAATATGAGTTATTGGCAACAAACCCACATGTGCTTCAAGAGACCTCATTGCATCCAGATAAAGTGACCGTGTGGTGTGGATTTCGTGCCGGAGGTGTGATTGGACTGTATTTTTCCATCGATGAAAGTGTTCGCCATGTGTGCCACATGCCACACAGCTGGTCAAACAATTGATCTATTGAAGGGGATGTTCGGAATACGTGTAATTTCAAAAAAAGGTCCGGTCGAATGGACAGCTCGCTCATGTGATTTAACGCCGATGGAGCCGATATGTGTGGAAGAGTGGTGGAAAATTGCTTCCAAAGAATCGATCGCTGCAAAAGTGCTCGCGGTGGTTATATGAACGAGATTGAATTCCATACTTAAATTTAACTTGTGTACTTTATTTGGAATAAATTTTGGTCCGATATCTCAATTGTTCTGTGTTTTATTTAAATACAAAATTGTTATGTCCTTATTGGAAAATCCTTTACATGCAAAAGTAGCTAAAAAGCAGTCTCTGTTCCTGTTATATGACAATGTTAGACCCCATACCTTGTGCGTAACGGTGCAAAAACGGTTACTTATTTACATATTTAAGCTTAATACAAGTGTTATGAACAAGTGCTAAACTTAAAAAAAAAACAGTTACAAACGAAGGATAATATGAAAATGTGAGGCGGGCATGGCTGTAATGTTAGGAAGAGTGGAGGGCGTTACGTAGTGTGAGTATTGTGAGTAATGATAGTCAAAAAAAGGTTGGATGCCGTTAGCTTTGCGTGCGCAGAATTCTGGACATTGGTTCGTGATAACCGTGGTTGGTACGGTGAAGATTAAGACGAAAGGTGGGTACAGAAATAAGGTTACGTGGGTTTATATTAAATTTCATCATCATCATCCTTTCCAATAGTGTAGTGCAGTCAAAGTTACCAGTTAATAGCTGATGAATAAATATTATGTCAGCGACTTCACAACGTTTATCAAGAGACTGTAGCCTGAGTTTCAGCCGATCCCCATATTGAAGTATGAGTAAGTTATAACTATCAACCCAATCGGGACCACAAAGCACAGAATGGATGGACCATCCACTTCACAGCTTCTATTCGTAAGGTATAGGTTTCGTAGTAAGGTGACCATAATTAGTTAGCATATTCAAGAAGGAGCCTGACGAAGGTGATGTAAAGGTATTTTGTGACATATGGGTTTGAAATATGTATAGTTTAATAAAACTGAGCGCGGAGTTAACTCAGCTGATAATGTTGTAGTCAGTGTGGGCGCGAAAATTGAGTTATGTCTTCAGCGTAGATAGACAGGTAAGAATTTTTGATTATACACTCCACATCATTTGTGGTCAAGATGAAGATCATAGGTCCGAGGTGGTTACCTTGAGGGACGTCCGAGGTAAATGGGCTTCCATGCGGACGATCTAAAGAAGACTTTATGCTGGCGTTTTATCAAGTAGGATTTGATCCAAGAAATGAACCCCGGCTTACAACCAAGAGCTTTTAGTTTCAAAAGGAAATTTTGTCTAAGACCTTGCTGAAATATGTAGCAATTACATCTACTTCTTTCCGATTTTCTAAAGCTCACAGAGTTTTACACACGAACTCGATTATGTTGGTAATAATCTGCAAATGATGCGTTTGCAGTGAAAAGATACTCTATCATAACTGGCATTAAGTGCGCCAAAAATTTATGTTTCGAAAAATCCGTCGGAAGTTAAAAAACTTTTTGACCATATGATTTCAATAAAATCGTCGAATCTGACGAGTAGCTAATTTCTGTCCGTGTTATCTCAAATATGAATTATTGACGAAAGATAAGTACAGTTGTTTGTGAGGTTCGAATGAAAATTACAAATCCGCCTCTGCGCAGTAGCCTATAAACCCCAGATATGAAATACGAAGAAAATTTGCCCAGCTATTTACTCTACATTTCGAGGTACAGATAAACGGATAGTTAGATAGGCAGAATTGCTAGACCGGCATTTATGAGTTCCTCTATTTTTTTTATATATTATATATATATATATATATATATATATATATATAATTTGCACGCACCAAAGGGGATATGAATACCCATATATTATTTCAGAACACGGGTATTTTAGACAGACAGAGAGAGAGAGAAAGAAAGATTGATGTAGTGGTTTGAAATTCAGGTAGTATTACGTTTCTGTAAACTCTAAGTGTAGCATCCAGACAACTGGGGAGCATTTTGTTTTGCTGTTATTGTCGTTGCTCGTGATTCACAGTATTTTGTTCGGTCTTCCTGATGTGATCATCATGATCAAGTTGCATTTTCAGACATATGACCACCCTACTGACAGTGTTATGCCTCCGCAGTCGATGTGACATAAGCTTTCGGAATTGATCGATTTTTTTATTTATTTCAAACAAAATAAATGGACGATTTTTGACATCAGGATTTGAACCGTGCATCTGCAGCTTGATAAGCGATGACGTTACCAGTTTACCAGGCCGCCCCATTATAGTACTATCTAGACTAGGGTTTCTCATTTCAGGAACAAAAATAGAATGATCTCAGAATCGCAGGAAAATCCCGGAATTTATAATATTATGTGTACAAAAAAAAAGTAAATGTTATATAAAATTCGAAATAGAAGAGTGTTTACTTACATATTTAAAACATTATAAAAGTTTACAAGACATAGCATCAAACTTAACAAATTAGAGAAACGTCTTAAAAAAACATAGAGAAATATTACAATCCATCTGGAATGGATCGTGAGATACTTTATCCCTCTGCTTAACCCTAAAAGTGGAGGCGTGGCGTTGTGAAGTTTTTGATTAAATTTGGTCTTGCTACATAGTACCAACTTCCTCGATTTTTAAGTGATTTGAGCAAAAACATACATACAACATGTACAACATTTTGCTGAATGGTAACTGGACGTGGCTGTCACCATTTTTAACTTTAAAATGAAGTATATTTTAGATTCACATAAGAACTCTACGATGGTCGATTTATCATTGTTATACAATTTTTCTTTTTCTAGTGCGTGTAGAGGTGGACCTTTCTACTATAGTTTGACTATGAATTAAGCAACAAGGTTCCTTGTAAATACTATTACTTTTATTATTTATATAAACATGATCCTTTGCTGGATGTTTCACTGTGCGTTTTAATATCATATCCCACAGAGTATATTAATTTTGATAAAGGGTATCCAGTGCAAAAGTTTAAATTGTAATTGCTCGTGAACTAAAAGGGCTAAGAGGCTCTTACACGGTCAATCGATTGACATCGAGCATAGTGTATGTGTGGATTGACGCTACCTCTCACACAGTTCAATCAATTGACGTCAAATTTTTAGTTTTTGTGCGTTTTCGTTGTGTACGGATATGCGATGAGTGAAAAGGATGATTGTATTGCATATATTGCTCTTGCACTTTGCATAAAGTGACATCCGCTTTTTGTGCTTCAGGATACTTTTCTTTATATTTTGTAGTAAAACTTCATATTGTTGCATTTTTTTGTTTCAGTTGCTGTCATCTTTCCTTTGCACATCCCATAAACTCAGTAATGATCGATAAGTTTCAATTAAATCCCATACAAATGCTCGGTCTTCATCGTCTCTCAATTTCACGCTAGCGACAGACATGTTTTCTCTTCCGCGACACAACACGTAATGAAATAATTATGTCAATCCAACCCTTACACACATCAATCAGTATAACGCTAGTCATGCAAAATCAAAAATGATTTGACTTTCGTCATTCAGAATTCATCTAATGTGTGTGACGCATATAGATACATTTTCACAAATCCATGTAAGTGATTGATGTCAATCGATTGACCGTGTAAGGGCCGCTTTAGGTAAGTGAGGGGGTATCATACGACGCTCGTGATTTGCGGATTTTCCAGTCAAAATGAGTCACTGGTTGAAAGCGCACCGCGCGTTCGCGGTTGAGTAATATTTAAAATGCAATGATTCCTTGATTCGTCCGCGTCGCTCGTTTTGCACTCACAATATTCACAATATTCGACGAGTAAGTGATGGGCTGAACACGCAACTTATCTGGTCGTGGGTCTAAAAGTTTAGACAAGAAGAGACAACAGCTAACCAAAATCGTCAGGGGTTATCAACGTCAGCAGCGACGTCAGAAAATGTGGCCCGAGTTCGATGCGAATTTATGCGCAATCACCGTGAATCGATAAGATAGATTGCGGCCTATACTGGAATAAAAAATCAACAGTGTACGTTATTTTGAAAAGGAAACTAAAGTTTCATCCATATAAAATGCAAATCGTGCAGTTTCTCAACGATAATGACTATATTTTATGAGAAACCTTAGCGAGAACGATGCTGGAATGTTTTCGAACAGTAGAAACACTTGAAAATATATTGTTTACTGACGAAGCACATGTTAATAATGATGGGTATGTTAATAAACAGAACATGACGTTAATAAACATGAGATACTGGTCCCCCTACAATCCTAGGGAACGCCATCAAAAACGTTTGCATTGTCCAAAAACGATAGTGTGGTATGCAATTTCTGCCAGCGGGATTATTGGCTCTTATATTGCCGAATGATCGACGAGTTTTTGGTACCGCAACTGCCGCTGTTTCCTGGGTTGGAAAACAGAACACAATCCCAGAAAGTCGGGGCCACTCCACACACAGCTAGAGTTTCAATGGAGAAGCTGAGGGTAATTTGCCCCAATAAATTAATCAGCAAGTAAGGAGACATACCCTGGGCACCTCGCAACAATCCCCGAACAATCCCCGAACAATTCAATTCAGGCCCTATAGGAAAATATCCGCCGTGAAGTTGCTGCCTTGAACTAACGCTTGGCTCTCTCGTGTTCACAAATTTAAGAGACCGATTGCAAGAGTATGTGGAGAGGAATGGACGGAATTTAGACTATATTTTATTTAAAATATAAAATCCCCTCGTCCAGGATTTTTTCCAATATTAACGGTAAAAGATACTTCATCTGTAAATATAATTTAGCTCCAATCATGATACAAGTTCTGTGTTGCTCTACGCATCCTTTCTTCGATACATACGTTTCACCATCAGCAGTGATTTAGGGTTGGTACCTCTGTTTCTGATCCCAGATTCTGCCAAGTGGCGTCATTCATTTCATTTTCAATGCATTTTTATTTATCATCAATTCAATATAACTTACTTGCTAGGCAAAACTAGCTTGAAACCAGCTGAACTAACTTATGTAATTATGTTATTCTAACTTACTGGCCCTATGCGGGCGCTGACAAGCGGCGTCTTAAGGTGTTGATGGACACTCTAACCCCTCTTCTAGATCTTTGCTTTCCTCAGACTTATTGTTAGGTTTTTTCAGAACAATTCACAAATAACTTAATTGCCCTTTGCTGAAGTGGCTTTATTGTACCCTCTATCTGGGCCATTATCGACATTACCCTATTATTTATATCTCTTCATCCACTTTTCACAAATGCGCCATATATTTTGCTGCCGATTTAACAATGCACTTTACAAATGCTTTTTAAAAATGGCACTAATTTTGTAATGATTTCCCGCCAAAGAATGATACTATAGTGTAGAAATGAATACAACGCGTGATCGGGAATTGAATGCAGATAATGATTTGACTATAAACATGCGCGTGCAAGTAAAGCAAACGAAGTAATTAGATACACGTTTCTCTGGAACATGCGTACGTAACGGACACCGTTTTTCAAATTTAAAATATTTTACAGAATTTACTTCTAGGAAACCAACGAATTTCAATCGATGTTTAGCACGCTTTCCAAAAAATAGAAATATGTATGTCTAGTGATGTTGGATGGTCAACTGTTAAACTTTAATTTTTACATTACTGTTATTTTCAATTAAAGAAAATAAATGCTTGCAAGTCTATAGTCTTTCTATATAGGTATATTATGTTGCAGATATGAGATACGCACTCGTAGAACGCTTATAACGTTCATCAGAAACGCGCGATAGAGATGCGTTTTTGTTGGAATGATATTTAAAAGCTTTATTAGAAATTAGAAAGGACGTGTCCAGGATACCAAGCACATACTGAAGACTGCAGGAACGAAGCAGAAAATGGAAACCTAATGTCATACGTATATATGTAGGTACGTTAAAATTTAATTTAAAAATAAATTTGCTAATTAGTTTGACGAGTAGGTGCGATAATTGGAAGGATGGCCTAAATCATGCCTTCCCCGGGTGTTTTTAGTGGAATAAAGTCCCACATTATCGCAAAGCTCTCATGCGATGTCTTTTGACGATTTTCACCCAGATAAACGCAAAAAAAATAAAAAAAAGTTAAACATCGACAGCTATCGACAGTCTGCTCCACTCTACTTGTTTATGACAGCAGTCGCCAAATTTTGTGCAAAAAAAGAAACACCTTTTTTAGGGACGGGCTGGACAAATGCTGTTTTCCATCTACTCGGAAAGAGCACTGAAAAGTAGGATAGACAGAAAAGCTTACGCAGAGGTTTTGCCAGCGTAGAAGAACTCCTCTTCAAAACTATGGGGGGATACCATTTCAATAGGGGAGCAATAGGCATTGCAGTCTTTTCTGGCTTGTTTAAACTTCTATCCTATCCCTCCTATTCTAACTATAGTAGGGTACAATAAGTAGATTTTCATCATTTTTCTATGTTTTATAGGTTATGTACGTAACTCTTTAATAATATAAACCATCCACCCTGGGGTAAGTGGAAGAATAACTATTTTCGAAATCAACTGAATAGTATTACTTTTGATGCTTTACAATGAACAAGATTTTAACCTAATCGGATCACCCATTCCCCAAAATCGGGCCACCCTCAGGCGTTAAAAAACGTAATATTATTTTTACGTTACAGTTCAACAACAATGATAGATTGATTCAGAGTATCATAATAGAATGACTCCGATTTTACGATTCTATTGTTTCATATTTTATTACTGCACCACTCATCATCCCGGGTCTTGGCTTTAGAATGTCTGCTACTTTTTGTTTAACATTACACTTCAAACTATAGGCAATATATACTTTAAAATCATTCCGAATTTACGGCTTTATTTTTCGATATCAAAACATACTGACAAGTTGCAATCCGTTTGGAACGTATCGTATAATAGCCTATCCCTCTTATTCTAACTCATTCCTAATATAATAGGTACGGCGTTGAGAATTTCCCTGTATTTCTGATATTTTTTAGTTTGCAGTAATAATATTTACAAAATATATATATATGTATTTTTTTTTCAGCGGACGTGCATGTGGGTGGTGGAAAATAAAACTCGATGGACTTTGCTTCGGTTCACTATGAACAAGGAAAAATATATGTAAACGTATTCGTTATAAAGGTCTTTATTCGATTGTACTTTCGAGTGTACATCTGACAGTATATATTTATGACTTGACTATGTACTTTAGTTTTTATGGAGCAAATTCACAATATGCCAACGTATTTGTATATATAGTTACATATTTTTCGTTTTGTGTAGAATGTAATAATTACAATTGTGTTATACTATTTACACAAACATAAATAGACTTGTTTCGTTTGTTTTAACATAATTTTATGGTTTGAAGAACTGTCAAGGTTGATGACGTCACTCTGCTGTTCTTGGTTTTAATCGTCATCAGGTAGATTTTGAACATTCTTGCACTTTTAGTGCTTCGAATTATTGAGCGATATAATCGAAATTTTCATCTTCTTTGTTTAAAATTTAAGTTCTTAAAGTTTGTGACAGACGGAAAGACAAACTTAACTTACGATGATAATCATAAATATATTAGGTGCGCAACTAAGTTCTCGCTGTTTTTTTTTTTTTTATGAAAATGTAACTTTATTGTGGAAAAACGGTTACTAATGAAACATTCAAAGTATTGCCCATCGCTAGCTACAACTTCTTCCCATCTTTCTGGCAGAGCTCGAATACCGGTATTTACCACACCTTTTGAGGATATTCACGAATCAAGCCATTTTTTGATGTCTTCGTATGAGCGGAATGTTGATCAGCCAGACCATATGCCATAGAAAGGAACAAGTAATAATCGGATGGCGCAATATCTGCGGAATATGCCGGGTGGGGTAGGACTTCCCATTTGAGCGTTTACAGGTAGGTTTTAACGGGTTTGGTAACGTGATGTCGAGCGTTGTCATCCTGTAGAATCACTTTTTCATACCTCTGCTCATATTGTGGCCGTTTTTCGCGCAGTGCCCGGCTCAATCTCATCAACTGAAGTCGATACCGTTCCCCAGTGATGGTTTCGTTGGGTTTCAACAGTTCATAATTAACGACACCGACTTGGTCCCACCAAATACACAGCATAATCTTCGCAGCGTGAATATTCGGCCGAGCCGACGACGTAGAAGCATGACCGGGCAGTCCCCATGACTTTCTTTTCTTTGGGTTGCTGTAATGAATCCATTTTTCATCACCCGTCACGATGCGATGAAGAAAACCCTTCCTTTTTTTTACCGCTGGAGCAGTTGTTCACAGGCGAAAAACGACGCTCAACGTCCCTTGGCTTCAAATCATAAGGAACCCAAGTTCTTTGTTTTTGAATCATTCCAAACGCATGCAATCGCTTGGAAATGGCTTGACGGGTAACTCCTAATGCTGAAACCAGCTTTTCTTGCATTTGGCACGGATCCTCATCGAGCAATGCCTCCAATTCAGTGTCTTCGAAGGATTTTGGCCTTCCTTCACGCGGATGGTCGTCAACATCGAAATCACCGTCTTTGAAGCGACGGAACCAATCACGGCACGTTGTTTCCCTTACACCAGCACTTTTTGGAGCTCTCGCTTCAGCCGCCGTTTTCTTCGAATGAAAGAAGATAATCAACACTTCCCGCAAATGACGATTATTTGGCACAAAATCAGACATTTTCACACAACCAAAAGTATATGACGCAAAACAAAATTCACTAATGCGTCAAAACAGTTTGTTTACCATATGTCTAAGCTCGGTTCATGACGTTTTGGATATGTCAAAATCGACCAGCACTTACTGCTGGAGCCATCTCTTGATAACTTAGTTGCGCACTTAATATATGTGTACTTATGAGGATGTGCTATTATTGTTTTGTGTAACATAACCATAAATTAAAATTGATATGCGCTAGAGTACATATCAAAAAGAAAACGCACCTCATTTTTTTTTTCCAGAAGTACTCACAGCCTTGGGGTAGATTGTAGATTGGTTATAGGGGTGTACGTGCACTGCGACCTTTATAGATCTATTGTGCTCCCCTGACTTGGAGTTCAAGTCGATGATATGCTCGACTTAATTCCCCAAGGCTCTGTTTTGTCTCCGACTCTCTTTCTTATTTTAATAAATGATCTCTTGTCTGCAACTTCTAGTCCAATCCATTCCTTCGCTGATGACACTACCCTCAGTTTTTCACATCGTTGCTCTTCAGCCGTAGAAGATGTGCGACTACGTATGTTAAAGAGTGAATTTTAATTCTTTCAAAACAAAATGCTGTCTTCTGTCTCTCAAGCGAAACCAAAACCCTCAATCATTGTCCATGGATAGTACTTGCATCATTAAAACCAAAAGACATGCCATTCTCGGTATGTGTATTAATAACCACCTTCGACGGAACGTTCACATATTCGACATGGTGCAGAATCGCGCGTTAAAACTTATAGGTGATAGAGACATTGTGAATTCACTTGAACATCGGAGAAATGTATTTTTACGCTTTTTTCATAAGAAGTGCTCCACCGAAATAGCCAGTTGCATTCCTCCCCTTCAAAATTTCACCCGCAATACGCAACATGCTTCGAATGCACATCAGTTCACCCTAAAGTCCAACTTCGGTCATACATTTCAAATATAGGGACTCCTTTATAAGCCGAACGACACGAATGTAGAATTTTTTTTTTTTTTTTTTTTTTCCGAGAGGGTGAAAATCTTCTAAACACCACTCTTCAAGATTAATACTATAACTAAGCCGACGCTTATCCAGCAGTTTTATTTTCGCTTACGAGACTCGTGATTTTTGGGAAAAGATGTTCCTATATAATTTAAAAAGAATGTAGCGCTTTAGACAGGTTAAATTTCAATGAAAGTTCCTGCTGTTTTCACGATCGGCATATACTATAACGCGAGGTCAAAAGGTTTTGTCCTTTGCAGACGACGAATTGAATTGTTCGCGTCAAGTAGTTGAATGACGGTACTGTTACAATGGCCGTGAACACGATCTTTGTGCTTACGAGCAAAATTTGTTATCTCTTCGATGACGCTAGGAATTCCCAGGTCCCGATGTATATTTTCGTTACGTACGTACCACGGTGCGCTAACGATCGTTGTAAGAACTTTATTTTCAAAAGTTTGTAGGATGTTTCTATTGCTTTTCCTGGTACAACCCCATAGTTGTAGACCATACGTCCACACTGGCTTTACCACTTGATTATAGATAAGTAGTTTGTTATGTAGGCTCAACTTCGAATGTCTTCCGAGTCGAATGTCTTCATTTGTCGGTATTTGTTTTCGAGCTCGTCGCGTTTCTTTTTTACGTGCGATTTCCATTTAAGCTTAACATCTAGAGTCATTCCTAGATATTTTGCTTCGTTCGCGTATGGTATTTGAGCCGAGTTTAAATATACGGTTAATCTGTCCACTTTTTTGTAGGTAAAGTTGACGTGAGTAGATTTGCTTTCGTTCAGCACAATACGCCAAGAATTCGTCCAAGCGTGGACTTTGTAACAGCATGCTGCAGCTTTTCAGTTGCTGCTTCAATTGTGTCGCCCGTTGTCAATATCGCCGTATCGTCCGCAAACGTGACGACGACGCAGTTTCTTTCCTGCGGGATATCACGCGTGTAGAGTACATATAGAAGCGGGCCGAGGACACTTCCTTGTGGGACTCCGGCCGCAATCTCCTTGAACTCAGAGTAATCATTTCCGTGCTTAACACAAAAAAGTCTTTCGGTGAGGTACGACCGTAAAATTAGAAAGAGTTGCCATGGCAGTAGTCGTTGCAATTTATACTCCAAACCTTCGTGCCAAACCTTATCGAAAGCTTTGTGAGACGTCAAGAAATACACCACAACAAATCTTTTTTTCTTCGAGAGTTTTCTCAATCACGTCAGTTATTTTGTGGACTTGGTCGATTGTTGAATGTTTGACTCTAAATCCAAATTGATGGTCAGGAATGAGACGTCTTTCGTTGATTATGGGTTGTAGTCGTTTTGAAAGTAGTTTTTCGAATATTTTAGAGATAACCGGCAATAGGGAAATAGGCCGATATGATTTGTTCTCATTCAAAGGTTTGCCTGGTTACGAGACCATTATAATCTCTGCGACTTTCCATTGTCTAGGAACGTAGAGCAATCTGAACGAAGCGTTAATCAAATATAGCAGTTTGATAAGAGCTTTATTCTGTAATTCCTTGACCACCTGCGCCGTTATCAAGTCGTAACTTTTTTAGTCTTTAGATTTTTAATCACTTCCCTCAGTTCAATTAATGCAACTTTTTTTACTTTAAAGTTGTCAGATGTCGTGACTGGGGAGTCGGGCGTTATCAAAGGGCCGTCGAATGGCTTAAACGTATTTTCTAAGTGCAAAGCAAAAAGATCCGCCTTTTCTTTGTCGCTCTTGGCCCAAGTTCTATCGTTTTTCCGAATTGGTGGCGCTTGCATTTGAGGTTTCCGGATGTCTTTTAGCGCTTTCCAAAGTGAATAATTTGATTCTCTTCCAGTGGAGAGATTTTCAAGGTAGGTCGCTATCTTATTGCTTTTAAATTCCCGAATACTAACTCTAAGGCGATTGCATAGTCGGTTAAGGATCTTTTTATGCTGCGGTTTTCTTTTCTCCCTCACCAGTTCAATGATTTCACTTGGATACTTTTCGTTGCGGTTAATCTTATAGCTTCTAGAAGAAGTGTTTCTTCATGCCGCTCTTTGGATTGCTTCCACGAAACGATCAACTTCGTCCTCTAGTTCACAAGGTGTTTTAAGTGATACATTTAAGGCGATATTTGTTTCGGAATCATTTCTAAAGCCCTCCCAATTTGTTCTGTTGCTAGTAAGTCTTGGCGGTCCTTCTTTCTTGATCAATGCTTCACCAAGTAATAAAATTACCGGAGAGTGGTCAGAAGAGAGATCAAAACATTCTTCGACTGTAATGAATTTATCGTAAATACCTTTTGAAACGAAAAAATCGATAAGATCGGAAATTTTTTCTAAGTCGGTTGGCCAATAGGTGGGTTTTTCTGTCGAATAAAAACAACAACCGAATTTATTTGCCACTTCGTAGAGAATTTTTCCTTTAGGTGCTGTACATCTTGAACCCCAGAAGGTGTGCTTCGCGTTGAAATCTCCACCAATAAGGAAATTTGAACCAAGGGCATTGAAGACACCTCACCGGTCGTCTTTTTCAAGCGAGCATCGCGGCGGACAGTAAACAGACGCTATGTTGTAGCTCAAGTATTTATTTTTAACCCTCACCGCGCACAACTGAAGTTTTTCGAGCTCTATGTTTTTATCGACCGAGTGTTCGATGTTAGTTTTAATGAATAAGGACGAACCGCCCCGCGCTCTATCAGAAGGATGATAGGCGTGATAACCAGCGTAGCCTTTTATCTTTATTTGCGATTCCTTTGTTAAATGTGTTTCAGAGATCAAACATATGTCGATATTTTCTCTCATTAGAAAAATTTCTAATTCGTTAAATTTTTGTAGGAGTCCGTTTGCATTCCATGTTATAATTTTAAGCAAAGAGTTCATATCTACTTAGATTTAGATATAAGATTAGCCCTACAGAAGCTTTCGACGTTACTGAGTCGTTCGAGAATTCTTTTGTTCATTTCACATTGTTCCTCGAACTTAGCGTAAATGCAGTTCAGAATTTCTTTCAACGGATCAGAGGGTGGCCCGTCGTTTTGTCTGGTTGCTTTGACTGCAGCCTGAGAATATGTCAGAAAACTGAGATTCGAGGTTATTTTTCGTTCAGTCTTTTTAGTGGACGACTTCGACGTACTTTTAATCAGTTTAGAGGGCTGATTGACTGGTTTGAGTGCTGATTCGAGCGTCCTTTCAGTCGGCTTAGGAGTCTGTACAACTGGCTTACGAGCCCTCTCAGTTTGCTTAGCAACGCGCTCTACCGACTTATGAGCCCGATCGACTGATTTCGTTCCCCGCACAGTCGGCGTTGTAGATTTTCTCTGTCGCATCTGTAGTTCCTTTGCGACCTCGCAACCGCTATAATTTGGTGGGTGCCTTCCTTTGCAGTTAGCGCAAGTTGCTTTTTCATTTTTGCTTAGACTGCAATTTTCAGAAGAGTGTTTTCCAGCGCACTTAACGCAGCGGGGCTCTTTCCGACAGTACGCCTGCGTATGATTAAACTCTTGGCAACGCTTGCATTGAGGGATTGTCTTCGTGTTGACACGTAGCGGCTCGATTTTAACGACTATACTCATGATTGTACGAATATTGTATATCTTTTCCTAACTTTCCGTTTTATCAAACGATAGCACAAAAAGCGGAAGTTTACGTTTCACTATACCTTCTTCTCCACGATCGGATCGTTTTCTCTCTTTTTTTTAAAAGGTTCACAGCGTCAAGAATGTTATAACCTCTATCGCGTAAATCACCTATAACGTCTTCTTTAGCACATGATGGATGAAGTCCTCTAGCTACGACCCTCAAAGGTCTCTCAGACTTGTCTTCGTAAGTATGCCATTGAATTTTTTCGTTGTTAAGCTTTTTAGAAACAGCCCGGTATCCCTCAGCGTCATTAACCTTGATTTTCCATGCATCGTTCCGCTAGGAAGTTACTTTAAATTCAGTAGCGATAGTTGTTTTTAAAATTTTTCGCAGAGAATTATACTCTGCAACGCCTGTAATATTTATTGGAGGAGGGGCGCGTTTGCTTTCAATTTGCTTTTCTGCTTTTCGCTGCGCTTTGCGATTAGGTTCGTGTTGCGGAACAACCTCGGGCGATGAACCGGCCTTACGTTTTTTAGATGGTCTTCATTTAAGTATCTGATCCGTTTCGCGCGTGAGTTCTTCTTCGTCCGTACTGTAGTGATGGCTACGCGGAGAGGGCTCACTATGAATAACCGTCTGCGTTTGTGAAGACTCGTTTTGAAGCAAAGATACTTTATTCTCTGATTCAAGTTTTTCTACTTTACTTTTGAGCTCCCGACGAATGTAGAATGATCTACTAGACTTTGTATTTCCCCATCACCACCTGTTAGCCCTTGAGGGTGGCCATGGTGTAATAGGTAGAGTGTTTGCGAACGATAGCAAACAACATTTCTGTCCACACGACTAAAGTGAAACGAAGAGAGCGGATGATTTGTTGCGGAGCGTAAATTAAATCATCTGTAAAATATAGTCGGATGAAAGTATGTCTGACGAAAGGAGCCTCAGTATCGTTTGACTGATCTTCAAAAAAGGAAACCCTGTAAACGGTGACAATTACAGGGACATCAGTCTCCTCAATATCGCATATGAGATTCTATCTGCCAAATTATGTGAACGCTTTAAAATTTCTGTCAACGATCTAATTGGTCTACTTCAGTGTAGTTTTATGCCAGTAAAGTCCACCAAAGATCAGAGATATTCACACAAAGATCTTTCAAGAATCTGTACAACTGCTCGTACATATGTATGTATATGCCTATAAAATTGACATCATTGGAATAAATATATTGCGATAGGATTAGATATTTCTTTAATATGTATGGGTTAATAATACTACAACCTGATTGAGTAAATAAAGAAGAGCAGTGATGAAGAAGTGAAATTGAAACGTGGAGTAGTAAAATTGAGTGTTCTGAATGCCTGCGCATGAAGAACGAGTACAAACAAGAGTGCGTTTTAGTCTGATTTGAATTATGTCAGAAGATGCAACGTAGATACCTCCATCATTAAAACAAGAATGAGTTTCCGTGGGGAGCGCAAGGCTAAGTCGTAATATACTTTTTCAGCACAGTTAAGTAGCGGAACAATTAAGCTTTTGGCAAGTTTCAACCTAATTTCACGAGAACTAAATGAGGCAGATAACTATAACTTTCCAAGCTAATAACTTGATCACAAAGTTGGATTTGTTTGCCATAAAGTAAAATAGAAGGAAGCACGAATGATCGTATAAGTTATTTCAAATTAGGACGGCGCTAGCCTTATTAGAATTTAGTAGAAGGCTATTATTTGCAGATCATCAGCATAAAGATGGAGGTGCACACTGACATAATTGCTATACAACTGCAACCCCAGCATAGATCCATTCAGAAACCATGTCTCTGATAGCAGCCCTCTAAAATCTGTTTTTAAGATAGCTTTCAAACCAAAGTTTTGCAATAATTTCTTACATAAAATATTATGTTTGACCTTTGTCAAAAGCTTTCGGGAAATTGGTTATAAAATTATTCTAAATACAGATTGAAAAGATTGAAAATGAAACATAACAAATCGTAACGATTTATCATTTATGACTTATATGTGAACTTGCCATATGTTTCGTAAAACTGAGCCCCAAATAAGTTTTATTGAAACGTAAACAATGCATATAAAAGTTGTTGTCGTCTTTATTATTAAATCTACTCCACTGAATTTAGGATTTACTATGCTTTTACCCGGAATATATTTAGCTTTTCAATAGGAGCAAAGCTAGTTACTATACGCACCAGGCATAAAATGTTGATAAAATGTATTCTGAAGTTCCATTAAAAAACTGCTACAATATGCTAAAACTATAAAAAAAAAAAAAAAATGTAATCAAACCTGTTGCACGTTGTATTTTACACCAAATCCTGCTAAAAAGCAGGAAACTGCTAAATCAGGTAACGCTGACGCTTTACTTCAAAATATTTTGTTTAGCTCTGCGAGGTAGTTACTGTTTCTTTCCGCATAAACTTCACCCTCGTTTTGTTTACTTCGTGCATCTTTTTAACCAATTTATCGTACGCTTCCTTCTAAATAAGCTTCTGACTTAACTATCCCTTGTCACTCCTATTCGCATTTAAGCTCCAGAAAATCCTTTATCCATTTCAAACACAATTTATATTTTCACTTGCAATTTTCACAATGCACATGCGATCTGTAGAAATATTTGGGTCCTTGTTTCTGAAATTGAGCCTGGATCATCCTATAAACGATCAAGTTACGGGAGCAACATATCAAGGAAATTTTCATCTTTCTAACTAAAAATTTCCAAAAGCTGTATGACTGACGGACAGTCGAACAGACATGACTAGATCAAATCAACTTACGATGATACGAGTAATCATAAATATTTGTACTATTGGTTAATATTCTTTATGTTACAAATTATGTATCAAAATTAATATACCCTATGGGATAGCGTATAAAAAAGAAAACCTCATATTTTATTAACGAAATACTCACAGCCTATGGGTAAAAAATTTCATATATCTGCACATCAGATTTAAGCAGTAGGTACATACGTACATGTGGGATGTATTTTTGAACATTTTACCTATTGTACCATTTTAATAACTCTCTACTTTGCTGTTTGTTTTTTTTTTTTTTTTTATTTCCGGAAGCTTTTAAGTCCTTTACAAAATCGGGATTGGAATTGGCGATTATACCAGCGCTTCAGGGAAAATAACAACTATGAACTCCACGAGAGAGAGAGAGAAGAAAAATCTTAAAAATGCGATTAAAACGAGTAAAGGAGAAGTTTCGTCGACCTGTTCAATGAAGCCGACCAAAACTTGTGGGGCCTATCAGGTGGCAGAGGCTTAAATGCGCTCGAAAACAACAAACGGATTAGTGGAACAAACAGGTAGAACAAACATGATGAGGACGTAACCAATTCAACCAAGTCACTCAGAGCGCGCATAAAAATGGGGGACCAAAAATCGCCTGGTATTTATGGCATCCCCACACTGCTTTAAGAACAGCAATGGGTTGGCGCCCGCACATTTTCGCCATCATCTACAACACATGTCTTAAGCAAGGAGTATTCCGCGATCAGTGGAAGAAGCAAAGACCGAAAGGAACCATACCGAAAGGAAAGGAGCGTATCATAAGCGACAGATTGGAAACTGCAATCGATGCTGCAGAAGGCTTAGCAGATCGTCAATATGGATACAAAAAGAATGCTCCACGATACACGCCATCGAAGAAGCCGCCAGTACGGTGAAAAAGGCTATCGAAGGAAGACGATGGAGGAGTGGAAGTTAACATAACGGCGCCATCATCACACGCGCCAACATCTGCGAGCACTCACCGCCAAAAGAGTGTCCGACTATCTGCAGAAGATTATGATGGTATATTTCACAAATAGAATATTGCTCTACGACACCGACGATGGAACAATGCAGTAAAACGTTCCCCAAGGTCCACTACTGTGGAACCTGATGCATGATTGACATCCTTAGAATGAGAACCTCGAGGCGATCAGAGATGATCAGGTTTTCGCTGATGACCTAGCAATCGTTGTGGTAGCTAAACTCCCGCAGGAGTTGAAGAATAACTGCAACGAAGTTATCAGAAGAATTCGAGACCGGCTGACAGGAATAAGAAGATATAGTACTCATCAGTAGCAGAAGAGTGAAGGATAATATCACAGTAACCGTCGGCGATCACGCAGTGTTCCCCAAGCCGGAGTTAAAGTACCTTGGCATATTATAGACATCGCGATGAAATGCTTAACGGCAGTCCCGCAGGAAGTAAGTGGTGGAATTTTCACACTGCTTCTGAGTAAGGACTCAGTTTTATCTTTAAAAGATTCCCACCTTCCAACCCAAACAAACAAAATATATCTTATCTCACATGCATTCACGCAATTGTATGCGTTTCGCTTCCTAGACGACTTCTAAAAAGAAATCGCCAAAACTGGTTTAAAAGTAAAACTTATTCGACAAAAGAGTACTCAAGTCGTATCTATTGTGTTTCTTGTGCTCTTCTTTATTGTGTATGTAGTTGGAGATAGCCTTTTAATACTGAAGTTGACAAAGTTGGGAGTTTGTCCATAGAGAATATAAGTGGCCCATATGGCCCACCATGGCACTTTACTCCAACAACTGGTTGTGCAAGGATCTGATTACACTTAAAAAAATATAATAATAATGTGGTTCTAGAAGCTACATGCTCTCCCTATTTGTTCCATTAATCCTTTTCGTTTCAGGAAGAGGACTGCGGCCACTCATTCCAAAAATGTTTTTGACCACCCTTCAGCTTCATAATCAACACTTAATAGGCTTTACCCCACACGTTTTTGTCGGCCCTTTTTACCCGGTTTAATCACTTTTTTTAAGATTTTTCTTATTTTTCCGCATCGCTACGACGTCTATCATCTGCTTGAGTAGTTCAACATACAGAGGGCTAAAGTGGACACCAAAAGAAAAAAGATCAGCTTCGTGGACCAACCAATTCAAAGAAAAAGTCAAAGAAAAGAAGTCGGCATGGAAAGAATACATCAGAACTCGCTCTACGAGTACATCAGACAAATCAATATATATCCAAAAAAGGAACGAAGTCAAAGCACTTGTAAAAGAAGCCAAAAGAAAATACGAGTACTGGGAAGATTTTTGAAACCTTGTAGAAGAAAAAGCCAAAGACACAGTGGGTTCTGGAAAGTAGTAAAAGGGCTCAGAGGGAAAAGAGGAAAATAGTCCAGAACAATCAGTGCCAAAAAGAGGTACTCGTACTAGATATATGGAGAAGGTTCTACGAAAAAAAAAAAAAAAAAAAATACAAAACTGATGAAAGGACCCCAGAAGAAGAAGGAATCTCCTATGGGTCATACCCGGCCGTACAAAATGAAGAAGCTGAAGGCCCGATTACCGAAGAAAAAATAGAAGATGCCATCTTAATGATGAAAACAGGTAAAGCAGCTGGACCTGACGGAATTGCACCAGAACTAATAAAATATGGAGGAACTGACCTCAATAGAGAACTAACAAAGCTTTTGCAGCAAGCTTGGGAAGAAGGATCCCAAAACAATGGAATGAGTGCTTTATATTACTGTTGTGCCCAAATAAGAGGCCACACACACTTCGTCGTAACACAGTGGCACAGTGACAGTTAGTCATTTAGAACAACCGAGGTTTTTTAATATCAATGTCGAAACCCAAAACACAGCAGGTATCCAATACGCAACCGAGGTTAGTCAATATCCACATGTGTTCGCTTTACCTTCCGCAAACGAAACATGTGTGTCACAGAATTGTGCCATCACGCAATGAGCAGACGATACATGTGTGCCACAGAACCAACCCGATATCACATTACGGACTTGACCCGATGCAAGCATTAGAAGCAAGTAATGGAAAAAGAGGACAAGCATGAACTACGACGCGAAGAATGGACAGTTGATGGCTGGCTGCAGCAGCGCTCGGACGTTCAAACAATAACTACTAAATATAATGTTCAAAAGTGATTAAAGTGGTTTTACGTTTTTTATTTTTTTTTTTTTTTGTTGCGGCGAACACAACATTACCAATCCATAAAAAAAAGATGCAGTTATGACTGTAACAACTACAGACCAATCGACCTATCGTCAAGTGCTTGCAAACTTTACACAAATATTCTGAGAGGAAAATTGTTGAGAAAAACCTGGAATAGGAAAAAGCAGAAACGCAAGATCTATTCATCTATTCACGATAAGAGCCCTGACTGAAAAATGGATAGCCAAATATAAAGACGTATTCCTAGGCTTCTTAGACTTGAAAACCGCGTTTCATCTAGTCCCAAGATAACAAATCTGGGTCACTTTGAAGGTGAGAGATGTCACCGAAAGATTAATAAACGCCATCAAAAGCACATACCAGTATGTAGAGCTAGTTGGGTCGGTCAGGCTGGGAGGCGGTAAATTTAGAGCATTTAAGCTAAATGAAGGACTTAAACAGGACAACTGCTTAAGCCACCTTTTATTCATCATATTTCTGGACGAGATCGCCAAAAAGTACAAACACCGGATGATCAAAACTGTGGACAGAATGAGAAGACTGAACCCCATATATCTACAGTATCTACTATACGCAGATGATATAATCATTGTGGCGAATAACAAAATCAACAACAAGCACTATACCTATATAGGATCTTGAAGTACTACAAAAAGTCTTGTTACAAATTCCGACAACTCCAAAAGACATTGGTCAAAAAATTGACAGCAATGCATACACATATTTAATGGAATTCCTGATTGACGTTCTTGACATACAACATAATATTGGAATTTTATATGGCGATTCCACAGAATTTGATTCAACTAAATGGCTGGTGCGCGTTGTACGAGTAGCTTACGATTTGGCTGAGATTGGTCGTTGTTCCGATTGTTATCGCTACTCGAATCATAAAAAAGCCAAAGGTTGGTTCTGTAAACCATGTGTGCAACGTTATGTATTGGTCTTTGCCAAACATCCTAGTTTTCCATTTTTGCTGAATAATAAGTATGATGTCCACTTTTTTGGAGGTAATCATTCGAGAGCTTTGGTCGACGTAAAGCACATTCTTCGACCAATTGACACTGATTCGAAACAGTTGAAACTTTCAAAAGGCCATGCATTGCGATCAGCTATGGAGGAGTTGAAACATCATCAGTTGCTGTTACACTATCCACCAAGTCAATTTTCATTCCGGGCGGATAAAGGACAAGTGCAGGCGATTTTGGAGAGGGTTGTGATAGAAGCTGGCCCTCAGAGACAGAAACGGTTGAAAATTTCTCATAACTCTGCACACATGGAGGAGGAGGATGGAGAACATTCGACGGTAGTTACACAGAGTTCTACCAGAAAGAGAAGAAGATTTGAATATTCAACAAATCAAGGCAACACGTGCCACACACGCTCCAAAGAGGACCTTTTCCCATCATTAGAAGTGCAGAGGCTTCAAAGAGATCTCGACGGAGCATTGACAATTATCAAGGAAAACAAAAAGAAGCGAACTGAGCTTTCAAATCAAATTAAATCCCTTCAGGATACAATTACAAAGATGGAACGCAATTTGGAAATTCTTAAAAGGAAACAGTGGTGTTTTTGGTGTTTCAAGGAAGCAATACTACTTTGTTGCTTTAAGGCTTCTTATTGTTCGGAAGAATGTCAGGAAGCTCATTGGGAAGATGGACACAGCAAAGTGTGCAAGAATAGAGATTTACACTGACGTTGGCGCAAGTAAGAATGTTTCATTTTGACGACGTACCACAAGTAAATAGAAGATGGAAACGGCATAATAAAGTCAATACTGAACTGTATAATAAGAAATAGGATTTCAAATTGAGGTGATAAAAACAAAATAGATACAATTTGCACGCATTTCTGTTAAATTTTAAAATAATAACAAGTAAAGAATCATACTTAACAAGAGCAACATTTACTTGATGATATTTTTTGTTACAACTATAATAATCTTGATGTTTAGAACGCTATGCGTTTGTGTTTCTATTAATTTTTCTTTTTTGTTATTTCGCTAAACCTCTACACTAGCAGTTATGACATTTAAATAATTTCGCAAAGTAAACCCGTACGTTAAGAAATTTCTGAGTTCAAAAGAAAGTGTCGGATATAAATAAATATATATCTGGAATGAAGAGTTGAAAGCAAAAGGAATGAATATAAACGTCAACAAAAGCAAAGTATTATGGCTATCGATTGAAGTTGAGATCTTATTAAAAGAAACTCGTCCTATGGCAATATTATTACAGAAAACATGCCTTACTAGGCAAAACAGAATCCGTTTTATCTTCAAAAACAGACGACCATCAGGTAATATGGTTTAGTAACAAAACACTATATGAAGACTCAAAAATAGAGCCACTGGCCAAGAAAAGAATCTCACTTCTTCAAGAACATGACAATCCTGTCCATCGTGACTTGTTTGCCGAAAATATCACTTTCTCAGTCAATGATAGATACTACAGGTCTCCAACAAGTATCCTCTGTTAGGGGTCCAACCCAAATTCCTGAGGATGATAGCTCTTTTCTTTATAAAAAAATGAGCTTCCAACATATACAGAGGCTAACGAGTCTACTTCCTATCGATTTAACTTCAAAAGCCTATAAACTTTCATCATTATTCATTGAATAAACAAGCTCTAAAGTCAAGTGTCCTTATCAGATCAACTCTTTTGCTGTGAATTAGATTATAATCAACTAAAAATAATATTAACTTAAGATACCAACGATAAGACTTATCCACAAACTCTAAGTTGTGAGTGCAATCAAAACACACAGAAATAAATGTTATACATAATAACTAATAAATAAATCTATCGCACACATATGGAAAAATTGTGTTCTGGCAGAAATGACTCTGTCGTCTCTGTCTGTAGTTGTTAAGTTTCTTCCTCTAGGTTAAGTCCTCCCCCCAGTGCAATCCAATGATCCTTATTGAGTGGACATATTCCAACCTTAAACCTAGGTTAATTCCTTTTAAGTTATTAACTGTTTAATAAAATAAATAAATTAAATATACTGTAGCATAATAATAACTATGCTCCTATGTCTATGCAGCAAATTCCGAAGTGACTTTCCATTCTGGCAGAATTTTGGTTCGAACTGTCCTTTCATTCGAGGTTCGTGTCTGGGACGAAGTCTCCACAGCTCATGTCAACGAAAGAGACGAATAATATCAGGGATAAAAGGGAATTATAACTGCAAGAATTATTTCTCTTGTTCCAGTGGTCGAAGAATTTGCTAGAAGTTTCTGGCTATCAGAAACTTCTGCTATATAAGGACAGATGGCGATCAAAAAAGACACAGTTGGTTTTGAACCGTGGCGAAGAGATTGGAAAAGTGATAATGGGCGAAGTTGTAATTTGGTGATAAATTGAAAGTTGAGAGTGAACAAGAAAAAGTAATTAGTTTGGATTTGTGAATTAAGTAATTGAAAGGAGATAAAGTGATTTGAGAGGAAAGAGACCTTGTAAGAAAAGAATTTGCGAAGAATAGTATAGTGTGAACTTGAATTGTTCTATAGACTAGAAAATAAAGAAATAAATTTCACAGAATATCGTTTTATCTACTCGAGCCGTAGCTTGCATATTACAATACATTATTAAAAAAAAACTTGTATAGCCTGACCAAGTCCAAGTCGGCAATTTTCTGTGTAATGTAACTGCTATATGTACGTAGTTAGAAAGAAACAAATGTTCAAAGAAAAAAAAAAAAAAATCTCAATAAAGCTTACTTACTTACTTACTTACTTGTGGCTATCGAAAGAAGATCGCTCTATGCCAACTTGACAATAAAATGCGTCGGAAAGGCTCTAGAAAGGATTAACACATTTGAATACCTTGGGGCAGTAATAAGTAGCGATGGAAGAATCGAACATGAAGTATTAAACCGCACCAAAATAGCAATGTCGGAATAGTACCTATCGCTCTATACGGAGTCGAATCTCTTCCGTTACTCGATAATCATTTAAGTCGATTTCAAGCCACCGAAATTAAATTTATGACAAGAATTGCAAGAAAAACAAGAAGAGATAGAATACAAAACGAACGGCTAAAAGAGGAAGTAGGGCAAAAGAAGTCCATTATACAGCAGATAGAAGATAGACAGCTGAAATGGTTCGTGTACATCCAACGTATGGGAGAGCCAAGAAAAACAAAACAAATACAGGAGATGACATCAACCGTCAGAACACCGAATGGAAGACCAGGATACACATGGGAACAACGCATAGGATCCAAAAGGGGTAAGACCCACACAGAAATTAAAAGAGCGAGCACAGACAGAGAGGAATGGATGAACTGGATATTCCGAGGCCATTAACAGCAACAGGGGTAGCAGAAAAAGAAGAAGAAAAAGTTTACAAACAAGGCTGTGTATTTTACATTTTTAACTTTGGAATGCTATCACGTCGTGCATCTTACGAACATTATGTAGGCATAATGTACTTGTGCAAGAAAAATAAAAACATTGTGAAAATTGTAAATATTTAGTAATTGTACCTTAACAATCATTTCTCTGCAATGAAGATGTTTCTAAGTGCAATAGTTTATGAAATATTGAAAGTGCACTACTACAAGTAAAAAAAATGCATGCCGTATGCGAACAAAAACAGATTTTTTAAAAGGCTCTAATTATTTATTGGTAAGTGAGCGCAAGATTTTGTTTTCTCTTTTGAACTTCTTTTAACCCATTTACCACCACTATACCTGTTTGGGTACACAAAATTCAAACATTGTATCACTTTACCTTTGCCCTAACTGTCATTTTTTAAATGAGATTTGAATTTATTTCTTTACTCTGATATTCTACCAGCATGTAAAACCAAAGTTCATCAGAAAAAAAAAAAACATAACGGTACTTTTCGGTCGAAGCAGATCGAAGTGTCTTTTTTCAGTTTTCTTATTTTTTTAAGTTGATTTTTTTTTTCTAGTGCGAAAAGTGTTTAAGAACATTGTGCATCAATAAATAAAATTGATCAAATAAATAAAAAAAAACTATCATTAATCAAGGTAACTAGCTTTGAAATTAAGTGTACTTGGGTACAATGGGAAGATATGAAGTCACTTTTGTGTTTTTCTTAGAATGGACTACCCATTTTCTACCGCGCTGCAAAAAATATTAAATTTGTTTGTGTAAAGTATATTTTTTTAGTAATTGGTGCCTCTTGTTCCAAATCTGTTATCAAAAAAATGTTTACTCCCCCCGTTACACAGTTATGTCCAAAAATCAAATTTTCGATTAATCGAACGTTGGAGCTTATCCCATACAATGCGAAATTTTCCCACCAAATAACAACGTGCTTCCCATTTTATCGTGTTTTCAACAGTAGTGAATTTGTTTTGTGCGGGTTTATAATATTTTTACATTTTGACGGATTTCAATCCTTTATTTCATAAAGTAAGTGGTAAAAAACTAGTAGAATATACATAGATTCATTTGATGTGTTATTTCGAGTGTTTGAAAAAGTGTATTATTCTTTGATTCCTGAATTGCAAAATGCCACTTTCAAGGAAAATAACAATGAAGGAGGTTGAAGAAATTTTAGCGAGTTGGAGCGATGACGAAAATCCCGTTCAGTCTGCGAACATACTCCCACCCGAAGTAGACGAACAATCGGATGAAGAATTGATCGACGAGGATTTAATTGCAATCAATTCAGACCAAAGTGGTTTGTCTGAGGTTGCCGGCTATATGAAAATTGAGACTGAGCGAAACGTTCATGAGGATATTGGTTATGAAGTGATTGTTGAAACTGAGCCGGAGGCTGGGCCGTCAACTTTCAAATCGGATGCTAAATCGACTGCCCCACCTCGAAAGAAACCGAGAGTCAGCTACAAACCATTGACTTCATTTGGAACTCCAAAATGGTCCAGGAACAAAGGTAAGAAGCAGTTACATTACGATTTATCACCTGATGCAGCTCCATTGACCGATATGCAAAAAGAGTTGTGCGAAGAACTCTTATTGAAGCGATTCTTGGGGATTTTACTGCTATCGGGGTACCACACTTTGCCTTCTGTTGGTCTTCGAAGCTGTCAGTGGGAATTCCTATAGTAAAGCAGGCAATGTCGAGAAACACATTCACGAACATCAAGAAATTCATCCATATCGCCAATAATTTTGAATTAGATCGTAATGACAAGATGGCCAAGGTACATATGACAATTTTTATTTCATTATTGTGATTAAAGTTTCCATTTTTATATTTTTGTCCATAGACGAACAGATGGTGCCCTATGTCGGCCGTCACAGTTGCAAAATGTTTATTCATGGAAAACCGATTCGTTTCGGATATAAACTTTGGTGCCTCTGTTCTTCAACCGGTTATTTATTCTCATTTATCCCTCACTGTAGACAATCCGATGAATAAAACAAAAAGGTTGGTCTTGGAGGTGATGTCGTTCTCCGTTTACTTAGAAACGTCGAAACCTCCATGCGACACGTAGTATTTTTCGACAATTTCTTCACATCATATCATCTTCTGTGCTTGCTATCAGAAAAGGAATTCTGTGCCACTGGAACTGTTCACTGTAATCGTGTTGCTGGTGGTGGTGCTAATATGAAGACCGGAAAAAATTTACCTCGCGGCGCTCATGATTTTATGTATGATTCTAAGAACCAGATCACTCTTTGTCTCTGGCAAGATAATAAGGAAGTCACCATTGCTGCAAATTACGATTAAATTCTGCCACTCCACCCTGTTCGACGTTGGAAAAAAGGAAATAAATCTTCTAAGAAAGGGCCGGCAGAAGAAGGAAAATTTGTCAACGTCGATCAGCCTGCTGTGCTTCGCATCTATAACAATGGGATGGGTGGCGTTGATCTTCACGATAACGCCATTCAAAATTATTGAGTCAACATCCGTGTAAAGAAATGGTACTGACCACTTTGGATAAACACCCTTAATTCTTCATCTGCGAACGCTTGAGGAGAGATATAAAAACGAGAAGCCAATGAGTCAGAAACAATTCAAATTGTCCGTCACTGAGTCCCTTTTATTGACCTATGATGAAGAAGGAATGGAAGTGTATAATAACCTTAATTTCCAGAAAACACGCAATTTACCAAACGTGGTTGGTAAACACCTCATTATCCGTCAGCCGGGAGAAAAATATCGTCGATGTCAGTTGAAAGGGCACACCTATGATTTGGATGTGCGAGAAATGTGCCAAGCATATGCACGCGCATTGTTTCAAAGCTTTCCATGCAAAATGATTTTTTTATTTTTTATTTTTTATTTTCTTTCATTATTTTTCTCTTAATCATCAATAAATACGAAAAATCATTAAACAATATTCTTTTTCCTTAAATATTCTTGTCTATTCACTTATATTACGATTCATTCATTTGTATGAGATTTTGGTATATGGGATAAGCGCCAACTTTCGATTAATCGAACACAAATTTTGTCTCATACCTGTGCTATTCAGGTGGTGTCTGGTGTTGATTGTTTGATTGCAAAAGATAGCTTTACCTTTTGGCTATAAAACCTCATCATTACTTTTTTTTTTTTGTAATTATATATTTTTAATATAATTTAATAGAAAGGCTTATGGTTAAGGTATGCAGTTACGGGTGGGGGGAGGGGGATTGTAAATATTATTTTTTTATAAACCAATGATCACAGTAATATACGATATTAACTACATATATTACTGATATTATTTACCTTCACAATGAAAAAAATTAGTAAAAAAAGGACAAATTTCACGTTCGATTAATCAAACACCGGTCGAAAATGAGTTAAAACTTTTACAACATACTCTTTTTACGGAAGAAGATTCAATAATCTTCCGAATGCTGTAAATTCAATAGAAGAAGACGAAGGGAATGCTATGCATGATGTTGCAATAATACCACCTGACGTTGATAACAATACCTAGGAAGAGATTGATGTTGATAATTTGGAAAATGAACAGATGCCAAATAATGTTCCAGGTAACGTCGAAATTTTTATTAGAGATGAAAAATACGACAGTGATGATGAAGTTCCGTTAGCATTGACGTTAGCGTTGACCAGAATAAAAACTACCCACGATGGTCTAAAAGCGACGGTGACTTGACTATGAGTTCTACCAACAATTTCGAAAACTGCATTTGGATATGAAAATGAGTTTGGAAAATAAATCTCCTGTTGACATTTTCGAAACGCTATTCGATGATGACGTCGTTCAATTGATTTTAAAACGAACTCGGCTTTATGCTTCCCAATAAAACCATCATAATTTTGAATTCACAAAACAAGATCTCCAAGTTTTTATCGGCATTTTTTTTTATAGCGGCTAGACCATTCAATGCCAAGGGAATCAATGGACGAGGACACACGAACTCTAATAATTGCGAATAACAGTCTAGAAATGGATTTTCTGAAATAAAAAAATAAAAAATTCACTTGGCAGACGACAATAAAATTGATTCTCACGACAAAATGGCTAAAATAAGGCCACTTATGAATTTTTTAAGCAAGAAATATCAAAAGTGGGGCTTCGTGCACGAAAAATTATCTGTTGATAGGCCATGATAAAATATTTCAGACACCATTCTTCTAAACAGTTCATAAGAAGAAAACCAGTTAGATTTGGATTCAAAAACTGGATGCTAACAAGCAGTTGCGGCTATTTATATACATAACTTCGACACATATTCGGTGCCAAAAATATAGATCCTGAGAGGTCGCAAGCACCATTAGGATCTCGTGTCGATCTCGAACTGTTAGAAACTGTTAAATTTCCTACTGACCATATTATATACTTCGATAACTATTTTTCTTCCCACGAGTTGTTGCGTTTATTGAGAATAAAATGATTTAGAGCCACTGCAACCACAAGAGAAAATAACACGATTTCTCGAGCCCCTCAAAATAAGCGTTTGTTTCGGCGATGACCTCTTCACACATTTCTTCATGTTTGGAAACAAGAAATATTCACGGGGGGCTAAATTTGGGGAATATGCTGGATGAGGGAGGAGTTCGTAGCCTAACTCATGCAATTTTGCCATTGCGACTGCGGACTTGTGCGCCGGTGCGTTGGCCTGGTGAAAAAGAACTTTTTTCTTCGCCAAATGCGGCCGTTTTTGCCTCAAATCGGCTTGGAATCGATCCAGCAGCTCTGCGTAATATGCGCCGGTGATCGTTTTACCCTTTTCAAGGTAATCGATGTGAATAACACCGCGCGCACCCCAAAAAAGTGTCGCCATGACCTTGTTTGCTAACAAACCCGCGTTGGCCTTCTTCGGCTTCGATTCACCAGGAGAAGTCCATCATGCACGGTTACGAAACGGCGCAAAAACTCAGCCGAATTTTTCTGGAACATCGCCAAACACACCTTTGAATTTGCCTGTGGCCTCTTCAAGCTCACGCACTTTCACTCGCCGATCGTCCATTATCAAACCATGGATTTTGTCTACCATTTCTGGTGTGGTGACCTCAATTGGGCGACCAGAAGGTTCGGCGTCACTTGTGCTTGAACGACCGCACCGAAATTGAGTAAACCAGTGGTGAATAGTTCCAATCGAAGGTAAAGAGTCCCCATAATATTTGTCAAGCTTTTGTTTGGTTTGCGTGATAGTTTTTTCTCGCAACAAGTTGTGTTTAATGAGCACTCAAAATTCACTTTTTTCCATTTTAACGAAAATGCTAGTAGGCGTTCTATGTAAAATGGCTGCCACAACAAAACTATTTGACAGATCTGCCTTAAAATTTGGGTGCGTTCTTCTGAAAGATGATTCTTGACAAAAAAAACATTAAGGTGACGACACAATTTGCGTTAATTTTCAGGGACTTATTGACCCACCTTTGTAGTTATCGTTGTTCTTGGTATTCCACCTTCATGAAGTGAAAATCCAATTGGATCAGATCAATGGCAATTATACCAGATTTCTTATGAAGAATTGAAATTAACACATGTACTAAGAAGTGATCCACGTTTTTCTTCTCGTCCGTCGTTTGTAGATAATTATTGTGGATAATTATTATGTTTACAAGCAATTACGCATCAAAATTACCGAAATCGTTAAAATCTAAACACATGCTAAAACTGAATTTAAACTAAATTAAACTAATTTAATATTACTGTCTCTTAGGTCAATACAATTGTTTATAAACCCTATCCCATTATAGTTATACCATATCTCATAGGGTAGATGAATTTTGACAAAGTTTTTAACATAAAGAAATAATAACGATAGACTCCCACGTGCGGGAGTGGCTTTCTTTGAAAACCCCTACTTTGATTTTTCAAAGCTGTTTACGGTTATTGTTCAGTTGTATAGTGAAAACCTCATCAGAATCCATGAATTTCGATTACAAGTGGTGATACTGTTGACACCCACATTCATCCAAAAAAAAAAAAAGGCGTAACAGCAGTCTTTCTCATCAGATCTGCTGAAAATCGGGAGAAAGAAGGCATTGCTTTTGAAAAGTTTACAACGGCACAACCAATTAATTAGGAATGGGTTTGAACACGATCCATTCCATACGACGAATTGCAACTTTTCTGTATGTTTTTGGTTCAATTACTTTCATCAAGAAATAAATCCTCAAATTCAAGTATGAAATAAGTCCGCAGAAATCAATGAAGTGTCTCCCAACTTTGGGGAACTATTCCCATTTTTGGAGGTTTTGGGGAGTTAGAGGGTTAGTTCCCTTAGCCGTCAAAATTAATATACCCTGTAGAGAAAGTAGTCTGACTTTAATGCTTTCGTAATATCTAGTATTTGACAAATAAACTAAAAATCATTGCAAATAATCGGTTTATTTAAGATCGAGTAAAATAAGGAGATAGTAACAAAAATATCATTATTCCTTCTAAAAGCTCTAGAATGACTGACACATATCCATTTACGTGGTAGCATTGGTATTTAATCTATAGGGTGACCAGCTAAGAATGATAGGAAAATAAATTTAAATAAAACAACAACGGTGTGAGATATCAAATTGATTCTAACTTTATTTTGAAGCTACATTCATGCCATTATGTACAGCAAATCACTTAAACGGCCGCCTTGCCTTCGCTGGCAGTGCTTCAAGCGGTCGGTGATTCGGTCCAATATGTGCGGCGTTATTCCGGCAATAGCGTCTCGAATGTTGGCCTCGAGCTCATCCAAAGCCACTGGCTTGTTAGCGTAGACTAAGGACTTGACGAGGGGTGTCAAGTTGCATGAACGCTCGCTGTGAGATGACCCAGTCGCCAAATTTCTCCTTCACCACTTCAAGCGTTGCGTCGCTTGTATGGCATGTAGCGCCGTCGTATTGGAACCACAGCTCAGACATATCGATGTTGTCGACCTCTGGCCAAAGAAAGTCGGTTAACACCGCTCTATACCGAGGACCATTGACGGTTACGGTGTCTCCTTCCTCATTTCGAAAGAAATAAGGTCCGATAATGCCCCCGTGCCATAAACCGCACCAAACAGTCAATCTTCGTGGATGCATTGATGCTTGGTCGAACACTTGTGGATTGTGGTCGGTGATCCAAAAATGTGCCTCGTCCAAGAAGATGATTTTTTGGCCAAAATCCGGATCTTCAGGCAACATTTCCAGCGCCCAATTAGCGAATTCACGGCGTTGTCTATGATCGTTCGGGTTCAATTCTTGCGTCAGCACAATCTAATACAGATGTTGGCCCAAATCCAAATGCAAAATAAGCCTGGCTGACTCTCTGGCGATGCCCAATTCAGCTGATCGGTGCCGATTCATCATTCCTGGGTCTTCTTCGATACTGGCCGCTACGGCGACTATGTTTCCTTCCCTTCGCACCGATCTCTGTCTGGTTGGTGGCTTAATGTCCAAAGGAGTGTACTCATGCTCAAACTTTTCCAAAGTGCGACGAATTGCCTGCGTACTGAAGCCGTGATAACGACCGACCTCATGACGAAATTCACGTTGCGTATTTACAACTGAGCAAGAATTTCGATAATATTTTTTAATAATTTCCGAAAGCGTCAAACGATGCATGATGAAAGGGCAAATCTTACTGAATATTTTAGCAGCTGGATGTCATTGGAAGCTTTGATAGCTACTGAAAAATAAAAAGGAAAAACTATGATAATATTGCTATCTGGACACCCTTTATATCTGCGGCTGTGCATGCATATTGCAAAGGCAAATTAGTGTAAAGAGCACTGAATATATACAAAGTACGTATAAATAAGTACTCGTATAATAAGGAGTATACAATGGTAGCTTCTTAGACACAGAAGGCAGTTTTACAACGTCAACACATTAGGGATCATAGATGTGCTGGCAGACCTGAAGGTGGATAACACAATTAATGAGTTGATCAGTCTATTGCTCACTAGTCGGATTATCAATGGGAGTCTGATTGAAGCATCTGGCAGAAGATCTGTCAGCAGAGTCATCCCCCTTCTTTGGAATTTGGTGGTAAGTTAAGTTCCGATAATTTTGGAGACTGATGGAAGCACGCTGATCGCTTATGCAGATGACGTTGCTAATGCCGTCTCGGGGAAGCGCCTAAACACTTTGAAACAACTCCTACACAACGCTTTAAATAAGCTAATTAAATGGACCGCTAGGTGTGGTTTGAGTGTAAGCCCCAAAAAACTGTTCTAGTCCTCTTTTCTAGGAAATATAAAATTCCGTTCATTGATTCTCCTTTTCTTAATGGTAGAAGCTCAACTTTATCTAATGAAGCAAAATATCTGGGTATTATTTTGAATAGGAAGTTAAGCTGGAAATCATATAAAAAAGCTATTGGGAATAAATGGGGTCTGCAACTCCGAATTAATCACTGGCTCTACATTTCGGTTATAAGACCGATCCTCACCTGCGGGGTGGTTGTCTGGTGGACTGCCTTGGATAAAGCTATAAGCCTCAGAAAACTAAACAAAGTCCAAAGATCAGCTTGTCTGTGTATAAGCGGAGCACTGAGATCTACTCTGTCCGCAGTACTGACAAATGGCGATTAGTGCAGCTATTTGCCTTAAAACAATCTCACAATGGTCAAATAAAGAATTTGAATTTGAATAATTTCAGTATTCTCCCAGAAAACATTGACTACACCATATTCAAGTTAAATTTTGATAAGACTTTCAAAGTCACAATCCCTTCCAGGACTTTCTGGGAGGAAGATGTATTTGTAAAAGATAACTCCATTCACTTCTACACGGACGGTTCAAAAACCAATCACGGGGTAGGTGGTGGTGTTTTCTCTGATAGGCTTAATCTTAGCCTTTACGTTTTTCTTCCAAATAAGTGTAGTGTGTTCCAGGCGGAAATAATGACGATTAATGAAGTCTTATTCTGGCTAAAGAAAAACGTCATATCAACGACAGATATACGCATTTTGTCGGTTAGCCAGGCAGCAATCAAATCTTTGGAATCGTGTTCTCTAAACTCAATAACAGCCAAAGATTGCCGATAGTCTCTCATAGCAAAGCAGTTTAATATTCACCTTTGTTGGGTGCTAAGGCATAGGGGTATCACAGGGAACTGTCAGGCTAATAAACTCGTCAGATATTGAACTACCATACCCATCTTACTGGATAATGGTATCGATCGCTTCGAACTATTCTTATGTGGACGCGTGTTACAACGTGCCCAGCGATAAACAAAATTTAGCCTAAGCTGGACCTGAAACGCTCCAAGAAAAGTTCACTTACCAGCTTTCTATTGCAATGACTTAGGCGATCTTACTTACTAAATTATAAATATCAGAAGCTCCAAATCTTTCGATTAATCTATCTAATACATACATACATATGTCAACTATAACAGAAATAGCGTAAAGGATACAGTAGTTGCCACCCATAAGGAAATTTTGACTTTAAATAAGCGTAGCTTTGCTATTTTAAATGCGATTTTAATATGTTATACATTTATATATTGCTTAAGGAATTTTCTTTTTACTAAAAATTTACTTCTTCGAGCTAATGGGTGTCAATTTGCAATTAAATGGATTATAAAAAATGTCTCTCAAAAACTACAGTAGTTGGCACCCCTGTACGGAACTACAGTTGTTGGCACTCAAAAATAGTGATCAAAAATACCTAGCTACCGATTTATTAAAATGCACTTAATGCTCCTATATTTGAGATTAATAAAACTAAAATGCGATTCTTTGGTAAGTTATTACTTAAAGAATATAAAAAAGTATTGTATAAATCCAGTTATTTTAAATACAGAAAGAAAAGTAAATAAAATTAATTGTATTTAACAAATAACAAAAATGAGACGCTTTGATAAGTTATTATTTAAAGAATATAAAAAATATATATAAATCCATTTATTTTGAAAAGAAAAAAAAAGTAAATAAATTAATAAGATATAATTCAGTTAACAATTGTTTTTTTGTATTTAACAAGTAACTTGGAAACTTTTAAGGAACATAGCTAAAACGAATTTATTGCAAAATTATTTAAAAAAAAAATTAAAGCAAACACTTAATGTGGGACTCTCTGCGGCAGCTGGAACATCTTATACCACAATTGTCCGAGCTTGGTAATGCAGTCATAAACTTCGTGCAAGAAAAGCACATTTGTCCAGAACAAAGAGAATTTTCTCTAAGTTCTGCGGCACAAAGTTCATTAGAAAATCATTTTTTGATATGGTTACCTTCTCTCGGTTGGCTTTGAAGGTTTTCATTATCTTGGCTGATCTCTTCATAAATCTCAACAAGCATCTTTTCTCCAGGACTTTCTTCTCTCAAGGCTAACGCACCAGTCGTTATGGTGCTTGAAACGGATAGTTTATTAGTTTTTGGTAACATTCGTTGATTTTTGTTTGTTTGCTTTAGTTTGCATGGGTTTGTAGCTTTTTTTTGTTTCTCGTTTTAATTTTTCATTATCTTTGTTTCGTTTTTTTTTTCAATCCTCCTTGCTTTCTTTTCTTATCTGTCAGTCTCAAGCTTTCTTTTTACATCTTTTCACTTTTGTTCTTCCTTAATCCCTGAAGTATTAGTTATAACAACATTTTTTTTTTTGTTTCTGGGATTTGGTACCCTTGCTGTGGGGTTTCTGGCCAGTCCAATATATCATCTATTGCCGTATGAGTTTTACTTTGTTCTTGAGCATATTTAAGTGGTGAAGGAGGGGGCTCAAGAACTCAAAAGTTGGTTGAATCTCACTTTTTGTAATAGAACCTTTATCAAGTGTGTCAGTCAAGTTATCAAACTCATTTTCGGTATACACAAATTCATCTATGGCGCTTATATTTATGAAAGATAATTCTGATAAATTTTTGTATATCAGTCTGTACAGCTGCATCAAATTTTTGTTTTTCTTCTAAAATTTGTTTGAAGCTTGTGGATTTGAAAAACTTGTAGAGGTTTTGCAAGTCTTTAAAATCCCAAGTAATGTTAACGTCGTTTTTACATGCCTCTAATTGTGCAACTTTCTCGCATCCAATTATCCTGCAAAACTGGTCAAAAGCATCCTGTTTCTGATGATGACTTAAACTTCGCATTTCTGATATCCTAATTTTGTAGATCTACCAAGGCATTTGGAGAAATTAATAGCTGTTTTGTCCCACGGAAAAAGTCCACAAGCGCGAAAACCATTTACCAAAGTATTTGACAAAATACTTGATTTGACAACATCATGTAGCAGTGGACCAAATAAATCTTTTGTTAAATTTTTGCCAGGATTAGTGCGTCTCCATTTTAAAAATTGCACACATAACTGACTCACTTGTAATGTTAGGTGAGTACTGTGTCCGTCCACGAAATAAATGATAGGAAGTTTAATTTTTTTTCTGACGAGAAACGGGTGAAACACTTTCGAGATGTATTCATAAAAAGTTTGTTTTGTCATCCACCCGTTATCACTTATTCCATAACCCCATTCATCTGGGATAGTTTTCCGGATTTCCTCCCGAATTTTTTTGTAGGGATATATAATCATGGGTGGTTGGGACACATAACCCCCAACGTGGAGAATGAAACCATTACTGTTAAATTCAATTTAGCCAAACCTCTGTCAATCTCGTATATATTTTTAGCCCCTTTTGCAGCTAAAACAGCTTTTGTTTTTGGACAGAGCATGAAATTGGTTTCATCCCCATTAAAAACTCTACTTCGGTCATCCAAAATTGCGAAGTAATCATTGTCTACCAAGTATTGTTCAATCGAATCGAACCACGCAAAAATATCCGACAACGCTACATTCGCACTAGCACATGATACAGGATCAATTGCTCTAAACTTAAGTGAGGGATGCCGCTTGAGAAAGGCATTGAACTACCCTTTTCCTGGAATATTGTCTTCTCCAGATGGATGTTCCCTTTCATTTTGGTCAAGGAATTCTTTGACGACACTTAAAACATCTTCCTTTCGCTTTGGAAAACCTTTAATTTGACAAAGCTTTATCCAATTTATCAATTGTTACCTCCTCCTCTTTCGATACAATTGGAGACGGGCCATGACCGGATTTCTTAAAAGTGGCACCAAGGCGAAACTGAATAGTTGATTTTGGTATGTCGTAAAATTCCGAAGCTCTCTTCTTTGAAAACTGTTCGCTTTTTATTGTCGAAAGAGCTAGTTGAAGCCGATCCTCATCGTAACTTTTCTTCTGTTTTCGCATTTTCAAAAATCTGAAACAAATAACCGTCGTATAGTACAGTTGTTGGCACCGTCAATAGTACAGTTATTGGCAGTGCCAATAACTGTAGTACAATATGAAAAAGTTATTGGCACCCCCTGGCAATAAATGAATCTATTGCTTTTTTGTGATACAGTTATTAGCACCCCTCTTATTTAATATACTAGCAAGTAATTGGAATATTTAAACTTAAATTAATAATGTTTTATATATTGCCATTTGAAATAGCTAAAGTTTTCATTCTTATTTCGAGAATTTCAGAAAAAATCTATACTTACCAAATTGGAAGTCGTTATTAAAATTAAAAAGATTTCACACTAAAAACAATTGCGCTGATTCACTTTGATTTATGAATATCGACTGAAGAGAGCCTTTAATATAGAAGCTGGAGGAAAATGTTACAAATTTATTATATTCTTGGAAAAAAAAATTCCTCGAAAGGTGTAACTGGAACAGAGCAAATCGCTATTGAACAGAGAGGTGTCAACAACCGTATCCAAAAAAAAGGGTGTCAACTACTGTATCCGTTACGCTATCGAATTTGATCAACATTCTAAGAGCCTTTCCGAGAAAATCGTTTTTTATTGGCCGTTTGTGAAGTCCCGTTAATTGTGGGGTTATAATGAAAATTCCGATTTTGGCTATCGGTTGAAACTAAAAAAAAAAACTTTGGGCAATTTTCCAAAAGTTTGTTTAGATATTATAATAATTTCGAACAAAATAGATCGAGCCAAAGCTGAGAAATAATCAATTTTTAATAACAGTTATACCTATGTATTTTTTGCCGGTACGTCATCTCATGTCCACCACAACTCAAATATCGAATTTGATAAAAATCATAATAACCGCTTTCGAAAAAATAATTTTTTTCAAAATCGGCCATTAATAAAGTACAGTTATTTTTGGGGCTTAGTATGAAAATTCCGACCTCGCCTCGAATTGTGAACCTACAGATCCCAGATATTAAGTTTGAAGAAAATAAGTCTACCCGGTTGGGCTGCAGTCGTGCGTATAGACACACGGAATTAAGAGACCTGTTATATTGAGATCGCTATCATAGTAAAGTCTGTTCAAAATCTGGAGATCATAAATGTCCAGGAAATCAATAATTGCGCTTATAGGTGCAAATGTGGGAAAAGGTCTAACTCTATGATGGTAAAAAATTCGACAAATGCGTACTGAGACTAAAGAGAAGAAGATGACTACGTTTAACCAACCAAAACTTTCGACTTTTTGCTGTTATTTTTCTACGGAAAACAATTTCTAAATGGCAGTACTGGTTGAACACTGCTGCACATTGCGGTATTTGGAGGCGGCAATATTTTCGAGTGTATATAGGTATATATATATATATTTTTTTTTTAAAGGAAATTTCCAAATTCCGGAGCACTCAGACGCAATTAGCTGCCCATTGTACTACCAGGCAGAACTCCTTTTGGTGTAGTGCTTGAAGGAACTTTATTTATTCGTTTCTCTTCACTTCGGGTGGCTGTGGTTCTTATTATTATTATTATTATTTGTGTAGGGTTATCTTGCACTGCGACCTAATTGTCTATTGTGCCCCCTGCTAATACCTAGAAGAGGTTTATCCCTCATTAGAGTTTACCTCAGAATATAATTCCTTCAGAATTGTTATCGAGAGTCAAACACTCTTTTTTTGCCTTGGCAAGAATAGTTCACCCTAGAGCACCCTCTCTAATCCGGTTTCTCTTACGAATCTGAGAATGGAAGTGGGTCTATGGCTAGCATATCCTCATCCGATAGTTGGTACTTGCCAAGCATTTCAATCTTTAGTGGGTCAGTGCCCCACAAGACTCCAGAAGATGTTTTGGAGTCTCACTGGATTCATTGCAGAATCTGCAAAGGCCTTCGTTAGTTATACCTAGTTCCCTTAAATGCTCCCCGAGTTTACAGTGGAGCATGAGAAGCGCTCGATCGAGGAGATTGAGAGACTTTATTGCAGGAATGATGTTCGAAAATGTTACCAAAAGGTTAAAAGGACTTGCCAGGGTTTCAAAGCCAGAACAGAAGCCTGCAGGGACGAAAATGGTAACATAGTAGTAGAATCGCAATCGGTGCTGAGGATATGGAAGGAACATTTCTGCAGACTGTTAAACGGCGGCGATGACCAACATACCGCTGTCAGGCAGAACGATCCATTCAATAGTGACGACGATAGTCAAGATCAGAATGAAGTGAGGATAGCGATATCTAAACTTAAATCCAACAAAGCCGCTGGAGCCGACGGTTTTGCCGCCGAACTTTTCAAGGCAGGAGGAGATGAGTTAGTAAGGAGCATGCACCAGCTCATCTGTAAAATCTGGTCGAACGAAAGTATGCCCAATGAATGGAACCTCAGCATCGTTTGCCCGATCCCGAAGAAAGGAGACCCTCTGATCTGCTCCAACTACAGAGGTATAAGTCTTCCCAACATCGCATATAGTGATACGTAATACTCTGTACAGTCTCACTGTACCGAACACCAATAGTATTTGCTAAGATCAGCAAATACCAAGAACTTGGCACCGAAGATGATCTCCACACCATGATCAGGAATGTGGAGCAAACATCCAGCATGTGCACTGAAATCATATACACAAAGTCGACTCAGCACTTTCCGTCACGTACATCCCTAGATGACCAGAGGTACGCGATAGCATCAACTAAAAGCATCGACTTCACTTCTTCGGCACACTTCTTTTGGCTCGGGCATTACACTGCATTGCAACGCAGCTAGTAACAATTTAAATAAAAATAAAAGCATTTCAATAAAATCCGGCGTGTTTCATTATTTGACTATATAAGATCCTGTCTGCCGTATTATGTGAACACCTAAAACCAATCGTCAGCAACCTGATAGGTCCTTATCAGTGCGATTTCAGGACCGACTACCGCAGATCTTGGAAAAAATCCACAAATATAACATCGATACGCATCACCTTTTCATCGATTTTAAAGTTGCCTATGATAGCGTCTATAGAGACGAGTTATACAGAGCCATGTCTAGTCTTGGCATCCCTGCCAAGCTCGCCCGTTTGTGCAGAATGACAATGGAGAACTCTCGCTTCTCCACCAAAGTCGGATCCGTTCGATGTCAGGAAAGGTCTTAGACAAGGTGACGCGCTATCATGCGATCTCTTTAACATAGTACTTGAAAGAATTGTACGAAATTCACAAATCAACACCGAAGGTACAATCTTTTACACGTCTGTACAACTACTCGCCTACGCCGATGACATTGGCATAGTTGGAAGAACTCAGCGGACCGTCAGTGAGGCGTTTTCGAGTATTGAGATCTAGGCAACAAAGATGGGTTTAGCGGTCAATGAAAGCAAAACAAAATATATGCTGTCTACAAAAAAGGACACCCAACATCGGCGTCTTGGACAGAACGCCACGATAGACAGATATAAGTTTGAGGTAGTAAAAGACTTTGTCTACCTAGGCTCTATGGTGAACTCCGCAAATGACAATAGTGGGGAGATCAAACGTAGAATTACTCTTGCCAATCGGTGTTTCTACGGGCTTAGAAGGCAAGTGAGTAGCAAAGCCCTATCCCGAACTACCAAGGTAACTCTTTATACGACACTAATCATCCCAGTCCTGCTGTATGGCACATAGGCATGGACTTTATCAAAATCGAATGAAGATGGCCTTGGTTACTTCGAGAGCAAAGTTCTTCGAGTGATCTTTTGTCCCGTCTGCATTGACGGCGAGTGGAGGAGAAGATACAATGCCAAATTATACGGCGTTTATAATGACATCGGCTTACACAGAAGAGTTCACGTACAACGACTAAGATGGCTGGGTCATGTAGAGCAGATGGAGTCCAACGAAAGTCTTCGAATCCACCCCGGACGGATGGCGCAGTAGAGGACGACCTCGTGGTAGGTGGCGCAAACAAGTGGAGGGGGACCTCAACCAACTTGGCGTGTGCAACTGGAGGCAGCTGGCTCATAACCGGGCTGCCTGGAGGGGTTTGTTGGCTGAGGCCTAGGTCCACCCCGGACTGTAGCGCCACCTAAGTAAGTAAGTAAGTAAGTAAAAACGATACAACTACCTATCAAGAAGAACGGTAAGTGTGAAAGTATCCAACGCAATTAGCAGTGAAAAGCAGATCCTCTATGGTGTGCCACAAGGATTTAGATTAGGCCCAATACTGTTCATTCTGTTTACTAACGAACTTTGGCGTATATTTAAAAAAATTACGGCATTCTCTTATGCCGACAGTATTTCTATTGTGGTGAAGCATACGTGTTTTGATACTGCAACAGAAATAATGCAGGAGGAGTTTGATAAGCTTTCGCGATGGTGCCACGATCACAGTTTGGTAAATAACTCTGGAAAGACCAAAATGCTGCACATACGTACACCAAATAAACCAACAGCTGATATAAATGTCTATCACAAAAATGAAGACTGTCCAACCACGAAAATAAGCGAACCTATTCAAGTCGTCAAAACCATTAAATATCTAGGAATCACCATAGACAATCACTTCATTTGACACGAGCATATAAAGGGTTTTTGAATAGAGACATAACAATTTTGTATTTCACTACAAACGCACCCTTAAACTTTTTTTTATGATCTGTCAATTTCAGAACGTCAGTCGAGGTTTACATTTTTATCATAGTGAAATTCACGAACAAGTAGCGTTTGGAAATTATTAAAAATTACTACCGAAATTCTGAGTCAGTGGTCGAAACTTTAAAAGCGCTTACTCCAATTTTCCTATCGTAATAATCGTCACTGCGTGATATATTGGATAAACTCAAGTCAAGATATTCACTATTGAATATTCCTGTGCCAGAGAGATATTGCACTGGTCGAAGTACAGAAAATATCAATATATTGCTTCAGTTCAAAGTGAGCCAAATCAATCGATTCTACGCCGTTCTCAGGAATTGGGTATCTCTCAGTCGACGTTTTGGGGAATTTTGCGTAAAGATCTTGGCCTATTCCCTTACAAGATCAAAATAACTCAAGAACTGAAGCACCTTGATCATTTAAAACGCCGAAACTTCTCCGATTGGGCTCTGCAAAAGTTTGAAGAAAATCCTGAATTTCATCGAAAAATCATCTTCAGCGATGAAGCTTATTTTTAACTTAATGGTTTTGTCAATAAGCAAAATATTTGTCACAGCAACAAACCCACATGTGCTTCAAGAGACTCCATTGCATCCACAAAAAGAGACCGTGTGGTGAAGATTTCATGCTGGAGGTGTTATTGGACCGTATTTTTTCGTCGATGAAAATGATCGTCATGTTACGGTCAATGAATTTCGCTATGTGCCATATTGGAAGACTATTTTTGGCCAGAATTGGATGGACTTGATAGTAATAATCAGTGATATGTAGTTCTATTGAAGGGGAAGTTCGGTAAGCGTGTAATCTCGAGAAGGAGTCCGATCAAATGGCCAGCTCGCTCATGTGATTTAACGCCGATGGATTTCTTTTATGGGGTTACGTTAAATCGTTGGTTTATGCCAACAAGCCAACAACGTTAGAGAAGCTCAGGAACAATATAGAACGCGAAATTGCTAACGATATGTGTGGAAGAGTAGTGAAAAATTGGCTCCAAAGAATCGATCGCTACAAACGTGTTCGCGGTGGTGATATGAAAGAGACCGAATTCCGTACTTAAATATAGCATGTGTATAACCTGGAATAAATTTCACCCCGATATCTCGATTATTCTGTGTTTTATTTAATTTTAAAATTGTTATGTGCTTGTTGAAAAATCCATTACACTGATTGCGACAACAACTGAAGAGTGCTGTTTGTGCGATGGTCTACCTGAAGAGATACACTACCACAGATTTTCAGAAAAATGTTTACTACGCGTTTGCTGAATCTCGTCTGAGATATGACGTATTAGAATGGGTCAATATAAAATATTAGAATGCGTCAAAAAAACATACAGATGAGTTTCTGAGTCTTCAACAATGTTTAGTTAAAATCATTAACTGCAATACTAATAATTCCAGAGTACTAGACGTCAATAGTATATTTAAGATGACAGCAGTCCTAGAGTATTATGATGACCTCCGTTTTTCAGCAACCGATACGTCACAATCAGAACACGAGAAGACGAGCTCAACAACTTTTGGAATTTCCGGCAATCTATAATACAATAACTACGGAGGAAGACAAAATAATAAATTCACTGCCAAGCAAGCTAAAAACTATTTTTAACCATAAAAAAAACGTAAGAAAGAAATAAAATCGCACTTTTTGAATTTACATAATATTACGTAAAATCTAAACTTTGTCCAGATTAGAAATTTAAAAATATGAATGTATTTTGTATAGAATTCGAAATTATTATATCCAATTAAGAGTACAAGAAAAACTTAAAAGTGTAAATAATTTTAAAACTTTCAAACAATATTTAGTTGTTCAACCAACTGCATAGAATCCATACGCTTAAGGGGTAACACAACAAATTGTAACGTTATGAAGAGAAAATAAAAATAAAACAAAAACATAAACTCGTGCAGTTGGAAAATATGTTCAAAGAGGTGTAGCTATCTAAATAACATGTGAAGATTTACAAATCGTCCGGTACATATATTGTGCTCATGTGTGCGGAACACGAGAAGCCTTTACAATCCTCCTTACTATTTATTTTAAATTTATTTTAAACGGACGAAACCGGACGAGTTTAGTTAGTCTATCATGTTTAGAAAATTTTCTAGTCATAATCAGCGGGGGTTATGCCTAATCGCAGAATTTATCACTTTTACCATAACATATGCATACCTAGCTAATTCTTACTTGCAGTCATGCTAATTCATAAATTCGTTAAAGGTAAGTTAAAGTTGAGTTACTCGTAAATTAGATACCATCCTTGAACTAAAGAAAACCACATGTACCACAACTTCTTCTATATCTCAGTATTTGTGTTTTTTTGTAAATCTCCATTAACATTGCAATCTTAACAATTCAAAACTTTCAGTAAATTCCGAGACTACTTACTGTCTTCTTTTTCAACTTAGGAGCCAAGAAATTGTCAAATTCTTCCAATAAATATACGACTGCTTGAATGAAAAAAAGCTGCAAACAACTCAGGCGACAAACAACTAAATAAAGTACTAAAGTTTAGAGTAAACTTTGTTCATCGACTGGACCTCAAACGTGAGTTGTCTGTATGGTAGAGATTGAATTTGATTTTTAAAAGTTTTACCTTCCTGTTTGGTTGTCTTGTAGCTTAATATCTGAGCAGTTTTTCTCTCGTTCAGAACGTTTAAAGTGAGCATGTTCTTCGAGTGGTTCTCTTGCGAAGACCTCAAAGCAAACAGGAAAATAAATTTTTAATTGTGAGATGTAAACACATTTAATTAATATACTTAAGTACATATGTATTATGCTCATAAAGATACTTATGCATAAAAGGGTTTTCGCATTGCAGCAAGAACACACAATGTGATTTTAATCGACTTACTTGGAGTGTAATTACTATGGTAATTAGAATCGGCGGATGAAAGAAAAGTATCGTAGACGGGTTTCAGCTAAATTAATTTAACTTTGCTTTTAACTCCTATTGAACAAACTGTGAGAAGTTTCATTACATTTCTTTTTCAATACAAAAAGGGGTGAATGAAGTAGCAATGTAATAATACAGCGAAGTGGATTAGTTGGGTAATACATATTTTTGAATTCTTTACAACCAGCACAGCCATTAAAATACTCCTATCTATGTACCCGTATGTGTTAATGACTGCGTAGTGATGCATGTTAAATATCAGCTGAATGATTAATTGATATTTACCTTCACCTAGGGTAAGTACATACTGCTTTCATGAAAACTTTTTCTGTGTGGATGTGTAGTAGCTGGGATTTACTTACAAATGAACTCGAATTTGGATAGTTGAGTCGCTATTGCTTTTCGAACAGAATTTTCTGACGATCTTCTTTATGTATGGCAGTACCAGCTAATGTGCTCAGCCTGGATCTTTTCCAAAATCGGTGCCTAACACGAAAGTTTCCACAAATACGCGTCTTCTAATTAGGTCTCGTTTTAATATTTCCGCTGACATCCGTAACATTTTCATTTCCGTCGCTGTAAATGTTCTATTATAATATTTTTTCGTATATCGTCCAACTTTGCGATGCATACGAGTATGTTAAAGCCGCACTGTCCCATAAAGTCAACTTTTGAGTTTAAGTGGCATTTTTCAGACACAAGACACAACCCACACTCACTCGATGTGCAGTAACGTTGACACAATTTCCCTGATCATTTACGATTGAGCCCAGGTATTTAAATTGATCGCATTTCGGAACGATACTCCGTCTAGCCGGGACGTGTTTGTGGCTTCGGAAAACGGCAATGCAAATGCTATATTTTTGTGCGGCTAATTCTAAAACTGTTGTCCTCCAAAGTTTTAATTAAATTATTAAATGTGTTCTGAAGGGCTGTCGCGTCGCTACTTAGCACTATCGTCGGTGAAAAGAAGAGAAGTTGCTCCAGTTTCATCGATGAGTCCCTTAATCAAAAATTTTTGCACCGCATTGACAAGCACGGACTTAGGCGACATACTTTAACTGGGAATCCCCAGTTATTCCTGCCGGGCATTTTACTTTCGTTTTTACGTCATCTCACACAACTTGTATTCTAACATTCTTACGTACATCTTCGGTACTTTTTGAGATCTCAGCGCCGTTCATATGAGATGTCTGCCGAAGGTTTTCTCCAGATCGAAAAAGATGATATGCAGATCTTTCGAGGTGTTGCGATTTGTTTCATCCAAGACTGCTCAGGTTTCAGATCAGTACATTAATACTGGTGGCGCTACGGTCTTATATAATTTGCCTTTCATTTTGATCGTAATTTTTCGGTCACACATGACTCGCGATTTTTGAAGCTCATGGTCACTGCGATAGGCGCATCATGGTAGGAGTTTGGGTAATAAAGTTTGAGTGGCTAAAGTTGCAGTGCAGTGGCTTTATTGATGTTAATACGCAATCCGTTATTATGTAATGTGGAATTCTGTCTATTTAGGTCTTTCTCTTGCTTTATTTTGTGCAAGATGCAAGCGACTTTTGCAGTGCCACGCGGACAATGGCCATGAAAACATTCTGTTTACGGATGAAAAAATTTTTACCGTGGAAGAAGTTTTCAACAAACAAAATGACAAAATGTATGCCATTTTATCTAAGGAAGCGAAAAAACTTGTTCCAAGGGTTCAACGTGTCCATCATCCCGCTTCCGTAATTGTTTGGTGGGGGGGTCTCTCAACATGTTGTCACATCCCTCCATTTCTGTGAAAAAGGCGTAAAAACTGGTGCAAAGTTTTACCAAGAAGATGTGCTAGAGGTTGTTGTGAAGGGTTTGGCCAATACCCTTTTCAATGGATACAGTTGGATCTTCCAATAGGACTCTGCTCCAGCGCACAAAGCCAAACCACGCAGGAGTGACTCAGAGTCAATATTTTTGGCGTTATAGCAGCAGAAGATTGGCCGTCGTCCAGATCTGAATCCACTGGATTACGGTTTGTGGTCAGAATTAGAGAACATAGCCTGCAAGACTCCGCACAGAAATTTGGAAAGCCTTAGAACAACATTAACCAGAGCAGCGTCCACGATCTCCATGGAAACCGTACTTGCCGCTATAGCCCAATCGCCACACTGTTTGAAAGCTTGTGTTAAAGCAAAAGGCAGTCATTTCGAGTGCATCCAATTTTTTTTAATAATCAATATTGTGGTCTAATAAATGAAATAATTTTGAATACAATATGTTTACTGGTTTTTTTTTATAGCGTTTTATATTTGTAACAGAACTTATGGCAGGACTAGGTACATCGGCAGTACAAATCTTTGAAGAAATGAATGTATAGCTAAGGGATGTTTTGGGCTCGTAGTGATTTCCAGCTGAATTCTCGAGGGACACTATCAAAAGCCTTTTCTAGGTCAATAAATACGATATTTTGTGCTGATACTTTTCCATTACTATTCTTATTGTCTGTACTGCATGCCATCTACTGTGGGGAGACACCCTTGATAAAGTCGCATTGATTTTGTATGATACTCATTTAGCTGGTCAGCTGTTGTATATCAACAGTACATATCAGGGATGGTTTGGTCTCTTAGTGGTTTCCAGATCAACTCTCGAGGGAATCTATCAGAGGCATTTTCCAGGTCAATAAATACCATTACTATTCTTATTGCCTGTACGGCATCTTGATAAAGCCGCGTTTATTTTTTGTGATACGCGTTTTGCTGGTCAGTCTATTGCATATAATTTTTTTTCCATATTTTTAGCGTGTGAGCAGATAAATAAATACCACGGTAGTTTTGTATTATTCTATCACCTTAAAGAATTTTGTTGGAAATGATTACTAGCCATACAACTCCATGTTCGCCGATGAGCCTCCAGATTTCGCTTTCCCTTTTTGTATCTCATTTATCGTTGTTATTAATTCCGTTGAAAATATTTCATCAATAGGTTCCTTTGTAGCATCGGGTAGGACAGTATTCTCTCGGGTAAATTCCTCATTTAGTAAAAAACAAAAATATTCTACCCATCTCGCGGAGATCGTAGCAACTTGGCATCTTTGTATCTTTGAAGATCTGTTGATATTTTGCCTCTCTGTCATGCTGTCTTCTGCCGTCTTCTTTGCGGAGGTTTTGTTTTGGACTTCAAATATCATATTTGGATATAGTTATCATGGAGTTGGACTGTCTAAGATCCGCTCGTGGTCACTGCGATAGCCTCATCATTGATGTATGTACATGGTAGGCGTTGGTAAGGTGGTACCCAATTGAGGGCAGAAGGCTTCATTTGTGTTTCTAGGAGATAAAGCTTTACCCCTTGAGAACTTATTTAATAAGCTCCTACACTATAAGGCGACTTCAAAACAACACCGCTGCCTCAGATTTTAATTGTCGTTTGTCACGAGTCAGATAACAGTTGAGTGTACATTCGGCATTAGTTCTGCCCAATTTAAAATTTCATTAAAAGCTATTGAAACTAATGTTGAAAATACAGTTCATATTGTAAAAGCTGATTGCATCCTACACAATGTTATTAATGATATAGGGCAAGATACTTTAGCCAACATCTTTAAACAAAGCTCGAGAAATCCGATGCGTGAATCAGAAATTAAACGAAACATTTTTGGTGAATACTTTTCAGTAAATCTCTATATACTCGTATAAAAATCAATTGCCGCATGTATGAAAGAGCAGCACTTGAGAAAGGCTCCACCGATTTGACTGATTTTTTTTTTTTTGTATTCGTAGGACAAGGTTTGTATGGAATAAAATTTTTAGAAAATCCACCGCAAAAATCAGAAATTTGGATGGTATTTTTGTATGAAAATCTCAAAAAAAAAAAATGTGACGTTCAGTTTGACAGTTCTGCTGTCACATATTTTCGTAACAAAAAAAAATTTGACGTTTTGTTTGACAGTTCTACTTACATGTTTTCATAACAACAACAAATTGCGCATTGAATACTGAAAGCGATATTTCAGTGTGTTATCGGTGGTGAATCATATCCTTTGTGCACTCAAAACCGTAAAATTCATCAATTTGGTGTGTTGCAAAGATTGAGTTCGTGTTAATTTGGTGTATAACACTCAATTGATTTCAGTTCGTGGTTTATTTCTTTGGAAAAAATTCCACTAGTGAGACCTCGAAATATCGGTCGGCGTACGCGCAAGGCAAGAAATCTACATGATCGTCGAGTCAGTGAGACTGACGAAGAGCGTAGATAGCATTTGAAGGCAAATCGAATAAGAATTTCTCAAGCGCGATCCATTATGACTCCGAAACAACGGATACAGTCGAGTTCGACGGCCAAACGTGACAATTCGAAATGAACGTTTGGAGTTCAGATACGATCCAACAGTCGATTGCGTCGCGGATGTATCGGTCGAATTCGAAACAATGAGCACTGTTTTTCAACATTGCAATGCTTTGAGGTTTCGACACGAACCGCCAGGATTATGTTGTGCGAGCGGAAAGGTCAAATTGCCACAATTGATACCGCCACCAGAGCCACTGGCATCATTGCTTTCTACCCAAGAACCTCAAACGAAGCATTTCTTGCAGAATATACAAAAGTACAACAGTTCCTTCCCAATGACATCATTTGGGGCCAATATTATCGAAGAAAGAGGTTTTAACCAAACTTTTAAGGTAAATTCTTTTTCGACTGCAACACACATCACATACACAAACACATCACACAAACAAACATCAACGAATCTCAACTTTTTACCGAGGCTCATAAATCAAGAATTTGTCTTCAATTTTACAGATTCAAGGACAAATCCACCATCGTGCAGGAGCATTGTTGCCGCCAGTGAATGCTGATCACAAATATTTTCAGATTTGTTTACTACGTCACTAGAAGTCGGATTTCCTTAGTATTGTTGATGTGAATAATGAATATGCTTCATCATTTTTAACGAGAGTAACTTTCTTTACTCGTTCTCTTTTGGACTTGGTTCGAGTATTGCCGGTAATTCTGTAACCATTAAATGATCAGCAGTTACGGTGGTATTGTGGAATTTTATTGAGAATGAAAAAAGAAGTTTTGGTCAGCAGCTACACGCCATGGATATTTGGTAAATTGTGAGTTGTATCAAGGTGCTTCCGGTCCAACCCCCAAGATGCAACCAGAGTATGGCCTAGGAGCCGCAGTTATTTTAGAGCTACATTCCAGAAAAGTTAGGACCGTACAATTTGTATTTTAATAACTTTTTCACCGGCTTTCCACTACTCAAATCCGACTGGAACATTGCAATCTGCCAAATTCCAAAGACATGAAAAATAAGATATAAAGGGGGAGGTGTGTCATCAAACGTCTAAACGCTAAGTGGGACGATAACTGTTGCATTAAATTGCTACGGTTTGACTCGTATCTCAAAAGTGGATCGAATTGGAGTTATAAGTAAAAAACGGTCGGGAAAGTACAGCTGTTATAAAGAGTACAACAAATAGTTAGTTAGTTAGTTAAGACTTTTATTCCATAAAAAGGTAGGTTGTTACATTATCATACATAGTTTCAAGTCTATTTAGGTTTGGTCGTTATTGACCGTCTACCAGATTGACATTAAGGCTCCCTACATAAAATATGAATTTACTTACATAGTACATTATAACATTATAAGCTTTAAACATTCGCATAAATAATTTAACAATTTCTTAACGAAAACTATCTCTATTGACATTGCCATTTTAAAAACTTTTCTCCATAATAGATTTTCTATACATTAGCACCTTCGTAGTGTAATTACGCGTTCCACCCAAAGTTTCATCCAGTACAGTCGCCCCAAAGTATCTCAGGCGATATTCTTTTAAGATAGAACATATCGCTATAAAGTGGAAAACGTCGTGTCGGAGAAGAACCGACCTAACACGACGTTATGATTCGACCTTACGACTAATGATTTTGTGATATTATTGGCTTCAATTGCTCGTCATTTGCTCACATTTCAAGATTTTCTGAAAAACAAAAAACATATAATATATCCGTAGGAAAAATAAATGTAAGCTATGTAAATTTTGTTAGATTTAATAACACAATTGTCTGGGCAAGCTAAATTTAATTCAATCACTTCTTCGTCTTATGCTTACGGCGAAGTTATGATCCGGAGTAGAAGGATCACAACCCTCCCACTTTACTGCATCCCTACTGGTCAGCCTGTGGGGTTTGCCGGTGTGACCTCAGGAAGTGCCGGCAGTCTTCCCGGTTTCGGATCACTTCGTCACTTAGGCCAATCAAATGCTGGTGTTTTTGCATTTGTGTGATCCAGTTGTTTTTTGGTCTGCCTTTTTTTGCGCGATTGTGTGGGAATGTTGATTGATATTTCCTTTTTGATGGGGTTCGAAGGATCTCTCATTTGAACACGAAAGTACCGATTGATCCAGTCGTGCTCTATCTTGTTTGTAATGGGTTCTTTTACATGAAGGCTCCCTCGAATCTTCGAACTACTTATTCTATCAAGCTTTGTTACGACTGCTGTCATGCGAAGTATCTTCATCTCTGCTGCCGTTAATTTGCCCTCATACTTTTTGTACATTGTCCAGCATTATGAACCACACGTGAGCGACGGACGTACAACAGCGGTGTAGAGCCTTCCTTTCAGCTTTGGGGGACATTTTTCGATCAAAGAAGATAGCGGAGTTTTTCCGCCACTTCATCCACCCTACGCTTACGTGATGATTGATGTCATCATCACAAGTTGTTTCGCTATTGATCATAGATCCCAGATATTTGAACTTTTCGCACTTGGGAAGTTCTTTCCATTCAAGTAAATGTCTTGAATGGGCCGGTGTAGATCAGAGATACTCTGCCTTTTTTGAACTAATACGGTACCCATTTTCCTCAAAACATCCACCCATACATCAAGTGCTCGTTGGCAGGGACGTTTGATCTTCACTTATGATAGCTCCATCGTCAGCAAAGAATAACTGATACACTTTGGGGTCCGTCACTTTTCCTTCAAGCAGATAATCAAGAACTGCAGTAATAATATAAACTAAGGACGTTTCCCTGGTGTACACCGACTTTGATTGGGAACTCTTCGGTGACTCCTGCGGGACATCTTACTCTTGTCCTTGCTCATGCGCACGTAGGTTTCTGGAATTCACCGTTGTCTTAGCGCAACCCATAAGATATCTCTTGGTTGTCTATCAAAGGCTTTTTTCAAAATCAACCAACACCATATGCAAGTCCTTTAAGGAATCACGTTTTTGAGTTTCCATTATGATCCTCATACTTTGGATTGCATCTGTTGTTGATTTACCTGAGACAAACCCGCACTGGTCATCAGATAGCCTTATTATTTTCCGCAGTCGGCCATCTAATACCCACTCAACGATCTTCAATACATCACCTTGACAGAACGGTATTTATCTCAGTTTCGCGTATCGCCGTTTCCTCTGTGCAAAGGAAGAAGATAACTTTCCCTCCACTAATTAGTCATTGGATCACCGCTCATAAGTTTGGAGATAAGAATCATGAGCCATCTAGACCCGACGTCTCCCATCTTTTTCCAGAACTCAGAGGGTATCTCGTCTGGCCCAACCGCTTTTCTTTTTTTGGAGTATTTGACGGCATTCCCAACTTCTTCGACAGTAATGTCGGATACTTCGTCATGGTTAGAAGCGGCTCTTTCAAAGTATAACCAGGGAAACTATTTGTTCAGAAGTCTTTCACAATACTGTCGCCATCTGTGGAGAATTTTGTCGTCTTCCACAAGAAGCTGGCCTTGAGCATTGTTAATGAACTTTTGGGGAACGAATCTCCTGAGCATTTCTTCTTCTTTGGGCGGCTATTTTGAAGATACTTGTTCCCTTATTCAAGTTGTTTTGTCGAAACTCCTGGATAGCCTGGTTCCTATCAGACGCCGAAGACAATATTTCCTCCACCTCCCGATAGAGGCCTCCCATACTTTTTTGCTTGAAATTGGGCACACTTCTTCTTAGCGGGAAATAGAAGTGCTTAGACTTAGTCTTAGTCTTAATTCAATTACTATTTGTGTCAGTTCATCCTAACCTGCTGTAGGAGATCCATTGTTGAACTCATTTTGAATTGTCACTTTTTACTTGCACCTATAGTGGTTGTTTACATTAGTGCAGTATTTAAAGTCATCAAAATGACTATCATGCCACTTCGTTCATGCCCCTTTCTTTTAAACGTTGATCAGGATTGGTAGAACTGCTCATAGAACGGCAGAGTGTGGCGTAATCACAGTAGCATACAATTTGAAGATTAAAATCATTGAAAAGAAGAACACTTTGGAATAGAATATTCATGCTTCACCCAATTTTTATTTTTCGATTGGATTTTCGGGGGATTCTCTTTCTCACTTATTTTATTACTCTACCTTTCTGTTTTCGACATCCTTTCATAGACCCTATTAACATGCAAAGAAAAGGTCGACAAGGCGAGTGTTCACACTATTTCTACATTCTCCTCATATTTTCTTTTCGTTATGTGTTTTCGTAATTTCAAAATGGCGCAGAATGGATTTTATGGATTATATCGATTCTGCAGATAGAAAACGAACGTTTTCAAAAGGTACATTTAAAATTGCGAAAAGTGATTTTTAGGAGATACACCGAATCTGTAGATACAGGAGAAACATTTAGATCTGAAATATTCAATACTTAATAGAGGTCTAGTATAAAAATGCATACATATGTAAATAATTGGCGCAAAGAGCCCACCGTAGGCCCTAAGGCCTTTTCGCAATGCTATTTCCGAAGTGAGTAATTGGGATACTTCTCATGATAATTTTAGTCTCGGGTGTTTGTCGGACTTTTAGTTTTCTTCTTTTTTTTTTACCTACGTATGTCACGTTTTCCTTTTGAGCTCAGTCAGTTAGGTTGTTGTTAAATTTACTAAATATCTGTCCCTAATAATGTTTATTATGCGTCCACTTCACTACGGAAAATATGTTGTTAGGAGAGGGATGTCCGAGGCCTTAGATTTAAGTTGATTTCTCCTTTTAACCATTGAACTTCAAAAGGTAAGGGACTACGCCTTAAAAATACCATCTTGGAATGGACATATTGGATATGCGGACTTCTGCTTAAGACTGTAAATTTTTCCCACACAGTACTCGTATAAGGAAGGAGTATGATTTTGGTAGGCTGGAATGTACAGCCTTCACGGCATAAGCAACGACTTCCATTAGACTGATTTTATAACAGGTTTCGTTAATATACAGTGATAAGCAGCCTGAGCGAAAGATTCCCAAATATGACAGAACCAACTAAGCGAACTAATTTCAAGGTGTTGAATGCCGCAAACCATTAATTTTGAGCTCTTTTTGAACTTACGTTCAATATAAATGAAATGAAAAAAAGCATAAAAAATCTATTTCTTTTTATGTCATAATTTGGAACTAATTTCGAACTGATTTTGGACACCAAGTTTATTTCAATCGGACAACTAACCCCGCAATTTGAAAAAAATACTTTGCCACTGCTATGATTTGAAATCTTAGCAGTCAGTTACCAGCAAATATTAGAAAAATCTATCTCTTTCCATGCCATAATTTCGAACTGATTTTGATCAGCACGCAATTAGTTATATGCACGTAATTTTTTTTCCAATTCTTATAAGTGGCACTGCTAAGATTTTTCACCTGCATTATTCTACTAGGGACACTCGAAAAGGTGGATCTCGCAATTCTGTCCGTCAGTATGTTCATGTGTTTATCTGTTTGTAACTTGGACTGCAGCCTAAACTGCTGGACGAATTATTTCAAACCTCACAATTAACAGTACTTTACAAAGGGCCGATTTTAAAAAAGTGAACAAGTTTTCTCAATAACGGTTCTCACGATTTTATAAAAATGTATATGTATCTGAGTTAATAGGAATATTTGCAATAAGACAGAAATTCGAATAAGGATACTTACTTATTAGCGGAATTTCGAAAATTGTTAATTTATCGGATACGGCTAAGACGACATTGTTTAAATTGATATCTACGTTCATTTCGACATAAGTAAGGAGATGGCATTCCAATATTGGACATATGGTCAACAAAAAATATTTAAAATGCTTTAAATGTTTTTATACCCTATCCCATAGTTGTTTACTCGTACATTAATCATCATCTATCCTTCCATAGGTATCACTGTAGCACTATATTCGCATTTCATCATCCGTCCAATTGTATTCTTTATATTTATTTTTGTTCACCTAAATTTTTTTTTTATCTCGGCAAAATAAACTTCGTGACCGCGCAAGCCGCTAATTTAATGGGAAACTAAAATATTACACTTTGAAATGTTATTATTATTATTGTTATACATTCGGAGTCCATTAAAGCTTCAGCTTCAGCACTATTTTACTAAGTATTACTATTGCATTTATTTTTTCTTCATAATGTTTCCTGCTGATTACAAAGCGTACTATGGCTGCTATTGATAGAACTACAGATTTTTGTATAGTTTTGGCTTTATTTTCTATAACCAACGTAGTCAGGTTTCTCACGAAGGTTTTAGGCGCTACTCCAGTGGATGACATTATTATCGGGAGCACTTTTATCTTTTCCTGCCTCCAGACTTGTTTTATTTCCTCAGCTAGGCGCTGATATTTATTTTCCTTCTCTCGACAGCAATTTTCCAGGCTCTGTCTATTTCGGATACCAATATCTATGAGCAAGGTTTTCCTAGTTTCTTTTCTTACTAGGATTACATATGGTCTATTGTTTCCGACTAGATGGTCAGTTGATACCGTCCAATCCCAGTAGAGTTTATGGGTGTTATTTTCCAGTACAACACCAGGATTATATTTATAATATGGCATTTTCACCGCAATAAGACTGTACTTTAAGCCCAATGGCTGATGTACGATCCCTGCAACTTGGTTGTGTCTTTTGCGGCCAAAGATGTACATGCTCCAGTAATCTGTTGTATCGTCTATGGTTCTTGAAACATTTTCGGCACTTATCGTCCTCAACCGGATATCGTAACACATGTTTGCAGTAGTTCTTGGTGGCGATGACTTGGTCCTGAATCTTCTGTCTCCGCAAAGACATCTGCATTTGTAAGCCAGGCGTTTTACATCTTGAAGTCAATATGTGGTTGTTGCAACATATAAGCATGTTTGATTTGCATGTTACACAGTGACGTCTTCGCCTCCCACTCCAGCATTTTACGACGAGTACAAGCAGAATCAGTCTCGCATTCAGTTTCACTCTCTTGCTTTAAATTTAGTGGCGTGTAATTGTCATCACATTTTACTATAAACTATCTGATGTAAAATAGTATTTTCATTGCTAAAGTATGTGCGATTCGTTATTTGTTTACTGCACATGTGACTGATATCTATTAGATCCCGCCCTCCGAGGTGCCTAGGCAACGTTATTCTCTCAAGAGACGAAGTTGGATGGTGTACTCTGAACTTCGTGTACAGCTTACGTATGGACTTTTCCAATTCTTCAAGGTCTGTTTGGGTCCATTTGATAACACCAAACATGTACGCGAGGACCAGGTATGGCAAATATGTTTACTTCCTTTCTCAAGTTTTTACCATTCAGTTTAGACCGGAGTAGGTCTCTAGTTCGTTGGAGCTACACACCAACCAACACCGTCGAATGCTTTTTGAAAGGCAATTGTGAAAATCGAATGTTTTTTTTACTGAAAGTGTGGAAGATATGAAATTATCCAGTGTACTCGTATAGTGTTTCTGCCCTTTCTGAAAGCTAGTTGATTTTTATCTAAAGGGTGTTCCAAAATTCATGCAAGAAGCAATTTTGATAGAAAACACAGGTTTTTAATTAAAAATTGTAAATGTTTTATTAATTCATAATGTATACATATATAACCCTATACTGTATATGTATATGACTTTGCTGGGAAATACGCACTCTTTTGCCGAAATTTTCCATGACCGTTTTGAATAAATGTGGCTTCAAGGCGTGGATGGTCGTGGGCTTGTTGCTATAAACCTTAGAGTTCAAAAAACACCAAAGAATAAAGTCTAACGGCGTTAAATCGCTTGATCTGGGCGGCCAATTCTGATCACTAAAACGGGAAGTCACATGACCAGGAAAAGACTCATGCAGTAATTGAATTGTTTCTCGGCCTATATGACATGTGGCACCGTCTTATTAAAAGCACATGTCATCCACATCCATATCTCGCAATTTGGGCACACAAAAGTGGATTGTCATGTCGCGATAGCTAGCACCATTAACTGTAATTGCCCGCCCAGCCGTATTTTCAAAGAAGAATGGTCTGATGATGCCTCCAGCCCAAAATCCGCACCAAACAGTGACACGTTGTGTATGCATTTGTTTCTCAACTATCACTCGTGGATTTTCTGAATCCCAAATTCGATAATTTTAACGATTAGCAAAGTCATCACTATGAAAATGAGCCACATCGCTGAAGATGATTTTGTTTCAAAAATCAACATCCACTTGTTGTTCCATAATCCATTCAACGAACTCTCTTCTCTGTGCGTGTTCAGTAGGCTTCAGTTCTTGAGTCAATTGCACTTTGTATGCATGAACATGCAAATCTTTCGTGAGAATACGCTGCAGAGAGCTTCTCGAAATGTCCAATACATGGTGCCGAATTGATGTACCTGGACTCTCAACAACACTCTCACGAACTGCTTCGTTGTTTTGTGTTGAACGACTTGTTGAAGAACGGCCAAAGTGCCTAAGATCACCAATTGATGCAGTGTCCCTGAATTTTTGAGTTAATCTCTTCACAGTTGTTTAAGTTAAATCACTATTCCGACCATGGTTTGTACGAAAATTACGAACTGTAGCTGTTAAACCTTCATTATTTTTAAAATATTGCTCAACAATGAAAACACGTTATTCTTTCGTGTAGCACTCCATTTTTAATAACTCTGAACTGTCAGCTGTCATGCTGTTTTTTTTTTTTTTTGTTGGCAACACTTTACCGCACAAATGGCGCAAAATTCAAATCCTGCTTGAATTTTGGGACACCCTTTATAAGTTTATTTTTTGCTACTAGCCAAAACAAACGTTTAGAAATGATTTTTTTCCAAAATTTTTGGAAGTGATACCCTAATAATGCCAAATGTTCTTTATTTGGTTTTGGAATACGGACGATAGTTGCAAATTTGCATATTTGAGGGATTATTTCTCTGTCGAAAATATTGTTGTGTAAGGACAACAACTTCGTTAAGGCAAGATAGACTGTTTCTAAGCATTGAGTAAGGTATCCTATCAAAGCCTTGAGTTTTACCCTTAACTGCACTCGTACTGCTTTCAAGTTCTAAAAAACTAATGGTGGATTAAATAAACTTTGCTGTAGGTGAAACAATGTAGCGCGGTTTGTCCTGTTTAAGGATTCCATTTTGTTCTTTAATATAATTTGGATGAAAATTTGAATCATCTTGAAATTTTTCCCAACACTGCAATGTATTCATTTATTGCTATTTGGTAAGTTAAATTTGTTGATTCTGTTTTAATGACATTAATTGTGTGGGAGACATAATTGCCTGTTAGGCTAACATATATCAGCCCACATTTTGTTGGGGGTGGAGTTTTGTTGATTTCCGAAATAAATTTATTAAAACAAGGAATTTTAAAAATTTTTGTAGCTTTACGGAAGTGGGCATTCGCCTTACGGTAAAATATAAAGTATGAGTCATTTTGTGACTTCTTGAATGTTTTCCATGCAACTTGTTTCTTTTTTGGCGAAGGTTGCTTAGATTTTGATTCCACCAGGGGACTGTTTTATTGTTTACTATGTTTGTTGATTAGGGAATAGACAAATTTGTTGCAGAGCGAATTAATTTGAGAACACAAGCAGATTCTCTGTTAATGTTGCTGGAAGTTGGTCTTAGTAATAGTTGTTTCCAAACTTCGCCCTGTAACAAGTCCCATTTTGTCAAGTCTGTCAGGAATTTGGGCTGGATTTTTGGGAGTTTAAGGCTGTTACCTGAAGATATTGTGGTAATTGGAAAGTGCCTGCTATCGTATAAGTCATCGGAGACCTTCCAGACAGATTTCGGGGTGAGGTGTGGCGATGTAAGTGTAAGATCATCGTGAGAAAATGTTCCGCGGGTGGAAAAATGACCTGTCAAAACGATAGGAGTAGAGATTTTTTTTTTTTTTTTTTTCCGAGGGTAGGTAAAAAATCTTCATGAAGACACTATGAGGATCAATAGCGCGTGCTCATAGTAGTGTGAGATTTTTACTCACTAAAAAATCCTCCCTTCGTGATAAATTTCCTTGATTACATACTACAACTAAGTTTTGACTTATCCAGCAGTTTTTCTTTCACGTATTGAGATCGTTTGGCAGGCCCCTTTCCATTGAAAGTTCCTGCTTGTTCCGCAAATTAGGCGCGGTTTCTTGCTATCGCGTTAAGTCGAAAGGTTTAGTCCTTTGTAGACGACGCAGTAGATTCCTCTCATCTAGAATTCGAAGGACTTCATTGTTAACGAGTCCTTGTAATCTGTCTTTATGCTTACGCGCGAAGTTTTTGATTTCATATTCGACTGTCGCAATTCCTAAATCTCTATGGATATCGCTATTTCTAATAAACCACGGTGCATTAACTATTGATCTTAGCACTTTATTTTCAAAAGTTTGTAAAATATTGACATTACTTATTTTGGTACAACCCCAAAGTTGTATTCCATATGTCCATATCGGCTTTAGCACTTGCTTGTATAAAAGCAGTTTGTTCTCTATATTAAGCTTGGAATGTTTTCCAAGCAACCAGTACATTTCTCTGTATTTGGTTTCGAGTTCTTTACGTTTTTTCTTCACGTGCGATTTCCACTTCAGCTTAGCATCAAGTGTCATTCCAAGATACTTAGCCTCGTTTGCAAACGGAATTTGAACCGAGTTTGAAAAGATGGGCAAATTATTTATTTTCTTATAAGTAAAATTGACATGAAAAGATTTATTTTCGTTTAAAGCTAGTCGCCAAATCTTTGTCCATTCATTTACTTTATTCAATGCTTCTTGCAATTTTTCAGTCGATTCTTCGATCGTTTTACCCGTTGCCAGGATGGCAGTGTCGTCGGCAAATGTAGCTAATACGGTGCCTTCTTCTTGCGGTATGTCGCGAGTATATAATAGGTACAAAAGCGGTCCAAGGACACTTCCCTGCGGTACCCCAGCCCTTATTTCTTTAAATTCCGAATATTCGTTTCCGTGTTTGACTCGGAAAAGTCGATTCGTCAAGTATTTTTCTAGAATATTATATAAGTGTTCCGGCAGAACTTGTCGTAATTTATATTTCAAGCCTTCATGCCAGACCTTGTCAAAAGCTTGAGAAACATCAAGGAATATGCTCGAGCAAATCTTTTTTTCTTCGTAAGCTTTTTCAATTAAATCAGTTATTCTATGCACTTGGTCTATTGTTGAGTGCTTGGTTCTAAACCCAAACTGGTGATTGGGAATAAGAGATCCTTCTTCTATAACCGGCTGTAATCGCTTAAGTACTATTCTTTCGAAAACTTTAGACATAATCGGCAGCAGCGAAATAGGTCTATACGATTTTTTATCATTCGGTGGTTTTCCTGGCTTCAGAATCATTATTACTTCCGCGACTTTCCATTGACTCGGAACATATTCTAATCTTATCGCTGCGTTTATAATGTAAAGGAACTTAACTAACGCTTTTCTAGGTAACGATTTAAGAACCTCTCCTGTGATTAGGTCGTATCCAGGAGCTTTATTCGGTTTCAGTTTCTTTATTTCTTGTTGAAGTTCGGTCAGCCTTGCATTTCTTACTGTGTAATTGTGAAATGCTATATCCGACGCATTATCATTTTCATCAAGCGCTTGACCATCAAATGGTTTAAATGTTTCTTCTAAATGGGCGGCAAAGACTTCTGCTTTGTCTTTATCATTCTCGGCCCATTCGTTGTCATTTTTCTTGATTGGGCCGCTTGTATTTTCGGTTTTTTAATGCCTTTTATAGCTTTCCAGAGCGAATAATTGGAATCTTTGTCCGCTGTTAAGCTTTCAATGCTGGTTTGTATTGTCCGGTTTTTAAAATCAATAATGGCCTTTCTTAGCAAGTTACACAAGCGATTCAAATGCGATTTATGTTGCGGAGCACGAGTTTGTTGCCATTTTTTACGCGCTTTTCTCTTCTCCCTTACCATTTCTTTTATTTCCGGTGGATATTTTTGGGCATGATTGATTGGCGTTTTCGTTTGATAGGGAGTATTTTTCCACGCGGCGCGCTGCAGAACTTCAACAAAACGATCAATTTCGATTTCGAGTTCAGAAAACGTCCTAAGTGATACTCTCAGTTCGGTATGTTCTTCAACGTCTTTTTTAAAGCCTTCCCAATCAGTTTTTCTGCTAGTTAGTCTAGCAGGTACATCTTTTTTAATTAGGCGTTCGCTCATCGTTAGAATGATAGGGGAATGATCGGAAGAGAGATCAAAACTTTCATCAATTTTAATACATTTGTCTGGTATTCCTTTTACAACAAAGAAATCGATCAGATCGGGTATTTTGTTGTTATCAGTCGGCCAATATGTTGGTTTACCAGTCGAGTGAAAATCGCATCTGTGTTGCATGCAGGCGTTGTAAAGTGCTCTGCCTTTTAGTGAGACACATCTTGAACCCCAGAAGGTGTGTTTTGCATTAAAATCACCGCCAATAATAAAATTCGGTCCAAGAGAGTTGAAAATATTTGTAAAATCATTTTTTTCAAGCCTGCAACGCAGTGGACAATAAATAGACGAGACATTGAAAGAGTAATGTCCATTTTTCACGCGTACAGTGCTCACTTGCATTGTTTCAAGCTCTATCATAATCTCTTCAGAGTGTTCGATGCAATCTTTTATGATTAAAGACGATCCGCCTCTGGCTCTTTCCGACGGGTGATAAGCGTGATAGGTACTGTATCCAGTAATGTTTACACGCGATAGTTTCGTCAGGTGAGTTTCACAGATCAAACATATGTCAATGTCATTTTCCCCTAGAAATATTTCTAGCTCTTCTAGTCTTTGTATGAGACCGTTGGCGTTCCATGCAACAATTAGGATAGGAGTAGAGATATTGTTCAAAATATTTCCTACAACACAGGTGTCAAATTTTTGGTCTGGTGGGATGTACTCGTGACTTGATAAAATAGTAAATTTAAATTTGTGTACAAGGAGGCATGTACCTTGTTTTAAAGTTGTGTTACAGGCTAAATTGTGGAAGAAAGGTGAATATTTTTTGGTGAAGAGGATTGTAGGTTGTGTTTAATGTGAGTTTCTTGAAGTGAGATAATATATGGATTTAATTCTTTTATTAACAATTAGAGTGCTTGATAGTTATTGAAGTAACCATTCATGTTACATTGCATCATTTTGAGATCGTTATAGACGGTGGAGCTAGTCTTATTAGCTGTACAATTTAATGTACAGACAGAAGGCAGACTTCCACCTGATGATATAATATTCCCGCATCCCCATCTGTGGCAAGAGTCCCACTCATCATAACGGGGGCTTCGATCACCGGTAGAGGCGCGGGGTGTGGGTGAATTATTGGTTTTATTAAGGTCTGTCATATTCATCATCAATATTCATAGAGTGTTATTTGTGAGTTAGCGGGGAGAGAGTTGATTTGGTTTATTCTATTTAAATTGGTTGTGTTTGCTGTTTGGGTGTTTTGAATTAAATTAGAGTTGTAATCGTTTTAGTTTTTTCTTGAGTGGGTGTTGAAATATAGATGAGAAAAGTCCTCATAAATACTTAACATTACAGGTGTCTACGAGCATATGTCATTTCGATTAATTAGATTGATATCGACATAATCAGTTTAGTCAAACCTCGGTTTTCGGTTTACCAACGTCGAAGTTGTGTAGGTTCTACCACAGTTTCTATAAAAAAACAAAGTTCGTTGGAATATACATAGATTCGATTTAGCTCTTCGTATCTCAGTTACAACTTTGTTGCGAACCGAGTAGTAAAGGGTGGTTAAGTTTTAAGGGCCGATGTTGATTTTGAATAAAACACAAATTATTTAGGAAATTACTGTCATTTCTTTTTATTATGATAATATTGGTATGGTTCAATTATGTATGGAACAAAATATCGGCCAAATGGCCGCCGCGACCTCGGCGGCACACCTCCATCCGATGGTCCAAATTTTCGATGACGCTGAGGCATAATTGAGGTTCTATGCCGTTAATGTGCCGAATTATCTCATCCTTTAGTTCTTGACTTGTTGCTGTCTTATCGACGTACACCTTTTCTTTCAAATAACCCCAAAGAAAGAAGCCCAACGGTGTCAAATCACATGATCTTGGCGGCCAATTGACATCGCCACCACGTGAGATAACACGGCCATTGAATTTGTCGCGCAAAAGAGCCATTGTTTCGTTAGCTGTGTGGCCATAAAAAGTTCGTTATCATCTCACGATAGCGAAAACCATTCACAGTAACTGCCTGGCCGGCCTCATTCTGGAAAAAATACGGCCCGATGATGCCGCCAGCCCATAAACTGCACCAAACAGTCACTCTTTGTGGGTGCATTGGTTCTTCGACAATCACTCTTGGATTATCATTCGCCCAAATGCGGAAATTCTGCTTATTGACGAATCCACTGAGGTGAAAATGTGCCTCATCACTGAAGATGATTTTCTTCGAAAATTGATCATCCACTGTTGCCATTTCTTGCCACCATTGTGACCATTGACGACGCTTGATATGGTCAAGAGGCTTTAGTTCTTGAGTCAATTGCACCTTGTAAGCGCGTAAATGCAAGCCTTTATGCATAATGTTCATCAACGACGAGCGTGAGAGGTGCAATTGTTGGGCACGACGACGAGTTGAGGTGGACGGCTCTTCAGCCACACTATCGCGAACAGCAGCAATATTTTCTGCAGTACGAGCTGTACGAGCATGCACTGGTGTTTTCACATCTCCTACAGACCAGGTTTGCACAAATTTTTGCACGATTTTTCCGATTGTACGCACATTTGGACGATTAAATTGACCGAAAGAATCACGAAATGCACGATATGCATTTTGATTTGAACGCCCATTTTCATAATAAGCCTGAACAACTTTAACGCGTTGCTCGATTGAGTATCTTTCCATGGTTCAAATTGAGTTAGTCTGAAATTGAGAAATGTCAAATGAAATGCAGAAAAAAACTTGACATTTAGGTGTGGTTCACATTCAACATCGGCCCTTAAAATTTAACCACCCTTTAGATACGTTTTTGTTCTAAGGGTAACATGCCTATTATAAAGACTTACAGCTATTGAAGTCTGGACACAAGATTATGTTAGTGCAAGTAATAAAAATTACTCCCATTACTGTTAGAAAATGGAACATATTGATGTTATAGTTTGTCAGTAAGCGGTACCAATGAGAAATTTAGTTTCAGCAGCTCAATTCAAATATTCTATAATATTTCACTAACACAAATCTTGAAACCCATCGATCTTCGTAAATGTGCATTATTATGACAGACCTGGACTCCAGTTAGGTTCGAAGGTGAAACAGTCGTAGGTGTTAGCTGGCATAGGTATATGAAAACCAGTAAATTTGTCTGTTTTGGTTTCCCTAAGATTAGAGTTATAGAAGTTTAACTGTACTACCACTCAGGCAAGAAAACTTAAAAATTTTTGTGGTACACACCCTTCGGTTGGTGCCTCAGTTAGAACTGTTCACGCTAAAGGCAGGCAAAAGAAGCGAAGTTGCACTCACTTCTTAATACATTTTTTCTGGTGGGTGCTGAGTTAATGGAAAATCAAGAAATACATGTTCTTCAAAAACGTTGCCACAAATCTTTGCACTAAGAAAGAATGAATAGAATACTTATGACTCAAGGAGAGTTTATAGGACAACACTCGGAACCAACACATATCGAGAACCTGCACCAGCTTAAGTAGGAACAAGCGTTGAATACTTACAGACTTCCTTATAGGAAACTATTAGTTCCGGGAATAAAAACATACAGACAAGTTACAATCCATTTGAAATGGATCGTATGGTACCCTATCCCTCATCTTTTAACCAAGCCCTAATAAAGTTGGCGTGGCGTTGTGAACTTTTCTGGTCAAATGCAGCGAAATCTTTTTACTCAGAGGACATTCCCTCGTGTTTTAAGAGATTACACTACATAATTTGTGGTTAAGACTTTTTCTAAAGGAAGTCGGCATAGCGATCACCATTTGGAATCGAAGACCATGAATTCAGATGAATAAGGAAGGCGTGTCTGTGGGCGGATTTAAAAAAAATACTTACACTTGTCAAAATTTAAGGCCACAAACTGGACAGATATGGTAAATCAACATAACTTCTTTGTGGGTCTAGCGTTATTATATCATTACTTTACAATTTATGTACATAAGAGTATGTATCGAAATTAATATACCCTATGAGATAGGGTATAACAAAATGAACAAAGAAAACAAATGAATATGCATGTTTTGCGATGAAGAGGAGTAGATTTTGGACCATATTCTATTGAACTGTTTGACATTGACTCACAACAGCATAAGCTGCCAGCCTGGAAGTCTTGCAGATTGACGAATGAGACTACCCATCTTTAGATCCTATAAAGATACTGAAATTAATTAGGGGAACTGCATTGAGCGAAGTGCCCTTGCCTGAGAACAACCTCAGTTAAGAGTAAGTAAGTAGGGTGGCCGTGGTGTAGTGGTAACATCAACGCTTGTCACGCTCTTGGTTCACGGTTCAAATCCTGATCTCAACAGTCATCTATTTATTTCGTCTGAAATAAATAAAAAAGTCGATCAATAGCGAAAGCTTAGACAACTCTACTGCGAAGGCATAACACTGGCAGTAGGGTGGTCATATGGCTTAAATGCAACTTGATCGTAATGATGATATCAGGTGGAGGGAAAAAAATACTGTGAATCAAGAGCAACGACAAAAAGCAAAGCAAACAAGCTCCCCAGTTATCTGGACGCCACCCTTGGAGTTTACTGAAACTTAATACCACCTAAGTTTCAAACCCACTACACCAATCTATCTTTCTCTCTCTCAATTTATACAAACTCCCGTGCCCTGAAATAATTTAATGGTATTCATATCCCATTTGGCGCGCAAATTATAAAAAAAAAAGTTTGGAGAAAACTAAGGTACAAAAAAAGTTGTTAAACCGAGGAAGTTTAAAATGTAGCAAAATCCATGAATTTAGGGAAAATGCGTAGCATGGTAGCAAACTGGTGAAACCGCTGGTCGGAAGACGATGGCAAACAGGCGTTGTTAGAGGTCTATAAGATACCCCCAGGAGGGATGACAGGACAGACATGCATTCATAAGTGATTGAAGTATTTCACACAAATGTACATACAAAATGTTTCTCAGACATTATTTAAAATTTCATCCTGAATAAAACGCTTGCACCCTCAGAAGAAAAATTTAATTCTTGCGGAAGATTTTGACATTGTACATACCTATACATAACATAATGAGCTAGCATGTATGACTTCACAATTCAAGCAACTTTGTACCACAACAAAGACTGCCAGATGAATTGAATTTCGTTCCTGCTGGACATGTAATATTTTTTTGAGAATTCCCTCAATGCACTTACGAACATGTGCTCGATAACCCGTTTGCATTGTCTCCTTCGGTACGATATTGTCCATTTCGTACTGCCACGTTCTGAGAAGAATTTATAGAAATTGTATTTTCCAACAAAATACATGTTATGCGCTGGCAGACAATTGTTTCGATGGGTAACTTTTCAACAAATCTTCGTACAAAAGAGGACACAATATTCGTAGCGACTGAAGTCAACATTTGTAACAAGAAACAACAAGACCGGAGTTCGACGACGACGGCAGAATTGATAGATAAACTCAAGGAGCAAACAATTGAATGAATGGATGATAAGAATCGAGACGGAAACGAACCAAATGCATCGTATCTGTCCACTGCATCAGTAAAAATCCTGGGGATTCCTTCTTAGATTTTTATTTATCTCCTCCTATCTGATTCTGATATCATCGACTTTTTTTCGCAATTATATAGGTATACATATGTAGGTACCACCTATTTGTATTTTCTATAAAACGAGCAAGCTGACAGATGAAGAAAGGAGAAAAGCTTTAATATCACAATTTCTTAGTCGCTGATGAAGGGAACAATAAGTATTATGCCTCCATACGTATATACACGTGTGTACGTACACAAATATATTTTTACTCCTTCAGTGACGTGAGGAATCTTCTTAGGAAGAATGATGGAAGACTTTAGGAATGTGTACGTTTGTAGCGTTTGCGAATCTTAAAAAATCCAATATTTTCCTCTTGCTCAATAAAGTACGATTAAGAAGAAAAATAACATGTAGAAAAGTTACAATCCATCTGTTCGAGATGTACATATGATATCACTAATATTTTTAACTTACACTTTAGAAGAAGACATGGACCATTGGTTTATCAATTGTCGCTTGAAGTAATAATATTTTACTACATCTATCGATTTTAAAGAGATTTGAATATAAAAACTATTGGTAGGTAATTTTTCTAAAAACAAAAAAGCGATTCGGATTCTGGTAATACTTTTGATGCCACTGCAAATAGCTTCGAAAAAGCAAAATTTCGTTGTTTGAAGAAAACACCCCTAAAAAGTGGGCGTATTAAAATGAACAATGTCCACATGAACTTCATCACTTTACATAAAACTTTTTGCAACTAGAAAACAACTTTTTACAGTTGAATAAATTCTTTCTACTAATGGATTAAACCATTTTACATCTAAATATATAAAAGAGAGTGACGTTAGTTACTACTCTTATAACTCAAGAACGCCTGGACCGATTTCGATGATTCGCACCAATTCGGCTGTATCGGCGTCGATCATCTGATGATGGCGGTAGAACAATCACAGTCAAAGTGAAAGGAAATGATTTCGTGGTCGACAACTCTTGGGTTGTTCCGTATTCGCCACTTCTTTCCAAAACATTCAAGGCGCATTGTAACGTGGAGTATTGCAATTCAGTGAAGTACATCAAGTACATCTGCAAATATGTCGCGAAAGGCAGTGACATGGCGGCTTTTGGTCTTCAAGCTCCTGATCCCAATGATGAAATCACGCGCTATCAAGTTGGACGATACGTAAGCTGCAATGAGGCGATTTGGCGTATATTCTTATTCCCCATTCACGAACGCTATCCGACTGTTACACATTAGGCAGTGCAACTGGAGAACGGTCAACGAGTTTATTTTACTGCAGCAAATGCCGCTCAACGTGCTCAAAACTCACCAGCGACAACATTGACCAGTTTCTTCTCGATTTAACAAAGTGATCCGTTTGCATGTACGTTACTTTACTCAGAGATACCGCGTTATTACACTTGGAATGCTTCATCCAAGAAATTTCAACGTCGAAATCAAGGCGATGTAGTTCCTGGTCATTATACAGTTCATCCGAAGAATGATGAATGCTTTTACTTGCGACTATTGCTGGTGAATGTTCGTGGGCCGACATCATTTGAATCACTTCGAACTGTCAATGGTGTAGTGTTGCCAACATTTCGTACTGCATGTCTGGAGCTCAATTTGCTTGAAAACGATACGCATTGGGACACGACAATCGCTGAAGCAACTGTTTCCGCATCTCCAAGTCAGATACGCACATTATTTGCGATCATTATTTCCATATGTTGTCCATCGAATTCACGTGAATTGTGGGACAAGTGCAAGGAAGACGTGTCAGAAGACATTTTGCATCGAGTTCGTGTCCATTCAGAGAATCCCCATCTTGAGATGAATGGTTTTGATAGAAGACATGTGTTACCTCATGTGCGGCAGTTTATTAGTCAGGTTAGGAATGCCATTGCCAGATCGTGGAATAAACCACGCTTTCGAACGAGAATTGCAGCGTGAACGTGAATACGACGCAAATGAATTAAGCCAATTGGTTCGAACGAATGTACCTTTGTTGAATCCCCAACAAAAAGAAGTGTTGTTGTGATGAAGGCAATTGATGATGGAAATGTTGGCATGTTTTTCCTTGATGCGCCTGGTGGCACTGGCAAGACATTCGTCATATCATTGATTTTGGCTACAGTTCGTGCAAGATCAGAAATTGCTGTAGCAGTTGCTTCTTCTGGAATAGCAGCTACGCAGCTGGAAGGTTGCCGAACCGCTCATTCGGCATTGAAATTGCCATTAAACCTTCAAGCGGTTGAAGAACCAACATGTAACATTGCGAAATATTCAGTAATGGCCAAAGTTTTGGTAACAAGCAAAATCATTATCTGGGACGAATGCACAATTTCGCATAGACGTACGTTAGAAGCTCTGAATCGCACTATGAAAGATCTGCGTAATGACGCAATACGTTTTGGGGGTGCATTGATGTTAATCTCACGATCGACCGCTGCCGATGAGATCAATGCTTGCCTCGAATCATCGACATTGTGGCGTTATGTGAAGAAACTTCAGCTGACGACAAACAAACGATCCATCTGCCGAAGTGTTCTTCAATCAACTGCTAACTATCGGTAATGGTCGTGTTCCTGTCGACGCATCGAATGGATTGATTTCGTTCCCGCCGAATTTTTGCAACTTCGTCTCATCAACAAAGTGTTTCCGAACATCATTGCTAACCACAAAAACTACGATTGGTTGTGTGAAAGAGCAATTTTAGCGGCAAAGAACAAGGATGTGGATCACTTAAACTGCACAATTCAAAATCAAATCGTTGGTTCCCTGCATTCCTTTAAATCTATCGACTGTACAACAAACGAAGACGAAGCAACCAACTATTCAACTGAGTTTTTGAATTCATTGGATGTGCCTGGCTTGCCACCGCACAATTTACAATTGAAGGTTGGTTCTGTCGTCATCATGCTTTGCAATCTCAATCAACCAAAATTATGCTACGGAACGCGTTTAGCGGTCACAAAACTCATGAGCAATGTGATTCACGCGAGAGTACTAAAAGAAAAGTTCAAAGGTGAGGAAGTTCTCATTCCGAGAATTCCAATGATCCCAACCGATATGCCATTCGAGTTTAAGCGAATCATATTTCCAATTCGTCTCGCATTCGCCATGATAATCAATAAATCACAAGGCCAATCATTGAGTGTTTGTGACCTGAATCTGGAAAATGAATGTTTTTCACACGGTCAACTGTATGTCTCATGTTCCCGTGTCGGAAAACCATCCGCTTTGATCGTTTTCGCACCTGAAAACAGAACGAAAAATATAGCTTATCACAGAGTGTTTCAATGAGGGGAAATACAATTCAAAATCGACAGATTTTCTCCAATTTGAAATGACGCAGGGCAACGCCTGCGTTGTCAGCTTTTTTAAATAATACATAGATTACTTCAGGGCAAGTTGTCTATCTTTGTCCACAAAATTATTTATAGCTAACAAGTCGTTTCCACGTAACCCCTGAAGTAGATTTTAACGCGTTTAACATGTGGTACGCTGTTTTATCCCGTTTGACTAATCTAACTCAAATATGAAATTTAAACAAAATCGTTAAAGCCGTTCAGGCTGCAGTTAATTAAAACCGCACAGACAAACAGACAAACAGACAGGGCAGAATTATCCCGAAACTTTTTTTTTCGACAAATGCAATACTTGCCCTACATACATATGTACAAGTGAAAATGTTGTGTATCATGCAGCCTTAAATTGAATATAATTGTTGTTCTATTCTTTATTTTTTAGATTTCAATAAAACGAAAAGAATTCAATGAAATTAATACTTGATTTTATTCTATTTTCACAAAATATTGGACGGGACGAAGTCCGTTGGGTCAGCTATATATAATTCGAATCTCCTGATTCGTTTTAGGAAAAAACTTAAGAAAAGAACACTGTGTGTTTATATTATTACGCACTTTATTAATTTTAATGTTAATTTTTATATTTTATTTATAACAACTCATATAAAGAAAGGTCGCATGTGAAATATGAACATCGGTTGGCATCGATCTTACGACTGATTCTCATCGTTTTCTTACAAAGCGGGAAAATACTAACTCTCCAGATTTGTCTTTGCTAGTAGACGAAATTGGAGGTTTTCACGGGCGGACGTACTTGCACAGTTGATGTTTGCTGAGCAAACAACAGGCACTGAGAGAACCAGCTCATTGCGTGTATGCATTAGGGGCAAGAACTTTTGGTCTCCAAAAATATATAATAACTTATGTTCATATAAAAGTAATATTTACTAAGCGTTATTACAATATTAATTCAAATAGAAAAATATACAAGTATTGTTATAAACATAAAAAATGATAAGTTTAAGACTTAATAACGACAACTAATATTAATGAAAGTCAAAATAGAATAAAATAAAAGTAAATTTAATTCATGTTTATATAGCAGAAAGAAAGAAAATATTGGAATATAATTCAAGTCAACTCAATTCATCAAATTTTCTATACATTGTACATACGTTTAACATAAAGCATTAAAAAAAAATTGTTTCATTTTAGTTTTCATTCTTTTTACTTTTATTTAAGGAAAAAATGTAAACGGTTTCCTTTCTGAAAACAGTTTTTCTCATTGCCAGCCACAGAAATATTATATAGTACCTACTTCGAATAATCGATTAAATAACGATCTCCTTTCAGTTTTCCCTAAAGCATGTCATTTTAAAAATAATGATAGTTTGGCACTACTGAACAAAATTTCTGAAAAGCTTTCGACGTTATCCTAACACATCCTTTTCTCCGTTTGTTTCATTCTTAAGTACTTTTAAATCAGATAGAGGTTTCAAATAGATTTGTTTAAATGGACACAAAATATTGCACAGTACAGCAAGAGAAATACTATCACAATACAAAGCGGACACTAAAAGGGATAAACTAGAAATGTGGCTGTTTACTTTACTTTTAGGTACATATTTTTAATTAATTTCATTTTACTTCAATTCATTTTATTTCATTTTAGGATTTTTGGTATTTGTAGTTTCTTTTAACTTGTTTTTTGTAATATTGCTTATTTCTTTTTGTTGTGCTATCAATAAGATAATGACCATCTCTTTTAAAATTTGATAGTTTCCTGTACCGTGGTTGAATTTTACCAACGGCTCTGTTTTTAACTATGTTCATACATAGTTGTAGATCAGCGCTGTTTTCCCTATTCAATTTCCTAATTCTTATTTCCTTATCATTTTTAAATTTTACCGCTAAAGATGCAATATCTTCCCTTCTTAAATTTTTTGTTAAGAAATCTATAGGTCGTAGTTTGGTTACTGTGGGGATTGTTCTAGTGTATATACTAACAATGTTAAACAGATTTTCATCTAATTCGGAATGATCCATGGCTGCATTTCGAATCCTTAGGTGTTCATTTAAGGTGCCATCTTTCTACATCGGCATTGCCTGTTTTAAGAGAATCCGTCGTTTTGTGGAACAAAATTCCATTGTCCTTGAAAAATTGTTCAACTGCGTCGTGTAATATACAAATATCACCATCAGATATAATTTTGCTTGGCTTACCTAAGAATTGGATTCGCTCCATAATTGCGTTTAAAATTCCTATCCAATTCCTATCTGGTAATTTATGTATTGTTGCATATTTAGAGAACTTATCTATTGTAGTTAGGTACATTTTCTTCCGTTCAGGAAACCAATTATCAATATGAATTATATCATTAAATTCTTGTGGTGTGTCAGAAATTTGGAGAAGAATTTTGAGTGGTCTTCGATCGTGTTTTGCTACGAGGGTGGGTCAATAAGTCCCTGAAAAATGAAATAAGGAACACTCTTTTCGGTATAAAAACATTTCATTTTTCAACATAGTCTCCTTTTAGCTCTGCACAATTCATCCAACGTCTCTCCAATTTTTTGATGCCCTCTAAATAATACGATTTCCCTAGCCCCTTAAAATAAGCGTCTGTTTCAGCGATGACCTCTTCATTCGACCCAAATCTTTTACCTCCGAGCCATTTCTTCATGTTTGGAAACAAGAAATAGTCGCAGAGGCTAAATCTGGGGAATATGCTGGATGAGGGAGGAGTTTGTAGCCGAACTCATGCAATTTTGCCATTGCGACTACGGACTTGTGCGCCGGTGCGTTGTCCTGGTGAAAAAGAACTTTTTTCTTCGCCAAATGCGGCCGTTTTTATTTCAATTCGGCTTGGAATCGATCCAGCAGCTCTGCATTATGTGCGCCGGTGATCGTTTTACCCTTTTCAATGTAATAGATGTGGATAACACCGCGCGCATCCCAAAAAATTGTCGCCATGACCTTGTTTGCTGACAAACCCGCCTTGGCCTTCTTCGGCTTCGACTCACCAGGAGAAGTCCATTGTTTTGACTGTTCCTTGATTTCTGGTGTGTTGTGGTGAATCCAGGTTTCATCCACGGTTACGAAACGGCGCAAAAACTCAGCCGAATTTTTCTGGAACATCGTCAAACACACCTTTGAAGTTGTCAAACGAATGCGGTTGTTGTCGATTGTGAGCAAACGCGGCACCCATCTTGCGGAAAGCTTTTTTATGTTATATTTATGTAAAATCGAAATCACTGAGCCATGTGATAAGCCTGTGGCCTCTTCAAGCTCGCGCACTTTCACTCGCTGATCGTCCATTATCAAACCATGGATTTTGTAGACCATTTCTGGTGTGGTGACCTCAATTGGGCGACCAGAAGGTTCGGCGTCACTTGTGCTTGAACGACCGCACCGAAATTGAGTAAACCAGTGGTTTCGTTCCAATCGAAGGTAAAGAGTCCCCATAATATTTGTCAAGCTTTTGTTTGGTTTGCGTGATAGTTTTTTCTCGCAACAAGTTGTGTTTAATGAGCACTCAAAATTCACTTTTTTCCATTTTAACGAAAATGCTAGTAGGCGTTCTATGTAAAATGGCTGCCACAACAAAACTATTTGACAGATCTGCCTTAAAATTTGGGTGCGTTCTTCTGAAAGATGATTCTTGACAAAAAAAACATTAAGGTGACGACACAATTTGTGTTAATTTTCAGGGACTTATTGACCCACCTTTGTAGTTATCGTTGTTCTTGGTATTTCACCTTCATGAAGTGAAAATCCAATTGGATCAGATCAATGGCAATTATACCAGATTTCTTATGAAGAATTGAAATTAACACATGTACTAAGAAGTGATCCACGTTTTTCTTCTCGTCCGTCGTTTGTAGATAATTATTGTGGATAATTATTATGTTTACAAGCAATTATGCATCAAAATTACCGAAATCGTTAAAATCAAAACACATGCTAAAACTGAATTTAAACTAAATTAAACTAATTTAATATTACTGTCTCTTAGGTCAATACAATTGTTTATAAACCCTATCCCATTATAGTTATACCATATCTCATAGGGTAGATGAATTTTGACAAAGTTTTTAACATAAAGAAATAATAACGATAGACTCCCACGTGCGGGAGTGGCTTTCTTTGAAAACCCCTACTTTGATTTTTCAAAGCTGTTTACGGTGATTGTTCGATTACAAGTGGTGATACTGTTGACACCCACATTCATCAAAAAAAAAAAAAAAGTCGTAACAGCAGTCTTTCTCATCAGATCTGCTGAAAATCGGGAGAAAGAAGTCATTGCTTTTGAAAAGTTTACAACGGCACAACCAATTAATTAGGAATGGGTTTGAACAAGATCCATTCCATACGACGAATTGCAACTTTTCTGTATGTTTTTGATTCAATTACTTTCATCAAGAAATAAATCCACAAATTCAAGTATGAAATAAGTCCGCAGAAACCAATGAAGTGTCCCCCAACTTTGGGGAACTATTCCCATTTTTGGAGGTTTTGGGGAGTTAGAGGGTTAGTTCCCTTAGCCGTCAAAATTAATATACCCTGTAGAGAAAGTAGTCTGACTTTAATGCTTTCGTAATATCTAGTATTTGACAAATAAACTAAAAATCATTGCAAATAATCGGTTTATTTAAGATCGAGTAAAATAAGGAGATAGTAACAAAAATATCATTATTCCTTCTAAAAGCTCTAGAATGACTGACACATATCCATTTACGTGGTAGCATTGGTATTTAATCTATAGGGTGACCAGCTAAGAATGATAGGAAAATAAATTTAAATAAAACAACAACGGTGTGAGATATCAAATTGATTCTAACTTTATTTTGAAGCTACATTCATGCCATTATGTACAGCAAATCACTTAAACGGCCGCCTTGCCTTCGCTGGCAGTGCTTCAAGCGGTCGGTGATTCGGTCCAATATGTGCGGCGTTATTCCGGCAATAGCGTCTCGAATGTTGGCCTCGAGCTCATCCAAAGCCACTGGCTTGTTAGCGTAGACTAAGGACTTGACGAGGGGTGTCAAGTTGCATGAACGCTCGCTGTGAGATGACCCAGTCGCCAAATTTCTCCTTCACCACTTCAAGCGTTGCGTCGCTTGTATGGCATGTAGCGCCGTCGTATTGGAACCACAGCTCAGACATATCGATGTTGTCGACCTCTGGCCAAAGAAAGTCGGTTAACACCGCTCTATACCGAGGACCATTGACGGTTACGGTGTCTCCTTCCTCATTTCGAAAGAAATAAGGTCCGATAATGCCCCCGTGCCATAAACCGCACCAAACAGTCAATCTTCGTGGATGCATTGATGCTTGGTCGAACACTTGTGGATTGTGGTCGGTGATCCAAAAATGTGCCTCGTCCGAGAAGATGATTTTTTGGCCAAAATCCGGATCTTCAGGCAACATTTCCAGCGCCCAATTAGCGAATTCACGGCGTTCTCCATGATCGTTCGGGTTCATTTCTTGCGTCAGCACAATCTAATACGGATGTTGGCCCAAATCCAACTGCAAAATAAGCCTGGTTGACTCTCTGGCGATCCCCGATTGAGCTGATCGGCGCCGAATCGACAATTATGGGTCTTCTTCGATACTGGTCGCTTCGGCGGCTATGTTTTCTTCACTTCGCACCGATCTCTAATTGGTTTGTGGCTTAAGGTCCAATAGCGTGTACTTACGCTCAAACTTTTCCACAGTGCGACGAATTGCCTGCGCAATAAAGCCATGATGATGACCGACCTCACGACGAAATTCACGTTGCGTATTTACAACAGAGCCGGAATTTCGATAATATTTTTTAATAATTTCCACAGGTTCCCGAAGCGTCAAACGATGCATGATGAAATGGCAAATCTTACTGAATATTTTAGTAGCTGGATGTCATTGGAAGCTTTGACAGCTGCTGAAAAATAATAAGGAAAAACTATGATAGTATTGCTATCTGGTCACCCTTTATATCTGCGGCTGAGCATGCATATTGCAAAGGCAAATTAGTGGAAATGGCACTGAATATATACAAAGTACGTATAAATGCCTGTGGCCTCTTCAAGCTCGCGCACTTTCATTCGCCGATCGTCCATTATCAAACCATGGATTTTGTCAACAATTTCTGGTGTGGTGACCTCACGTTCGGCGTCACTTGTGCTTGAACGACCACATATAAATTGTGCAAACCAGTGGTGAATGGTTCCAAACGATGGTGGAGAGTCCCCATAACATTTGTCAAGTTTTTGTTTGGTTTGCGTGATAGTTTTTTCTCGCAAAAAACAGTGTTTAATGAGCACTCGAAATTCGCTTTTTTCCATTTTAACGAAAATGCTAGTAGGCGTTCTATATAAAATGGCTGCCACAACAAAACTATTTGACAGATCTGTCTGAAAATTTGGGTGCGTTCTTTTGAAATATGATTCTTGACAAAAAAAAAATTAAATTTAAGGTGACGACACAATTGTTAACAAATTTCTGTATTTCTATTTTAAGATTCGGCTAATAGTATTTTTCTTTTAATTCTAAAAACATTTCATCAATTCCTCTATGGTTTTTACTATGGTGTTCACTTTTAATTAAAGAAATTATTTCATTTTTATCCACTATATCTTTAAACTTGGAATTCGCTTTTAATAGTTTAAGGTTCCTATTCATCGAGAAATACTTTGCGTACAGATTTTGAAATTTCATGAATAATGGGAGATCATCGCAATATAGACAAATAAGACCTTTATCCATGAGGAGTCCTTTCATAATATTTAGTAAACTATTGTCATCTATTACCTGAACAAAGTTTTGCACCTTTTTATGTATTATTTTTATACTAACTTTTTCTCTTTCACCGTAGGATAGATATATTTGATTTTTGTATAAGTTAATGGGTTTTTCAGTCAAATATATGTGACTTGATTCGTCCTCGAAAGCGCTATGGATCGTAGCACCGGTGGAGATAATTTCATCGTTATCATTTCCCGCCAGAGTATTTGCTAAAATAACTTCGTCGTTTTGTTGCAGATATGTTTAGCGTTCTCATTGGTAAACATACTTCTTAAACAAACTTCTCTGCTTCCCTTAAACAAATTTTTAGCCTCAGAAATCTGCTGAATATATCTACTGAGTCTGTCAGCCACACAGTTCTCTTTCCCTTTCAAATACTCAATTTTAAAATCGTACTCATTGAGCTTTATTTTCCATCTTTGAAGCTTCGGTTCCTTTATTCCATTTAACCACACGAGGGGTTTGTGATCAGTGCGGATCGTAAACTTTCGTATAAGTAGGTTCTGAAGTACTTCACTGACCAAACTATAGCGAGAAGCTCCTTTTCAATTACTGAATAATTCAACTCATGATTATTGAGAGTCCGGGAAGCGTAGGAGATGGGATGATTGCTTTGACTAAGAACTGCACCCAAGGCATAAGCCGACGCATCAGTAGTGAACACAAATGGTTTAGAAAAGTCGGAGGTTTTTAATACAGGTTCAGTAATAAGTAGTGTTTTTAAGGTATTGAAAGCTTTGATATACGCATATTGAGGGTCTGATACTTTAATTTTTTCGGATTTCTTTAAATATCTTATCATCGGATAAGCAACCTTCGGGTCGTCTCTGATGAATTTACGATAGTACCCGGTATTCCCTATTAATTGTTTGATGCCTTTAACTGTAGCAGGGAGCTTCATTTCGGAGATTGGTTTAACTTTTTTAGGGTCCGGCTTAATACCATTATTTACAATAATTTGACCCAGAAAACTTGTAGAAAGTTCAGCAAATTGACATTTATTTATTTGGATTTTCAAATTAGATTCAAAAACTTTTTTCAGTGAGCCTATGTGCTCTTCGAAACTTGTAGAGAAAACTAGTATGTTGTTGACATACATGATGACATTGATATTCTAAAAATTCGACGAAATATCCTTCTTTTTTAAATTCTTTTTCGATGTTATACATCCACCAAAAATTCTAAGTGTGTGGTTTTCTGATCGTACTCTCCACTTTGGGTTACACAAATTAGTGTTTATGATGCTACATTCAGCCTAGTGTGACTGCTTACGACTGTATAGGGTAATCATTTTCTTGAGCGTTGTGAAAATTTGGGTGTTTATTTAGACTATTTTCATTTAAAGCTATATCCATATGTTCACCTGGTCTATACCTATTTGCCTTTCGCGACTGACCACTAGGGTTGTAATTATGTCTGTGCTGTTGTTCTCTACGAGTGTAGTTATAGTCTGTTGGTTGTTGTCCGATCACCTTGGCGGTATCTATTGGATTGTCGGGACTGACCACTAGGGTTATAACTGTTTCGACTTTGTTGTTCGTTTCACGTGTAGTTATAGCCTTGTCTTTGTGGTCTGGTGTCAGGGTTATTGTGATGTACAAAATATTGGCTATGGTTTCCTTGGTATTTATTTGTGTTAAGTCCTAATGACTTATAACAATTTAATAGGCTTCATTTAAAGTATTTGGATTTCTGCAAAATCATTCTAGTGCTATTCTATTATTCAATAAAATTAAATCTTTACCTATGTTGTTGTTTTCTAATAGATACACATTATTTATCCTACTCAAAAACTAGTTTATACTGTGATAATATTCCTCAATAATTGTTTCAACTCTAGCAGTTCTAATTGTGTCCAGCAGAGTAGTAGTCGAAAGCTTTTCACCAAAAAATTGCCTTTAAAATCTCCCTTATTTCCGCCCTAAAATTAACCCTACCGTGTTTTTGTAATTTGCATCTAGCTTTACCTACAATCTTATCTTTGATATAACCTACCAAAAGTGCGATGATGTTTTCATCAAAACCATCAAATGTGGCTGCCAATGAGTCGTCCCTGTCCAGAAAGTCCACTGTAGAACTCTCATCTCCATTAAATTCCTGAAGTTTGCTTATTAGATCTAAAATAATTTTAAACCTCTCTGCTGCAGAAAGGACTTCCATCTCAATTTTTGTTTTAATATTTTGGCTTACCGACGAGTTGTAGAATGTTTGTTTGCTGCCAGAGCGTTTCTCCAAAAACAGTAACTTCGGTTGATGAGCCAAGATAACTAGGTTGACCTGAGTCCACCGTGGCATGTGCAACGACATGGTCGCGAATTAATAAGTGAAAAGTGAAAAAGAACTCGCAAAACACAGCTCGGCAAAAAGTCTGCCGAACTATAAATAAAAAAAAAATTATTAAAAAAAAAAAAAGAAACATTTAAAGAATAAAACAAAAAGAAAAAAAATCAAAAGTGAAAAAAAAAGGAAAAAAAAAATGGGTTCCCCTTCAAGGATAGAAGAGGCGATGGATCTCTTCGGAATTAATCGAAGAGAGTATATTGAGGCCATAGAAATGGCAAAAAAATATAAAGAAGTTCTGGAACTAATAAAAATTATACGAGACCTACAAAGTGATAGTGGCTCTTCTGTCAAAACAAAATCGAATAAAAGAAAAAAAACTAAAACAGTTATAAGTGAGGAAAAAATATTAAAAAACAACCAATTTGCTCTTCTAGCCGTTGACGAAAATAGTCAACCAACATTTCAAAATACAAATATTAAACCAACAACAACACGCACGCTTCTTGAACAAATGAAGACAAAAAACGAAGAAAAAAAATGTAAACAACCAGAGAGAGAATGCAACGGAGCATCAGCATCCATGGAATCAAACAGCAGCGGCTAGAAAAAGAAGACAGACAACGGCGAAACAGTGGAGGCGCGAAAAAGACCTCCACCAATAAAAATATATAAAGAGGATAGTCAAGTACTGTCAAAATTATTAAAAACGAAACTAGGCAAAGGTAAATTTAAGATTAAAAATGTAAATAATAGTAAGTTAACCTTAAGCTTAGAAGATAAGAATGACTGCAACAAGGTCAAAGAATTATTAAATGAAGCAGGTACGGAGTATTTCTCGTACATGCACAAGGATGACAAGTTGCGGTCATTCTTACTGAAGGGTCTCAGTGTTGGCTTCAACCCAGACGAGGTCCTCGAAGAATTGAATAATATGCGGATTGAGAATCTAAATTTCGTTCGCGCATTCAGGTATGCTACCGTGAACTCTAGACGCGATAATAGAGTCCTACCAATTATTGCGGTACAGCTATCTCCGGATAGCAAAGTACAAAACTTGAAACAAATCAAGTTCGTAGAGGGGCATTTAGTGTCCTTTGAAAAAATTCGGAGGAACGGTGTGCTTCAATGTCACCGGTGTCAGAGATTCGGACATACTTCTCCGAATTGTAAGATGGTAAGAAGGTGCGTCAAGTGCCAGAATACGCATGAGCCTGGAAAGTGCCAAGTGCAAGAAGAAGCGAGCAAGGAGCAGTTATTTTGTGTTCTTTGCCAGAAACCCGGTCTCCCCGCGTCATGGCGGGGATGCGAAAGCTATAAACGACTAGCAGATCGGCTTCAGGCACAGAAAAGGGAAGCACAACACAAGATTGCACAAAAAGTCAGGATGATCGACAATCATGTTCGGGGAGGGATATCCTACGCAAACGTGGTAGGTAATAGTGTTGGGTCAGCTCCTGCTGGCCCCAAACCTGTGTGCTGCAGTGCTATTGGCCCCAATATTGTTTTAACCAAGAGTACTGGTCGCCCTGCAAACGACAGTTTGCAAATCCAAGTCGACAGTCTGACCAGGACTGTTGCTGATCTCACGGCGAAGGTCGATGCCCTTCTCAACATCCTTAGTCATCAACATGATTAGATCTAATGTGCAACCCTAAAAATAGCTGCTCTAAATGTAAACTCCATAATCGCCATCAGAAGGCGCGGTGATCTACTGCGCTTTGTGACTGATCATAAACCCGACGTTCTTTTTCTAAACGAGACAAAGCTAAATGATAGACATCAATTAACTTTTAGTAACTATGACGTAATACGGACAGACAGACGTGACTCTATTCGAGGTGGCGGTACGGCAATTCTCGTCAGGAAACCACTTCGATACACTAGAATTGAACGAAGTGATATTAGGAGCTTCAGTTGTCTTGAGACAACTATTATTTCGCTGCCTATCAGGGATAATGGTTGTCTGTATTTAATATCAGCATATGCGGCTAAAGGTACCGTCAATCCGTTTAAAGCCGAAATCGAAAAAATATTCGAAAAACTGAGACTAGATAGTTTAAACAACTATTTCGTCTTAGCGGGAGATTTTAACGCGAGACACTCGGCCTGGCTGAACTCAAGGGCAAACGGAAGAGGCAACTTCCTAAACCGCTTTATTGAGGAAAACCAGGTTGAATATAAAATCAAATTATACAGCCCAGTTGCACCAAGTTTTCCTTCTGGAAATTCATATCTCGATCTTTGCATTGCGGACGCGCGATTGCAAATTCAAACGGTTCACGATAATAAACTTTCTATATTGCCGTATGATAGCGACCACAATGCAATAGTTATGCCGGTGACATTTGCTGGCGACTCTACTTTCAGCTTCGCAACGCAGCACGAAGTGCTAAAATTGAATTTTAGGCAGACTGATTGGTGCAAATTTCAACGTTGCGCCATCAGAAAATATAGGAACTGCCCTTTCTCTTCTAATATCCCTAGCAGTAGGAATCTTATTAATGAGGAGTGCGATTCCTATATCGGGAACTTAAATATGGTGGTATTACAAGCAATGGAGTCGTCAGTTCCGAAAATTAAATCCAAAGATGGCGTTGAACGTTACCTAAACCGTGACATTAAGACTCTACAAACTTACAAAAGCTTTTTGGTAACTCAGATAAATCGAATACGGCGCCAGTTCCAAGACGAATCGTCCAATTTAGAGCTGCAAAGGTTAAAATCTCTCCTGAGAAATATGAGGACACTGCTAAGTCAGCAGTTTCGGAATAGTGTCAACGATTATTGGAGGCAACGCGCCGAAAACATATTGAAGTCTGATTCCAGGAACATGTTTCCTAAAATTAATCAGATTTTTTCCGAAACTGAAAATCCCACTGTCTTCCCAGTCTCTCCTCTCTCAGGCGGAGATTAACAGCCAACACTGCCCCATTATCGATAACCATTTCGTTATAGAGAGTGGAGTGGACAAGTTAAACCTGATCGGCTCTCACTTTGAAGCAATTCATGCTTGACGAATTGTCGAGGTTTCGCAATAGCGAAACACGAACTCTTCTGAGATTTTCTGAGCGACTAAAAGCTGACCAACTAACAGACGAACAGACTGACAATTACTTTACAACACTAGACGAACTGACATACATATTTAGGAAACTAAATAACAAAAATTCAAGTGGTTTAGATAACATTCCTAACATTATACTAAGGCATATACCGAACGAAATTATACGGCAATATTGCGTAATATTTAATAATTTGTTAAACAACTGCTACTTCCCGAGTTATTGGACAATATCGAAGGTTTTTCCAATAATCAAAAAGAAATAAGTCTCCTGCCTAATATCGGGAAGGTTTATGAAGTAGTTATTAGTAAGTCTATTTTATTCGCGTGCGAAAGAAAGGGGATTATACCGCGGAACCAATTTGGGTTCAAGAGAAACCATTCGGCGGTGCGCGCTGTTACAAAATTGGTTTCTGACGTTAATTGGAATCTTAACGCCAAAAGATGTACAGCTGCTTGCCTAGTGGATATCGAAAAAGCCTTCGACACGGTTTGGATCGACGGGCTTCTATATAAACTTATACGATATGAATTCCCACATCATCTTATAAAGATAATTGCATCTATGGTGCACGAGAGGAAATTTGTTGTAACAGATAGACAATACACGACGACTAAAGTTTTTAATGTCACTAATGGTCTGCCACGGGGCACGGTTACAGCACCGCTCCTCATTTCGGAAATGCTGAGGGACATGGATAATTCGATAGCGTTCACTGACGATGTTATATTGTATGCAAGCGGCTCGAGAATCCAAGGCATACAGATAGAGCTTCAGAACAGCTTTGATAAACTGCAAGCTTTCTGCTCAGAGTGGAAGCTTAAAATAAACGAGACAAAATGTGAAACTACACTGTTTCGCACCCCAGTTAGACGCGGTAATTCAGACTTGAGACGGAACTGGAAAAACCTACAAATAACATGTTCTAATGGCCTTCATATCAAGTCAAAGACTGTTGTGAAATATTTAGGTGTTCATTTGGACAAGTTTTTGTACTACAATGAGCACATAAATATACAGCTGCAAAAGGCAAGAGCGGCATTTATGTCTCTCAAACGCCTATTCTACGCCAACTATCTGAGATCCTATGTGAAGGTCATATGTTACCAAGCTTCGTCCAATTCTGACTTATGCGAGTCCAGTATGGTGGAACTTAAGCCCGTCTTATATGGAAAAACTTAGACTATTTGAAAAAAAATGTCTTCGAGCCTGCATGCGTATGTATGTATAGAAGCGCACATTCCGACTTTCGGCATTACGTTTCTAATAAGAGACTATTGGATGCCTCCGGCGTGTCCAGAATCGACAATGTCATTCTGGATCTTGTGAGGAACCACTTCGCGCGGTCAGCGACCGTTACGGAGAACGAGCTTGTGTCGGGCTTATTCTATCCTAACCCTGGGTACTTCCGAAGTACTATGGTGAGTGGGTACATCCCACGGGGAGCATTTTTGTATCTGGATGCACGTGGTTACTTGTCAGATTCGCTGAACGTTCCGATTATTTACCATCTTGCTAGAAGGGCGACAGATAAACGTATTCTCTACGAGCCGTTGGACTCAGGAGAAGGAAACGCTGACTTGAGATACTGCGTAAGCATACCTGAGCGGGATTCAGCAAACGTAGACAGATTGAATAGGGAGAGATATTGGTGGCTCGACTGGGTTGAGGCTAACACCTAGGTTAAGCAGGGCTGGACCCTGATATGTGATTTCTGAAACGCCACTAAGTAACCGATTGGATGGTTTAAGTATCATTTGATTGTTCTTCTCGGTGGCGGGATACAGATCACATATTAGGGTTCGGCCCTGGAATTAGATTAAGGTAGTTTGTAGTTTTTACCACCTAGATTAGTTTTTTTATTAAAAAATAAAATAATGCGTTCAAAAAGGTTTTCCCACGTTTTTTCCTTAAAATGAAATAAAAAAAAATAATAATAATAATAATTAATTAATTTGAAATTAACAAAAATACCTATCAAAATAAAACATTAGAACTAAGTTTTCTTAAAACCATAATATAAGTATTGAGCACCCTTCAGGTCAGTTACTTTAAGGCATAATAATAGTATAGTTTTAAGTTTATTGGAACAATAAATTGTGTTAGTGTATAAGTAGATAAATAAACAAAAAAAAAAAAAGGCAAGATAACCAAGATCGCGTGCACTTGCTAACAGCTTTCCTTAGAGCCATATTTGCTTTTCAGAAATGCTGGATAACGGATCATCAATGAGATAAGCGGGAACCGGGAACACTCGTACCACGTTTATGTTAATATTTTTTTTTTTTTTGTTATCTGTTTTTCAAAAGTTTTATTGTTTTTTTTTTTTCTTTTTTTATTAGAAAAAATTTATGTTTTTACACTTTTTGTTTTGGGGAGCTCAAGTCAGATTTCGAATTGAAACACACGTAGTGATTCTTTACTTCAAATAATCTTTTTTATTGACTTATTCCGACTGCGCCAGATACGAGTATATATGTACATAATCTCTTGATTCGTTTTAGGAAAAAACTTGTGTGTTTATATTATTACACACTTTATTAATTTTAATCTTAATTATTATATTTTATTTATAACAACTCATATAAAGAAAGGTCGCGTGTGAAATATGGACATCGGTTGGCATCGATCTTACGACTGACTCTCATCGTTTTCTTACAAAGCGGGAAAATACTAACTCTCCAGGTCTGTCTTTGCTAGTAGACGAAATTGAAGGTTTCCGCGGGCGGAGGTACTTGCACACTTGATGTTTGCTGAGCAAACAAAATGTGCTGAGAGAACCAGCTCATTGCGTGTATACATTAGGGGCATAGGAAGGTAGCATTTGTTACAATATAGGTTTACATTTTTTTTGGAATTGGATTAATCCGACAATTAAATTCTTATAGCATTCAAAGTATATCCTAAGGAGTGGTAGGTTTCATGTCGTACCGGAGTGGTGGGCTATTTAGATCAAATATGGAGTGTAGTTTGTGAGTTGAATCACGTCAGATACTTTAACTCCCAAACGGTTTTTTATCTTACATTGTTTTAAACATTACTGGAATATAAATTAAGTAGTTTTCCAAGTAAGTATAGATTATTCAGATTACCTTTGTTCATTACTAGATGTTCATTCGACCTCAAAATATATATATTCCAAATTTCTCAAAATTCTTATTTCATACCAGATGCCAATTTTATACTATTTATTTATTTATACTATTTCTTTTATAATTCTGAACAAAATGCTGAAATGGAAATATGTACTTATTGTACTCGCATTATTCTGCACTTAATTTCCTGTTAAAAGCTTAAGGTGACCAAATAAGAACGATAGGAAAAGAAATTTAAATAAAACAACAACGGTGTGAGATATCAAATTGATTCTGGCTTTATTTTGATGCTACATTATACATGCCATTATGTATGGAATAGGACATCATTTAAATGGCCGCCTCGACTTCGCTGTAAGTGCTTCAAGTGGTCGGTCCAATTTTGTATGGCTCAGTCCAATATGTGCGGCGTTATTCCGGCTTTTTAGCGTAGACTAAGAAGTTGACCCCAGAGAAAATAATCGAGGGGTGTCAAGTCGCATGATCGCGGCGGCCAATTGATGAACGCTCGCCGTATGATCCAGTCGCCAAATTTCTCATTCACCACTTCGAGCGTTGCGTCGCTTGTATGGCATGTTGCTCCATATTGTTGGAACCACAGCTCGGATATATCGATGTTGTCGAGCTCTGGCCACAGAAAGTCGGTTAACATCGCTCTATACCGAGGACCATTAACGGTAACGGCGTCTCCTTCTACGTTTCTAAAGAAATAAGGTCCGATGATGACTCCGCGCCATAAACCGCACCAAATAGTCAATCTTTGTGGATGCATTGATACTTGGTCGAACACTTGTAATAATGGTAAATTTGCTTGTTGACATAGCCGCTGAGCCAAAAATGGGCCTCGTCTGAGAAGATGATTTTTTGGCCAAAATCCGGATCTCCGGCCAACATTTTCAGTGCCCAATTAGCGAAGTCACGGCGTTGTCTATGGTCGTCCGGCTTCAATTCTTGCGTCAGGACAATCTTATACGGATGTAGGCCCAAATCCAATGCAAAATAAGCCTAGTTGACTCTCTGGCGATACTCAACTCAGCTGCTCGGCGCCGAATCGACATTTCTGGGTCTTCTTCGATACTGACCGCTACGGCGGCTATGTTTTCTTCACTTCGCACCGATCTCTGTCTGGTTGGTGGCTTAAGGTCCAAAAGAGTGTACTCACACTCAAACTTTTCCACGGTGCGACAAATTGCCTGCGCATTGGAGCCATGATAACGATCGACGTCATGACGACATTCACGTTGCGTATTTACAATTGAATTTTGACAATATTTTTTTAATAATTTCCACTCGTTCGGGAAGCGTCAAACGATGCATGATGAAATGGCAAACCTTACTGAATATGTCATTGGTAACTTTGACAGCTGCTAAATCATAACAATTGGAAAACTATCTGGTCACCCTTTATAATGACCTAATTTCAAACGATAAGACATTTGATTTAAATTTCTCTTTTCGAACCGGTTAACAGTTCAATGGAAAACATTTGCAGAAATCATTATATTTTTTTATTTTTTTTTATAATTTGCACATGTGAAAGGGGCTATGAATACCCTTATACTAATTCTAGGACACGGGCGTTTTTTGAGGAAAGGGGAAGAGACAGAGAGAAAGACAGATTGGTGTAGTTGGTTTGAAAGTCAGCTGGTATTAAGTTTCAGTGAACTCCAAGGGTGGCTGTCCAGATAACTGGGGAGCTTGTTTGTTTTTGCTTTTATCGTTGCTCATGATTCACAGTATTTTTTTTTCCGTCCTCCTGATGTCATCATGACGATCAAGTTCCATTTTAGCCACATGACCGCCCTACTGCCAGTGTTATGCCTTCGCAGTAGAGTTGACATAAGCTTTCGCAATTGATCGACTTTTTATTTATTTCATGCGAAATAAATAGATGACTATTGACATCAGGATTCGAACCGTGAACCTGTAGCGTAACAAGCGATGATGTTACCACTACACCATGGCCACCCTCAATAAGACATTCTAAAACACAGTAGAAATGGGACAAATGTTGCGATTTCGAACTTCTAAGAAAGTTGATTACAATATAAACGAATTTTATTAATTAAAAAATAAGATTTATAGATCGTATGACAAATCTAAAATCTATAAGTAGACCTTTTTGAAAAAAAAAAAAAAAAAAAAAAAAACATTTTATTCACATTACAGAAATCCTGTAAATGTTATAATATAAGTTAGAAATCCGATTAGAATTTAAAGTGTTTAATGTGATTCAACTCCCGAAACACATTCTTGGTCATAACTCGATGTGGGCTCCAAATAGACCACCACCTCCGGCACAACTTTTTTTAACCTCAACGAAGTTTACTAGCTCTAAAGACTTACTGATCATACCTTGAAAAATATAATACTAGAAAACAAAATTCTCTATTTAATCCAATCGCAAAAATGTTCAATCCATTTGAAAAAATGATTTAATCCATTTGCTAAAGTTTCACCCCAAATTTCTTATAACCGGGGTTTTACCATATTTTCTTATATACAAACTGAATCATAACACAAGCTAAATAATAAAAAAAAAGTGCGCGACTGGGTCTCACGTACTTGCACCTATGTATGTATGTATAAGTCCAGACTTTAAATAATGAAAATATTGAATGACTCGTCTTGACTACAGTCAAGCGAAAAGGAAGTGCGAAGATTGAGTTTTTCTTGTTCTTTGATTTGCCTAAAGTGTTAGTCAGTGCAGTTCTTAAAGACAATTTTCGGCACGAAACAGTGCACTTCTCTAAAATAATTGTCGGCTTCGCCTTTTTTTTCAATTTTTTTTTCAATTTGCATAGCTTGGTGTGCCACGTCCTTTTAAAGGGTTATTCATTAAGAGGTTACAATTTGAATTTGAAATAAAACACATCGGTCTTTGATAAATCGCTGATATTTTTTTGTCAGTATAATGTTGAGACATTGAAATTAAACATCAAAAATTATATCGGCCAGATGGGCCTTGCAGACTTCCGCCATCTTAATGAACCATTACTTTTCGGCATAAATCCTGCGGTAGATCATAAATAACGCGTTGAATTTCATCCTTTAGCTCTGGAATTGTTTGGGGGCATTGGCATACACCTTCTGCTTCACATAACCCCAAAGAAAAAATCCAACGGCGTAATACCGCACGATCTGGGAGGTCAATTTTGGTCGCCGAATCGATTTTGTTTCGCGATATGTTTGGCAGGTGGTACCATCTTGTTAAAACCACATGTATCCACATCAATATGCTGGAGACGATTGTAAATGGATTTTAATGAATGATTCGGCGATATTTTCGCATACCGTCATACAACTTTTTGTCAAAAAACTTGGTACGTCATCTACTGACATATGTTTAACCAAGCCGTTTTCGAGACAAGATTTTTTTCAAAACCCATTTAGCAAAGTGCCGTTATTTTTGGGGTTAGAATGAAAATTCGAATTGTGATCCCACAGACACCAGATATGAAGTTTGAAGAAAATCCGTTTACCCGTTTAAGCTGAAGTCCAGCGCGCATATATACATAGCGGCAGACAGACAAACAGTATTAAAGGACACACTTTATTGAGTTCCTCTATTATTATATTTAAAATCGAGATCGAGATTGCACTTACAGGTGTAGGTAAAAAGAAACATTTGCCAAGTTATATTACAGCGTTTCGATAGTTAGATGGGTTTTGCACTTGGCAGACAAATGAATGACTGAATTGTTACTATTTAGAGTGTTTTGCTATTAAGCGAGTTGTTTTCTACCGGGGAGTACTGTATGGAAGTACATTTTCCTGGCTCAAAATTCATTGCCCAGAAACTAGTGACATGAACGGGCAGTCGGACGGGCGGATAGGGACACGGCTGAATCGATTCGGCTATATTATAGTGTGTTTCTTTATTATGTCTCTTTGTTATAAACTACATATGTATTCAGATTAATAAACACCATAGGATAAGGTACCATATCTTTGATTTCCTTTCAATAAGTTTTCCGTAAGTGATCCTCCCTTCCTCGTCAGACATATCTACTAACCTGATCACAAGACTGTCCTTGACTATTTCAGAGACGGATTTTTGCGATTTTTCACGCACTAGGGTTGAATCTTTGATGGTTGTTTAGATTCTAATTCAAGTAGGGGAAAATCCAAGTGTCTCTAACTGCTTGGCAGTCTTTGTTGCACGTTGTAGAGACTCCTTCTTCGTCTCTCTTAGATCCCTTCCGCCTTCTTGCTAGGCGATCAAGGGTTCGCAAGACGTAACGCAACCTACGTGCCACCTTCCTATGTTTGAAGCTCGACGGTTTGGAAATCGTGTTTGAATTGTAGGTATGCTCATCCAACGGGATTAAACATATACTGGTAGCATCAGCCAAACAGAGGTTCTGCAGATGCTCCCCCACACATGTATTTGTTCGCCGTCGTTGACTGTAGCTATTTTCTTTTTGTTGTTGAGATCGGGCCTCAAAATCTAAATTCTTTTCGAAATTAACGCTAGTCCCACGAGTACATAACTAGGGAAAGGTCTAATAAACAAAAATAAATTGTGATTTGCCGCTAAACTAGATTTGTTTCAAAATAACTGTATTGAGGATATTTTACAATACACTGCATTTGAAGAATAAAAATCGGGAACTGTTTACAATTTTCCCTCGTCGTATTATAAGTGTGCAAAATTTCAGCTTTTTATATCATTGGAGGACTTATGTTGTGGTTCTCGGAAAGATACAATTAAGTAAGCAAAACAAATTTCAGATGAAAGGACGATATTAGAGGTAACAATATGAATAGCTATTAAAAATGATGGCAAATATATCTTCGTCTTTCCCAGCTACTTAAATGGTACCAATTGACAACGAGATTATGATATCTGGTACGAAGTCTTTTTCAGTCTAAAAACCCACGACATTATGATAATAAAAGATCTCAATGTATAAACCAGCATGATGACAATCAGGAGACAGACGAAGAAAGTCGAAAGATCTAAAAGTAGAAAAATGGTAGAGCCTCAAAACGATTTTGGCGTAGGCAGTATAAATGGCTACAAGAAAAAGAAATCAGTATTAGAACTAAATACGTTTCTTTGAACGAACTGGAATGCCTAAGGCAATTTTATAGCAAAATATACATGTTCATATATGTACTGTGGATTGTTCCTTTTATGCTAAGTTTTATTCCATAACATTTTTCAAGTTTGATTCGTATAAAAATCCATTCAAGTGCAGTTAGAATGGGAAAAATGTGTAAATCAATAACTTATTCTTCAATTGACTCCCTTGGCATTTCGTTAGGACAAACGCGTGTAAATTATGTCTGGAAATTTGCATAGTCTATTAAATTAAATTGTCTGTGGACGAATATACTATATATACATACGTACATCACACTCAGCATAGAATGAAAATTTATATACGAAAAGAAAATGATGGCGCTTTGCCAAGAAGATGAGTGCAAGCAACGACTGCACAACCAGGAAAATGGAAATACTCGTACAAAGTTTTCATCCATCTGAGAGCAAGGAAAATAGCCATTTAAAGTTATGCATATATCCGGATAAAAGGACTTGTACGAAAGACAAAAGGAACCTAATCATATGGTTGTTCTGACAGTAGACCGAAGCTCTCTTATTTAAAATGTTTAAAGAATTCTTTTTGAACGAACCTCTTCTTGCATTAATGAGTTACATATGTAAATTGGAATATGTAAATTGGAATGGAAGATAACGGTATCAATATGTATTGGTATCAATTTAACACTCGTTTTGTTAAATAAAGGCTATTTGTCATTTAACCACAGTATCAGCTGCTAGATAACAGTAACATATGCAAACTAGACTGGAGTTATAAAGCAAATTTCATTGAAATCTGTAGGTACTAATTTGATCACAAATAACTACACCGCCAAAAACAAGAAATTTTGTTGTGAACTTTTCACACTGAAAAACACGTTAACATCCTTGAAGGCCATAGCGACCTGACGACTAAGACATCATCTAAGGCTGTCATAGTGGGGCACTGTCCACACAATTGTTCACTTCGTGTGAAATGCAAATTAAATATTTCGATTGGTTGAAGTCTCTCTTATGGTAAATTCTCTCGTATTTCCCCTTCATCTTTAAAAAGTATTCAACCTAGATGTGAAAGTAATCTAGCGATTTAGAAGCTTCCGGTATGCTTTTGTAGTTCCATTCGAAAGCCCAAAGTCGTCAAGCAAGTATCCTTCCATTTCCTAGGATTTTTTTTTACAATTTTCTCTAGCGAAGGTGATTTTATTTACTGAAATATCTCCCCAAAATACCTGTAGTAGATGCCTATTGACTCTGCTCTTAAATGGCTGGAGATTAAAAGCTGAAAATAGGTATGCGTGTCTCCTGGGAGTGAATTCCAAAAATTTTTTTTTAAAATCTTAGTACAAGAGATCCTATAACGCTGGGATTGGGAATAAAATCCTTTTTGATTATTAACAAAAAACTTCTGAAGATACGTATCCTAGAAGTGGATTCCAAAATTTGTTAAATACGTTGTTTTGCGCTTCAAAGTTTTACAGGAGTGGATTGCTAACCCGCAATTTATTGTGTTATTTGGCACAATAACCTAGCCATTCGTCTTCTCCCATTCGTAGCTACTACGTACTGACTATAGTTAGTACGAACCTCTCATCAGAATGCTACGTAAGACTTTCAATTTTAATAGTAACCTGCTAACAATGAGAAAAGACCTATATCTTAATTTTTAAATTATCTTTATAACCACATATCCTTATACTTATTTAGTCTAGTTTTCTTGAGATAACGATTGTCAAATTTAATTCAAAGTTTAAATTCTAGGGAGTCTCTAAGACATGAAATTTCAGTGCGATCATAGAAGAAAATATTATATAACTTGATGGTACAGACGACAATAAGTAGTTCTAATTATATTAATGTGTATACAGTACATTTATAATGAATTTCTTGCAGCTCCAACATATGATATTGAGCTCACGTGATATGGAGCATTGTGGCACTAGAAGTTGCCAAAAATAAAAAATAAAATAAGGGGCACAACTATTTATTTTTATTATTTATTTATTTATTAAGCATTATTCTCTTTTACAAAAAATGTGTTAATAATTATTTCATATATGTACATGTTTATAAACAGTAGAGAATAGATAGTGACATTTTTATTCTGCTAATAAAAGCGATAAATAGTGTTAAATGCCACTTTAAAAATAAAATTCATTAATTGTGGGATGACAATATTACAATTCCATATTTCAGAAGTTAACAATAAAAAATTAAGATACGAGTATATGTACATAATAAATGAAAATAATGGAACTCAAGTGCCTGTGCGATTGTGCTGAATGTTGAAATAAACAATTATACAAGGAAGGCGAGCAATACTTCAATCTCATTATGATCGAAATCAAGAAGCCATGATTTAATTTTTTTAAGAAATTTCTGATGAGTGCTTAAGGATCTTATATCGAAAGGAAGACGATTAAAAAGCTAACAAGATACAACTGGGTAGGGTGAGCATTACCAATTCTTCTTATGGCACACTTCTGCAAGACGGCGATTGGCTTTAGATTGGCGATGTAAGAACCCCCCAACAACTTATTCCATATTGCATTTTCGAATGAAAAATTCCATGATAGAGGGTTTTAAGGGTTCTGCTTGAACAACACTTTTTGAGGCGATAAAAATAACGAACGGAAGAACGTAAGTATTGTTTCAGTAGCGAAATATATTCTGTCCAACTCATGTTTTGGTCAAAAGTTATACCGAGATACTTAAATTTCCTAACTACTTCAATCTGAAAACAAAACGAGTTACATGTGGTACTTTCATTAAAAATTGGTCCAGGCGCCTCTGTAGTACAACCACATTTAATTAAATTGAAACGCGGGCAATCAAAGGAGTGGAATTTGATATCAACGTTTGCTAGGTCAAGCGAGCCCAAGCTGAAAAACATTAGTTTGGTTTTTCACTTACAACCAGCCCGTGTGCCACAAACCACATTCTCAAGAAATGAATGTCATGATTTACATCTCCTATCAAATTCAGAGGGCTCGTTGAGCCATATGCTATGCTGAGATCATCTGCGAAAGCCGCGACTTTACCTGCAAAAGGCAGGGAAAACAAGGAGTTAATAATGTACCTGAGGATCTCTTAGAAAATCCCCTATTTTCACTCTTTGATTGCGGTCCTTTAAATACGACGCAAACCAATTGTAGATAAAGCCGCGAAAACCTGCACCATACAACTTCTCCAAAAGAATATCATGACTAACCATGTCAAACGCTTTCGTAATATCAATGAAGACGCCTGCGCACATTTTTTTATCGTCTAAAGCTTTGTTAATAAAAGAGCAGAAAAACAAAAGAGCATCTTCAGTAGAGTGCCCTTCCCTAATGATTTGGACTGAAAAATTTTATTTTTTGTAGATGCGCACACACTCGTTTTTTTACTGCTTTTTCAAAGACTTTCGAAATTGAGGATAACAACGAAATTGGTCTCTAATTGTTTTTTTCTTTTCGACTTCCGTTTTTAAAAAGTGGTGACACGTTAGCACATTTCAGGAGATCAGGAAAAACTCCACTAAAGATACTTAAATTGAACAGATGTGCTAAGATGTCAACTAAATTAGGTGCAATATTTTTGAGGGTTACATTACAAAGGTCATCATAACCACAAGATCTCGAGCTATTGAGAGAGTAGATGATACTTAAAATCTCTAACACATTAATTTCTTCAAAGAAGAAACTGCTACTCGACGTTCTTTCCACCACTTGAGACCTTACACATCGGTTACAAATCGACCTACAGTTTGGTTGGAAGGACATATGCCCAACTGAAGCAAAAAAATTATTAAATTCGTTGGCTAATGCTGCTGGCTCCACAATTTCAGTACCTGCGCCGCTCAGCACAATGGAGTTGGAATGATAAGAAGGGTTGCTATTAATATACTATTAATAACTCCCCATTCTTTTTTAGGGTTTCCTTGTGCATCGCGGAATTTAGAGTAGTAGTAGTTGTCACGACAATTTAAGATTTCTTTATTAATGTTCTTGTTCATTTTCTTATACCGTTTTTTTAAGTTAGAGTTTAGTGGATATCGGTGACACAATTTTCGCAGTTTGTTTTTGACTTTGATTTTTTTCATAATACAAGAGCTTTAATCTTGTTTGAGACTTCTTTTTGACAACAGTGAAACTAGAGGTCCTGGTATAATTTTGGAGAATATTCAAAAATGATTCATAAGCTTTAGAAGCGTTATCCTCGGCGAAGACTGCCTCCCAATTCTCAAAACGAAGTTGATTATTTAGTAAGTCATACCTTATTTTAGCAATAGTCGGTGGAAAAATGTTACAAAATGCGAGTCATACAATGGCCAGTTATTTGCAAGTCGAAGTTGACACCAACACAATGATTTAAAGGGATTTTCGCAAAACGGCCAAAAACATGATCGATACACGTATTTGAGATTGGCCTTGTAATTTCATTTATGAAAGATGTAAAACCATGTTCGGCTGTAAGAGAAAGATGATAATCAGATGTAGTGCCCGAAGTAAGAATGTCAATGTTGAAGTCACCTAAAATGACAGTATTAGACCCTTTCTAATTACGGAGAATATTTGAAAAATCATTCAGGAAAGATTGGGGAGTATGGGCGTGTAATCTATATACACAAACAAAGTCAAAAAATACATTGCGTACGCTAAAAGAAATTTTAATTAAATCTGCACTGACCATGCTGTAACATTCCACCTTACAATCATCACCTACGTATGTATCTCGCACAAAAACTCCCACATCACCTGCTGGATATAATTCATTTGGGTTTGCATAAAATTTTATAACCGGGGATATAGTAATCGTCAATCTCACAAGAGAAAATCCATATCTCAGAAATACATATCAGATCTGGTAAATATTCAAAAGCTTCCAGATTGCAAACAAGAAGATCGAAATTTTGCCTCACACTACGGATATTTTGATGAACAACGAAAAAAGGTTTGCTCACATTTGAGTTCAAATGGAAAATTTTATCACAATAACTTTTAATGGTTGTAGTGATTGGGTTGTTGCTATATAGATCGAGGTTGGTATTAATGTTGGACATATTTAGAGTTAAGAAACAAGAACAAGACAAACTAGTCTTACAATTTTGCTAAATCATCAAATGACCTAATAGCAGTAACCCTACCCTTATCAACCTTACGCATCAGGATTTGTGAATTTTGAAACCACAAGTATTTAAATTGTTTAGCTACTTTAACCTTCTTCCCTTCAATAAACAAAGCTCGATTAAATTTAGTCAAACAATAATTTACATAAATTTTACCCTTTTTCCCTCTACAAATAGTGCAGCATTCAGCTTCTTGGTTGCATTCCAACTGGATCACATGTACATGCTCCTTATCTGCTTACGGTTGTAAATTGTTCATCTTTAAAAGTTGAGCGAAATTGATAAGAAGCAAAAATATTGTAAAATGTTTCAAAAAGCTAAAACAAATTTTTTTGAACGTACCTACATATTTTTTTTTTCCGAAACGTAGGCAAAACTCCTTAAAGGACTGTAAAACACGTACTCATACGTATAGTAGTGTAGGATTTTTACCTACTAAAAAAACCTCCCTTCAAAATGTTTCTTCCTTACTGCAACGAAGTATTGACTTAATAAGCAGTTTTCATACTCGTATAACTAGATTAAAACGTTTGACAGGTATCTTGCCATCGAAAGTCCGCGGTTGTGATTTATCGAGTTAGGTCGAAAGGCTTCGTTCTTTGTAGATGGCGCAATAAATTTCGCACAGCTAGAATTTGTTAAAATGGATTGTTCAGGTGTCCTTCTAATCGGTTACAATGTTTTCGCGCAAAGTTTTTAATTTCATCGCCCACAGTGACAATTCCGAGATTTCTATGGATATCGTTGTTTCTTATGTACCACGGTGTGTTGGTAATTCCTCTTAGCGCTTTATTTTCAAAAGTTTGTAAAATATTGTAAGTAGTTTTTTTGGTACAACCCCAAAGTACAACCCACATATCCACCCCGGTTTAAGTACTTGCTTGCATAGGGTGACCAGAAAAAGAACGATAGGAAAAGAATTCTAGCTTTATTTTGAAGCTACATTAATGCCATTATGTATGGAATAGCACATGATTTAAATGACCACTTCGGCTTCGCTTGCAGTGCTTCACGCGGTCGATCCAATATGTGCGGCGTTATTCCGGCAATAGCGTCTCGAATGTTGGTCTCGAGCTCGACCAAAGTGGTTAGCTTGTTATCGTAGACTAACGACTTGACGTAGCTCCAGAGAAAATAATCGAGGGGTGTCAAGTCGCATGATCGTGGCGACCAATTGATGAACGCTCGCCGTGAGATGACCCAGTTGCCAAATTTCTCCTTCCCCACTTCAAGCGTTGCGTCGCTTGTATGCCATGTAGGCCTTCTTGTTGGAACCACAGCTCGGATATACCGATGTTGTCGAGCTCTGGCCACAGAAAGTCGGTTAACATCGCTCTATACCGAGGACCATTGACGGTAACGGTGTCTCCTTCTTCATTTCGGTTTATTGCCGCCGTGCAATAAACCGCGCCAAACAGTCAATCTTTTCGGATGCATTGATTGTGGTCGCTCCAATAACAATTTTGCTTGTTGAAATAGCTGCTGAGCCAAAAATGGGCCTCGTCCGAGAAGATGATTTTTTGGCCAAAATCCGGATCTCCGGTCAATATTTCCAGCGCCCAATTAGCGAACTCATGGAAAATAAGCCTGGTTCGCACCGATCTCTGTCTGGTTGGTGGCTTAAGATCCAAAAGAGTGTACTCACGCTCGTAATGAGCGACGGAGTCCATTTAAACTTAAGTGGTTATGTGCATAAACAATATTTGCGTTTCTGGGGCACGAAGAGCTATTGCATCCCCTCAAAGTGAATGTTTGTTGCCGCATTTGCAGTGAAAAAATGATTGGCCTTTATTTTTTTGAGGACACCGACCGACGGCACCACCATAACCGTAACTGATGAGCGCTACAGACAGATGTTAAACGAGTTTTTTTTTGCCGCAAGTTGCTGAATTGGGTCTCGAGCCTTGTTGGTTCCAGCAGTACGAAGCAACCGCTCACACAGCTCGGCAACGATGGACATTTTGAATCACAAATTTGGGGGCCGTGTTTACGTTTTGGCGATTTGAATTGGCCGGACAGTTCGCCAGATCTGATGGCGCCAGGTTTCTTCCTTTGATGCTTTTTGAAATCTCACGTTTACCACAATAAACCACAAACCTTGCAAGTCTTAACAGCCAACATTGAAGAAGAAATCATCAATTTGGAGCCAGATATTTTGCGAGCAACAATTCAAAATGCAGTAAAACGAGCACAAATTTGCATCTCCTCAAGAGATGGTCATTTGATCGATATCATTTTTTCAACTTTCAACGTCCTCAATTTTACATCTTCAAATAAACTTTTCGTGATAACGGAGCCTAATTTTTTTCATTTCTAACAAAATGGCAGCCAATTCACATTATGACATTACTTTTGCCCCACCTTGTACGAAGCAGTACTAGTGTAAACATTTTTTGAAATCCGCAAACACGCCAACTTTTCAAATTTTTATTTTTTTTTTTTTTCAATATTCTTACTAAAAACTGAAAAATATTTACTCTATAAAATATGTAGACGTTCCTATTTTCTGCAATTCCTACATTTTTGTAGTAACCGTGTCGGTTACAAATGGTGACAGCCAAGCTCACTTTCTTCTATGAACAAATTTTATCAACAAATTATCTTGATGGGTTAGAAGATGAGGGATGCGGTATACAATCCATTCCAGACGGATTATACATTTTATTTAAGGCGATATTTTTTAGTTTTCAATAAAAAGTGGGCGTGTCTGTTAGCTGATTTTAAAAATATTTACACTTATACAGCTTTAGGGCCTATGAAGGTTATATACAACATTTCATCTTTCTAGATCAAAATTTAAGACTCAAAAGTGGTGACATACGGATATAACTTTTTATGCTGAAATACATATATTTTTGGGGGTCTACCGTTATTATTTCTCTATATTACAAACTAAATTTCAAAGTCAATATACTCTACGGAATAGGGTATATAAATGATCGGCGCTTTTTGTACCATTTTTCGTTATTTGAGGTATGGTATGTACCACATCGGACCACATCTCAAATTTTAATGAGAAAATGTACCGAAATGGTACCAATATACCAAAGTTGGAATGCTGATCTAAAAGCAAAAGACATGGATAGTTCAGTTGGTAGAGAATTGGTTGACTAAACCAAGCCTATCACAGGTTCTTCAGTAAATATTTCATTCCATTTTGCTTGTGCTGCTAATTTTTCAGTCCAATTATTGCAAATTGCATAAAATTAAAAAAAAGAGTAGAAAAATAAGAGAGCACTTATTCGCCGATATATTTCGATCGAATAAATGTGTTGGTGTCATTAGCGTAGTCCGCTAAGTGTCTCGGCCACAAAGGTTCTAATGTTGGAGAGGTTGAAAGCAATACTTGTTCTTTGCAAACAAATGCATTAATTCATCATATCGTATTTGAAACCTCCCTTTCGATTATAAGAATGTGGAAAATTATTTTAAAAAGTGGAGATTAAAAATCAATACCAGAAAATGTGGACTAATATGTTTTAGAAACGCCAGTGGGAAGGGACACTATCTTGCAGTTAGGGAGAGCAAATCCCAATGTTTGATAATAAACAACTATTCAATTCCATTACGTTCCGAAACAAAGTACCTCGGAATCAACTTTCAGAACCGATTTCTTTTCAACAAGCATGGTAGGGCTGTGCTTAATAGGGCAAAAATGGTAACCGGAACACTAAAACCTTTACTTAATTCTAAACACATGTTAGGAAAAACTAAGATTCTTATGTACAAGACCCTCATAAGACCAATTTTGACATATGGATTCTGTACGTGGTTTACCATATCACCCACTGTAGCAAAAGAAATGGAGATTTTCGAAAGAAAAATCCTGAGATCATGCTGCGGAGTTTTTAGAAAGCCGAATAAAAAATGGTTTTCTAATAAAACTGTGTACGACGCAACCCAGATTAAACCTCTTATGAACTACCAAATAGATCTTCTTTTAAAAAAGATGGAACGAATAAGTTCTCACCCAAACCCGCTGGTAAGATCTTTAATGGACTCCAATATCGATGACAGTCTGGTGAATCAATATTATTTGTCAGCATTTAGCTCAGTAAATGAGAGGTCCTTACCTCTATTAAGACCATATGCAAATGAAAACCTGCTAGCCCCGTTTTATGAAAAAGCATCCCCTATTAATTATAGGGGATGATATTGTGTAAATATAAACCTGAAGAGAAGTAACTGCTAACATAAGCCTATGTTTTAAGGTAAAATGCTTTAGATTTCCTTGTGATTATATAATTTACTTATATAGGAAACCATTAAGGATTTTAAAGCTTTTACAGTCATTGTACGTATGCAGTAACATGCACACTATTTATATGTTTTGATGTTTTTTTAGTTATAGTCTTCCTTGTAGTTGTAGTTTTAGGGTTAAGTTCTAGTCATTAAGTTAAGATTGCCAAAAAAGAGCAAAGTAGTGAATGTACGCCGGGAGCAAGCGTACAGAAATGAAGTGACTTTCAAACTATATTGTAATGGATTCTGATTAATATCGCTTTAAATATTTAATAACTTTTCTTTAAGTCAGACATATCAATAAGTCGACCAACATTTTAATTGATTGTAAATATTAATGTACTGAATTATATGCCTCAATAAAGTATAAGTAAATAAGTAAAAGATTATAAGAATCTAATAAGAAATGGACATTACGTTTTCATTCTCTCAAATACAAAATTGTTTTACTCGATACCTTAGAGATCCCAAATTATGTTTTATTCATCCGCAAATTATTCAGAGCTCTTTAAACAAAACCGGCAATAGAAAAGTAATCACAAATTTTCGCAAAAAGTTCAAGACGTTCCGAGCATCTCTAAAATTAAATGTCATGTGCTCACATTATGTCGAATATAACCAAGATATCAATTCTGAATGAAATTTTCGAAAAATAGCAAATTCACCCACGTCCGATAATAAGTTGCTTTATTCGAATTTCTACCGAGAAACTGAGTCCAATCTTATTGCAGATGTCCATGTTACCTCAGATATGAATTCTTGTCGAGATTTAAGCAGCAACAACCTATTTCAAACAAAAACAAAAAAAACATTCTGTATGACCAAACAGCCCGAGTAATGAATCATAGGTTGCAAATAAATCATCTTCAAATAAGTCATCTTCTGAATGTAGTGGGGTCCGCATCTCGGTATTAAAATGAATTGTACACTATCCTCCAAAAAAGATGAAAAAAATTTCACGAACAATATTTCTTGTAGAGACTGCAAGGGTTTGCTTCATTATGCTTGCGTAAATATTACGGAAGACGACGCGGACTTCATGAAAGCTCATGATGTTTTAAAAGAAGGAGAATGTACACTTCAGATGATTTATCGCAAACTTTCTGACCTAGAGGACACAAATAAAGGGTTTGTAAAAAATATGGGGGAGCTACTCGTACATGACGCTGCATTTAAATCTAAAATTCACTCTTTGGAAAGTCTATTTAACTGGTAACGACAAAATCGCAAAAAAAAAATTATATTAATATCGTGTCCTGTTGTCGATGATTCCAATTCTAAGATTGTAGTACAGCAAATATTTCGCGATGAAATGTCTGCGGAAACCTCTGACAATCAGATCGATAAGTGCTATGTAAAAAAAAGTGAAAAATAAAAGTACTGATGGTCTCTCCTCAAATAAAACTTTTATTTGCTTAAGCCTTTCAGACATTGATCTGAGGTAGTGTATAATGGAGCAAAAATGTAAGAAGTTCATTCGTTTTGTCCTGGTAGTGAAAAAAGTAAAAAGCTGAAGGCGAAATAGAAGAAGAAAGAAAAAGGTTATTTTTATTTTTGATGGCGTTTTGTCCCTTAAGTTGGTCGGGGACATTACTGGTATGGAGCTATGCAAAAATCCCCGTTCTTCTTCAACTATGTACTGCAGACCAATACAATTTTTATTTCTGAAAGAAAATGCAAAATGTTTGCAAGATGGAGAGGCCAAAATGAATAAAAAATATAGGCCTTTTAACTATTTAACCATTGTATGTGAAAAATGGTTTGAATATATAAATTTCTTTTAAAATGCTACTTACAATGATTGATGGTAGTGTTCTTAGTGTTTTATCAAGAACAATTGCTGCTTCAAAATCTTACATTTGCGGTGCGACTCCAAAAGAGATGAATGGGGATGCAATGAATGAAAAGCTTCCGAATGAAAAAATACATTATTTGATAAGATGCTTTGAATGTATGTTGCAAATTTCCTATTGGCTTTCTTTCAAAACTTGGCAAATGCGTGATTCGGAGAACAAAATAACATTTACAAAGAGAAAAAGAAGTCCAAAACTCTTTTAAAACTAGATGGGCCTTATTGTCGACAAACCAAAGCCAGGATTCGAATCAATTATTGATGAAAACACTGAAAGACGTTTTTTTGTAAATCCTATGATAACTGCAGTGATGACTGGGTACCGAAATTTTCCGAATTCTTCAGCCAATCGAAAGAGCTATACCTGCAACTTTATAGTTGGTATTATATGCCACAGAGTTCACAAGCTCTTAATTCACGGACCAGATATTATTTCATTTTTTAAAATATCTATTGGTTAGCTCTCGGAAGAAGCTTTAGAAGAAAGTCATAAAGAGTTTCGAAAGCATCACCTCACTTAGACTAGGAAATCCTCACGGCAATATTTGAACGAAGACCTTATGACCGTGTTACTGCTTAAATCTGATGCTGTGATTTCTGAAAAGGAGTACAATTGAAAAAAAAAAAGGCAACTTAAGACGATGATGACTTCAAACAATATTTAACATTAACAGAAAATACGGAATCATCATTGAGAATACATAGTAATATAGATAGTAAAGACTCAGATGAGTCTGACTAGATGTAATGACTTACCATGTCAATTATTTAATTTTTTTTTAGAGAACATTGTATTTTGTTTATGCTTTGAATAAGAAAATTGATCAAGAAAAATAGTGTTTATTATAAAGGGTGGTTAAGTTTAAAGGGCCGATGTTGATTTTGAATAAAACACAAATTATTTAGGAAATTACTGTCATTTCTTATTATTATGATAATATTGGTATGGTTTAATTATGTATGGAACAAGATATCGACCAAATGGCCGCCGCGACCTCGGCGGCACACCTCCATCCGATGGTCCAAATTTTCGATGATGCTGAGGCATAATTGAGGTTCTATGCTGTTAATGTGCCGAATTATCTCATCCTTTAGCTCTTGAATTGTTGCTGGGTTATCGACGTAGACCTTTTCTTTCAAATAACCCCAAAGAAAGAAGTCCAACGGTGTCAAATCACATGATGTTGGCGGCCAATTGACATCGCCACCACGTGAGATAACACGGCCATTCAATTTGTCGCGCAAAAGAGCCATTGTTTCGTTAGCTGTGTGGCAAGTGGCACCATCCTGTTGAAACCACATATCGTCCACATCCATATCTTCCAATTCGGGCCAAAAAAAATTTTACGAAAGTAGAGAAAAGCTTTGATCTCTCCTCAGATCACTCACCGGTAATTTTAACAATAAGTGACCGACTAATGAAAATAGAAGGTACGCCTAGATTGAATAACAACAAAACAAATTGGGACAGCTTTAAAAATTATTGCGATGAAAATATTATTAATGTGTCGCTTAAAACATGTTTCGAAAAGAAGATGAGCGTGGAAAAATACTCCTTTAATGAGAAAAGAAGCCACAAGCAGCGAAGCTAATTATTCGCCGGAAATAAAAGAACTTATTCGTGAAAAGAGAAGCGTACGCAAATTATGGCAACAAACCGACGCTCGCCAACATATTCCAATTACCTATTCAATAAGCTTAAAAAAGCGATCCAAGCTCTAAAAAAACGGGAGACTCCTGTCTATCTTGAAGGCTTAACCGCCGAAGAAAGTACAAATTACTCGCTCTGTAAAGCCATTATAATTATTAAAAAAACCCGAAATGCAATCGCCACCGATCAGAAAAAATAATGGTGAATGGGCAAAAGGTGACAAAGAAAAGGCGGACCTATTCGTCAAGCACTAAGAAGAAACGTTTAAGCCATTTTTGATACGACAACGACTTCTGGCAACTTTCGAATAAAAAGTGTGTCATTTATCGAACTTTACCAGATAATATAATAAAAAAAACCTGCAAAATAATAAAGCACAGGCTATGATTTATTAACCGGACAAATAATAATAATAATAAAAAAATAAAAATCCTCAAGGAATTGTCCAAAAAAAGCGCTAATTAAACTTCTTTATTTAATAAAAGCTTCGCTTAAATTATTAGACGTTCCCAATCAATGGAAAGTCGCAGAGGTTATAATGGTTCAGAAATCGGGAAAATCTCCAAACGTCAAAAAATCCTACATACCGATATCGCTACAACCAATAATATGAAACGTATTTAAAAAACTCCCTACCATTCAGCCGATCATTGAAGAAGGACGCTTAATACCCGACCACCAATTCGGGTTCAGAGTCAAGCATTCCACAATTGACCAAGTTTATAGAATAACCTATGAAATTGAAAAAGCCCTACAAGGGAAAATGATTTGCTCTAGCACTTTTCTTTACGTGTCTCAAGGCTTCAACAAGATTTGGCATGGTGGGTTGAAGTAAAGGGTGGTTAAGTTTTAAGGGCCGATGTTGATTTTGAATAAAACACAAATTATTTAGGAAATTACTGTCATTTCTTTTTATTATGATAATATTGGTATGGTTCAATTATGTATGGAACAAAATATCGGCCAAATGGCCGCCGCGACCTCGGCGGCACACCTCCGTCCGATGGTCCAAATTTTCGATGACGTTGAGGCATAATTGAGGTTCTATGCCGTTAATGTGCCGAATTATCTCATCCCTTAGCTCTTGAATTGTTGCTGGGTTATCGACATACACCTTTTCTTTCAAATAACTCCAAAGAAAGAAGTCCAACGGTGTCAAATCACATGATGTTGGCGGCCAATTGACATCGCCACCACGTGAGATAACACGGCCATTCAATTTGTCGCGCAAAAGAGCCATTGTTTCGTTAGCTGTGTGGCAAGTGGCACCATCCTGTTGAAACCACATATCGTCCACATCCATATCTTCCAATTCGGGCCATAAAAAGTTCGTTATCATCTCACGATAGCGAACACCATTCACAGTAACTGCCTGACCGGCCTCATTTTGGAAAAAATACGGCCCGATGATGTGGGTGCATTGGTTTTTCGACAATCACTCTTGGATTATCATTCGCCCAAATGCGGCAATTCTGCTTATTGACGAATCCACTGAGGTGAAAATGTGCCTCATCACTGAAGATGATTTTCTTCGAAATCGCGTTGCTCGATTGTGTATCTTTCCATGGTTCAAATTGAGTTAGTCTGAAATTGAGAAATGTCAAATGAAATGCAGAAAAAAACTTGACGTTTAGGTGTGGTTCACATTCAACATCGGCCCTTAAAATTTAACCACCCGTTATTTCAATAAAAGTTAAAAATTAAAATAGAGGTAAATAATTAAATTTATTTTTAAGTGATAAGCTTGGTCCATATTCCGCATATATGGAGATAAGTTAATGTGATATTCATACCCAAAGCTGGTAAATATTCACATAGCAGTCCAAAAGACTTCAGACCTATTAGTCTATCATCTTTCCTTCTAAAAACACTAGAACGACTGATTGATATCCACTTACGTGATGGTATTGACACACGACTACTGTCCACGGCTCAATATGCATACTGTAAGGGCAAATCAGTCGAAACAGCACTGCATACGTTAGTCAATAAAATCGAATACTCCATGTATCATAAGGAGTACACTATGGTAGCTTTTCTAGATATTGAAGGCGCTTTTAACAACGTCTACTCATCTGTGATAATAATCAAAGCACTGTCAAATCTGAAGATAGATAGTTCACTTGGCGAGCTGATTAATTTACTGCTTAATGGTCGGATTATCAACTCAAAGCTGGGTGGGTCATCTGTCAAAAGATATGTCAGTAGGGGTACCCCTCAAGGGGGCGTCCTATCCCCACTCCTTTCGGATGTGGTGGTCAATGTTAATCCTGGAAGCTGAGGGTTGCGAAGTTATCGCTTATGCGGACGATGTTGCTATAGCAGTCTCCGGTAAACACCTCACTACCTTAAAAGAGCTCCTACAAAATGCTTTGGATAAGCTATCTAGATGGACAGCTCGGTGTGGTCTAGAAGTGAATCCCCAAAAAACCGAACTAGTCCTCTTCTCAAGGAAATACAAAATCCCACCTATTGACCCTCCATCCCTTAATGGAACAAGCTTAATTTTCTCCAACGAAGCAAAATACCTTGGTCTTATTTTGGATAGGAAACTAATCTAGAAATCTAATATACAGGAAAGACTTAAGAAAGCCACTGTCGCACTCTTCTCTTGCAAAAAAGCCACCGGGTGCAAATGGGGCTTACAACCCAGACTAACTCACTGGCTCTATATCTCGGTCATTAGACCGGTCCTCATGTACGGGGTAGTTGTCTGGTGGACTGCCTTGGATAAGGCAATAAACCAGAATTTATTAAGCAAAGACCAACGTTCAGCTTGTGTGTGCATAAGTGGAGCACTGCGGACGACACCTTCCCCAGCTATGGACATTCTTTTTCATTTAACACCCCTTGATATTTATGGCAGGCAAATGGAAGCTAACTCAGCCAATCGCCTTAAAGCTACTTCACAGTGGTCCAAAAAAATGTATGGCCCTGAAGACATTGACTACACCATCCCCAAGTTAGATTTTGACAAAAACTTCCAAGTTACCATCCCTTCCAGGGCATTCAGGGAAAGGTGGCTTCACGGAAGATCGGTCGGTACATTTTTATACCGACGGTTCAAAAACTAACGACGGAGTGGGTGGTGGTGCTCTTCTCTGATAGGCTTAATTTAAACTCTCTTTACGTCTGCCAAACCATTGTCTTTGCTAAAGGAAAACATGATATCGGCCATTGATATCCGAATCTTTTCAGACAGCCAAGCCGAAATCAAATCCCTGGAATCTTCCTCAACATATTCTTCAACAGCTCTAGACTGCCGATAGTCTGTTATAGAGATGGCAGAGCAGTTTAATATTCACCTAATTTGGGTGCCGGGCATAAGGATATTCCAGGGAATTGTAAGGCTGACGAACTTGCCAGGCATGAAACAACAATACCCATCCTTCCGAGCAAAAGTTTACTGGGTATGCCTATCGCTACATGCAAACTTAAATTAAAGCTGGATGCTACCGTAAAGACAAATTCTAGGTGGACAAGGAGTACAACTTGTCTAGCGGAAAAACAGATTTGGCCCATGCTGGATCTGAAACGCTCTAGGAATTTGATTTCTTTAAATAGGAAGCATATTAGTGCTGTTATAGGTGTCATTACTGGACACTGTCTAATAGGCAAGCATGCAACAAGGCTTGGCTTATTCTCTAACGATTTCTGCAGAAGCTGCATGGACGAGGAGGGGGAAGAGACCTTCTTTGCACCTGCCCAGCTCTCTCCCAAAGAAGGAAACTCCACTTAGGAGCCTTCTGTTTCAATGATCTAGATGATCTGAATAATATTGACGCTAGGTACATTCTACGCTTCATTAGAAGCTCTAAATGGTTCAATGAGTATGCTAGAGGCCGCGTCTCAAACACACGTGGTATCTCAATGGACCTACTCGTATTATTGGTCTAAGTGTGTTGGCTTCTTTTGCTGACAGCCACTTCAACCTAACCTAACCTAAGTGATAAGCCTTCTTTCAGCTGTTTATAATCATTAGACCATCTTGTAAGTATCATGTGTCTTTCAAATTCACTGTGTAAGTAAAATTGAACCCTCTTTTAGATTTTTAAATCTTATTTTATACAAAAAAAAAAAAAAAAAAATCTCCAGAATTTCTTGATTTTTGTCCAACATCCTCATATACGCGATGCACTGTGGGACGGACCGACATGGCTGGATCGATATAACTTTTGATGCTTATCACAAATATCATTATTATTTCTCTATGTTACAAACTATTTTTCATGCATTTTTATTTATGAATTTATTAAACTTATTTGCTAAGTTTCTCCTCCTATGTTACAATCTATATATCAAATATAATGTACCCTGGATAGGGTATAATGAATTGATACCCATATTGAGTCTATAAAGGGTTTTTCAATAAGGACATAATACTTTTATATTTAAATAAAACACAAAATAATTGAGCTATCGGGTTGAAATTTATTTCAGATGTATTGCACATACTAGACTTAATTACGAAATTCGATCTCGTTCATATGACCACCGCGAACACCTTTGCACCGATCGATTGTTTGGAACCAATTTTCCACCACTCTTCCACACATATCGGCCAGAAAGTTGGCAATTTCGCGTTCGATATTGTTCCTGAGCTCCTCTAACGTTGTTGGCTTGTTGGCATAAATCAACTACTTAACGTAACCCCATAAACAGAAATCCATAGGCGTTACATCACATGAGCGAGCTGACCATTCGACCGGACTATTTCTCGAGATTACACGATAACCGCACTTCCCCTTCAATAGATCAATTGTCTGACCATCTTGTTGGAACCACATATCACTGATGTCAAGTCCATCCAATTCTGGCCAAAAATAGTTTTCCAACATGGCACAAGAGCGAACTCCATTGACCGTAAAATGGCGATCATTTTCATCGACGAAAAAATACGGTCCAATCACACCTCCGGCATAAAATCCACGCCACACGGTCACGTTTCATGATAAAAATGTAAACCTTGGCTGACGTTTTGATATTGACAGATCATAAAAGAGTTTAACCTTGCGTTTGTATTAAAATACAAAATTGTTATGTTCCTATTGAAAAACCCTTGACAATAAATTTTTTTTTTACTTTGCTCTAATTTCCAAAACTTTTTTGTTTTAGAACTTTTTCAAATCCCTAGATCTATATGCGGGTTAAGAATTCAGGTCCAAATTTCAACCTTCTGCTTTTAAGGGTTCAAAAGTTATGAAGCTATAACTGACAGACGAACAGACAATAACGAAAAGACAACTCACTATTAACCTCCCGTTCTTACTTTCCTTTACCTTGTAAGTACCGGAACCCCAGGAAACATAAAGTTAGGTCTGTAATGGATAGTATCAGGAACAAAAGTTATTTCGATCAAGCCATATCTTTATGTTTGTGTGTCACCTGTTTTCATTCCTTAAATTTTGAGCTATTAAGATGAATTTTTATATAACAGATTTTCAGAATCGCAGGCAGTACACATATCTATAAATATTTTTGAAATCCATCGATAAATACACCCACTTTTCAAAATAAAATAGCTTTTTCAATATTTTTGCTAAGAACTGAAAATTATTGCAATTCGTCCACGCCCACTTTTTGGGGTCGTTCTCTTAAAACAAAGGAAAACAACATGCTTAAGTCTTAATCACAATGCATGAATATTGGTACAGCATTAACAGACACGCACATTTTCTTCTAATAAAACGTCGTAGCAACAGTTTCTCTGTTAAAAATTCATATAATATAAATATGTTGGCACTAATAGCCCATACAGGACTTGGTCTAGCTTCTCGCTGCCAGTTTTTTTTTTCTATTGAAAGAAGCTTCTCATGACAGTTTCTGCTCTCGAATGTTTGTCAGACGGAGAAATATCCTTTGAGTAGAAATATGACATTGCACTTGAATTAAACGCCGCGACCACTTTATTAGGGATGAGTTAAAAGAGGAAGCACATTGTGACTTCTTTGTATGCATACACTTGTACTACTTCGATTTCCGAAGAAGCCTATATTAAGTAATTTCATTTTCCTGGCTCAAAATTTAAGATCCAAATTTGATGGTACTTCACAAACTCTTCGGGACTGCCTTAAGGTGGTACACTATGCAAATGTGAACTTTCATTAAACACATCTACTAGTAAAAGTTCATCTATTGTAAGAACTAACAATAAAAAGCTTGTGTTTCGCTTTTGAAATATTAGAAGTGTTCGAGTTACAGTGACGTCATCAAACACGAAGGCTCAACGTGTTTAGAGTACCTTCCCATCATCAACGCCCCCACAACAAATGTCAAAATTTATACGATGAATTCATTTTTTTGTATATATTAACTAGACAATGTGTATATAAGAAAGAAACGTTTTAACATTAAAAGATAACTCTATTTTATAACGTGGATAGAATCGGTGGTTTATTTTCTCACGGTTGCTCTAGCGTTTTTTTTTTGTACTGCTGTTCAAGTGCACGGTTAAGTTCCTGCTCAGCACTTTTCTATACATCGAAGTGATCAGTTGTTTTGCATGGTGCGTGGACACTGGAACTTGCCAAAGACTTTTTTTTTCATTTTTTATGGCATAGTCGCCAACATAGTGGTCCTTCGAAGCCTAGTTTATTCATACATATATACAATATATATTTGAGTATAATTACAATTCGATTTAATTATAATCTAAAATAATCTAAATTGCAAAAAAATTTTCAATTCAATCAAAAATAAAAGTAAACAAAAAAAAAAAAAAAAACAACAAAATTGTGTGTGAGTGCTTTGACATCTGGATACTTCATCGGGGGATAATTGATCGCCGAACAATTCTACGTGGGATACCCATCGTTGGACTTCTTGGAATCCTTGCACATCGATCCTGTAGCTGAACCCAAAAATTTTTCTAAGAAAAATCCAGCATTAGTGTGTGAAAATTTCTGGGAGTTGGAGAGTTTACCCTTGGACCCACAAAGTTGAACCTTGGACCCTGGAAGAATTTAACCTGCAACCAAATTACAAGTAAGTGGAATACTTTCTTACTTTATTATTGTTTATATACCTATAGTATAAATTAAAAATAATGAAGAGCAAGGTTTTGGAAGGGTTGTTAACGCAAATGACTAAAGATTTTGCGAACTTCAAAAAGACGAAAAGTGAGACTCGACGTACTTCAAATTATATAGCAAGTAGTTTATCGTTGTTGGAGCAATCTATGGATAGGGCGAACAAGAGTTATGAGGAATTTTTGTGTTGTGTAGGGGAAAAAACTAAGGAATTAGAGGGTGTACAAGAGGTTTATGGTAATATAAGGGAGGTATATGTGGAGTATAGGAGTGATTTGCTTGATGCCAGAGATAAGCTTACCCCAGCGCAGGTCATTGAGGTTCAACGGCCGTTGGAGATGACGACCACTGCATCCAGTGGAGCAGATATCAACCTGCCAAAAATTAAGCTGCCAGTTTTCTCGGGCTCCTATGAGACTTGGCGCACCTTCCACGATTTGTTCATCTCTCTAATCCACAACAATGCTGCCCTGTCGGAAATAAAAAAGATGCATTATCTTAAAACCAGTGTATCCGGGGAAGCAGAAAAGTTGTTAGCTCACCTGAATGTCGACAACGGGAACTACTCAAAGGCATGGTCGATATTGACGGACCGTTATGACCATCAACGGTTCTTGGTGAACACACAGTTAAAGTGCTTATTTAACCAACCGTCAATAGTGCAGGAGCGAGCTGACACAATTAAGGAGTTATTAGATACCTCAACGGAAGTTGTCCATAGTCTAGACAACTTGAAGGTTCCAGTCAAGCATTGGGATGCGGTGCTCATTTTTGTATTGCTTCAAAAGCTGCCCAACAAAACGCAGCAATTATGGGAGGAACGATTAGGGGCCAAAGATGATTCGAAGGAGCTGCCAAGTTTTACGGAATTTACGCAATTCCTGGAGACACGTTTCCGTACCTTGGAGGCGGTGAATCAGCAGCCAGTCCGGAGTTCATCGAACTTGCAGCGCAATATGTCTCATCGTAACTCGTTTCACTCACAGGTCATCAACGCAAAGTTCTCGTGCAAAATCTGCAATAAGGGCCAGCACGCAATTCGCAAATGCAACCGCTTTTTAAAAATGAGTATTGCAGATCGTAGTCAGAGTGTAGATAGGTTAGGCATCTGTCGCAACTGCTTGGCATACAGCCACACCTTTGAACAATGTCCAAGTAGTCGCCGTTGCTACTATTGTCAGCAACCACATCATTCTCTCCTGCACTCCAATCCAGTAGGCATGAATAGACAGGCACATAATAGCTCACACAACCATGCATCCATTCCACAAGCAGTTCGCACTAACCCATACAATCGCACTCAAACATTTGTGGCTTCGACAATGAATGCTGATGCTCCCAGTTTTCAGGCATCCAATGAGGACAAATTATAACCCGTCCGTCCGTGAATACTTTTCACTCAGTACCCAAAGGTAGCTCACCCAACCAGGGCACTCATATCCTGTTAGCAACCGCAGTAGTGAAGGTAAGGACGTCGACAGGAGAATCGTTTTTACTTCGAGCCCTTCTAGATTCGGGGTCGGAGGCCAGTTTCATCACCACATCAGCCTTTCAATTACTTCGTACGCCATCGAAGCCCACATGTGTCGAGGTGTCCGGGCTGGGTTTGGTCAGCAGTGGTACTTGTCAAAGGGTGGTGGACTTATCTTTGGCATCACGTCATTCATCCTTTGAGACCACCACGCAGGTCTTCGTATTCAAGTCACTGTCTGGGCATCTTCCGGCCCAAACATCGGCACCTACAGACTGGAGTTATCTCAACGGTTTGATTTTGGCAGATCCCGAATTTTATAAGCCAGCCAGCGTAGACTTGTTGTTGGGTAGCGATATTCTTGCTGACATTTTGCTTCCAGACATAATCAGGCCTAACGACAAAAATTTACCCATTGCCCAGAAGACGAAACTGGGGTGGATCCTCTTCGGAAGAGTTCCTTCCAAAACACACTCGATCAGGACCTTTCATCAAACCTGTAATATAGAGAGTCAGATCAGAAAATTTTGGGAGTTAGAAGAGGTACCTTTCCAGACCAAGGAGACTCCGGAAAACACCATATGTGAGGAGCATTTTCGTACAAACATAAGACGTGTAGCAGATGGTCGGTTCCAGGTAGCCCTTCCCTTTAAAGGCAACGTGCATCCCGTACTGGGAAGATCTCGAGAAGGTGCACTACAGCGTTTCACACGGTTAGAAGGTCGCCTGCTACAAAATCCGAAATTGTATGAAGACTATTCTAAATGCATAGAGGAGTACCGCACTCTAGGCCACATGCTTGAAGTCGAGGACGACTCCTTCACAGACAACACAGCTCATTATTTTCTACCCCATCATGCAGTTGTCAAAGAGAGTAGCTCGTCCACCAAATTGCGTGTAGTTTTCGATGCTTCCTTCAAGACTACTGATGGCACATCCTTAAACGACTGACTGATGGTAGGTCCAGCACTGCAAAACAACATAATTGATATCATCCTTCGGTGGAGGCTATACAAATTCACCTTCACAGCCGACATCGAAAAGATGTATCGACAAATTTGGGTAGATGACCAGGACTCCAACTACCAACTGATTTTCTGGCGAAAACATCCTACAGAGTGTCTTAAAATTTATCGGCTGAAAACCGTTACCTTCGGGACTGCGTCCGCACCGTACCTAGCCATCCGAACACTCAACTGGTTGGCAGATGACGCACGTCTGAACTTTCCACGTGCAGCCAAGATGATTCTGGAAGAAATGTATGTCGACGACTTGATATCAGGAGCCAACACCAAACAAGAAGCTGAAAGGAAGATAAGCGATATCAGGAGCACTCTCGAGGCAGCCGGATTCCACTTACGAAAGTGGGCCTCGAATGCGATTGAACTTCTAGAAGGCGTACCTCTCCAAGAACGGGAAACCAAGTTTTCGGTACCTTCCGAGGGTCTGGATGACATCAAGATGTTGGGCATACACTGGCTTCCAACTGCCGACACCATTTCCTACAGCTACACTTCGCCAAATGGTCATATACCGACCAAGAGATCTATTTTATCAACCGTTGCAAGATTGTTTGATCCTATGGGATGGATATCTCCTTGCGTAATAAAGGCAAAATGTTTTTTACAATTACTCTGGATTCGGAAGAAGACGTGGGATGAGCCAGTAGATGCAGACATTCTCAAGGAGTGGAATGTCTTTTTTCGGGACCTGGAGGCTATAAACAACATTCGGTTACCACGATGGATGCAAACAACTGGTGAATCTGATCAGGTAGAACTGCACGGATTTTGTGACGCGTCCGAAAAGGCCTTTGGAGCTGCAGTTTACCTCCGCGTCCTCGATAAACAAGGTAAGGTTCACATGAACTTGTTGATAGCCAAGACCAGGGTTGCACCAGTTCAACCAGTGAGCATTCCACGCCTCGAGTTATGTGGAGCAGTAATTTTGGCAAGACTGTTGCACCATGTAGCAAAGACCTTAAAATTCACCAAAACGAAAATATATGCCTGGACCGATTCCACCATAACACTCTGCTGGATCCAGGCACCACCATCTCGATGGGAGACATTTGTCGGAAACCGAGTAGGGGAAATCCAACGATTAACCGACAGCAGTATATGGTATCACATCCCAACTCAACTCAACCCAGCGGATCTAGCTTCCAGAGGAATACTGCCATCAGCACTAAAGCAGGCGAGTTTATGGTGGAACGGTCCTCCGTTTCTGCACACATCCTGGAAGTTCGAAATCCCAAAGCAACCAACAATGCTCGAAACCGACGAAGGAAGGAAACGCATTTACATTCATCGCCTGGAAGTAAGGGAAAACTCAGTCAATCAACTAATCATACGCTTGTCAAATTTCACACGTTTGCTCAGAACAGTGGCGTACTGTCATCGATTCATCACCAACACACGGTTGGAGCAAACCAGGCATATCATGGGACCCCTATCTCCAAGCGAACTTGACACGGCGAGCAGAACCCTTGTCCGTTGCAGCCAACAAGAAATGTTTCCTGACGGCATTTCGAAGACGAAGGGCATGGGACAACTCAATCCATTCACTGATGAGCAAGGTATCATACGGGTAGGCGGAAGGCTCGAGAACGCGGAACTTACGTATGGACAACGACATCCAATGATTTTAGCTCCGGGACACCATTTGACGGAACTCATAATCCGAAATGCTCACGAGCGAACGTTGCATGGAGGCATCCAACAGATGATCGGAACCCTACGTAAGAAGTATTGGATCTTCTGCATAAAACGAGCAGTTAAGAAATGTCTACATCAGTGCACCATCTGCTACAGGTACCGTTGCAAAACAACACATCAACTAATGGGTGAGTTACCGGGGCCAAGAGTAACTGTGTCACGCCCGTTCTTTCATACAGGTGTGGATTATGCTGGTCCTATTAATATCAAAACGTGGAAAGGTAGAGGAGCTAAGTGCCACAAAGGGTATTTCGCCATATTTATTTGCTTAGCCACGAAAGCAATCCATTTGGAAGCGGTAACTGATCTCACGACCCAAGCCTTCTTAGCCGCCTTTCGAAGATTCACAGCCCGAAGAGGAGTGGCCGACCAAATGTACAGTGACAGTGGTACGAATTTTGTAGGAGCCGAAGCGGACTTGCGTCGATTATTAAAGTCTGCAGAACACGACTGGGAAGAGATTGCCGATGTCCTAGCCACGCAAGGCACGAAATGGAATTTCATACCCCCGGCTTCTCCCCACTTCGGAGGACTGTGGGAAGCAGGGGTTAAAAGTGTCAAACACCATTTGAAGAGGATCGCCGGGAATGCAACCTTAACATACGAGGAGCTAACAACACTTCTTACACAGATCGAGGCGTGCCTAAACTCGAGGCCCCTTTGTTCATTAACGGAGAATCCCGACGATTTTCAAGCCTTAACACCAGCGCACTTTTTAATAGGAGAAGCAATCTTCACGGTCCCGGAACCCGATCTAACCAGAGGAAAACAAAACATCGTCGAAAGATGGAAGGCCATTCAACTTCACCTGCAATCCTTCTGGAACCACTGGCAACAGGAGTATTTGGCACGGCTACAGCAACGACCGAAATGGCTAAAACCACAACCTCAACTCAAAGTAGGGGACATAGTTCTATTAAAGGACGAGCGATTGCCCCCAGCAAAATGGAACTTAGGCCGCATCGCAGAAACATTCCCAGGAAGCGATAATCTTACCCGGGTAGTCACGCTCAAAACCGCGCATGGGAAATTTCGACGACCAGTCACAAAACTTTGTCCACTCCCTATCAATTCAACCCAAGAGAAAACACTCACAAATTAAATTTGCATTCATAACATATGCACAAGTCCTTAGATGTTGATAACAAACACACATCTTTCTTCCCTACACAACACAAATCGAAAAATAAATAAATTTTAACCCATTGCCTCAATTCCTATGGTGTAGCAAAACAATTACGCACCACTGTTGCTTCCAATAATTGGTTACCCAACACAACACACAACGGAACAACAAATTCATACACACACGCTAATCAATGACACTCACTCAAGTATCATACTCATGTTTCCAATCATACACCCATTCACACACACACTTCGCTAAATCAGTGACATTCATTCAAGTCTCACGCTTGCGATTCCATTCATACATACAAACACACAAGTCACATAAACAAAACAAATATTAAAATTCAACACATGAAGGAAATGAAATCTACTAAATCTAATGAAACAACAATAATCAAATAATAATACTCACCTGGATTAATACATATAATAAGAACAAGTTTTAATACCAAATTTAATTCAAACACATCACACGCTTAAAATCCCGCACAACACCAACCTTCCAACAGACGGTCGACTACTTCAGTGGTAAACAAGCCACCGTCAGCGAGAGAGTACACAACGGGAACGTGCGTAGCACATCTGCTGCGTTCTTTGTTTTGGTTTCTGCTGTGGTCGTTCGCTCTATGTTTTGTTGTTGCACCCAATGCATGTTTCTGAAAGAAATATTAATCTGTTCTCTCTTTACATGTACATATGAGACCTCTTTCACGTACAGGGTTGCCAGCTTCAACTAAAATTGCCAAACCATCTACAAATTGATACTAAGATGCAACGTATACCGAAAGTGAAAACGACAACTTGCGAACTTCGTTCACCGGGGGGGAGAATGTTCGAGTTACAGTGACGTCATCAAACACGAAGGCTCAACGTGTTTAGAGTACCTTCCCATCATCAACGCCCCCACAACAAATGTCAAAATTTATACGATGAATTCATTTTTTTGTATATATTAACTAGACAATGTGTATATAAGAAAGAAACGTTTTAACATTAAAAGATATCTCTATTTTATAACGTGGATAGAATCTGTGGTTTATTTTCTCACGGTTGCTCTAGCGTTTTTTTTTTGTACTCCTGTTCAAGTGCACGGTTAAGTTCCTGCTCAGCACTTTTCTATACATCGAAGTGATCAGTTGTTTTGCATGGTGCGTGGACACTGGAACTTGCCAAAGACTTTTTTTTTCATTTTTTATGGCATAGTCGCCAACAAGAAGTGTGGGATTAAACATCACAAACGTGAACTACGTCTAGCAATATCTGGAAGAAAAGAAAAATCACTAGTTGGTCTTAACCGCAAGTCAATTCATCAACTTACTTTACATATTTTAGTTGCCAAGGCCGTTATCTACATACCAGGTATCGGATAAAAGGTGGCCTCTGTATATTCGCTCGAACGCACTTGGCTTGTCAGACGAAGGAATTGGTGAAGCCTTTGCCATCAACAGTCCTGAGTTAAGGGGTTCCATTGCATAGCATGGTTCGCTATGAAGCTGTCACCCTTTCGGAGCGTGTGACCAATCCACTGCCACTTCTGTCGTTGAATGGTTCTGCCTATTGGTTCCTGACCCGTTCTCTCGTAAAGATGTTCGTTAGAGATACGATTGGGCCAGAAAATCCTTAAGATGTTGCGCAGGCACCTATTAACGAATGTTTGCAGCTTTCTGGTGATAGCGGTGGTCACTCTCCACGTGATGCATCCATATAACAGCACGGATTCAACGTTGGAGCGGAACAGTCTTAGCTTGGTGTTCAAACTGATTGCATTGCTTCGCCATATTTTGGACAACATCCCGAAGGCGGACTTTGCTTTGGCGATTCTATTAGCTATATCCAGTCATTAACCATGCCACGATGACAGTATCGGTTCTTGTCGGATCACCGAAATCAAGCATATAACCTAGCTATATCCAGTTCGGTTCCACCATCGGTCGAGACAATACTCCCAAGATACTGGAAATCCTCTACTCTCTACCGGATGTGAGAGTCCATCGAATTTCTCCGTTTCCCGTCGACAAAGCTGCACGAAGCACATCGCTAATCACCAATAGGAATAGTATTCGTGAAAGAATGCAGCCTTATCTTACCCCACTTTGGATCTCAAATTCCTCAGATAACCTTCCTCTGTGCAGAACGTGACATTTGGACACTTCGTATGTAGCTTTGACAATAGCAATTACATAATTTATCAGGAATACTTATCCTGCGTAAAGCACGCCAAATAAACTCCCTGTTAACACTATCGAACGCCTTCTCAAAATCGATGAACAGCAGGTGAAGTGGCGATCGATATTCAACGCACTGTTCGATGATAATCCGCAGGGTGTTGATGTGGTCGAAACAGGAGGATCCAGAGCGGAAACCTGCTTGTTCGGCATCGAGTGTGTCTTCGAGATCAAAAAGGATGCCCCGTGAGCAAATGCTACCATTTCCTAATATCAGCAAGAAACTCATAACAATGTTTGCATAGAAGCTGTCAGCTATCAGCTGTCCGATGATGCCTCCAGCTGAAAATCCGCACGAAACAGTGACATGTTGTGGATTGTTTCTAGTGGATTTTTTCAACCAATCAAATTCGACAATTTTGACAAATAACAAAGCCATCAAGGTGAGAATGAGCCTCATCGCTGTAGATGATTTTGTTTCAAAATCAGCATCCAATTGTTGGTGTTCCATAATCCATTCAATGAACTCTCTTCGCTGTGCGTGGTCAGTAGGTCTTAGTTCCTGAGTCAATTGCACTTTGTATGCATGAAGATGCAAATCTTTCGTGAGAATACGCTGTAGACAGCATCTCGAAATGCGAAATGTCCAGTTATTGACCACGGTGCCAAATAAATGTTCCTGGACTTTCAACAACACTCTCACGAACTGCTTCGATGTTTTGTGTTGAACGACTTGTTGAAGGACGGCCAGAATGTCTAGATCACTAATTGATCCAGTCTGATCATTGCATTTTTGAATTAATCTCAGTTGATGAAGTTATATCACTATTCCGACCATATTTTGTACGAAAATTGCGAACTGTAGGTGCCAAACCTTCATTATTTTTAAAATATTGCTCAACAATGAAAACGAGTTGTTTGTTCGTGTAGCACTCCATTTTTAAGAACTCTGAACTCTCATCTGTCACGCTGTCTTTTTTTTTCGTTGGCAACACTTTAGGCTGAACTATAATAGTCGAAAGCAATCGGAAGCTAATGTCATAATTCTATGTTAAGTTTTCTTCAGTACTGTCAATTCATCAAGTAGCCCATAATAGGCGTATGTGTTCGGAAGCAAAGGTTCTCGTCCGATCACCGAATCATCACCATCACCAGCACCATCGGGCGCTGTTAGTACTTACGAGTAGATGGGGGACCGCTTGTCAAGTTACACTACGCTCTTTCGTAAGTGAGCAAAAGTGAACGAAACTTAAGGAATAAAAGAAAAAAGCTATTATGGTCACACAATACAAATCCCGTGTATACGCTCTGTAGTGTTCGTACGAAAGCATTCTACTATTATAGTTCAGCCTTTTACCGTACAAATGGAGCAAAATTCAAATCTTGCGTGCATTTTGGGGCACCCTTTATAATCAGACAGAGAAAGAGTTTCAACTGCATCCAAATGTGCATTCGACTGATCTCTCTGCAGATTGTCCACTTTGCAGCAAAAGAAGAAGTCACGCCACTATCCATCCAAATTGCTTAACTTCTTTTTCTTTTACTCCTTTTTCTTTGCCACTGGGAATTGGTGGGGAGACCAATTTTCAACAATCGTACCCTACATTCACCTATGTTCTACACCTTATTATGATTTCCGTGGTTGTTGCAATGCCAAACAAGCACTTTGATTTTTTAACAACCGTCTTTTTGTCCTTTTCTGCTTTAAAAGTTTTACAAGTCATCGAATTTAAGTGGAGGAAGGGTAAGGTCTTTTCGAGTTTCAAAAATCTAGCTTATAACTCGCCCATTGAAGGACTTTTGATGATTTTTAAGTTCATTCTAGTATGAAGAAGGTCCAACTAAAAAATTTGGGTTGTGCTTCCAAAACCGTTTTTATAATAGTCAATATTTGCAAACCTTAGTACTTGAAAGCGATGTGACATCACTTGGTAGATACGTCGAGGTGAAAGGCTCCAAATTCCGGGCTTTTAAGACCATAGCCCGGAATCAAAGGTTATCGATCTGGCAATTTTTTTAATTTTTGTGTTTAAATAATAAAAGTAATCAACCTAAAGATGGCTAAGCCAAAAGGGCTCTAATTAAGTGAAAGAGTCCAAATGAAACTGAAAGAGTCCAAATTGTCGTTTTGGACTCTTAAGGCATGTCGCAGCAAAAAATTTCAAAATTCCTTAAGCATTCGCGTGCAGCTGTTCAATATGCATTAAGGCTATAGAGGGAGGCTGGAGAGTACATTTCTAAGCCGCGCTCAAGCAGAAAAATAAGGTTATCGGCTCGTGAAGATCGGATTTTTGCCCGAGAGTCTTTAAAAAATCGTCAAAAGACGAGCTGCTTCGCTTCAGGAGCACCAAAATGTTACGCTATCTGCGAGAACGGTTAGAAGAACAGGTCTCACCGAATGATAACTTCTCAGAAAACATAATGGTCCAAGCCATAAATCTGTAAAAATGATGGAATGGTTTTCACATCAAAACATTTAGGTCTTTGAGTGGCCAGCTCAATCTCCAGACCTGAACCCGATTGAACACCTGTGGGCACTTCTAAAAACAATAATCCGACATCCTTAGTAGGCCTGAAAAGCGCCATGAATGGTACAAAATCAGCTCGGAAGAAGTTTTAATTCAGTTGCTAGCATGCCTCGTAGGGTTCCTGCAGTGATAAAGGTCAATGGAGGGCCAACTAAATATTAAATTATAAAAATTAATAAATGTTCGTCCACATACTAATTATTTTTATATTTATACGCATTGAATTTTTCAGATACAACCAAGGCTGTATACCTATATATGCTTACTCGTTTCACGCATTTACTCGTATAAATTAACTTTAATATATGTATATTTTTTAGATATTATAACAAACATTTTCTTGTCGTACATTCTGTAAGGAATGTGATGGATAAAAAAATTGTTGGTCACGGATTATCGTACCATGGCCAACGTGCCAGTCCGCATCGATTAAACAATAAAATTGAAGACAAAGAGGAAACGAATTTGGCGGTTTTTGTTTTAATTTTATTAACTCGCCGGAAATTAATACTCTAATAGAAGGAAAAGCCCTTTCCCATCATCATCATTGTCATCATCTCTTAGGCTGGGCTTTTAGGAATTTAGGTCAGTTCTTCATGTTTTTTCTAAACGCGATTGGGAGTAACGTTTTTGACGTATGGTGGGTCAGGGTATTTTGAGGAATCAAACCCCCATATCCCTTGCTTTATCCGGTAAGGTCAGATACGCTCTATTATGGGACCAAATGAATATAAATCTTTTAAATTTGACCCATTTCTTGTCTGCTCGGAAATGGGGGCGTGAAAGACTATTAACGGTTAACAAACAACTCAACACTCAGTTTTGTTATTCCGCTCCTCGATTTGTCACGCTTCGGTGAAAGGACGTCTCACATATACCGTTGAAATCATATCGTGACTCGATTTAGCTACCACACTTCCCCATTGACATTGATAAAAGCACCGTTGGAGCAATCGACTTCTTGCCATTTGGTGGGTTGTTTGTTAGCTGAATACTAATTAATGAGAAGTTTCCAGTGTTGCTTCACGGAGTTGGAAAGTGATTTGCATTTTTATTTATGAGTAATTTATGATGTCTTAATATCAATGTCAACTTTGTCGATTATGTCAGATCACGAAGCGCGAATGAGTGAAGTTATTTATGGGATCCGTAAAATTGAGGGCCAACTGAGTATTAGACGTGGGAGAATGGTTGGCTTTGATTTGTGGGGCGTGAGTTCGAATGATAGTAGTTTTTCAAGGAGAGTAGGATCGACGTAGAACTCACTAGATGGAAAAACTAAGACAAATTAATTTACACTAATGAGTTTCTATAGAACAATTTTTTTTAAAATATTTTTACAGTGGAAATTTTTGAAATTCGAAATTCAATAGAGAGATGCTTGTGAAATGAATGTGTTTTCGACGTCCTTTGCGATAGAGGAGAAGTTCGTGGAAAAGTACTTTGGCACATTTAGATAGTTCTCGCAGTGATAGTTGCAATTGTTTGCTTTGCAGCGCCAGAATAGTTTCCTTGAGTCATATGAGCGATTGGGGGCAATTTCTGTTAAATATTGACATAAACAAGTATAGTTGCAAATTATTTTTTATGTGTAACTTTGATTTGCTGTAAGGACCAGACTGTTCGGGATGATTGGGACTTTTTGTTTGTCTTTCTAGAACTGCGTTATTTGAAGTTTGTAAAACTCAGTGACAGAGTAAAAGGAAAAGCTATACGGAAAAGTTAAAGCGTAAACGGAAAAGGGGAGAGAGAATGAATGCGTGTTAATTTTGAAGTTTTGCAAATTCTATGGTTCTTGAAATTCTTAGGAAATTAAGTTATTTCACACTCCTGTTGAATGGCTAACAAATTATCTCCTGTCATTGGTGCTATTATTATACAGACGTATAGGCTGGCCACAACTAGATAATTCTTTCCGAAAATGTGTGGTAAAAATACTACTAAAGAAGCGGTAAGTATCCAACATTCCTGATCACCTACCTATCTGCAAGTTTGTTGATGATTACGATCAAACAATCTTAGGCATATGGCTAGGTATTCCGTCCGAACAGAAGATCTTCAAGATCGTGGCAGGAGCAAAAAAACCTTTACACTTTTGAAGGAATCTTAGGCATCTAGCACCATCTTTTGTAGCATCAGTAATCTGCAAGTTTCCACCGAAGGTATGGGCTAACATACATACATATGTACAAGTACCGACACACCATTTGGTTCCTCAACATGAACTCCACCCATTCTGAGTCTGACTGCTTTAGTATCCCGCTTCATAATCAGGAAACATCATTGGGTTTTTCACGCGTTGAAATTCAATTGATGACAACATCAATGACAGAGTTGTATTAGGTAGATATTCTCTAAGAATGTGACTCTTGAAGATTTGAGCTTTTGTGTGGTATCTTTAGTGAATAGGCAAAGTCAAGAGTGCTGCCATCCGCGCAGTAATGAATCGGACTTCGAGTAGCGGAGAGAAGGTCATTGATGTAATTCAGATGAAAGGGATGAGATAATACTGACCGCTGGGGAACACCGACAAAACTCGCAATCCAGTTCACGAGTACATCACTGATACTATTAAATTCTGATAAAACTTCTGAATAACATACTTGGTATAACACCTCTCCACGCGTTTTTCAAATACTTTCTTCTTCCTTCTTAGAAGCTGGTGTTCTTCCCTTCTCTTCTGCTTGTAGATGTCGTAATTTCTTCTCATAAGCAGCGTCGCTTTATAAGCCTCTTGCTTTGCTGCGTACGCTTGGGGTACTCTTCATAAAACCAGGGGTTTCTTTGTGGTTGATGCAAGAAACCCAGTACATCAGAAGCGATGTTATTGATGACTTGCGGACAATGATGCCATTGTTCATCTGCACTTAACGTTGGCGACATTGAACTGCTTGAGATTGTAACCGTTGCATGTTAAATTTTCACACAGTACCCTTTGGTGTTGTGGTGCTTGGGATACCTTGGCAGCAACAAGGTAGTGATCCGAGTTAATGCTAGCTGCTCGGAAGGTGCGAACATCCAAAAGACTACAGGAGTGTCCTTATGAATATTGAAGTGCGGGAATTGTGTGCTAGCTACAGTGATGTTTCGCGCTGCCGCAGTGTCAATTAGCCTGAGTCCGTTCCGTTTCCGAAAGAGTTGTCGTGCAATCTGTATTTTCCGATAGAATTTCTGGAGATGCCTTCCTTTCCAATTTGTGCGTTAAAATCGCCATGCACGATTTTGATGTCATAACTAGACATTGGTCGTAGATCATGTCGAGTAGTTCACATAAGCTATCTTTGGACACGTCGTCTTCATTCTTTCTGGGAGTATGAGCGCATATTAGGCTGGCTTTAAGCATGTGAGCCAACGCTGCCACGCGGTAGCTCACATACTCAAAGCTCAAGACTTCTAAATGCTCCCAAAAGCAGTCACCGTAGTAGATGTCACAGTTTTTCATCCACTTTTGCCTATTAAGGTTCCAAAAATTCTACACGCAGATCCGAAGGTCATTGTCCCGCATAAGAAGTTTCGCTGTTGCTTTGTAACCAGCTTATTTTCTCATGGTAGGGTTGAAATGCCATTGACCCAATAAGGGCTCATCCACCACCACTTCTTTTTCAACGCAAATTTCAGCCAATTAGGTCAACAATAGATGCCTCGTCCCAGCTGTGCTTGCGCAGGGCTGAGTATTAAGATACAAACGTACAGTCAGACTCAGCATACGCTCATCGTTAGTTCACTATTAGATAGTTATCCAGCAGGCACCGTGTGGTGGTGATGATATGATTATTCCTAAGTAAAGCGAGCATATACCGCCTAAAAATAAACATCGAGCCTAGATCTCCTCTGTAGCGCTTGAATAGAAATGGGTGACTGCCAATATCTTATGTTTCTCCAGATTAGGAGCGGCTGAAATCACAAACTACCCAACATGCAGGGTTAGCTGGGCGTTTAGAAACTATATATCTTTAGCATTTCCTCTCTCCCCGTCACTGGGTGAATAAACTTTAAGAGGCATAGCTTAACTAGGCTTGATGATGAAGAATATTAAAAAAAAAAAATTATTATATTTGTTTGCCTAACTATCATATCACAATCATAATCATGGTTTAATAGGAAACAAAAATTACTGTTTAAAAAATCTATTCCACTTTTTGGCTTTTTAGATACCAATATTTCTCAAGCTTCTTGGGTTCTTAAAAAGTTTAAAAATTCTTGAGAAATATAAATAAAGTTAATTTTAGTATATATTGATATATGAAGCAGACCCACTATTTTGACTTCCTCTATTATAGTAATATCAAGATTGATCAAAATTTCGAGATTGAATATTTCCACAAAAGCAATACCTGCCTTATATGAGCAAGTAAAAAGAAGGAGTGCCTGATTAACTAACAACAGAACTAACTGGGGAAGGCTTTAGAGAACATTACAAAAAAAAATATTATGCTGACCGTGTCGCTTAAAACAGAGTATGCAATAGAAGATGAGTTGGCAGATTTATTGAAGCCTTACAGAGCATCGCGTGGAACAATACTCCTTGTAGAAAAAGTAGCAACGAAATTAGATATCCGCCGGAAATAAAGGAACTGATATGAGAAAAGAGGAAAGTAAGCAAAAGATGGCAACAATCCCTCCATCCCCCGCATAAGACTCATTCGAACCACCTACACTCAGAGTCAAAAGTGAGTGTACACCCATCAGCTGAAAGTTTTTCCCTAAATGAAAATTTACAGAAATATGTTAGGCCAGATACGTTAAATTAAAGCCTAAAATATACAAGTATGCTTTCAAATATGAATTTAAAAAAAAAAAAAAAACAATGTAAAGGAGTTACTTATTTTTTTTTAAAGCCCTTATAATATGAGTCAAAAGTGAGTGTCCGTTTTTTTGATGAACAGTAAAAATAAGTAATTTGTGATAATTTTGAGAGAGAAAATCAGTTCTGCAGTCGTTGCGTGTTTGTGACAATGAGAACCGAGACTTCATTAGAAATGCTAGATAGTGATAGATTTGCGAAAAGTGGAAAAAGTTTACGCGAAATTGCTAAAATAGTAAATAGGCACCATAATACAATAACAAAATTTTTAGACAGATACTTTGAAAAATACCAAAAGATCAGGACGACTCAAACGATTTACCTGCCACGAAACTCGAAAAAGTGAGAAAAAATCCGATGTCCAGTGCCGTGAATATTCGCGAAAATATTTCCATAATCAAAACATGTAATACGAGTAAACTCAAAAAGTGATCCGTGTTGGTGATACGATAACGACACCTGACAATTTTAAAATAAAAAGTCGTTGGCCGAACTTCACCAGACAACAAAAAAAGCTAAAGATTATAATTTAATAACTCTCCACATCAAGGAATTACAAAAGAAAGCCCTAGCCAAACTACTTTATCTCATAAATGATTCAATAGACTATTATACATTCCAAGACAATGAAAAGTCGCCGAAGTTATAGTGGTTCCAAAGTCGAGAAGGTTCTTTTGGTGCAGCTATACACGATTCAGAATTGCGAACAGACTTTTCCGTGTTAAACACGGAACTGAATACTTAGAATTTAAGGAAAAGGCTGCTGAAGTTCCGCAAGGAAGTGTTCTTGGTCCGGCCTTGTTCTTACTCTACATTCGAAACACATTGAATACAATTTTCGAGTAGACAAAGATTTAGCGGATTGTTCTCAGAACGCATATTGCATTTACTTACAAACAAATAAATAACCTACCCATTTTCATTAAGTCGGTACAAATACCATATTTAAACGAGTCAAAATATCTAGGAATGATACTAGAAGCGAAACTTGAATGAAAGCTGCACATTAAAAAGAAACGCGACGAACTCGAAAATACTGAATAATAATAAAAATATTTTTAAACTTTAACTACTTGATAAGGTAACTTAGTTATCGTCAACAAGAAAAGGGGGAGTATTTTTAGAGTGTTAGAATGTCAAACTGTTATGAGCACTTTCTGCCGGTCCTTATAGTGTCTATAAACACTTTCACCTACCCATTGAAAAAATAAAAAAAACTCTCCAATATGAATTAATCGATTTAGTTCAAAATCAGTACAATATGTATTTGATTTATACAAGATTATGGCTTACCAAATTTTTGGAAAATTTTCAGAAAAAATTCAGATTTCGAAGAACTAAGCCACACGAGCTTATGATTTTCACAGTTGAGGAGAAATTATTCAAAAAGATAATATTTTTTATTTTCATAAAAGAAGTAAAACTTATTTGTCGATCTTAGATTGGTTATGATGGAAGGTGTTTTTAGTGCGGTTAGAGTCCCACACTACTATGGATTGAGATTCCTACACTGTGTTTCGAAAATCCTTTTTTTATATTTTTGAACTCTTTGAAAATTTAGTTTTAATTTGATATATCATATAATGGGGAGTAACCATTTTTTTTTGGGTATAATACTCGTATGTCTCTAAATTCATTTTTTCTATTATTGGCTTTGGTCCGCCGCTTACTATTTTTTGTGCAAAATTTCAGCTCTCTAACTCAAACTGTTTAAAAGTTACAATCGTGTGATTGACACATGGATAGATGGACGGACGAACAGATGGACATATCATTCTGGTACGGAACACACAAAAATAAAAATAAAAACAAATAAATAACATATAGGTACAGGGTCTTCCAATAGGGACTTCCGAACTTTGACAGTTGATAGCGGCCATATTGTTGAAGCTACATCTGTCAAATTGGCTGTCACTTATTCAGTCTATTTTGCCAAATCACTATGGATGGATATAGCGCTCAACAACACGTGCAAATAATAAAATTGTTTTATCAAAATGGGTGTTCTGATCGGGAAACGTTCCGCGCGCTTCGCCCATTTTACAGTCGCCATAATCGTCCTTCCGAGGGGACTATTCGCAGTACGGTGGATAAATTTGAGTCCACTGGTTCAATAGGCAGTCGATTTCGCGTCGCTCACAAGAACTCGGCATTTCGCAGACCACAACTTTGCGCCGTGACTTGGGCCTGCAGCCGTACAAAATTCAAATGACAGGAGCTGAAGGTTAAACGACCATGGATAACGACGTGTGTTCGCTGAATGGGCTCTGGAGCAGTTGGAAACTGACCCTAATTTTCATCGAAAAATCATCTTCAGCGATGAGGCCCATTTCTGGATGAATGGGTACGTCAACAAACAAAATTGTCGAATTTGGGACAATACCAATCTACAAGTGATCCAAGAGCGTCCAATGCATCCCGAAAAAGTCACTGTTTGGTGTGGATTTTGGGCTGGCGGCGTCATCAGTCCATATTTCTTTGAGAACGCCGTTGGCCAGGCCAACACCGTCAAGGGCGAGCGCTATAGGTCGATGATTACCAACTTCTTTTGGATCCTGAATTGGATCATATGGACACCAACGACATGTGGTTTCAATAGGATGGCGCTACGTGCCACACAGCTCACTCCACATTGGAAATTCTGCACGAGCGATTCGAGGGCATGGCCATCTCACGTGGAGGTGATGTAAACTGGCCACCGCGATCGTGCGATTTGACCCCGATAGACTTTTTCTTGTGGGGTTTTCTGAAGTCGCAGGTCTATGCGAATAAGCCACAAAACACAGCGGCCCTCAAAGCCAACATAACCCATGCCATCGGTCAAATTCAGCCTGATTTATGCGCCAGAGTCATGAAAAATCGGACATTTCGGATGCGCGTCACCCAGAGAAGCCGCGGCAGACATTTGAACGATGTTATATTCCTTACATAATGGCATCGATAGCCCTTTCAAACGATTAAAAACATTCGATGATATTTCACATACGCTTGGTATTATTTAAGTTTAAAGATAGGAAGCGCTTAATGAAAGACCCGCAAATACGTGCGACACATTCGTGCACTTAATTCTTATGAGTAGTTGACTTAGTTGTATGTCATACGGGCTTTAATCTGCAAACAAAATCAGCAAAGCTAATTTTTAATTGAGATCTCCCTGAGTAATTACTGACCTACTGTTAGACGAAAATACCGTGTCAATACAATGCCAGACGTAAGTAAAGAATTCAAAGTGTTTCTCCCTTTATGTGCGAAAATGGACTTAGAAGCCTATTTCCATGGAGACTATTAAATGAATCCGATTACTTTCTGAGTTCATCGTGAAGAGCGCAAACTGTTTATTGTTTTTTTTTTTTTTTTTTGGAAATCTCTATTTCCTACAAGATATCTCTTAATTAGTTTGGAGCAGAAAATAAATACAGATGCTGTAAGAAGATTGACAGTTGTTCTGTCAATCTTAGTAGTAATAGATACTATCCCGAGGACCTCAATAAAATGTTATCCAGAAATGCGATATTTAAGCATTCTACTAGGCAAGCCGCCAGCGCTCACTACCTACGAGTACTTGTATATGTCCACCTAGCAACAGCGCCAACGTATTTAAAAATGTTTCCTGCTTCAGGAAAAGTAAGCTTTGGAAATCACTCCCAGGAGACATATTTCCAGAAGCATTGATTCTCTAGCCTTTCAAGACCAGAAACAACAGGCGTATCGGTGTGCTGTACGGAGTTCGGATTTTCCTGTAATTACAGTAGGATTTACTGCGTTTTTTTTTTACAAATTTAGGAATCTATTGTTTCACTGCGCTCGGCACTTCAAATCGAATTTATCTTCAAATGTAGCTTAAAACTTTTTAAACAATTAACTCTACGAGTAAACCGATTGTATCGAACATGTAGGTACTCATCAAATTTTGTTTCAGAAAGTGGAGCACAGTAACGCTTCGGTCTTTTGTATCACTTACAATAAATAGTCTGGCATTTTGTTGAATTGTTACCGAATCTAGCACTGTGTAGTTGGCTGGTTCTTACTCGAACCGGCGTGTGATCCTTATGTATCTCGTTAAGGTCGATTAGCGATACATATGCCAACTCACTCAGTTTTCCGAAGAGTCTGTTTCCCATATGGAGGAGACGATAATTATGGAGACTTGGGAGCAGGTATTTGATGGTCTCTATTTCCTCATCATCGTGACAACTCCTGCAGTAGTCCGGTGAGTTTATGCCCAGGCTTTTGGCCATAGTGTCGATCGCGCAATATCCCGGTCACTACACCTATCAAGATGCAGATTTCCTTAACTAGTAAGCATTTGGTTCTACCCTCATTTAATTGTTGTCATAGGCTGCGGGATATAACACAATCACATCTTGATATCCAAACAGTGTTGGTTCGTTCCCTGGTCCTAAGATTTATTTCTTCTTTCATTACACCAATAGGGGTGTCTATTTGAGTGTGTGTATGCTCTGTACCTAGTGCTGATCCTTTTCTGGCTAGTTCATCAGCAATCTCATTCTCTTCTATATCAAAATGTCCAGGAATTCAGCAGAGATGGACCACGTGAGTATTCCAAACTTTGTTCAGGGTTGTACGACATTTACACACTATCTCGATTGCTGCCTGACTTACCACAAAAACTGTACTCGGAGATGGATTTATTTTCTTTGTTAAGATTGATTATCAATGGCAAATATTTCAGCTTGAAAGACACCTGCATTCATTTGATAGTTTGTATGAGTCTTTAATCTGTAAGGGTTCGCAGAATACGTCTACTCCGGTTCCTCTTTCCATTTCAGTGTAGAGCAATTCTGTAACTGTGTAGTATAGATGCGTGACCGTAGGAACTTTGCTTCCAAAGACCGGATGCTTTAAGACGGAGTAAGATTTTGCCTGCCAGGCCTTTTATGTACTCCTGCAAGGGAAAGGGTTAAGTATTATTATAGTGCTCCGTAGGTATGTATGGGTCTGATCGCTGTATACTTCCAGGATTATATGCGGTCGCAATCCCCAGCGATTACCGAAGGTTTTCTTGCATGCGTAGAACGCACATAGTACTTTTTTCATACGTTCCTCTATGTCCCGCTTCCACTTAAGCTTTGAGTCTAGAATGGTTTCAATATATTAAGCTCCATTGGAGAGTTTCAGAGGTATTCCATTAAGTTTTGGTAGGTTCAAATTATCTATTTTCCTTCTTCTGGTGAATAGAACTAGTTCAGTCTGATCTGAGTTTATCTGTAGTCCATTTGACTCCGCCCATGAGGAAAGATCTTTCAGTACCGATTCCATAATATCGCTGATTGTCGGTAAAAGCTTGCCATTAACCAGGATTGCTATGTCATTCGCGTATACTATCATCTCTATTCCTTTCTACTTTAGATCCTTAAGAATTTTGTTAATGACAAGAAGCCACAGTAGTGGTGAAATGACTCCTCCCTGGGGAGTACCCCTCGTAACTGTTTTCTTTATTGTACTGTCGCTTATCTGAGAATTGATAACTTTGGTATTAAGCACTGTTTCTATCCATTCCGTTACCATTGTCTTAGTTTCTATTCCCTCTAGTGCCGCTTTAACAGATTCTGTTTTCACATTATTACTCGTAAAGGCTCCTTCTATGTCCAGGAATGCAACAGTATTCTTTAAAGTGAAGGTTTTTCTCTACTTTTAATACAACTTCAATGTAAACTTCATCTCTACCGATTTACCTTTTAGGTAGGCGTTTTGGGTGTTACACAAGTTTTGTTCATTAAGTAGGCCTCTCACATATATCATAGATCAATTAAACTTTCCATTGTTTTCACAAGAAAAGAGGAGATTGGTCTAGAATCTTTTGCGGTTGAATGGGTAGGTTTTCCTGCTTTGGGGATAAATTCTACTTTCACCTCCCTCCAGCTGACCGGTATGTATCTTAGCATTAAGCAGCTTGTGAAAATAAACTTAAGCAAGGGCATGTTGAAGCATAGCTGGAATAATATCGTCTGGTCCTGTGGATTTGAAGGGTTTGAAAGAATTAACAGCCCAAACTATTTTGTGCTCTGTGACAATATCATCTGTCTTTTCATTGAATTCATTGGACCTATCGGCAAATGGTTGTCTATATTCCGCGTGTTCTAGATCACTGCTGTCGGGAAAGTGAGTTTCCATCAACACTTTTAGCCTTTCTTGACCAGATTCCGTTTAGTATGCTGGTTCCAATTTTAGATAGGACTTTACGTAGCCTAGCCCCGTCGCTCGTGTTCTCGTTGAATTTGCAAAACGTTTTCCAGGATCCTCTTTTAGCTATTTTTATATCTCACATGTATAAGTTTAGTCTAGATCTGTAAACAGTCCAGTTTTCCTCAGTTTTGCTTTGACTAGCCTTATTATGAGTTTACTGACCTCCGTTCTTCACTTTTTAAGTTCGTTTGCCCACCATGTTGCTTTGATGGACTTTCGATTACGACATGTGAGGCAGAATTTGTAAAAGGCTTTGTTCATTGTGTCAGTTATAAAGTGAACGTTAGAGTCAATGGATTAACTGTTCGGAGTAGTGACCAACACTTGGATGTGGTATCCGTTTGCAAATCCATTTTGCGTACTCTGACCAATTAGTTCTAACCGGGTTTCTATATTCTTTCAGTATCGTAGGATTGATGTTGATTGAGAAGAGGATCCTAAAGTGACCTCAAAAAAGAATTTTTAGGTGATAATCTCCAATCTTTTACTACAATTTTCTCAATATTACTTATTATGTTAAGAAAAATTAAAAAAAAAAAATCTAAAATTTCTTTCCCGATTCTATTATAGTAGATCGGGTAATTAGCTCTATTACACAGTATTAGATTTGTAGAAACAATGAACTCAAAAATAGACTCACCCCTTTCGTTGATATCCTTGCTGCCCCATTGAGTGTGATGAGCATTAGCATCGCCTCCCAACACGAAACATGTGTTCCGTGATACTGCATAATTAACCAGTTCTCAGACTGCTCTTGGTGGTAGGTTTTCATTGTCGTGCGGCATGTACAGAATTAGGTTATTCGTCCTGGTTTCCATGTCGACTGCCACAGTGTCTCCATTACTAAATCTAGGGAGAAAGAACATATTAATAGTTTTCTTTGCAAGACCGCAACTTCTTACTTTACCTTTTTGCTTGGTGTAGAATAGATTATGTAGTTTAGACTTTAAGCCCTTTATCCTATATTTTACAATCCAAGGTTATTCGATCAAGTCACGTCTACTTTTCGCATGTCTGTTTTAAGCTGGTTAAACATCAGCGGAAGTTGGTATTCCACTGATTTTGTATGAACATGCACAATTGCATCTAAGTGGCCTAAAAATGTGGTCATTCGTGAATTTCATCCCCTGCGAAAAAAATATCAGGTGGCCTCTGAATCCCAAACATTGTATGCACCACCAAAGCAAAAGTCAGTGCAATTATTGAACCTGCTAATACCACAAATTTAAAAGAGCTGTCCGTGGTCATTAACAAATGTATTACGGAAGATCTCTTCAACACCTCCGACTTTTCAGTATTCCGTGTGGATCGTGCTGATGTAAGCAAAAAGTAAGGAGGAGGTGTACAGCTTGCTATTCGGCTCTCAATCATATCTTTTGCAGTGAACATCGACTTAGTAAAATCAGAAAATGTATTACACATCGCCCAAATTTGTGTCTGTATTACCCCTGGAGATTTCTGCGCCCATCTCAAGTTTTGAAGATAAAAACGCTAGGATTTGTATCATTGGATTCTTTAATGTCGGCGACTTACATTGGGTTCGTTACAATTTAAAAATTTAGCGATGTGGTTTCTCCTCATAAATTGAAATGACGATTATTGATACCTCTTGTAATCCGTTTTTAGCAAACTCAGTCCATCATAATGCCATCAGCATAAATATTAGTAACTACATGTTTGAAAATTTCTTGGCATACTTTAACCGCGACAGCTTTACCTACAAGTTCAACTCTGATAATTTTAATACACTTAACGAACGTTATTAATTGTTAACTAGCGTAGTGAGCTTCAACACAATAATGTAGCCGAGAATTTCATCGCTTTTTCCGCAAATTTTCGTACACTCTTAAGTGTTTGTGTACCCAAAGTGGGCAAGAGAATTAGTTCTCGCCCACCTTGGTACAATAACTGCCTTTGTAATTAAAAAAAAAAAATGCGGACTACCAGATGTTTTCTCGATTGAGGAAAGAGTTCATATATTTATCAAAATTTCTCGCGAGCCAATATTTGCGTTCACTGGAAAGTAATCTTAAAATTAATCCTAGGTACTTTTGGACCTTCATCAATTCGTAACGTAAAAGTATAGGTTTCCCATAAATAATGACATTTTTGGGGTAGGCTTCCAATAGTCCGGAAAAAATGTTGGATATGTTTGCCGGCTTTTTTCAAAACAATTTACAATTCTTCGATTAATGAATATTTCTATTCTTTACCACGTTGTATCAATTCATCTAGTATCATATTTCAAGCGGATGAAATCTACAATGCTCTCGTTGGATTGGAAACTAATTCCAAAGCAGATGTTTTAGGTTTTTATACAAACTTCCTAAAACTTTGCGCTAATTCACTTTGCACAGCACTGCAGATACTTTATAACCAATCTCTCGCTTGTGTTGTTTTTCTTGAAGATTGAAAGTACTCTTGTGTTTCGCTCACCTATAAAAATGATAATGGCTCATTTGCAAACTGTCTGTTGTACCAAAACTGTTAGGCATTTTAAACAAAAGACTTATGGCTATTTTAGGTAGATTCACCTCCTCGAACTTAGTAGAATTTACCAACTTTTTCTCTATGGCAATGGAAAGTCGTAACGAAGTTCACGTTGTTTATACTGACTTAAAGTATTTAGTAGAGTAAATTTAAACATACTTCTTAAAAAGTTAAAAGCTTTTGGTTTCTTTGGACCAATATTAGAATGATTACATTCCTACTAAACGGGCAGAAAACAAAGAGTTACCATTGAGAATTACTTTTCTAAATCGTAGCTACTTCTGGCATTCCAGGAGGGGCCTTCTCTGTTTCTGCTTTTTATAAACGATTTGTCTTCAGTCTTAAAATATTGTCATTGCCTCTTGCATGCTGATGATTTCAGCATTACAAGCATAAGTGATTGCCACAGTTTCAACTTGACCTAAATCGTTTTTCGGAGTGGTGTAATTTTAAAAACTTGAACGTAAACACTGAGAAATGTGCCTCATGGCCATTTAGCCGGTCACTCTTTAACATTATTTAATCAATAATAAGTTGTCAAAGGTTGTTAATGACTTCAAGGATCTTCGAGTAATTTTCGACCCTAAACTTATTTTTGACCTTATTGAATTATATTGAATAATTAATATCTACGGCAAATTATTTTGTCAGCTTCCTTCAACAAAATACGACTGGATCCGTATATTCTAAAAGCTGTCTACTATAGTTCGCCCAATACTCGATTCAGAAACCCCCACTCTACAATTTAAATACATACAGAATATAGAAAAAAATGTGAAAGTCAACGTTTAAAGTATTAAAGCTAATAAATAACAATTGGAATTACCTGAGCTATTTGTAAATATTGGCTTCTTTCAGGCCACGACACATGATCGCTGTGCAAGGAGCATATTGCATCGAACATTTCGCAAAATGAGCTCCTGGAGTAATTGAAAAGATCTCCTGCGGCCAAAAAGCTTTCCTGCTTACTCAACATCCAAAGAGTGAAAATAAGTTTCTTTTCCAAGTGCCGCACAGGAACCTTAAGGTAATCTTGCTCATTAGATCCTATTATGTTTAAGGGTCAGTTTGATAACAAATGTATGAAATTTGTAAACTTAAAGAAAAGCAACTTCGGCTCATATGAAAGTGTCAGCGAAACTCATCCAGTGAATACATTGGCACTACCACTTCATAAAAATTTGTGTTTCGCACACCTTCTCCGTTTAGCCCCCACAATACTGGATCTTCCAACAACACGGAATTCATATTGAGGGTAAAAATTTCCGTAACTTGCGCTAAAAACAAAAAATTATTCTCATTAAATCCTTGCAAAACACTCAATCGCTGTTATCAAATACATCCATGTTTTATTTATATAGGGTCTTCCAATAGGGACTTCCGAACTTTAACAGTTGATAGCGGCCATATTGTTGAAGCTACATCTGTCAAATTGGCTGTCATTTATTCAGCCTGTTTGGCTAAATCACCATGGATGGATATAGCGTTCAACAACACGTGCAAATAATAAAATTGTTTTATCAAAATGGGTGTTCTGTTCGGGCAACGTTCCGCGCCCTTCGCCCATTTTACGGTCGCCATAATCGTCCTTCCGAGAGGACTATTCGCAGTACGGTGGATGAAACACTAGTTCAGTAAACGATCAACCAACACCCGTACGTCGACGAAACGCAAGATCTGCCGAAAACATCGCCGCTGTCCGTGAGAGTGTGCAGGAGAATCCGAGGCAGTCGATTTCTCGTCGCTCACAAGAACTCGGCCTTTCGCAAACCACAACTTGGCGAATTTTGCATCGTGACTTAGGCCTGCACCCGTCCAAAATTCAAATGCCCCAGGAGCTGAAGGTAAACGAACATAGACAACGACGTGTGTTCCCTGAATGGGCTCTAGAGCAGTTGGAAACTGACCCTAATTTTCATCGAAAAATCAACTTCAGCGATGAGGCCCATTTCTGGATGAATATGTACGCCAACAAACAAAATTGTCGTATTTGGGACGATACCAATCCACATGAGATCCTAGAGCGTCCAATGCATCCCGAAAAAGTCACTGTTTGGTGTGGATTTTATCATCGGTCCATATTTCTTTGAGAACGACGTTGGCCAGGCCATCACCGTCAACGGCGAGCGCATAGGTCGATGATTACCAACTACTTTTGGCCTGAATTGGATCATATGGACGCTACGTGCCACACAGCTCACGCCACATTGGAAATTTTGCACGAGCGATTCGAGGGCATGGTCATCTCACGGGGAGGTGATGTGCACTGGCCATCGAGATCGTGCGATTTGACCTCGTTAGACTTTTTCTTGTGGGGTTTTCTGAAGTCGCAGGTCTCTGCAAATATGCCACAAACAAACCACAGCGGTCCTCAAAGCCAACATAACCCATGCCATCTGTCAAATTCAGCCTGATTTATGCGCCAGAGTCATGGAAAATTAGACATTTCGGATGTGCGCCACCCAGAGAAACCGCGACGGACATTTGAACGATGTTATATTCCATACATAATGGCATCGATACGCCTTTCAAACGAATTTTCGATGATATCTCACACACACTTTGTTTTATTTAAATTTAAAGATAGGAAGCGCTTAATGAAAGACCCTTTATTTTATTATTTTGCAGCAATGAAAAATCAGCAACCACGAAGAACAATAATCAAATTGTAATTACAAATGGGGCACAAATATGTTTTTTACTATGGAAACAATCGATAATTTAAAAACTATCGATTATTACAAATACATGCAACAAATGTTCGAAATTATTTATTTCTCGATTAAAATCTTCTGTGGTTAGGCTACGATTAATCATGTTTCCCTTATAGATCAATGCAACTAAGTCGGACTTTGCTTTATACCTTGCCTTTGCAATACAGTAATAAACCTATCGATTACGAGTACTATCGATATTGGCGATTTAGACAATACTAGTGAGCAACAAATTTGGTGTGCTTATGTTAAACGTTTGAATTACTAACCCCCTCTTACTTTAAAACAAATTCGTTGGACTTATTTTCTTGAGTACCTGACGAGTGACGTTGTTCCTGTTGCTGATTCTCTTTTGTTCCTTAAGACAGGTAAAATTTCCACCCTAATGATAAAAATTTGTTGTATGTGCTTCTGAAGCGCAGTTAAACATTGCTACTTGTGAACTGAAGTGCACTACCATTAAATGCATTATTCAAGAATATGGAAATCCCGTCAAAGTTGTCCACTAATTAAAATGCACGCATTATTAGAAAATTCTATTAATTCTATTTAATTAAATGTTGCTAGACGATTTTATAAAGACCACCATCCCATAAGTCTTCTCCAACCACCGACGAACTCATTAATGCAATAAGTACCATACTACTCGTACCTAAGTTTCAGAAATACCCTTCTACCAAAAACTATCTGTATGAGTGTACTATGAGAATCCTTCGCCGTTGTCATAGATCGAAAAGATCCTTCTATGAACGTGAAGACTTTTGGAAATGTAGTGAACGTTATTCGTTGCGCTGAAGCGAAGCGGTGTAAGTTTCCACTCCATTATCCTTGCATTTTCGGTTAGGGAATAGTAATGCATATAGCGTTGCTGTTCAAAAGTTGCTTGTGTAGGGGCGGTAGGTTGGGCGCTGTATGAACAAAGATGAAGTTTGCCACTAAGCGCGGTTGTGTAGGGTAAGCTCATTAAATTATAAAGGTATATGCGAGCGTTTCTTCTCTCGGTGAAGCTTCGTCATTATCACTATCATTATAGCCATAATCGATTGTACTCGTATTCTATGTTGGAAGTGTATACCCAATAGTGGAATGTAGAGCAAGTAGTAATTGAGAGTAACATGCTAAAGGTTTATGATGCCTGAAATTTTCATTGAATGCCTGTTTTGCATTCGAGTGAGATGTTATAAAAAATTCAAACGCGGTGCTTAAAATTGAAATTAATGCAATTTCCATTGTCTTTAGAAATAGACATTTTAGCAGTCGACTCTGAAGTAGGCTTTTAGTAGTCGACTCTAAGGTCCCTCTAGCATTCCATTAAAATGAAACAGACTTTGAATAACTGAACTTAACTTTTTTTATTATCATTGTTGTGAACTCGGTTTAACTGTTAATATTTAGACACTGTTTGTAAAATTCTTGGCTGTTATCTTAGATTCAATTTGAATACCAGTGATATTGTAACTCTCTAATTTTTCTTTTTCTTTTTTTTTTTCTTTGTGGGAATAATTTAAAGACGATTTCCATGGATTTACACCCACAAAATCCACCTCTTCTCCTACACCTGGAGCTCGCGGCGAAGGGGGACTTCAGCCTTAGGTACTCGGCTAATTCGTATTGGCAGCCTGCTGCGCTGCGTTTCGTTGACACTCCGGACTTCGCTGCTCCTTCACAATGTTTGCCACAGTGTCCCTTACTGCTTCCCAAGCCTCTTCCCTGCTCATCATCTGTCTGGTGATGTTGTCTGGGATTAGGTCCTCAACCAGTTTGTTCACCAGTAGGTGACGTTCATCAAAATATCGTGGACAATGTAACATGATGCGTTCCGTATCTTCGACTGCTTCTGTGCACTTTGGACAATAGGGATTGTCGTCGTGTCCAAACCTTTGGAGGTAGCATAAATGGCCAGTAAGCACTTTGATCAAGTAGAAATTTAGTTCCCCATGCTTCCTATTCATCCAAGCGTTTATATCTCTGTGTTCACCTGCCTTTATCAGAGTGATACTATCTCTCCTGCCATTCTTTCAGACTTGTCCTTGGCGGTACCTCCGTATCACTTCGACTCGTCGCTGTTGATGCCGTCATCCTACTGGCACGTTATTTCTGTTGGGCTTTTTAAGCAAGAAGATTGTTCGGAAAGCGCCTCATACTCTCAACGCGTTGATTTTGTAAGCTGCCCCGTCTTTATTCTGTACGACTTCGTCTTCATAGCACCAGCCCATATTTAGAATCCGCAATTCTTACTAAGAGCAATCTCTTCTTGTGTTTTAGTCCGACGATATTTCTCATGATCCTTGCCAAGGCGGATATTGCCTTTACTGCCTTCTCAGCCTCATGCTGCAGATGTTGTTTAAAAGTTAGTCTTGCGTCTAGAGTAATGCCAAGGTACTTCAACTCTGGTTTAGAAACCACAACGTGATCGGCCACTACTTCTCTCTCTTTTTCTGCAACTATAAGCCTATGCGTACTAGCCAGTCCTGGACCATCCCGATAGCTTCATTGCAGTCATGCTCCAATTCCCCAAAGATTTTGGTTACTACAACGATTGTTTTGTCGTCGGCGAACCAATTATTTTCGAAAACCTTAGGATTCTAAATCTGAGAACTTCATCATACATTAGGTTTCACAGTAGCGGACCTAGTACGGGGGGGCCTTGGGAAACACCGCCTGTCAGTTTCGTAATACAGTATCCTATTTTTAAAATAGACCGTCATTGTCTTCTGCAGGTAGTCTGGTACACTCTTTACGGTAAGTGCTCGCAGGATGTTTCTCTAGTTTGCCGTATTGAATGAGTTTTTGACATCCAGCGAGATGATTGGGTGGCACTGTTTACTACCGCCTTTCCATAGACTTCCTTCGATGGCTTTTTTCGCCATATTTACGACTTCGTCGATGACGTCGTAGAATGTGCCTTACGGAAACCTTACTGGCGATCTGCGAAGTCTCCTGCCTCATCGACTTCACTCTCCAATTTGTCACTTATGATGTCATAGAGGCCTATACGATCAGGGAGCCTGCGGTGGTTTATTACCCTTTTTGATAGGTGGACCAGTCTTTATTCGTCCACTGATCTGGGAATACTCCTCCCTTGAGGCAAGTGTTGTATATTTCTGTGTAGATGTGTGGGCTCCAATTGATTGCTACTTTTAAGGTAATTTTGGGGATGCGCTTTTTGATTTTTGATTTTTACGCAGACTTCAGGACATCTTCTGTGGTGACGAGAGGTATTGGTATTGGTAACGCCCCGTCGTATTTACCCTCTCCGTCTTTTCTTCTATTCCCTGCTGTTGCGGAAAAAGTACAACGACCACGTTTTCGAGAAACACTGTGGACGTAGGCGAGGGTTTTCGACCACCATTCAACTTCATCGTAACCACTTGGTAAGCTTTTTGGTCGGCTTCGTTGCACATTTCAACGAAACTTCTCTTTTTATTTTAATTAATTGCAGTTTTTAAGTTTCTCCGATTATGAATCTCTCGTAGAGCAGTGCTGTGTTCCCTGGACCGTTGGTACAATTGGCGTGCCCTGTGGTACTCTGCGCGTATACTGGTGGCCGTTGCACGTTTACTGTTTTCTGTCATATGGATACTTCACCGGCTCTTGCCAATCCTCTTGAGTTGTGGTTCGCCTTGTCGCCGGCTGATCCGCAAAGGAATATATTCTTCATCATCAGCTAGAGTACTTCAACGTCCAGAGTGTTTGGTTTTCGTCTCCTTTTCAGCGGCTGCCTTCTCTGTTCTTCTCTTTTTTCAATGGGACAGGACCGTAGCTGGAACTTGATTGCCTGGTGGTTGCTGTGTATAATACATGGTGCTTACTCTCTAGGCAGCATTTCTTGCCAAACACGTGCTCACAAAAGTGACGTCTACTATTGACCCTCTTCCGTTTATGCTGAAGGTAAGCTCGATCTCGAAATTAGCGAGAACTATTTCCAACGATGCGAATGCTTCCAGGAGAGTTCTTCCTCTGGCGTTTGTGGTACGTGAGCTCCATTCCACAGCACATGCCTTAAAATTGCCTGCAATGACGACGCGGTTTCTTCCTCTTTCAGTGGGTGTGATGTTGTCAACTATTCATTCGAATTCTTCCTGCGTGATGCTGGGAGGCACGTAGCAGCTGAATAAGTATATGTCATTTACTTTGACCTGCTCGGCATGTCGCCATTTTCTCTTCGAAATCTGATTGGTCTCATATCTATATCGGGGCTTTGGGCGGCATTCAGCGCTGGAATGCAGGACATCTTATGCCAGTACTGAGTTTGGCGCCATTCCCAATTCCTTTGCGGAGCATGCATTCCAGCTCTGAGGAACAATTCTTTGTCTTGTGACCCTTTCCGCCGCATCTGGAGTAGTGTGCGGACCGGTCTTCGGTCTTGCAGTCCTTATCGCAAGTGGATCGGTACGGGTTGGTTTCCTTCTCTGCCTTTCACATCCCTTGCCTCTTCGTTGTTGTTTGTTCTCGGTCAGGATTCGCCGATCCTCCGCCCACCTGCGTCGTTTTTTTTTTCCTTTTTGGCTCAGGTAAGTAACGATTTTGTTGACTCGCTTGCCTTTTTGACTTGAAAGACGTGTCTTTCCTCCTTTTATTTGTTGGTATTGCCCTACTTTCGGGGTTCTGCGGGGGACCGCTAGTGCTATCCTTCCCAATGCTGAGGATCGTTTCTGTTTTCCATTGTCCTCCTAACTGCTTTGCATTTATCTGGAACCAGTGGATTCGGTTATGTCTTATTTATCTGCTGCTGTTGTCATTTCCGGAGATCTGGAAACCAGCGAACTTGTTCTAAATGTGTATTCTAATATTATAAATACAATAAGCTCCCCTTCTCCTTGGAAATATTTTTCCTGTTTATTTTTTTCAGCATTTTTTTTTTTTGTTTTTGATTATTTTCGTGAATCATCTTTCTTGGGTCCAAACACTAAGCTGCTATCTCGTCCGGATGTGTATTCACCTCTATAATCCCATGATTGTCTGCGCAGGCAGGGAAGTCATGCGAAGGTTGACACTGGACCTTATGGGTGCCTATGCCAGAGCCGGATGGGTGATAAGCAGGTTTGTGCATCTGATCATGTTCCACCAACTTAACATCAAGATGACGGAGAACGTACTTTGAGACCTGCGAGAGTTTTAACAGGACGGGGGCGGTTGACCTTAGAGCCATTTCAATTATATTTCACTCTAACTTACTAAAGAAACAGAGGGTGCCCGTGGTGTAGTGGTAACATCATCGCTTGTCACGCTCTTGGTTCACGGTTCGAATCCTGATGCAATAATCATCTATTTATTTCGCATGAAATAAATAAAAAGTCGATCAATTGCGAAAGCTTATGTCAACTCTACTGCGAAGGCATAACACTGGCAGTAGGGCGGTCACATGGCTAAAATGCATTAATCGTGATGATGACATCAGGAGGACAGAAAAAAATACTGTGAATCGTGAGCAACGACAAAAGCAAAAACAAACAAGCTCCCCAGTTATCTGGACAGCCACCCTTGGAGTTCACTGAACCTTAATACCAGCTGAGTTTCAAACCAACTACACCAATCTGTCTTTCTCTCTATCTCTTCCCCTTTCCTCAAAAACGCCCGTATCCTAAAATTAGTATAAGGGTATTCATAACCCCTTTCACACGTGCAAATTATAAAAAAAAAAAAAAAAAAAAAAAAAAATACTACAAGCATCGGCCTACAGAATTCAAGTCCAGTCGATGGACCGGTATACGATAATCGGGCTCGGCCTTAATGCCTTCTTCACGTTTTTTTATTTTTATTTTATGGTTGCGGCTCGCTGGGCCACAGACCAATCGATACAACTCTCTAATTAAAACATTGCGAGTATGCGTGTATTCTTCAGAAATGCTCCAAACATACTCGTATGTATCTTGTATTTTTAGTATTAAGTGGATTGAGTACCTAGTTCAGTAAAATTAGTTCAAATTTCGGTCAAAACAAAAAATTAGCACGAATAATGGTCGTATTAATTTTTTTATTAGGTGCGCAACTAAGTTCTCGCTGTTTGTCAATAGATGGCTCCAGCAGTAAGTGCTGGTAAATTTTGACATATCCAAAACGTCAAGAACCGAGCTTAGACATATGGTAAATAAACTGTTTTGACAGATTAGTGATTTTGTTTTGGCGTCATATACTTTTGGTTGTGTGAAAATGTCTGATTTTGTGCCAAATAATCGTCATTTACGGGAAGTGTTGATTTTCTTCTTTTATTCGAAGAAAACGGTGGCTAGAGCGCATCGATAGCTCCAAAAAGTTAACGGAGATGCTGCTCTAAGTGAAACAACGTGCCGTGATTGGTTCCGTCGCTTCAAAGACGGTGATTTCGATGTTTACGACCGTCCGCGTGAAGGAAGGCCAAAATCCTTCGAAGACGCTGAATCGGAGGCATTGCTCGATGAGGATCCGTGCCAAACGCAAGGACAGCTTGCCTCAGCATTAGGAGTTACCCGTCAAGCCATTTCCAAGCGATTGCATACGTTTGGAATGATTCAAAAACAAGAAACTTGGGTTCCAAAGAAAAGAAAGTCATGGGGACTGCCCGGTCATGCTTCTACGTCGTCGGCTCTGCCGAAGATTCACGCTGCGAAGATTATGCTGTGTATTTGGTGGGACCAGGTCGGTGTCGTTTATTGTTGAACTGTTGAAACCAGACGACACCATCACTGGGGAATGGTATCGACTTCAATTGATGCGATTGAGCCGGGCACTGCGCGAAAAACGGCCACAATACGAGCAGAGGCACGAAAAAGTGATTCTACAGCATGACAACGCTCGACCTCACGTTGCCAAACCCGTTAAAACATACCTGGAAACGCTCAAATGGAAAGTCCTACCTCACCGCCATATTCCCCAGATATTGCGCCATCCGATTATTACTTGTTCCGTTCGATGGCACATGGTCTAGCTGATCAGCAGTTCCGCTCATATGAACACATCAAAAAATGGCTTGATTCGTGGATAGCCTCCAAAGATGAACACTTTTACCGAAACGGTATTCGAGCTCTGTCAGAAAGAAGGGGAAAAGTTGTAGCTAGCGATGGGTAATACTTTGAATGATTCATTTGTAACAATTTTTTCACAATAAAGTTGCATTTTCATCAAAAACAGAGAGAACTTAGTTGCGCACCTAACAATCCTTATAAACCTGCACTGTGAAAATGTCGAAGTAGCTGTCACCATCGATGTCGGGACCCAATCAAGACACTAGGCAACCGGGGTTCACCGTGTGGAGGTGAGAGTAGGAGTTGGTACACAGAGGAATGTTTGCTGAAACCTGTGGACGCTTGTGTCTTCTTCAATCAACGTATCATTTGAACACCTTCAAGGTACTTTATTAAGTATCGATACAATTGATTGCATTTATCACATATCAAAAATAATAAGGATACATATGTATATGGCACGATGTGCATTATGATGTCGATTCCTGCAACTATATAATAGTGGAGTGAAATTAGACACTATCATAGATATTAAAAATATCAGGATAGGACGTAACAAAATATGTTTGGTATATCTTCATTAAGACTTCCGTCGAAAATTCGGTTACGACTTTCGCACCATTTTGAGAAACTCATCCACCATGTTTTATATTTTGGACCTAGTCCGTATTTTAAATAAACACATTTTAGATCCTTAAATTACATACCCACACTTTACTTTTAATGGCTAGTTGAAGTGTTCAAAGTGTTTTATAAAGTTTAGATGACGCTACAGTCCACTACAGTACTTTCGTATTATTATTATTATTATTATTGAGAAGCAGTTAATGCGCTTTGGCACTGCGGTTTTTCCAATCCAAGAGCTCTAGAGTAAATTCTTTCTGTTTGGAAGTTCATCAACTTCTGAGGGTATAATGTACCGAGTAAGGTCGGTGAGACAAGTTTGCTGCCTAGAGTCTACGTGCACCTCATTCACGTGCACGTGGTGGGGCATTCTGTGAAAATGTGAAGAGATGTTTCCTCACTCCCTAAGCATAATCTACAGGTAGGGTCCGGTGATAAGTCGATTCTGTGGAGATGCCTTTTAAATAGGAGTTTGTCACTTATGGCACCAGTTAGGATTTTTAGGTTGTTCCTGCGCAGATTCACAATAAACTTATATTTATGAGATAGTGCAGGGAAAAAGTACTTGGTACACTTCTAACCTGGAGTATCCTTCCAGATCACATTGGATTTGTACATGATCTGTTCAGCCTTTTGGTTTTTGAAGAGACCACTGCTTACTCCACAGAATAAATCGAAACCAGTGAATGGGGTCAATATGCGCGAGTTAAAGATTATTTAACACTTAAAAATAAAAAACACTTATTAATATCTTTGTTCCACTGATGCGGTTTATTGTCAATTGAAATTAAGACTGCCTGATTATTTGTCTATTCGTCTATTTATATTAGACGGTAAACAAATTTATGCCAGAGCAAAAGCCGTTACTAGCTGGTGATAGCAAGCTGCCGCTGTTCGTTGTAAGTAGGTCATCTACTAGGCGTTGCATTGGTTGGCCCGTTGTTTGCACTTGGACTTGTTGTTGATGCTGAAAATGTTCGTCCGTTATCATGGTTGTGTTGTCACTGCAGATGTTGGCCCGTTTCTTGCACTAACGCTCGTTCGTCCGTAAGTAGGTCATCTAATAGGTTTTGCATTTGTTGGACCGTTGCTTGCACTTAGATTTGTTGTTGATGGTTACAAATGTGACTCCGTTGTTTGCACTAGATGACTTCTGTTATTGATGTTGCAGGATGGATGGTTATGGGTGGTTACTATGGGTATGTAACTCCTCCCCTCTTAGTATGGACCAACAAATTTGTAAAGGTTTGTGTCCATGATTAGTGTTGCTGCTGCTAAATTGTTATGAACGAGGCTTATCCACATTTAAGGCTTATTAAATCATCAGTGGGTAAGGGATGGGATAAAATATATTTTTATTTTTATTTTTTTTTAAAAAATGAAAATCAGTTTTTTATGTTAATTTTGGCTAGATATTGAAATTTATAATATAGTGTGTCTAAAGAAGAAAAAAAAAAAGGCGATTCGAAAACAAAATAGAGTTAGAGTAGTTTGATTATTTTCGCATTTATTTATTTCTAACATTTAATTTCTTTTGTTTTAAACTAAAAAAGAAAAAAATGAATGTGTTTAATCGGTAAATTTGCGTTGTTTCTGTACTTTTTGTTTGTGTACCCTTCTTTTGTTTGTTTCCAAAGTAATTTTATTATTCTTAACTACTATATGGTCGTTAAATCTAGGGGCTAATTTGTTACGTCTGTCGTCTGATTCATATATTTTTCTGTTAGCTAAAAATTCAGGTGGGTCTTTGCGGCTATCATTGAGTTTATTAATAATCTTTTCTTTAGTATTAAGATTTCGGTCATAACTTAATTTTGCTAAGGTATTGTAGTCATTAATATGTTTATTAAGGTATTCCTGTTCTGTTTTAGCAGTTTTATTAAGGGAAAATAGATTTCTGTTTGTAATATGGCCATTAAGCAATTCAAAAGGGGTCAGTTTAGTTGCAGAGTGGATTGAATTGTTATAAGTTATCACAGCTTCGTCAACTACTTCGCCTATAGGTTTTTCTTTGTGTTGAGATTTGATAATGCGTATTAACTCCGTCAAGGTAGAATGGAATCTTTCAACAGGTGAATTGCCGTTGGAACTTTTTGCACAGATTGTATGTAGGTTTATACTGTACATATCTAAGAAATTTCTAAACAAGGTAGATATAAATTCACTTCCGTTATCGGTGATAATTTTTTGTGGGATTCCATGATGAGAGAAAAAGTGTTTTAAAGATTTTATTAAATTAATACTATTTCTAGCAGTTAGTAAATAAACACTTGAAAATCTGCTAAATTTATCAATTATCGTTAGAAAATGTTCTTCGTGAATGGAGTATATATCCATATGAAGGATTTCCAAAGGTTTTATTGGTGTTTCAGTGATTTCGTATTTTAAGCGCTCTCTCTTTCTATCATATTTATATTTATGGCATATGTCACAATTATTTATAATTTGTGTAATCAGACGCTTCATATTAGGGAAAAAGTACTCTCTTTTAAGATGTTCTAAGCATTCATTTATACCTCTGTGGATTGACTTTGTATGATAATCCCGAACTAATTTATCCTGCTCATCAGTATCGGTCATGTCTTTTAAAATTATGTTACATCTTACTATTCGTAGGCGGCTATTACTGAAATATTTAGAGTACACTGATTGAATGATTTTGAAAGTTTTATCATCTGTTAGCACCGCTGTTAGTCGCTTAGAGGCCATATATTCTTTAAAAATCTTTATAATAAAGCTTTCTTCTCTAATTAGATTATAAGATATTGTAAATCTTTTCTTTCTTTTGAATAATATTTTAAATTGAACATCCGGTCTAGTTTTGGTTTCTACCTGTTTGAGAATGATTTGGTTCGAAAACTCATTTATGGCACGTTCCGATATCGGAATGCCGTCATCGTTGTTTTCCGGTGCTGAATGGATGGTGAGTAAATCTTGTTCGGCATCTACATTATTAAAAATGGATAAAAGGTCTAAGTTCTCGTTTTCGTCGGGAGATTTATTTTGATTGATTTCATTTGTATTTATTTCAACACGAGATAAAGCGTCAGCGTTGGAGTTTAGCGTCCCTTTTTTGTATGTAATATCATAATTATATTCCTCTAACTTGAGCCTCCAACGAAGTAATTTTGAATTTGGTTCCTTTAACGAAAACAGCCAGGTTAAGGGTTTATGGTCAGTTATGATATGAAATTTGCGACCAAAGAGGTAAGGACGAAAATATTTGGTACCCCAAACGATAGCTAAGAGTTCCTTTTCAATTGTACTATAGTTTTCCTCGGATTCTGATAAAGTCCGACTTGCATAGCAAATTGGTTTATCAGATCCAATGAGGCCTTGTGAGAGTATAGCACCTATAGCAAAATTACTGGCATCTGTAGTAAGATTGAATGGTTTTGAAAAGTCAGGGTATTGTAAAATGGGTTCGTTACATAACAAGGTTTTACATGTTTCGAAGCAATTGATATATTTGGAATTAAGATTTATGCTTTTTCCTTTTCGAAGGCACTCCGTTAGCGGTTTTGTCAATTTAGCAAAGTCTTTTATGAACTTTCGATAGTAACCGAGAAGTCCCATAAAAGATTTTATTTGTTTTTGGGTTTTTGGTAAAGGGTATTTTTCGATTGCGTTAATTTTTTCAGGATTGGGTTTAACTCCGTTACTAGTTACCAAATGACCCAAAAATGACACCTCTTTCTGTAAAAAAATTGACTTTCTCAACTGAATTTTTAGATTTGCTTCCTTAAGTTTTTCAAAAACTTTATTCAAACTCTCGATATGTTCTTGTAGGGATGTGGAGAACACTATGATGTCGTCCATATATACTAAGCAAATTTGGCCTTGTCGCAAAACATTGTCCATGACAAGTTGAAACGTCGATGGAGCATTCTTAAGACCGAAAGGCATACGAAGAAACTCGTAGTGCCCGTTGTCAATAGAGAATGCTGTTTTCGGAATATCTTCGGCTTTGACTTCTATTTGATGGAAGCCAGAAGCTAAATCGAGTGTAGTAAAATATATGGATCTTCCCAACTTATCGAGAATTTCAGTAATGTTAGGTATCGGGTATTTGTCATCTATTGTTTTTTCGTTTAGTTTTCGGTAGTCTATAACCAACCGCCATTTCTCCTTCCCATTAACGTCTTTTTTCTTAGGCACTAACCATATTGGAGAAGACCAAGGTGAAAAGCTCGGACGAATGATATTCTGGTTAAGCATATCATTCACTTGGTTTCGAATTTCGTCTTTATGTACATATGGGTATCGATAAGATTTGGTATAAATTGGAATATTATCTTTAGTGTTAATTTCATGTTTAATAGTATTTGAAAATGATAAATTTTGCCCATCTTCAAAGAAAATATCTCTGTACCTTTTGCATAATTTTAGTAAAGCATTTTTCTCGTCGGTATTTAGGGAATCTATTTGAAGTTGTTTAGATATATTGAAATTATCTAGGCTTTCTGTATTATTAATTGAAATGCTGTGAGTTTCAATAAAGGAATGGTGATCAAGAGATTGAGCTTCAATTGGCTGTTCAATTACGAAAGTCTTCATTGAATTCGAAGCATTGATAACCTCCACAAAAGAATACCAATTATGAGCTTTGTAAATTCCTTCAGGTATTATTAAGTTATTTTGTATAGCAGTTGGTTTAATAAATATATTTCCGTATTCGATATCTACTGGTACATAGCATACTATTTTGCATAAACCAGGGGCGGTATATTTTCTAGATATAAGGTTAGGCTTATAACTAATGGGTATTTTGGCATTTTCGGATTCTAATACGGAATTTTTGAGATCTATTTTTATTCCAAGACTTTTCATCATTTCCGTACCAATCAAACCATCAAAGTAATTATGAAATTTGAAAATTAGAAAAGATAATAATTTATTTGTATTGAATTCTCTTAATCCGTTAATATCTTAGTTAACAATTGTTTATTAAAAATTGTTTTAACTTCAACCGGCTTTATTATTTGAATATCTTTTTCTTCAAAGATTCCTGGATTAATAAAAGATTTATTACTCCCAGTATCTATTAGAAACTTAAGGTTTTTGTTATTAATACTTTGAATATTTATATACGGTAATATATATGAATTATGATTATTTATTTCTAAATAACCGATTGTGTTTCCGAGGCTCGTAATTGAAAATTTGCATCGTCAACTTCGCTCTGAAGTTGACTTTGAGGGTAATTTTTATTTATTTTTGGAATATGATTATGCGGCATATAATCATAATGAATAGATGGACCTTGTTGATTGTCTGCCAAATAATTATTGTTAGCTTCGCTATAATTTTGGATATAAGGTTGTCGAACTTTAGCATTTGAACCAAAATTACTATGAGTTTCGTAATAATTTTGATCCTGATATCTGGGAACTTGATTAATAGAACAAATACTTTCCATATGATGACATTGATTCTGTGAGTTACTGTTTTGCCGTTTAAAATTATTGGAATTTCTACTTGTATTTGCACTGATAGTATCCATAGGTTCTGGAGGGTGAAAGCCGTTAAATCTAGGATTTAAATTATTTCTGAGTGGCTGCGAAAAGTTTTGGGGAATATTGTTCATTGGTCTGATTGACCGGTTTTGTGGAATTTGAGGAAAACTATTGTAAGGTCTATTAAATTGCTGATGAGGAAATCTGAATGAAGGTCCTTGCGCAGAATTTGGATTTTGAAATGAGTTTTGATTTTTCCTATAGGATGGTAGGTGTTGTTGGTATTGAGGATTTTGAAAGTAATGGCAGTTTTGTTCCTGGAGGCAGAAATTGAATGCCTCAGCTAATTTGCTGGGCTTCATTGACCTAATTGTGGATCCTAGCGGTTCTTTTAGTCCAGACAAAAATGCATTAAGGCACATTTCCTGGTAAAGAGATTGTTTAGCTATTATAACATTATCATTATTTTCGTGCACTTTTATGTGATTTGTCATAAGAGAAAATATATTTATTATTTTGGAATAGAAATGTTCTACCGTCATTTGGTCCTGTCGAAGATGATGTAAGTCGCGAATGAGGCTGGTCTCATTACGTTTATCGGAATAATGTACAATTAAATTATTTTTTATTTGTTGCCAGTCAATGGGAGTACCATACATGTTGAGTACTCCATTGGCTGGTCCTACTACTTTATTTCTAATTGCTCGAACTATTATTCGCTCATACGTACTACCGACAATCTGTGGCATGAGAATTAATATTTCCTCTACATTACTTACAAAATCAAACAAAGAACGAGGATTTCCTTCAAAATTTGGAAGGTCTTTTACAGCATCAGGAATCCTGAGGCTGTTAAAGACACCTACAGCAAACGCTTCGTGATTCATTTCCTCTTCGTCACTGGACTTGTCTTTAGAAGCACCCTTTGACACTTTACTTAATGAATGCCAACTTTTGTTATTAAGAAAACTGACTTTTATTTTACGGTTTTTCTTTGTTTTGGGTTTTGGGGACATAGGAGAACACTGATAATTTAAGAACCAAAAATATGGACTTACCCCGTTAAACAATTAGCTTGTTAGTTGTTGGCTTCCGTTCCGATGATTCTCAGCTTCTTCTATGTTCCTTTTCTTTCCATTCTTTTTGTGAAGAGAAGGAAAAAAAAATTCGGGAACAACAGCAAAAAGTTTTATTTTACACTGTTCGTGATTATTAACACGGTTTTTTTTTTTTTATTTTTTTATTATTTTTTTTTTTTAGCACTATTTTGTTCTTATTTATTCTGTTCTTGGCATATATAAGTACCTATATATATTTATATACATATGTATGTTTATATATTTTCTTCTTTGTTTTTTTTTTTCTTTGTACTGTTCGTGAACACGTTTTTTTTTTTTTTTTTGCACTATTCTATTCTTAACACTATTTAACACTATTCTGCTTTGTAAAAAAAAATTTTTTTTAGGTTGTAGCGATGTTCCTTAACCAAAGGATTAAAATCCACCACTTCGATTTTCACTCGTAGTGTGTTATTAGTTTAGCGACTTTTGTAGCTACTGAATTTAATTTCACTACCGGATGCTTAACTTTTATCCTACCGACTGCGCCAGTTAAAGATTATTTAACACTTAAAAATAAAAAACACTTATTAATATCTTTGTTCCACTGATGCGGTTTATTGTCAATTGAAATTAAGACTGCCTGATTATTTGTCTATTCGTCTATTTATATTAGACGGTAAACAAATTTATGCCAGAGCAAAAGCCGTTACTAGCTGGTGATAGCAAGCTGCCGCTGTTCGTTGTAAGTAGGTCATCTACTAGGCGTTGCATTGGTTGGCCCGTTGTTTGCACTTGGACTTGTTGTTGATGCTGAAAATGTTCGTCCGTTATCATGGTTGTGTTGTCACTGCAGATGTTGGCCCGTTTCTTGCACTAACGCTCGTTCGTCCGTAAGTAGGTCATCTAATAGGTTTTGCATTTGTTGGACCGTTGCTTGCACTTAGATTTGTTGTTGATGGTTACAAATGTGACTCCGTTGTTTGCACTAGATGACTTCTGTTATTGATGTTGCAGGATGGATGGTTATGGGTGGTTACTATGGGTATGTAACTCGCGCGCCAAAGGTGATATGAATGCCCTAATATTATTTCAGGGCACGGGCGTTTGTAGATAGACAGAGAGAGAGAGAGAGAAAAGGAAAGAGTCGGCTATTTTATTACCTACATATGACCTTAGTGTGCAGTTACCAAGATTTTCTTTCGCAGCTGGAGAAGCATTTTGACTGTCTTCAGAACTAGCTTCTATTTCAACGTGGCTGAGGCCAGGGCCTTTCTTGGCTGTCAGAGAAGATGAAAATGGTTTTACCATGGGTGTTGGACTACAAGTTTAAGCTTCCGCTTTGATTGATGGCAAATAAAGTATGTACCTCGATTGGGAGATTAATGCCAAATGAATCTCCGAATATTCCAAACCCAGATACACTGTCCATTTTGGAGCTATCCGTATACCATACTAGCAGACTGCGATGACCATCAGATGTCTAGCTAAATCTGGCTTCCTTTTTTATGTAAATTTGTACTGGAAGTGGTATGGTAAAGCACGAACATTCCGTCATATAGATGAGCTAATCGTTGGACTCGTTCCTACTTTATAACTGTAGTGACTTCATTAATCTTTATCCACCAGGCTACTACCGTTTATACTAAGGTGGGTCTGATTATATTTGAATCATTTTAAAGTTTTTTTAGAGTCTGAATTATGCTGTCTCGAGTTGTATGTGCCGAAATTTCAGCTCGTTGATGCTTTTTCATTCATTCATTCATTTATTTGCTTATGGTTGATGAGAGATTCATATCACCAAGCACACGTTTAGTGGGTTCATATGAAGTGTAATTGAATGCTCCTTCAATGTCTAGAAAGGCGAAAAGGTAGATCTCTTTCCTGTTGTTGTTGAGCGCAATTGCCCTCTGTAGCAATTATGGCAGAGTATCTAACATGATCAGCAAAGACTTGCAATTTGAGTTTATCTCAGTAAGAGACAATACAAAATACAATACTTCCGCTCTCGTAGAGATAACAAAGGTTAGTTTCCTACCCTAATTACATATGTTTATGTTATTACATGCAATTAATTCTATGGACTCATCTGCACTGCTTCGATCTACTCCATATGGTACGAGTACTATACTCGTAAGCATTCGCATCGCAGCCTAAAATGACGTCCATATTGTTGTCTTGTGGAAACTTGAAGTGTCTGGTAGGTAGTCGTGTTGTTCTCCGTGGACATACGCGTTCCGTGGAATTGTTGAACTTCATAATAGCTGCACAGATATCCTAGCTAATGAATTCTGTTAATGGAAGATTATTATTAAATGTAGTACAAGTTCTAGGCCTTTAGGCGTTGATATTTCTAGAATTTATCCACTTGTGCTAGTCCAGAGTTCTTACACACGGGCGATAACTAGACCCCTTGATGTTTTTGTTTTTTTTTGCCTACATTCTAAATACTTCTGAAATTTACTATAATAGCGCCGTAAATTATGATGTCCAACTGTGTGAGTTCTTTTAATCTTGAACTACACATGGTTCATGTTTTTGAATGCCATGTACGAGTAAGTAATTTAGGTCTTGTAAGAAATTCACCGAGCATTCGTCCATCGAAAAGTCAGAACAGTACCTTGGAGGTTGATGAAACCAGGATATTACGTGTTGGAAGTACAAGGTGGCGGAAAATTAATCATTCAATTTTGTTTTTCAATTACTTTTTTACTAAATAAAAAAAAAATGATTTTGAGTAAAAATCTTTATTTGGATCTTTATAATTTTTTCTGTTAAGTGGAAAAGATGATATCCGCCCTTTTTATCGCATTTTCCATGACTTTCCGCAAGATTTTCGGTGATAACTGTTCGCATTCATGTCGAATATTCTCCTTAAGGGCTGCGATTATCTGAGGCTTGTTGGCATAAACCCGCGACTTCAAGTAGCCCCAAAGAAAGAAGTCTGGGACGGTTAAATCGGGCGATTTTGCTGGACATGCCAAATCGCCAAAACGGAAGATTACGCGACCAGGAAACGCTTCCTTCACAATATCCGTTGTGGCTCGTGCTGTGTGTGCGGTTCCACTGTCTAGTTGAAACCACATGTTCACCAAGCCCTGCTCATCCAATTCCGGCAGTAAGAAGTCGTTTATCGAGGCCCTGTAGCGTTCCCCAGTAACAGTGACCGTATTGCCAATGGCGTCCTCAAAATGAACGTCCTCAAAGTGAACGCCGCACCACACAGTGGCTTTGAGTGGATGTAATAGCTCTTCGTGCATCACACGCGAAGAAGATTTTGCTTATTGACGTAACCGCTTATGTGGAAATGCGCCTCGTCACTCAAAATCGTCCTCTTCGTTGTTGAGATCGCGGCACAATTAGTTCACGCTCTTGTGGAGTATAGCCCTCCATTGCTGGTCTGTTTGTATACTGTAGCTGTCTAGTTCACAAATGTCAAATATGATTGACGTACGATACCATTTGCAAAAATTATAACATCTTCAGATAGGATAATTAATTTTCCGCCACCTTGTATAATGAAATCCATAGTCACATTTTCATTTACTGTACGAGTATACTTTGAAGTTTGTTAATTATTATTATTATTAAATAAAATTTATTTTTATCCAATCGTTTGATCAAGTCAGACGATTTTCCTTGTAGTCAGTCAAATTATTAATACAGGTCTTTCAATAAGTTACATATTATTAAATCCAGATCGCTTGGTGTAGGAAAATCTGTTATCATTTAACCCAAAAATTGTAAATCAATTTTACAAACGCTTGACTTTTGTTCATCAATATGGCCAAACCGATAACTTTAATGAAAGGCTGAAAGGATGAGTAAATTTTGGCACGTAGAGCTTGGTTTTACGAAATGATATATAGTTTGAAGGTTTGTGGGAGCGTGTTCTTGGTACCGAAAAAGATGAGAACAAAAATAAGAAAATAAATCCACGAAAATAATTATGCTGGTGAATCCTGTTAATTATATTCGTATTTCGACTACACAAACAAAGCTATGGGATTCGTTACAGAATACTTTTTGAGGACAAAGGTTTAAGCAGAATAGTTCATCTACTGCGTACCCTCATAACATCGCTTGAAAAATGTGAATCTGTCGATGATTATGTTCGCATAAACTCCGTGAGATCGGAATGAAGATTTCAGAAGAGTGGATAGAAACTTGCTTGTTGTACGACTTATCAGAATTGTTTAGGCTGATAATAATGGAATTAAAGAGCTTAGGTGTGAACATCACTGGAGACTTTATCGAAACGAAGTTATTTGCAGGACATCCGTTGTGAAAATAGATTCACAAAATCTCCCATCGTCGTTTAGGGTACATCAACATGGATAACATAAAAAAGTTACGAGATGGTATGGCTAAAGGTACAGAATTTTCCGGAAAGTGTGAGGGACCATGCATCATGTTTTTAAAGGGTAAGCAGACGAGACTACATTTTAAAATTCGGATTTGTGTCTACTGATACAATTTGAGTCTTTCAGATATTTTTTATATATATGATAGCTTGTCAATATAGCCAATTGCTCTCGTTTCTGGAAAGCTCCTATAATCGTCTTGGTGTTGATTTTGAATTGGTTCCAATTATCGTTGTGACTTTCTTTACCCAGCTTAAACACTTCATCGTTAAATTGAAGCACCGTAATAACTATGGTATCCTGATCACTAGTAGCAGTGGAGGATTTTATTTTGCTCTTAGTCGTAATTATTGTTTCACGATACGGTATTGTCGTGCAAACGAGCATCTGTGAAATAAACATCCGGATGCAAATTTTATCTGCGGTTGGATGAAGTGGCAAAGGAATAAAATTAAAGTTCGCCTTCAAGTGGTGCCGTAGTTTCTCGTATTTGAAAATTATTCACGGCCTTCAGACTAGTCTCCCAATTAATTTACCATAGCATCAACGTCTATTCGAATAGATTTAATGAACTTAACCACAAACCACGACAACAGAGGACCGTGACCTCAAAAGGAAACCATCTGAAAACGGTCGTCTAATTCCAGTTCCACTTCAAATATAACCACCATCCTGCCAAAAAGGAAATCACTTCCACAAATGAAATTTGGTTAAAATGAAAATAATGTCGCGCTAATTTTCCAAAATTATACCATTTTCCTCTAAAAGGAATCCTATTAGAACTATGTGTGTTTATTGGTGGACAAGGAATTTTTTTTTTTTTTATTTAAATTAAAAATATCTGCTTGCGAGCAAGAAATTTTTTTTTTTAAGAGAGTACAATATTAATCAATGTCTGTAAGTGTAACCCTTTAATGCACTTTGCCAACTACTAAAGTAACTTAAGTTACACCTCCACGGAGGGATACAATTCAATTTCGCTCTAAAGTGATACATACAAATGCATTCATAGCAAAAATCGATTTGCATCCTAAGTGAAGTTTTCCTTCAGCGCATTCTAAAAGGCGAAGTTTTGTACATAAGATCTTTTGCCCTTCGTGCATTATGAATGCGAATCTAATAAAAATTGATTGGCGATTGATTGAAATTGAAGCTTTGATAGTTAGAGGGATGTAAACTGAAGATGTTTACTTCATTCGTTAGAATTTTTCCAATGAAAAATTAAACTGTAATGCAATGCTGGACAAAGGAGTACGAGTATAGTGGGGGTGGTTGGAATATCTTATCTATTTCCACAGAATTGGAAATTCTAGCTTTGGATGCCGGAGGAGAGGAATCAATTACTTATAGCTAAGTGTGAGAATTCCGGGTATTCGAAGTTGTAGCTGAAACGTATGTATTTGTTGTTGACACTAAAATCAGATGCAGTTACAAGTAGTGTTCACAACATTTACATATATTATTGTTTAAAATGTCATTATTATTTTATTATACATTGATTTGTCATATGCTTAAATTTAAATTGTAAGGTAAAGAGAATATTTCAGCAACGACATGTAATTCTCTACAAAGTTCAACAACAAACTTAGCGCCACATTGTTAAGGTTCGCCATCTTTTTAAAGTCTTCGAAACCATTGTAGTCGTATATTAGAAAACCAAGTTGATGTTAATCTTAATTTGAAATAGATTAGGTTAGGTTAGGTAGATGGGTGCCTTGTGACAAATAGAGTCACTGCTCACTTAGACCAACAAATTCGGGTCCATTGTGCCCAATCGTTTAACCCTGGAAACGTTAAAAGTCTGCTGTTAGAAACACCCAGATAATGATATAAATCTCAGGAGGTCCGTAAACTCTATATTACCTAAGTCCTCCAATTCCGAGAAGAAGTAACTTCCGAGAGTCCTCATTCTTGTAACGGATAGGGCAGGACAATTACACAGCAGGTGACGAACTGATTCAATTTCTTCTTCGTTCCTGCAGCTTCTACAGTAGTCGTTATGTAGCACACCGAGTCGTTTCGCGTGAACTCCAATGGCACAATGACCAGCAATTATTCCAGAAACGACCCCTGTATTATAACGACTAGATTTGACCAGAGAAGTTGATCTCTTCTTGCTAAAGGCCGGCCATCATCTGTTTGCTCTATCGATGGTTTCATTTTCTATTTTCTTTCGTAGGGAACTGATTGGGGTTACTACAAACGGAGGGTCCGCGATAATTGCAACGCCGATCCTTTCCTAGCAAGCTCGTCAGCCCTTTCCTTCGATATCCATATGCCCTGGAACCCAGCAGAAGGTCACCGCATTGGCTCTGGATATTCCATTTAAGACCGATCTAAATGGTCTAATTACAACAGAGTCCAGAGCCTTAATGGCTGCCTGGCTGTCTATATAGGCAGTTATCGTTTTACCAACGATATTGCTCTCGCGTATAATTTCCCCAGCCTGTATGATGGCTGTGATTTCGGCCTGAAAGACGCTGCAGTCGTCGCTTATTCTAAAGGAGTTGTTTATTCCTAGGGCCTTACAATAAACTCCGGCTCCGGTGCCAACGTCCATCCTAGAACCGTCGGTATAGAACGCCAGTTCCTTTTTCTTCATGGTTCTCAGGTTCCTCCAGTGAGTTCTGTCAGGAATTCTTATGTTGAATCTCTTTTCAATTGCTAGCGTAGGGGTCATGAAATCAGTTTCCGCCGATCTGTAGTTCCCCATCAAGATAAAATGGAGGCATGGCTGTAAAGGCTCGATGACCACAATCGGCCTTCTCTCAGTCTTACAGCGGTTTTAGCCTACAGACTGCTACAGTATATAACAAGCGGAATGAAACTGAGCATGGTTTCCATTGCCGCTGTAGGTGTTGTTCTTATTGACGCCATGACTCCGATACACACTGCCCTCTGGATTTTGGTGAGGTTCGGAAGCTGGTATTGGTTCTCAAGAACCATCCATCATTCTAGTGAACCATATGTGAGAATGGGTCTTACGACCGCTGTGTATATCCAGTACACCACAAGCTGGTTTGAAGCCCCACGTGTTGCTGAATGCCTTTTTGCAAGAATAGACAGCTACGCTAGATTTTTTTATGCGTTCGGCAGTGTTATCGTTCCAGTTCAGTTTGGAATCTAAAATTACGCCCGAGCTGAACTTGAGATACTTAGTTCAGTACCACCGATGTTTGGGGGTCTGAAGGTAGGAATTGATCTCTTCTTAGCGAAAAGAACTACCTCCGTCTTTGAGGGGTTCACTCCCAGCCCTTTGCTGCTGACCCAATCATTCACTAGTTGTAGTACAAGATTTAGTCTTTCGCTTAGGACTGGAGGGAATTTTCCCGAAACCAGGATGACCACATCGTCAACATAGGACGTCGCGTTGAAGCCGCTTTCCTTCAGTATCACCAAGATCTCATCCACTACCAGGAGCCATAATAAAGGAGATAAAACTCTGCCTTGGGGGGTTCCTCTGCAGACGCTTCTCCGGATGGTTACAACTTCTAGCATTGAAAATATAACCCTCGATTGAAGCATCTGTGCAATCCAATTGCAAAGACCCATCTTTAAATGAGCTCTGTGAAGGCTGTCCACGATCGCGTCAGTGTTTACTTTTTTAAAAGCCCCTTCAATGTCTAGGAACGCCCCGAGAGTGAACTCTTTAAAGTGGAGGGATCTTTCTAAACTTGATACGACCCTGTGTAGCGCAGTATCTACCGATCTGCCGCAGATGTATGCGTGTTCTGATTTAGATAGGTAATTATCGCGTTTCTTATGTATACATCTATTAAACGTTCCAATGTTTTTAGCATAAAAGACGAAAGACTGATAGGTCTCAGGTCTTTTTTCGCTTTCCCCGCTTTGGGAATAAATACGACGCGCACCTCCCGCCATGCTTTAGGAACATATCCTAGCTTAAGGCATCCTATGAAATTGCACTTGAGCCATGGAATAGCAATATCCACTGACTCTTGCAGCATAACAGGTCGAATGTTATCCATTCCTTGTGCCTTATATGGAGCAAATGATTTAATTGCCCAGGCTATCTTGTCATCATCTATTCCGCTCTTATTCCCGTTGTCATCTCTGGAGTGGGTAGATCTTCTTCGGAGATGGATGTACATCCGGGAAAGTGAGTACTCAATATTGATTTGAAATAAAGCTGATACTTATTATCGTACAGTCTTTGTCATTGTCTTTTTTTCGTCATCACTCCGCTCGCTCGCATATTGCACTTACATATTCGCAGGTACTTTTTTTGTATAACCTCACTCGTGGAATCAGCATGAGGAATTTTCCTGCACGAAATACGCAAATTTTCCTAAAAGGTGGTTGGAAAAGCTCCTACCATTCAAGTAGTCTGATGGAGTATCGAAGACGAATGCATAAGAACATTTATTAATGGCTTGTTGAAAATATTACGATTCATGAAATCAACTTGCAATAAACAATATCATGGTTTGTGCTGATGTCGAATTATTAAGTTTTTTATTAAGTCCTTTGGTATCCTCTTCATTCATAGTTTATAATACTGATTAAGGTATTCACCTGAAGTTATTTACCGAAAGTAAATTTATTGGAAATTATTCCCTTCCTAGAGCAATAGATAATTTAATTTAAGATAATTTAATAGAAAAAACAATAAACAATTACAGCTTCTTAAAGTCTTTTTTTAACTACTTTTTTCTCGAAGTTTTTTGTTCCTATTAAATGATTGTTTTATGGGAAATTTTATACAACCAAAAATATAGAAAATTTCACCTTCGAATAGCATGAACGCCACAGGCATCATTATATGTGGGCAAAAATTAGAAAAATAAAATTAAAAATTCAAAGAAAAATAGAAACCAATAATCACGGGTTTACGAAATCCTGATACCAACATGTCTGACGAAATCGGAAATTCTGACAATATTCAGCACCGCGCTATGATAAAATACTTCGTGAAAAAAGGAAAATAGCCTAAAGAAATTTTCGAAGACATGTCATCGATTCTGGGCCTTCGTATACCATGATGAATGGTCAATATTACGCGAATTTATTGACGTACGGAAGCGACGTGGGAAACTCAAGCACGGAGTGTTGTTTTTGTAGAATAACACGTGTTTCAAGACAGGCCTTAAAAGACACAGGTTTTTCAACGATAGCCCACCAACCCTACAGCTCAGATTTGTCCCCGAGCGACTTTTTTCCAATTTGAAAAAGGAGTTACGGGGCCGGAGATTTACAGATGAGAACGATATCAAGGCAGCCGTAGAAAGTCATTTTGAAGGCAACTAAGAAAGAAAAACATTCTTTTTTCCCGGTGGTATTAAGATACTGTTTGCCCGATGTGAGAAATGTATTTCACTCGAGGGAGACTATGTTGAGAAATAACTTTTTTAAATCGGACCTCTTCTTTCACTTAATGCCTTAGGCCGCGAACTTATCAGCCGCCCCTTGTTGACTAACTGTACATATGCATACTTTCTTTTACCCTCGTTGACCATTAAACCCCTTTACGCAGCTTCTGTTTCATTACTCACGAAAGCACAATTGGCAGTCCTCTGTCCCCTGTTTTTATCGACCTTCAAGGAGCAGCGTGCATTCTAAATCGTCATTCTGCTCAAACGGACGAGTTTAACAGGACTGCCAAAAACAGACATGGCTCTGTATAAATCGTAATGAAATCAACGAAAATGTACAAAGTATGAATGCCTGATTTATGGTGAACCTTCCTGGCCTAAACTGGTATAGACCAATCAGATTGTTTACAAAAGGTAGGTATGTTGGTTAAACTGATGGCTTTGTAGCTAACGCAGTTCAAATAGTTTCTTTTCAATTCAATCCGAGCAAAACATGAGGAGGGTATTTTAAGTATTTTTGTTCAAAAATCTTTAATAAAAAATATTTATTATATTTTTTGATTCTTTGGAAGTTCAGCTTTAGTTTGATATGTCGCATGATGGGGTATAAACATTTTTTTTTCTTGGGGCTCATTATGCTCCCAAAAGCCTTTATTTCTTGATTCAGATAATTGATTTTCATTTTGTCATTTAGCTTGAAGTGGATTCTGCTTATATGTAGTACGTTCGATAAATTACAAGAATGTAGAAAAGTATTAATAAGATATATATATACTTTTTTTGCCACTTGCTCCATTATTTTCTGTATTAGGTACAACTTTTATTTACTTCAAATTACATATTTTCAATTTAACTTTGAAGCACATGTCATAGATATATTTAGTCGATACGAGACAAGACGATACGAATGTTAAGATGCAATTTTTCAGGAAATCAATACTTGTCCTTATAGCTGTTCTCGTCAGACACGTACGAAACACACTGTACTTTGTTCCCATATTGAAAACAAAATAGATAAAATGCACTACTGTAATGTTATAGCATATGTCCACAATAACTCAAATATCGAATTTGGTGAAAATTGTGAAACCGTTTTCGAGAAAATCGTTTTTTTTTTTTTTCAAAATCGGGCATTTGTAAAGTGCTCGGTACATCGAAATTGCAAGAAGATTTCTTGAAATCATATGGCTACAGCGTTTACCAGGACAAGTCTGTGCAATTTTACAAGGCTCTAACGAGAAACTAAATGAACTCGCCATACCCGCCAATAAGATAATGGAAATTGGTCATATCATCGCACATACAGGCTCCAGCTGATGCCTTGCTGCAACATCCAACATCGCAAGAAAACGCACCTCCAGAGCAACAGATTTCGCACCTCATCGCAAGAGTTGACCGTCTGCTAGCTGTCAACAACCCACCGTTCCACCGGGCTCGTGGTAGAAGTAGATCTAGTTCCCGCTCCAGTAAATATGTGCAAAAACAACGTTCAGCTCCGAATGACATGTTTAAAGAAAAAGGGTGGAATTGCAGATCACAATGCACTTTCTCCAAGGAAACAAAAAACAAAGTAAAACGTTGATCGATTCTGTGACTGCCGCCGTCGACCAACAATTAGCCGCTTGATGATAAGCGAGATGGGCCGACAAATTATACATTTTTAGTCGACACTGGGGCCGACGTCTCCATAGTGCCACCCAGATTTAATGAACGTTACAATCACTCATCTTCACATCACTTCGCTGTAAATGGGACAACGATTAAAAACTTACGGCGAAAGACGTCTCATGCAAAACTTCGCAGACCATTTTCATGGAATTTTATTATCGCTGACGTCACTTTTCCAATCATCGGCTCTGATTTCATTAAACATTACAGACTACTGATCGACATGAAGAGGAGCAAACTAATCGATATAAGGTATCTTTTGCATTAAGACTTTTAATACTAGAGATCCTTTCGCACATCTTTTATCGGAATTCAATGACATTACGGTCTTCAACCCCAAGAGAACGCCAAAGCAAAATTCCCGTGTTTCATAGAGATGAAAGACCGTGCAGTTTTCGCAAGATCTAGACGTTTGCCAGCAGAAAAACTTAAATCTGCTAAGGACTAGTTTCGATACTTGATGGAGAATGGTATTTGTACTCCATCGAAGAGTAACTGGTCGAGTCCATTATATACAGTGCTTAAATCCAATGGTGAATAGCGTCCTTCCGGGGACTATCGTGCCTTAAATGCACAAACTATCTCGGATAGATATCCCATTCCTTTTGTACAAGATCTTTTGAGTATTTTGCATGAAAATAAATTTGTTCGACTCTTGACCTGCAACGAGCGTACGACCAAATCCCCATCCATCCCGCAGACGTTCCGAAAACAGCGGCAACGACCCCATTCGGGCTGTTTAAATTCCGCTACATCACGTTTGGGTTAAGAAATGCCACCCAAACATTTCAGATATTTCCATATATCGATGATATACATATTTATCGCTTCATATAACGTCAAACAACACGAACAACATCTGCTCGCAGATTAGTGATCAATCCATCAAAATGTAATCTCGCGAAAGAAAGGATTATTTTGTCGGTCATTCAATATCGAAAGATGGAATTAGTTCTAGAAGAGAAAACTCTCGCAATACAGAATTTTCAGAGATCCAATTTTCAGAGATCGGGAACAGAAACGATTTTTGGCTATGGTTAATTTTTACCGCTGATTCCTTCCTAACGCCGTTAAAGTCCAAATGAAACTACCAGACCTTATGGGAAACTGCAATCAGAAAAATGATTAGCGTGGGACGCGGAATCCATCGATGCATTCGAAAGGTGTAAACAGGAACTAGTCAATGCCACAGTCCTCGCTCGTCCTGCGAAGAATGCCAGCTTGTCTTTTAGCGTGGATGTGCCGGATAATGCCATCGGCGCAGTGCTACACCGAATTGTTGGCGGTCAGCACCAGCCGCTAGGATTTTTTAGTAGAAAATTATTAGTAACGCAGCAACGTTACAGCATATATGACCGGGAGCTAATCGCTATGTACGAAGGTATAAAATAGGTCACACTCTCGAAGGAAGAACGTTCTGCATTTTGACGGACTATAAACCACTTATTTTTGAATTTCGGCAAAGGTTGGACTGGACAGGGCTAGCCCACGCCAGGTTCGTCAACTGACTTTTATAGCGCAATTTACAACGGACATTCACCACTTTCCAGTAGCTGACAACAGTGTTGCAGATATGCACAGAGTGGAGCTCAGCAAAATCGATCTAGAATTGAAAGCTATCCTAGAGTCAAGTCAAATTCGTTAATAATAAAGCCTTTCATTATTCCAGACTACCAAAATACGTCCTCGGGTATCTGAGTCTCACCGTTATGATGTTGTGTCATATTTGCACCGAATATCTAACCAATAAAGCTTATCTCTAAAAGATTCGTTTGGACCAACATAAAGAAAGATATTTCAACGATTTGCCAACGATGCAAAACGGAACGACACAACCGCATGCCATTGGGTCATTATAATCATCCCGTAGACCGCTTCGAACATGTCAATGTGGACATCCTGGGACCATTGCCACCATCCCGAACCTATCGGAACATTCTGACCTGTATCGACCTGTTTACCAGATGGCCGGAGGCTACCCCCATTGCAGACATCACATGAAACTGTAATACACTCTTTTTATCAGCGGCTCGATTTCGCGCTGTGGGGTCCCTACAAAGGTCATGACTGATATCGGTCGACAGTTTACTTCAACCGCTTTTAAAGAGCTGGCACAGACGTTCAGTTTCAAGCACTTAATGACGACGCCTTACTATCCGCAGTCGAACGGGATGGTTGAAAGATGGCACCGGAGCTTGAAGGCAGCTCTGAAGTGTCAAAAGATAACAAATTAGTCTAACGCTTTCCCTATCACGATGCTTGGCTTGAGATCGGTATTCAAGCAGGATATAAGAGCAACACCAGCCAACTTGGTATTTGGCACAACGTTGCGACTACCTGGACTGGACAGTTTTTCGAATCAAGCTAGATGCATTACTGTGAGCATGAGATGATAAAGGAATTATGGCGGATGATGGAGAAACTTTCATAGAAGCCAGCCATATCCCACAGTCATTCAAATGTTTTCATCCAACCCAAACTTAAAAACTGCACTTACGTTTTCGTGAAAAACGATGCCGGTAGAACGCCTTTTCAGCCAACTTTTGATGGTCCGTTCGAGGTTTTGAAGAAATAAGAGAAATATTTCACCATTTGAATCAAGCAAAGGACCGCTAACACTTTGAATTTTTTTGTTTATAATTTGCGCGCACCAAAGAGGATATGAATACTCTTATACTATTACAGGACACGGGCGTTTGTGAAGGAGAGAGAGAGAAAGAAAGATTTAGTGTAGTGGTTTGAAACTTAGATGGTATTAAGTTTCTGTAAACTTCAAGGGTAGCGTCCAGATAGCTGGGGAGCTTGTTTGTTTTGCTTTTGTCGTTGCTCATGATTCACAGTATTTTTCTCCGTCCCCCTGATGTCATCATCACGATCAAGTTGCATTTTCAGCCATATGACCGCTCTACTGCCAGTGCCTTCGCAGTAGACTTGACTTAGCTTTCGCAATTGATCGACTTTTTTATTTATTTCAGATGAAATAAATAGATGATTGTTAACATCAGGATTTGATCCGTGAACCAAGAGCGTGACACCCTTCGACAGACTTAAGGCTGCTTTCATGATGGAGCATCCAGCTCCATCCAGCTCCAAGATAGAGGAGACGCTGCAAATTAGACATTTACCTTAAAAGTACATTGGTAGCACTGGCATGCTACATGATTCGACTTCGGATTTTTGATCAATCTAGGTATTACTGTAATGGGGAACCTAAGAAAGTGGGACTAACAATCTTGTCTATGTGTCGATTTGTCTGTTTCTACGCACGGCTGCACCCTAAATGGCTTTACGAATTTTCTATAAACTTCATATCTGCTTTGTGGGTACGTAATTCGAGGCGAAACCGCAATTTGAATTATAACCCTAAAATTAATTATACTAATGTAAGTAAGTGTTCTACAGTGAACATATGACAACAGATGGCGTAACAGGTTTTTGTAATTTACTTATTAGCTGGTTTTGGAAAATTTGTCTCGGGTATGACTCAGATCAATTTTGTTCTAAATCAATACTTGAAAAATATTTAACACACATATATATATGTACAAATCGGGCAAAACGTATTAGCAATGCCCTAGCCACGACGTTGATTTTAACTCGGTGATTTTAACACAAAGCTAGGAAAGGAGGACGTCTTTAGTAGCGTGGTTGGAAAGAACAGCCTACACGGCATCACATCCGACAACGGATTCAGGCTAGTCGACTTCGCGGCGGGGCGAAATGTTGTCGTAGCTAGTACGCGGTTCCCACGTCTTGATATCCACAAGGGGACATGGCTATCTTTTGATCGAAAAACCGTCAACCAAATCGATTACATTGTGATCGACGCAAGGCACTCTTCCAGTATTCTGGGTGTCCGGACTTTCCGAGGAGCCAACGTGGACTCGGATCTCTACCTAGTTGTAGCCAAGGTACGGATGCGGATATCCAGAACGGAGCGAAATCAACGAAGTACTGTGAGGAAATTTTACGTTGGACGGCTACAATCGCAATAGACCGCCAGAGCCTTTGCCGATCGAGTCTCCTTTAATCTCAATCTAAATCCTATGCCGCCAGCAGCAAATGTGGAAGACCAGTGGCAGCGTTGCCAAAAAGCCATCAGAGATGCCGCCTCTGATGTATTAGGTTTCTCTCGACCACCATAACGAAACCCCTGGTTTGATGAGGAATGCCGGCAAGCACATGCAGCAAAACAAGAGGCGTACAAGGCGGCGCTGCATAGAAGGACTAGAGCTGCTCGCGAGCTTTATGAGCGGAGGAGAAAAGAGGAACGTCGACTTCTAAGAAAGAAGAAAAAGAAGCATGAGAAGCGTTCGATCGAGGAGATTGAGAGGCTTTATTGCAGGAATGACGTTCGAAAATTTTACCAAAAGGTAGAAACAATATGCCAGGGTTTCAAAGCCAGAACAGAAGCCTGCAGGGACGAAAATGGTAACATAGTAGTAGAACCGCAGTCAGTGCTGAGGATATGGAAGGAACACTTCTGCCGACTGCTAAACGGCGATAATGACCAATACTCCGCTGTCAGGCAGAATGAACTATTCAACAGTGACGATGATAGTCAAGTTTCTCGTCAACCCGATCAGAATGAAGTGAGGAAATCGATATCTAAGCTTAAAGCCAACAAAGCTGCTGGAACCGACGGCCTTGCCGCCGAACTTTTGAAGGCAGGTGTAGATGAATTGGTAAGGAGCATGCACCAACTCATTTGTAAAATCTGGTCGGACGAAAGTATGCCCGATGAATGAAACCTCAGCATCGTTTGCCCGATCCCGAAGAAAGGATACCCTCTGAACTGCGACAACTACAGAGGCATAAGTCTTCGCAACATCGCTTATAAGATCCTGTCTGCCGTATTATGTGAACGCTTAAAACCGATCGTCAACAACCTGATAGGTCCTTATCAGTGCGGTTTCAGGTCTGGTAAGTCCACCATTGACCAAATATTCACACTACGGCATATTTTGGAAAAAACCGATGAATATAAAATCGATACGCATCACCTTTTCATTTTTAAAGTAAGATAGATAACATTCTGTATTTTTAATATACATGTGTAATAAAAAATAGAGTTGAATGCCACTTCAATGGGCTTATAATCAAAATTTAAATTATGGGTGGGGTGACCCTATAAGAATAACTTGCATAGTAGAACAAAATAAATTCAGGTGTTCAAAAGAACATAGATTGATTATAAACATAAGGAAACTGCTAAAAGATGCAATATTAAAACAAATATCCGAAAAATATAAAATTAAATTAAAATTAAACCAAAATATCAGAAATAAGAGATTCTAAACCAACATAGTCAAAACAGAAGAGCCAGATTTTAACTTGTTTTATAAACGTTCCAGGTATTGATATTGCCCTGATAGACTGTGGGAGTTTATTAAACAACCGATAAGAAAAAACAGAAAAGAAATTACGGTATGCAGTGGTGCGGAAGTTGGGTACAGATAACATGTTTGAAAAGTGGAAACTTTATAATTATAATTTGATTATAATTATAATTATAATTTGAAATTAAACGGAAATTACGATTACCAGACATCATAAAGAACGTTTTCAACACCTTAAAACAATACAAATGACGAACAGGAAAAATGTGCAGGTCACAGAACAAGGGATAGCTGGGATGTTTGCGAGGTTTTCGACAAATTTTTCTTAAAATATATTTCTGTAAAATCAGCAGCGGTTGTATTTTATTTTGGTACACACCTCCCCAACAAGCAATTGCATATTGTAGCTTAGAATGGAAAATTCCGTAATAAATTATCTTTAAAAGCTTAGTTGAGCATACATTACGCAAATAATAAAAATGTCTAAGTGTGCATCGGAAATACTTTCTCAATGTATCTGCGTGATTCGAAAAACTCATTCTAGAATCAAGAGTGAGCCTCAAGTACTTAAAGTCGTCTACTGTTTCTATTAAAAAACATTTATCACTGCAGTTTAGACTACTACAAATTGTGGGAGAGGGAAAACCAGACAATTGCAATTAGACAGTTTATATCTTTGACACTCAGGTGCGTGAAAGTACACATTCGCTTCAAATTTGTGCAAGGAAGATAAGTAGAAGGACATTATTTTAGTTTTTGAGCTTATAACTAAGTTATGTTCAGCAAACCAGTGTCTCAATAAATTTAGATCCCAATTTATATCAGAAACCAGGTCCAAAGGACTGTTCAAACCATAAAAGAAACCTATATCATCCGCAAAAGCAGTAGGTGATCCTTTGAAATTAAGAGCAAACAGTGAATAGATGTAAACTAAAAACAGAATTGGACCCAAGACAGAGCCTTGTGGTACACCCAGATTAAAGAACTTAATTTCACTCCTTATTTCACCTATCTTCACTCTTTGAGACCTGTTTCCAAGATACGACCTGAACCAATTCAGCATGAAACCACGGAATCCTGCTTTTTCCAGTTTTCTCAATAGACAATTGTGGTTGACCATATCGAAAGCTTTGGTAATGTGAATAAATATACCCACTGTACATTTTTTCCCATCTAGGTGTGACATTATTTGAGAACAAAACTGTAAGAGTGCATATTCTGGATTAAAGAACCTAGTTTTAATTAAAAAACTCACTATCCTACTTTTCATAAGTTTTTCAAAAATTTTACTGAATACTGGAAGAAGAGAGATGGACCTATAGTTGCCGATGTCTGCAGCAGAGCCTTTTTTAAGCAATGGTATGACATCCGCACACTTGAGAGCATCAGGAAAGACTCCCGCAAAAACGCAACGATTATAAATATCTGCCAAGACATCCACTATGAAATAAGCAATTTGTTTAAGAGCAAAATTAGAGATACCATCAGCTCCACAAGAATTCGATTTAGTTAAACTATCAATAACTTTTAAGATTTCGAGAGAAGTTATGGGCTGGAAAACAAAACTGCTACTTTGCCATGGTTCAGCACATCCACAAATAGCCGGACAGAGAGAACAAGTCGATTGGACTGGACAAGTTTGTAAACTGCAGCCTATATTAGCAAAATAGCAATTAAATGCATCAGCAAGAGCATGTTTGTCACACACCTCGCAGTCATCGACACTTAAAACAGTAGGTTTTTTGAAAGATTGGATTTGTTAAGTAGGCTGTTTACTACTTGCCATTCGTTTTTTAAATTTCCCCTTGCAGAGCTGAATTGAGCTGGATACTTATTATACATCATTCTGAGTTTATTTTTACCTATAACTTTATTTAATAAGAATCTAGATATCCAAGGTTTAAGTCTTTTTTTCAATTTCTTGGAGGGCAGAAATAAGGAACAACTCAGAATGTGTTTCGTAAGGGAATCAATAAAGATTGTATAGGCAGTAGATGTATCAATGCAAGCATATACCTTTTCCCAAAACTCATAAAACAGAACGTTTTTAAGCTTACTAAAGTTAGTTATCATTCTTCTTTCAGATGATTTTGAAATTTTACAGACCTTCCTATCTGAGATGTCCCGTCATAGAGTGATCAGTAATCCTCAAATCGAAAACACATTTTTCACATTTACTGAACGCAATATTTCTGAAACGCCCATAAATATGATCGAGACAACTATATGAAACAGTCGTAGTGGGCTCATTAATAAAACATGCAAGACCATGTGATGCTAGTAATGCCAAGTAATTAGAAACGGTTTCATTACCATCCAAACTGTTAATATTAAAATCTCCTACAATAATTAAGTTTTTCGATTTTTCCTTTACTAAGAGATCAGAAAACTCTTTTATAAACATCACAACATTAAACATATGCAGTCTATATACACATAAAAAAACATACATTTCATGGTTAATTTTAATGGAAACCCTCAAAACATCAGCACTAAAAAAATCAACACACAAGACATCAAGAATCTTGTAGTTCTCTTTCACAAAACACCCAACTCCACCTGCAGCGTAATTTTCATTCGTATTAGCAAAAAAGTTGAACCCGGGCATACAGTAATCATTTTTCTCAAAGTTGTAGATCCAAATTTCAGACACAAAAACAATATCTGGAACGCACTTAAAAGAATCAAGGTGTGTGACAAGGGCTGAGAAGTTTTCTCTCAAACTTCTGACATTTTGGTGAACAATAAGGAGTTTATTATTGCAGTAGGAATTATTCTTAAAAACATTATCACAATTGGAAAAACTTGGAATAAGGGTAGAAAAGTCATCGATTAAATCATTATCAAAATTCATATATTATACAAAGAAGATGTAATGCACTAAATAAGTGCAAGATCATTAAAAGATTTAATAGAAATGACCTTTCCCCCCTCATCCTTTCTAATGAGAATTTGATTATTTTTATACCATACATATTTTACGCCCTTCTGCTTTACTGCTTCTTTTGCCTTCATGAAGAGAGCCAGCGTGTACTTCGTGAGAGAGTCATTGATGAAAATCCCGGTACCGCAACCTTTTCTGCTGCTGCTGCTGTCGCCAACACCATCAATGCCAGTCACATGTGTGTTGAGATTATTTTTGTTTATCCTCTTTGAACACATTATTCGCTGCTTCGTTGTTAAATCAGAGAATCTGACACAGATGATCGATTTCAATTTTGATAAGGAGGATTTTGTTTGCACTTTCTTGACGTAGCATTTCTCAATTTTGTCATCAGGAACATCAATGGACAAAGCTTTTGTGAAGATTTGTTTTGCCTTCATGGTTGCGTTAGTGTCATTGACATCTGACACACCCACAATTTCGATGGAATTGCTGAGAAGGTGTTGTTGCTGCCAGTTAAGCTTGCTCTCCAGGTTATTCACTTTTAATTTAAGCTCCATATTTTCTGCTCGCAACTCATTTAGTTGTTGAAGAAAACGATGGTTTGTTTCCTCCAACTTCTATGATAGCGTGTCTTGGCATCCCTGCCAAGCTCGTTCGTTTGTGCAAAGGTCTTAGACAAGGTGACGTGCTATCATGCGATCTCTTTAACACAGTACAGAAACTCACAAGCCAACATCGGAGGTACAATCTTTTACAATTCTGTACAACTACTCGCTTACGCCGATGACATTTTCTAGTATTGAGATCGAGGCAGCAAAGATGGGTTTAGCGGTCAATGAAAGCAAAACAAAATATATGCTGTCAACAAAAAAGGACACCCAACATCAGCATCTTGGACAAAACGCCACAATAGACAGATATAATTTTGAGGTAGTAAAGGATATTGTCTACCTAGGCTCTATGGTGAGCTCCGCAAATGACACCAGTGGGGAGATTAAACGAAGAATTACTCTTGCCAATCGGTGTTTCTGTGGGCTAAGAAGACAATTGAGTAACAAGGCCCTATTTCGAACTACTAAGGTAACTCTTTGTAAGACATTAGTCATCCCAGTCCTGCTGTATGGCGCAGAGGCATGGACCTTGTCAAAATCGGATGAGGATGTCCTTGGTTACTTCGAGAGAAAAGTTCTTCGAGTGATCTTTGGTCCCGTCTGCATAGACGGTGAGTGGAGGAGAAGATACAACGCCGAATTATATATATAGCCAGAAGAGTTCATATACAGCGACTAAGATGGCTGGGTCATGTAGAGCGGATGGAGTCCAACGTACCAGCCAAGAAAGTCTTCGAATTCACACCGGAAGGACAGCGCAGTAGAGAACGACCTCGTGGTAGGTGGCGCAATCAAGTGGAGGGGGACCTCAACCAACTTGGCGTGCGCAACTGGAGGCAGCTGGCTCATAACCGGGCTGTCTGGAGAGGTTTGTTGGTTGAGGCCCAGGTCCACACCGGACTGTAGCGCCACCTAAGTAAGTAAGTATATGTAAGTAATGTATAAATGACATGGCTTAAGGCTGTCTGCCAGAGGCTATGAATTTGTATGTAAATATAATACTTTTTTTATACAAATTATGAATATCTTAAACAAAACTTGCAACGGCGATTATTGACATAGAAATTTTATTCAATTATTGTTCTTCTATATTTTGAAGCTAATTCGCAAAACAAGAGCTTTTCAGTTTTCCGTTTAATAAATCTTGTTCTTTTTTGACGATCTAACCAGATTTTCCAAGGTAATGCCTTCTAACACCGCGAAAGATAGGACATACTTCTAGGAAATAGAACATATAATATAATTGATAGATCTTCTCTGTGCGGCACAAAATTCAGTGGCAACACCTCTCCTCTCGCTCGCGAAAAATTAAAGAAATACACTTTACATTGTTGGAATCATGGAAGTAGTTTCGAGGGCCTAGGTTGAATTTTAAGGTTTTATATAGTTTTCTATAAGTTGACGCCTCCGCTTGCTCAATATATTCAATACGAAATCATTGATCTAGAGGGGGCAGGAAGTCACCAAGCTTCGGTTTCCAATTATCCTGAGCATTCCAGCTCAGGTTTAGTTCATAATCATAAGTCTCCGCTAGGTTTAGTAAATCCTTGTACCAAAGACTTCGGTTACTTACTGCTGATCTTACTGCTTTTTTTTTTGACATCCTGTAATCACTCATTTTTAGGGATCCGAGAATATAATCGATGCTCAGGTTATGCTTTTGTAGGTATGAGTATAGTGGTGGAAGTTCTGTTTCGATCATAAGCTGTTTCGATCGATGCTGTTATTAGGAGTTGAAATTGTCTACGGAGAAAAAACCTTAGTAACTTTTCCACGGTATCCCAGGCTTGCGCTCCGTAATAGAGTATAGATCTCGACACCGCTCGACAGAGCGATTTTTAAAGCAGTCCTCCACGTTATAGTTATAGCCCTTTTGCCTGTATAAGTTGTTCACTTAAATGTGCTTGCATGTTTAGATTGCTAGATAAAGCCACTCGCAGATACTTAAACTGCGACATCACTTCAATTACCTCTTCCTTATAAGTCCACTTTTCCGAAGTCGAATAAGATTAAACATTTTCAAATCGGTAACGGTTGGCTAAAGTCGATTTGTTCCCTTCTTAGTATCATACTATAAAGTAATAAGGAGCATTGTGTTTCTAGCAAGCTCTGTGATAATGTTGCTGTCTTATGAGATATAAATGTTCTTGTGCTGCTGTAATCCTATGTGAAAATCAGTAATCCGTAGAAGAATTTGAAAATAATCCCAGGTCGCACCTATTTTTAGGTGTTATTTCCAAAGACTTATATATTTATTTTCTTTCTTTCTCTCCTTCTTTTAAGGATAATTCATCGTAAGAGGTACTGATTAAAAGCTCGAAATCCTTTTAAATGACTTTTTCCTCGCCCGCTTCCAAATCTTTTACGAAATCGTCCTGCAAAATTGAATGAAAAATTATCTCCTTCAATACAATAAATCATCTGGCGTAAAAAATCTCCTCACTGATTACACACATGCACGTACACACACACACTTCCTCTAATAAATCATCGCACCTATTAATAAAAGCCAAAACACGAGGGCTTTGTCCAAAAAGATTCATTCATAAGCCATTAAACGCAACAACCAGAGAGTAGGTAATCTCTATCCATTCTGCCAGACAACCAGTCAGGCAGTCAGCTTCACTCATCATAAACGGCTTATGTCAAGAAAAAATCATAAAATCATCCAGTACCCAAATACATCAAATCCAGAAGTGAGATGCGATACGATCTGACATGCGAAAATTTTCCTTTTCTGCTATATTGATTGCTGGAAACACACCTTCTTCTATTTCTTATCGCTCTGCCTTGAGAGCGAGTTCCAATGCTTCCTACATGCTGTGAATAATGGTCATGTGGGGGCGAACCTTCCTCTTTTCGTCATGTCATCCAATAAATAATCGGATTTTCCCCATTGCTTTGGGCTACAACGAAAGAGAGAAATAGCATGTGATGTGTGTTTGCCAGGATACCCAGAGATATTGACGGAATCCTTGACCTCGGGTGTGATTTTCTGTGCCTCTCCATTCACTGGAAAAACAAATGCGACTCACAAGTGGTGTGGGCATTTCATCAAAAATCTGACACGCGTTAGAACCCATAGGGCTCCAGGATGCAGCCCAAACTAGTTTCCCCTCCAAATATGTCCTCATTTTCGCCGTGACAAATTGAAGATGTAAGACCAACTGTTACATTTCGTATACAACTCGCACAATTTTCACAATATGCATTGTGTCAACACGTGTAATGGGCAAGAAATGAGTTCTGGAACAACAACGAAGCATGAGTCAGGCGAAATGAAGTGAAATGTGAAATGCTGAAATATTTCTGCCAAAAAACATTCCCCTGCTTTCTATTTCAGTCATCTTCTGGTGTTTGGTATGACATGACAATGTCAGTTTAGATTGCATGTCATCCTGAGGGGAGAACAAGCGAACAATTCTTCTTAGGGTCCAGCACAATGAGTTATAATTTTCCGCTTTCTATTCTTCATTGTTGTTGGTGCTGTGACTGAAATAGAGCAACGAAATTGGTAAGATATTTCGGACCAGGGTCAACATACTCGTATTTAAGTGACATGCGGAAAGTCATGCAATCACATTTGTCTTCTTGGTATCAGCATAACATCGATGGTAAATTTTTTTTCACAATAAACTTGTGTACTAATATTTCAAGAGGGATGACTTTTAACAAAAATTGCATTGCGTTGGGATTTTTTCGAAGACTTGTCGATATTGTATTTCAAAGACTCTTGTTGATTTGCTGAATGTGTAATCATTGTGTATACAGTTAAAGTGAAATTGATATGTTCGGGGACTCTTGTTTTTGTTGCGTACCTGTATGTTCTGCTATTTCAAAATTGTTTAGCGGCTATGTATTTAAACAATTGTCTGTACACATGTTACTGAAGAGATTTTAAAAATGTTTATTCAAGAATGGGTGTAATTTCGAAGATACTTTTCAAAGACTCTTGTTGATTTGTTCATTTTGTAGGCATGATTGTATTTTTTATAATCATCCATTGGTCCACACAGTCATTGGTGAAAAAATAAATACACCTAATTTAGTTCTTTTTGATACGCATACGTCCTAGTTTTCAATAATCTTAACAGTCATTTCCAAGAGATCTTAAATGTCATGTAGAAAGGTAATAGAGAAAGGTATTACTTCTTGGTAACTATCGACATTACAGTTTCCAAATGTATCTAAACAATTGTGTGTACTTATATTGCAAAAGGGGTGATTTAATAAATACACTATATTCAGCGGCGAGGCTGGGTTTATGGAAGATTCTTTTAGTCAACTTCCAAAGACTCATGTTGATTACACATAACTATTACATATTAGTCAACATCAACATCAACTCATCGCTGAAAGCAAAATATAAAGTTTAGTTCTACACGCATTATTTAAATTTTCAACGTAGTTTTTTTTTTAGGACACAAATTCGTGAAATATTTTTGAAACATTCGCTCATTATACCCTATCCCATAGTGAATATTAATTTTTATAGATACATATTTTGTGTATAGAGAAATAATTACGATAGGCCCCAAAGTATGTATATTTGTGATTAACATCAAAGTTATGTCGACATAGCCATGTTTGCCTGTCCATCCGTCAGTCCGAATATCACCACTTTTTGCATCTTAAATTTTGAGCTAGGAACATGAAATTTCATATATAGGCTCACAGACATGTCAAATTTATGTAGACGTTGACCTTTTCTACATTCTCCATAAATTCTACATGACCACGCCCACTTTTTGGGGGCGTTTTCAAACAAATTCATATTGCTTTCTCAAAGCTATTTATGATAATGGTTAAGTCTTATTTAGAGTATCTCATCAGTATCCATGAATTTTATTTAAACATTTTGACAGCCACGCCCACATTCTGCTTACATTATAAAATGGCTCATCTACAGCAGTATTAGTCCCAGAGAATTGGGCGGTTACCAAAGCTTTCGTTAAAAATTTGGAGCATTTTCAATTCACCTATCAGACCATCCAAAAGATTAATCAAGTGGTATTCCTACAAGAAAATCCTTACACTAAATAAGGAGAACACAAGTTTCCTAATAGGCTACTGTTATTTGAAATACCACCTTAACTTTTGTGTCACGGGTGCTATAAGCCAAGATTCATTTCCCTAATAAAGGTCAACACATCCCTAATAGAGAAGTTTTTTAACTCATCGAGAATGAGTTTCTTCTCTGTAGAAAATACGACGGCCGTCTTAAACAGATGAGTGCTGAACATTCACAAAGAATGTGCTCAGATGTTTCATCCAGGCAGGCAGCATTCCGTCTCTGAAGACAGGTTTAGCTTGTTAAGTTATTTAAAAAAAAGTTCGTAGAAATAGTATTAGAATTAACCGACACGAAAACGAAGAATTAAGATAATAAAATTTAAATTTTTTTCGAGTTGGAGGCGAGAGCCAGGCTAGTAGAAGGTCGAAAACTCAAATTTTTTTTTCAGCCAGCGTAGGTCTACGACTCTACCAAAAATCAAAACTACTATCATCTTAGAGCAACATAAATCTAAGCAGCAAGCTCCAAATAGTTGATTAAACTTCCACATTCAGTTCAAAAAACGCCCACATATTTAGATACGTTCGTAAACAAAACACACAAAATTAGCTGGGAATGTTTTAAATGTGTCACGTTGGGAAGGTTTGTAGTTGTGTATTTTTGCTCATCGCAATAAAATCGGTTGAGGGTATCAAATTGGTTAACCGCTTCCTTGCATGCATTTGAAAAAAGTACAATTGTATCGGAAATTATATCAGGTACATTATATAAATATTTTGGACCTAACATTCCGTATTTCCTTTAATACATAGCAAACTATTGATTTGTTCGTGGTGCGTAATAGTTTCTTTGGTCTTACTTTTCTAGTACGCATGTTGGGACGTCACCAAAGTTGTCTGTACACCTTACTAGAGCCGAAACGGATATCAGTTTAAACAAAATAAGACGTTAAGCAAGCCGTACCTATAACAGAAAAGATCAGCACTATCATCAATTGCGAAATGATTGGGGGAATTCTCGAAACCTGTTTGCTAGTGCTTGGGACCAATAAAATTGACTCAAATTTTTTATAAAAAATGCTCCAGCGAAATAGCCAGTTGCATTCGTCCCCTTCAAAATTTTACCCACAATTCGCGTCATGCTTCGAATGCACATCAGTTCACCCTTAATCCCAACTTCGGTCGTACTGTCAAATATAGGGATTCGTTTATAAGCTGAACGACACGAATGTGGAATGATTTACCAGGCTCTGCATTTCCCCATCACTACAACCTTCAAACATTTAAAGCCACGTGCACAGGCTTCTCCTCTGTTCCTCTTCCTCATTTTCCTAAACTAAGAGTATTCACATTCTCTTTGGCTAATTGTAAAAAAGAAAAATGAGGTTAATCTTACCTTCTAAGACCACCTCTATGAAACGGTAATGTTTTAGGATAAAAACCTTTTTTCTATTTTTATAACAGCTGATAAGTTTTCCCATGTATGTACTTTTGACTGGCTATCTCAAATATATCCGGTCCTATTTAAAACCCACAAGCCACCAAACAACTTTTTTCTTAATTTCTTAACATTATTTTGTAAGTAGTATTCGAGATATTCAGTCTATATATAGAGATTTCTTCACTCTGCCATCTTTTTCTCCACTTTGTATTATGTAGAAATCCACTTCACCGTGCTTGCGGTCCATGTCTCAATGAGCGGAATGATACAATAAGTTAATCGGCCTTTAACTGAAACGTTCCGTTGCTACTGCTATTTCGCCATGTGTTTGCTTTCTCAAGTGAGTTTGCTTCGCTATCGGTTAACACAGGTTCCTGTTTCCTAATTTCATATATTTTTTTAAATTCCTCCACCAATATGTCAATTAGGAGTAATCCTGTAATTGTACAAATTGCATCTTCTGATATTGTGTGAAATGCACTGCATACTCTAATTACGCAGAGTCGATTTGTCAATTAAATTTTATGTCTATACGACTTGATTTTCATGGCATTTCGTGGCTCCAGCTCATGACGAGGGACAGATTACAGATATAACCACTCTGGCCAAAAGCCGCCTTCGATTGTATCTCTGTCCACCATAATTCGGCATTATGCATTATTCACTCATGAGACTTTACTACTAACATACATACAGGTATTTATTAAACAAGAGCCTTGTGTCAATCATGACAGCTAGGTATTTGATGGCTAACTTCGATGTAATCCTGTGCCCCCTATCGTAATAGTAATTGTTTCCCTTTGCACCGCTTCTCTGCTCTCCTAGTTTTGAACCCATAGATTCAACACAACGTTAAGACAGCGATATTCTTAACGTTTGCAAAGCCTTCGGTCTTGGTTTCTTCTGGTATAAGTAGATAGAGTATCCCATTATACTTAACATTCTACTGAAGTGAACCGAACAACGAACCCTGTGGCACCCCTCCTCGTGAGCATTATCTGTGTCATATGTCAGGATCCTATGTCTGAAGTAATTCATCACTAGTTTCATGATGTATGATACATACGAGTATATTGGTCCCCTCATATTTCAAAGTTCTTCCAAGATGTATGGAGTTGAATGCGTTTCGGACATCCAATGTGATTACAGCACACTGTCGCTAGCATATAGCTTTTTCGCTGCGTCAACGACCACTCGGATTGCATTGAAGTGTCTTATTTAAAATACGACACCCTGTATGTAGGTATACGTATAATAAGCAAGTTCAATTTAGTAGCTGCTTTTTCAAACATTACAATGTGGGGAAATTGTGGGATTTTTTTTAAATAAAAAAAAACGTATTTTGAAAATTGTCCAAAACTTGGCATGCCATAATCTTGTGTACGACGGATGTTGTCCAAATATTGACTTCGAACAAAATTGGTTCACTGACAGCAGAGAAATATAAAATTTTCAATGGCTACCTAATAAATAAAGTACCGTTATTCGCATTTTTTGGCAAAAATCTGGTACGCCATCTATTGAGATAATCCACTATAACTAATCCACTGTAACTAAAATATTAAATCTAAGCAAATTCGTGAGAGTCGATTTTATACAAAATAAGCCATTTGTAAAGTATCATTAATTTTGGAGTTAGAATCAAAACTCCAATTTGGTCCCGAATTGTGAATACACCGAAAAGAAAATCTGTTCAGCCGCTTAGGCTACATACATACAGACAGACAGAATTACGGGTGGGTTTTGAGATTCCCCATTACAGTAATATCAAGATCAGCAGAGCTCGTGGAAAAACGGACGAAAAGGGCTTACCACCACCTGAAAAGTTTTGTATAATTTTATTCTAGTTTCGTCTGTACTCGGGAAAAGTAAAAAAAAAAAATTATTTTTAATTAAAGGTTTTCAATAAGGACATAACAATTTTGTATTTAAATAAAACGTAGAATAATTGAGATATCGTGCTGAAAATTATTCCAGGTGTAGTACACATATTAAATTCAAGTATGAAATTCGGTTTCATTCATATATCCACCGCGAGCACGTTTGCAGCGATCGATTCTTTGTAGCCAATTTTCCACCACTCTCCACACATATCGGCCGGAACGGTGGCAATTTCGCTTTCGATACTGTTTCTGAGCTCTTCTAACGTTGTTGACTTGTTGGCATAAGCCAACGACTTAACGTAACCCCATAAAAAGAAATCCATCGGCGTTAAATCACGTGAGCGAGCTGGCCATTCGACCGGATCATTTCTCGAGAATACACGATTACCGAACTTCCCCTTCAATAGATCAATTATTTGACCAGCTGTGTGACATGTGGCACCATCTTGTTGGAGCTACATATCACTGATGTCAAGTCCATCCAATTCTGGCCAAAAATAGTCTCCCAATATGGCACGATAGCCAACTCCATTGACCGTAACATGGCGATCATTTTCATCGACGAATAGTCCATCCATAGCGAACTCCACTGGCGATCATTTTCATCGACGAAAAAAAAATCTACACCACCCGGTCACTTTTTGTTGATGAAATTCGCCACAATGTGGACTGAGAGATTCCCAATTCCTGTGAACGGCGTGGAATCGACTGATTTGGCTCATTTTGAACTGAAGCACTTACAGCTGCAATATTTTCAGTACTTCGACCGATGCTTTATCTCACTGGCACAGAAAGATTCAATAGTGAATATTTTGACTCGAATTTATCCACAATAGAAAATTGAAGCAAGCGCTCTTAAAGTTGCGACCACCGACTCAGAATTTCGGTAGTAATTTTTCATAATTTCGTGCTCGTTCGTGAACTTCACCATGATAAAAACGTAAACCTTTTTTCATAAAAAAAAATTTAAGGGTGCGTTTGTATTAAAATACAAAATTATTATGTCCCAATTGAGAAACCCTTACTATTAAATTCATATGAAATTATCTCAGAATACAGTCAAGTGAACTTTGCTAGTTTTTCCAGTATAGCAGCTATATATTCTTCAGACAATCTACACTTAAGGTCTTTCAACATCATAATAGTTTTTGTGCTCATCAACGGTTTTTGAGAAATGATACGTAATTAAACAAAATTCTAAGTAGGGTGATGGCTATCGCACTCGAGGCATTAATCATGATATCCTTAGTTTAGTTGTAACGCCACCATTATGTAAAGCCTGTATGACTTCAAGGTTTACTGAAATGGTAATAATTAATAAGACTTTGTAATGATATGCGCCTAATTTAAGAGCTCATATTTTACTGATGCAATAAAACTAACTTCAAAGTTCTTATATCTATATAACGGTCAGGTTTTTAAAGGTGCCGCCAATTCTTGGTAGAAATTACAGTGGGTATATAGTGATTTAAATTTAAAATTATAGTTTCGACAGTTTTCAGTGAAATTTTAGGAAACGCTTTTTAAACATGGATTAATATTTTTTTGAAAGCAAGCTCAGATAAACAAATTTAGTCATCTTAAACTTCAGAATATATATATTATACATACATTCATACATGCATTATATGCAATAAAATCCTCATGAAAAGCAGGATATCTCGTATAAACTTAAATATATACAAGAGAAAAATATTACCCCAGTCGTGAAAGAGTCATTGGAACCTTCATCAAAAAAAACTTCAAACAAGCTTCTCAACTTTTGTTTCAATTCATCATTTATTCAAAAGCATTCATTAGAAATTTAACGATAGACGCAGACCCAGTCACTCATGTTGTGCGTTTTATATTTTTTTACATGAATGGAAATTTGTTCATAACAGTTTTACTTTCATTATCTTTGAATTACTTGGTAAGCTAAATATACTTAATGCAATTAATTTCATCAGTCAGATACTGACTAAATCAAAGAGCATTTTCTTATTAACCTTTTAAACGCCTACCATAATCACGTCTTCAAAGAACGACCAACGTTACAAGAAAACCCTTAAAACAACGTCCAATGAACTCCCTCTTAATTTTTTGATGACAACATTTTTTCGTAGCGAAATTATTTACAACCGAATATTAAAAAAGGCAACACACAAATTCATAACTTTTTTTATAACTGCTTTGTTTTTATTTTATAATCTATAAATATTTTATAACCAATTTTATGCTTTAAACTGCCTTTAAAACACCATCGGAGTCATAATAAACATTTATTCCTGAAAATCATTACCTTTCCCAACTTGAAGCCAGCAACTTCGAATTGTTTCCGAATGCCTGTGCCTACGCAATGCCCTGCAACATGATACAAAAAGCTTTCGGTGGTTGGGGAAAAACGGAGTAGCTAGGAGTAGAAAATGATGTGGGGAAAATATGTGGCTGTGCGTCGCTGAAAGTCGGTATATCAGTTATTGAGTCAGTGGGTCAAAGGCATTCACTGTGAATGGACATGTAATCAGCTGTCGGGGATACGTTTTGAGGGATGTTGAACCGACTATCTTATTTCGTAGATATGCAAATTATAAGCAAAGTACTTAGATACATATACACCTACATGTTGTTGGTATATGTGTGAACATGTCGTGACAACTGTATTGTCTTGATGATATTCCCAATTTGTTCCCTCTCTACAATAATTTTCAATTACTGAAAATCAAACTTGAGGCAATTTTCCCAAGGTCGACCACGGACAAATCTGAAGGATTTACTTCTCCTCTGACCTTTCGTTGTAGTGGCAAAAACTTTAAAAACGAAAATTCAAATGTACACGGATCTAGGCTGCCTTTTCCCATGCGCTGCAGCAATTTATTTAATGCTCGCAATCTTCCATAAAGTTGATAGACCTCATTTAATTTGTGATTCATGAATTTAAAGTGAGCTATGAAATGAATGAATAAAATGACTAATGTTGTATTCTATTATTCTTTAGGCAATGTTATTTGAAAAAAAAAAAAAACAAAAAAGTTGTAGTTCCAATGGATGCTAAGGGAAAACTTGTTCCCGGAAGTTGGTAAAACGCAAGGGTGGACTCCGACTAAGAGTTTATGTTCCCCAAGCACTACTTGGCAGGTTTGTCTGCTTTCTTGAATAGATTAGTATGAATGGGGGTTTATTTTGGGAGCAGAATAAATCAAATTCGACAGGGATTTCAAAATGTGTACTGAATTACGTATGAGAGGCGAATTTTGTGCTTTAAATCCGATTTTAAAAATTTATTACTTATTTAGCTGAAAAGAACCTACAAGCGGCACGTAATGCAGTAGGCTAATAAGTAGAGGATTACATTTTAGCTTTGAATAATGGCATAATTATAGCATTCAGTGCACATAGGAGTAGAATAATCTGAAGGGGACTCTTTGGAAAGCTTCAAATATTCAACAACAACAAAAAAAAGTTATCAGGACAGATTAGAAGAAAAAGAGCTGTCCCTAGGGACAAACTGTTAGAATGCGAATTAATTATAGACAAAGGGTGTTGTAGTTTTGGAACTAAAAGGTTATTTATTCAGTAATAGCATTTCTTATGAATTAATGCGGCGTTTGTTTGTGACTGATAAATACATCAGCTATATCGCATTCCGTACATTTAAATTGTAAATTGCACTTAGAAGATTTTGTCGTTATAATTATAGCGAAACGTATTTATCTTGTTACATTAACGTAGGTGCCTTGTTGACCTGCCTGACTCCTAATACGAGTACTGAATGTGGACTGCATTTGTGATTTCTGACGATTTGTGTTCGCCGAATTTCGCATGAATTTTAATGCGGTGTTTTGTTTAAATTATGTTATGCATTGAATCGGAGTTTGGGGATCTGCATGGCGATTGATCCGGAAACTACTGACTGTCCAAAACATGGATTGGACCAGTAGCGCAACAATCAAGTTCGTAATGTAGTGCTTGCTTTACCTCCTCGTGGTGGTCCCCGGGCAACTGCATGTATAAATCCTTATACATATAGGCCAAAATTGCAAGTGCGGGATTGTCTAGGGTCTTATGCCTAGGCTAGGTAACCTGGGCCAGCAACCCGCGTTACCGAAACTACAATAGCTATGGAAACCGACACAATGCCTCGGATAAGGACTGATAATACGTTGACTACCTTTGGCTATCGTACCCGGACTAAGATTGGTTTCTGGAATGTGAAGACGCTCCTTGACTCTCAGAGTGAAGGACCTCAGAATGCCAGATTCCTTCAATTGGAGCATGATTTCATGCGATATAGGCTGGACATATTGGAAGTAAGCGAGATAAGATGGTTAGATGCGGGTGAGTACCAATCCCCAACGCGTAATACTGCATTACTCTACTCCGGAAGACCAACCGGAAACCCCCGTGGATATGGAGTTGGACTGCTGCTAACGCCAACAGCACGCAGAGGCCTAATTACCTGGCAACCGCACGGTGATAGGATTTTAACGGCCAGATTCCGGACGAGAGTACGTCGCGTCACCATCATACAGTGTTACGCCCCCACGGATGGTTCGTCTGAGGAAGAAAAGGAGAACTTCTACAACCAGTTGGGAGCTGTTCATAATGCAACACCCAACGGCGACATTGTCATTGTGATGGGGGACCTGAATGCCAAGGTAGCTGCGACAACAAAGGGCTCAAACATATTATGGGACGGAACGAACTAGGCAATCGCAATGACAACGGCGAAAGATTTGTTAACTTTTGCAACGCAAATCGTCTTGTCATAGGTGGCACCATGTTTGAGCACAAAGCCTGCCATAAAATCAGTTGGGTGTCAACTGACAGGCAAGCAACCTCCAACCAAATTGACCATTTTGCCATCAGTCGCCGTTTTAGAAGTAGTCTCCTAGACGTCCGAAACAGGCGAGGTGCCGACATGGGGTTGGTACGAGATCACCATCTTATGATAGCTACTCTCCGACTACGCACTGCTGCCGTTCGTAGATCTAACGACACAAGAATACCTAGGTTCAATGTAGACCGACTGAGAGTTCCCACAGTGCGCCAAGAATTAAGGGACCATCTCTCACGTGGAGTGGAAACAATCAGCAGCTCTCTGCCCGCCACCATCCAAGACCATTGGTGCGCTGTGAAAACTGTTTTCACATCAGGTGCTGAAAGGATTGTCGGTCGATCACAGGGAAACCATAGGGCGTGGCTTTCCGAGGATACCTGGAGAAGGATCAACGAACGAAAACAGCTAAGAGCTCAAATTGCAGCAACTCCAGCAGCAGGGAGGATCGAGCTTGAGTCCCTATATCGCATGAAGATGAGAGAAGTACAGAGTAGCGTGAGACGTGACAAGCGCAATTACATCAATGCGCTGGCTACGGAAGCAGAAGAAGCAGCAGCGAGGTGCGACAGCAGAACCGCTTATACAATCACTAAAGAGCTTATAGGTGGCTGAAGCTCTACTCAACACCCAGTGAAAGACTTAGACGGTTCGTTGCTAATATCGGATGAGGATCAACTGAAGAGATGGACGGAGCATTTTGCTTCGGTTCTAAACCGAGTATACGCCACCAATATGCACCGAAGTCAGACTGAAGTGTCCGTAGAAAGAAGTTCCCGAATTCGCACCACAACCCCCAGTAAAGAGGATATTATTACCGCAATCAAAGCACTGAAAACTAATAAGGCGGTAGGACTTGACGGCATACCCGCGGAGCTTTTTCAAGCTGCGCCAACAGCATCGGCAGAGCTACTGTTCCCACTTGTCGGGAGAACATGGGAAGCCGAGAGTTTTCCAGATGAGTGGAAAAAGGGAATGATTGTCAAGCTCCCTAAAAAAGGCAACCTAATGCAGTGCGAAAACTGGAGAGGTATCTGCGTGCTGCCTGCTGTGGCCAAGATAATAGCTAGAATCCTCCTAGAGCGAATCAAAGAACACCTTGAAGACACACTTGACGCCGAACAAGCAGGTTTCCGCTCTGGATCCTCCTGTGTCGACCACATCAACACCCTGCGGATCATCATCGAGCAATGTGTTGAATATCGATCACCACTTCACCTGTTGTTCATCGATTTTGAAAAGGCGTTTAATAGTGTCAATCGGGAATTTATTTGGCGTGCCTTGCGCAGGAGAGGCATTCCGGATAAATTAATAGCAATTATCAAAGCTACATATGATGGGTCCACATGTCACGTTTTGCACAGAGGAAGGCTGTCTGAGGAATTCGAAGTCCAAAGTGGGGTTCGGTAAGGCTGCATACTTTCACCAATATTGTTTTTATTTGTGATTAGCGATGTGCTGAATGCGGCCTTATCAACAGGAAATGGAGGAATTCGATGGACTCTTACATCTGAACTCAAACACCTCGACTACGCCGACGATGAATGTCTACTGTCTCACAGAATAATGGACCTTCACCAAATGACAGCAAATGTGGAGAGGGAAGCAGACGTCGTTGGGCTGAAAATTAACTCGGCAAAAACAAAAATGATCAGCCTAGAACCAAACTCATCAACTCATATATGCATTGCTGGACAAACGGTTGAGAGAGTAGAGAGTTTCCAATACCTTGGGAGTATTGTCTCAACCGATGGCGGAATCGAACTGGATATAACCAGCCGAATAGGTAAAGCAAAATCTGCGTTTGGGATGCTATCCATAGTTTGGCGAAGTAATGCAATTAGCTTAAACACCAAGCTACGACTGTTCCGTTCCAACGTTGAATCCGTGTTGCTATATGGATGTGGTACCTGGAGAGTGACCGTCACTATCACGAGGAAGCTGCAAACGTTTGTCAATAGGTGTCTACGTTACATCTTAAGGATATTCTGGCCAAACCGTATCTCTAACGAACAGCTTTATCAGAGAACGGGCCATGAACCTATAGGCACAACCATACGACGACGAAAGTGGCAGTGGATCGGTCACACTCTCCGAAAGGGTGACAGGTCCATAGCTAACCAAGCGATGCAATGGAACCCGCTTACCCAGGATGGCAGGATACGCGGCGGTCCTAGGAGTACGTGGCGCAGAACAGTTGAGAAGGAAGCACGGCAACTGGGAAAGAGTTGGGGAGAGCTGAGGCACATTTCCAGAAATCGCACACGATGGCGCGTAGGCGTTGTAGAGGCCCTAGGACCCACAAGGGGATACAGGACATAAGTATTGAATCGGTTCCAATTTTTGCTAATACAATTTGATATAAACCTGTGAAGCCACATGCTTGTCTGCAGGAGATAGTGTTTATAAAGTTGTGTCTAGTCATCTATAGAGCAATTTAATTAAATATGTTACATATTTTTTAAATACAAATGACAATGTGTTATTTATTTTTTTGAATGCATGTACTATTTATATTATTTTTTGGTTACATTTAGTTACCTAATAAAGGGTGGTTAAATTTTAAGGGCCGATGTTGAATGTGAACCACATCTAAACGTCAAGTTTTTTTCTGCATTTCATTTGACATTTCTCAATTTCAGACTAACTCAATTTGAACCATGGAAAGATACACAATCGAGCAATGCGTTAAAGTTATTCAGGCTTATTATGAAAATGGGCGTTCAAATCAAAATGCATATCGTGCATTTCGTGATTCTTTCGGTCAATTTAATCGTCCAAATATGCGTACAATCGGAAAAATAGTGCAAAAATTTGTGCAAACCGGGTCTGTAGGAGATGTGAAAACACCAGTGCATGGTCGTACAGCTCGTACTGCAGAAAATATTGCTGCTGTTCGCGATAGTGTGGCTGAAGAGCCGTCCACCTCAACTAGTCGTCGTGCCCAACAATTGCACCTCTCACGCTCGTCGTTGATGAACATTATGCGCAAAGACTTGCATTTACGCGCTTACAAGGTGCAATTGACTCAAGAACTAAAGCCTCGTGACCATTTCAAGCGTCGTCAATGGTCACAATGGTGGCAAGAAATGGCAACAGTGGATGATCAATTTTGGAAGAAAATCATCTTCAGTGATGAGGCACATTTTCACCTCAGTGGATTCGTCAATAAGCAAAATTGCCGAATTTGGGCGAATGATAATCCAAGAGTGATTGTCGAAAAACCAATGCACCCCCAAAGAGTGACGGCACCATCGGGCCGTATTTTTTCCAAAATGAGGCCGGTCAGGCAGTTACTGTGAATGGTGTTCGCTATCGTGAGATGATAACGAACTTTTTATGGCCCGAATTGGAAGATATGGATGTGGACGATATGTGGTTTCAACAGGATGGTGCCACTTGCCACACAGCTAACGAAACAATGGCTCTTTTGCGCGTCAAATTCAATGGCCGTGTTATCTCACGTGGTGGCGATGTCAATTGGCCGCCAAGATCATGTGATTATGTGAAGTACACCTTTGTACTTCTTTCTTTGGGGTTATTTGAAAGAAAAGGTGTACGTCGATAAGCCAGCAACAATTCAAGAGCTAAAGGATGAGATAATTCGGCACATTAACGGCATAGAACCTCAATTATGCCTCAGCGTCAACGAAAATTTGGACCATCGGATGGAGGTGTGCCGCCGAGGTCGCGGCAGCCATTTGGCCGATATTTTGTTCCATACATAATTGAACCATACCAATATTATCATAATAAAAAGAAATGACAGTAATTTCCTAAATAATTTGTGTTTTATTCAAAATCAACATCGGCCCTTAAAACTTAACCACCCTTTATCTTCTAAAAAATACTGTTTTAATTTTCTTTTTTTCTGCCTAATCTCAATGAGGTTTTCTAGGCTCTGGGGAAGTCCATTTAATACATTAGGAATAGTGTATAGGTATATTAGTTATACCCTGTCGTATGTCCCGCAGGAGTCACCGAAGAGTTCCCAGTCAAAGTCGGTGTACACCAGGGAAGCGTCCTCAACTCTTTGCTATTTCTAGCAGTCCTTGATTGTCTGCTTGAAGGAAAAGTGACGGACCCCAAAGTGCATCAGTTATTCTTTGCTGACGATGGAGCTATCATAAGCGAAGATCAAATGGCCTTGCAACGAGCACTTGTTGTATGGGTGGATGTTTTGGAGGGAAATGGGTACTGTATTAGTTCGAAAAAGACAGAGTATACAGATACTCCTGCTGCCCGTTCTCTGATCCACACCAGCCTATTCCAGACATTTATTTGAATGAAAAAGTGCTTCCCAAGTGTAAAAAGTTCAAATATCTGGGATCTATCATCAATAGCGAAGCAACTTGTGATGATGACATCAATCATCGCGTAAGCGTAGGGTGGATGAAGTGGCGGGAAAACTCCGCTATCTTCTGTGATCGAAAAATGCCCCCTAAGCTTAAAGGAAAGCTCTACACCACAGTTGTATGTCCGGCGCTCACATAGGGTTCACAATGCTGGACAATGTACAAAAAGTATGAGGGCAAATTAACGGCAGCTGAAATGAAGATGCTTCGCATGACAGCAGGACTAACGAAGATTGATAGAATAAGAAGTTCAATGATTCGAGGAAGCCTTGATGTAAAAGAACCCATCACAAGCAAGATAGAGCACGGCCGGCTCAGTTGGTATTGTCACGTTCAAAGGAGAGATCCTTCGAACCCCATCAAAAAGGCAATATCAATCAACGTTCCTACGCAATCGCGCAAAAAAGGCAAACCGAAAAAAAAACTGGATCACACAAATGTAAAAACACCAGCATTTGATTGGCCTAAGTGACGAAGTGATCCGAAACTGGGAAGCCTGCCGGTACTTCCTGAGGTCAAACCGGCAAACCCCACAGGCGGACCAGTAGGGATGCAGTAAAGTGGGAGGGTTGTGATCCTTCTACTCCGGATCATAATTTCGCCCTAAGAAGAAGAAGAAGACCCTGTTGTAGGCATTGTAAAAGTGTGGTAGCTGGTACATTTCTTCCGCTCTTCTTCTGGTGTTGAAGGTATTATTGATTGGTATCCGGAAGCGTTGAACATCATAATACTCTAACGCCATGAATACTTTACAACGTTTCTGTATGTGTCTGCACCACTCCTCCCCAGGCTAGTATGCTGTATCTTGGCCTGGACTGAATAAGAGTCCTATTGATTTGTGCTGCAGGTAAGTCAACGCAAAAATGGACTCTCTTAGCTTGTTCTTCCGATCGTTGATGTGCGGCTGCCAGAGGAAGTGGTTGTCAACAGTGATACCTAGGTACTTGTATACAACTTCTATAACTTCACTGTTGATTTGGTTAGTGCAATTGAATGTGTGAAGCCTGATTTCAGCTGCCGGGTATTGAGGGCTGCGAATGTGCATAACTTTGATTTTTGATGCATTCAACACAAGTCTATTATCATGGCACCACTTCCTTATTTCTTCGAACTCGTGCTGCATCAACTTTTATGTCCTTCTGACATACAACTATTGCAGTATGAAGAGTAGTGGACCGAGTTTGGACCCTTGCGGAACCCCATACTGGACTCCATATTCGGTGGTGCAGCAGTTGTTAATTTTACCACGAAAAGTCCTCTCTGTCAGATAGTCCCTTAACCACTCCATCATCGTTTCTCGTAATCCAAATCCTTTTAGGTCATTGTTTAACTTGTTGTGATCAAGGGTGTCAAATGCTTTGCTGAAATCTCAAAAAAAAAAAAAACCAAGGAGTTTGTTTGTGCATTTTCCCTTCTGGAACCCGTATTGGTTTTTGCATATCAGATTGTGCTTCTTAACAAAATTCCATATACGATCAGATACTATTTGTTCCAATACCTTCTCTATGACTGACAACATTGCTATCGGACGATAGTTTGCTGTCCCTTTTTTGGCTCCTCCCTTGTAGATTGGTCTCACAAGAGGTTTCAAGACTTTGTTTGGTAACCTTGGTGATGATAGGAGCAACGATTTCGGCATTTGTCTTGAGATCAATTGCCCTGATACCATCTGCTCCTGGAGCTTTTTGGAAATTTAGCCGGCTCAATAAGTTCGATACCTCCAAATAGTCAGTTTCTCACAAGTAGATAGAGTTCCCCACTGTTGGGCTATGGTAATTTGCTACTACTGTGTTGCATGCATGAATGATGGATGCAAACAAATGTGTCCAAAATCCTCAGCTCACGGAACTATATCTATGTCGGATGAAAAGTTTTTCACAATAGTTGCATCCAATAACGGTTTTTTTTGTCTCAGCACCTCGTTGATTGGCGCCCGTGTTTTTATAGGATCGCATTTAATTGGTTCGAACTTATCTCTATAATAAAACTGATCCTTACTCCTTGTACTTGGCCTCGTATGTTCAGTTGTTTCAGTTGCTTTTCCATCTACGATAAAGTCTGTCCCTATCTTTACAACTCTCAATTATGTCCCTGGTAATTCATACGGTTAGGTAAATCTGTCAAAGCTCAACTCAAACTTAGAACGAGACAAAAAGTAGAGGAAGCCCTTCAAGACCTGAATAGCACCCTTACCAGATGTTTTGAACTAACTTTTCCGCTGACAAAATAAAACCCTGCAGAAGGATAGTTACATGGTGGAACTCAGACCTGCAACGAATTCGTAATTAAAATATGTCACAAAAGACAAATTCGGAGGGGAATGCAACCTTTACCAATCGAAGCAAAGAGAAAGTAAAAAGTTAATTCGAACTTCGAAACGTACCTCGTATAAAGATTTTTGTGGCAAGATCGAGACTCTCAGTGAAACCAGTAGGCTGGTTAAAGCTCTCAAGAATGGAAAACCAATCAAGCCGGAATCACTCAGGAAACCTGATGGTACTTTCACTGAGTCAAAAGCGGATACTTTCAGTCTTTTGCTGGAGACTCACTTCCCAGGAAATCAGGTCACCATCGGCTCGCAACCAGGTTCAACTAGTGAAGTTGTTAGCGGTCTGAGCCGAACAACTCGGCGCAGCTGGTATACTATGTCGGGCGTGGCGACGGATGAAGCTATCAGATATGCTGTCGCATCTTTTGACAGCTTCAAGTCACCTGGCACTGATGGAATAATAGTTACTGCCAACTCTGAAGAGAATTTTCACTGCTGGCTTGGCACTGCATTATATACCAACCCCCTGGCGAACAGTCAGAGTAGCTTTCATACCGAAAATCGGCAGAGATGACTACTCTCTCGCCAAGAGCTTGGAAAGACTGGCTGACCTACATGTGCGTAAAGTTGCTTTGAAGGTACATCCTCTGTCAGAGATGCAACGCGGAAAATTCTGCGAGACTGCTCTTCAAAATCTAGTGAGCAGAGTAGAATGTGCGCTTGACATGAAAGAGTACGCGATGGGCATTTTCACGGACATTGAAGGTGCCTTTGATAATGCGACTTTTGACAGCATATGCAGCTCCGCCAGAAATCACGGTGTAGAAGAATCACTAGTGTCATGAATCACAGCAATGCTGGTGACTGTAGATGCAGATTGTGGCCGGTGTGTTATGGCAGGTGTAAACAGAGGCTGCCCGCAAGGCGGTGTTCTGTCTCCACTGCTTTGGTACATGCTGGTTGACTCCCTGTTGAACATACTCAATAGTTCTAATGTCTACGCTCAATCTTATGCAGATGATGTCGCCGTTCTGTCTGTCGGATCGTGCATAGCGACTGATTGCTTTAAGGTGCAGATGGCCATAGACGCAATCGACGATTGATGCGCTAGGAATGGGCTTTCAGTTAATCCTCTCAAAACCGAAGTGGTTCTCTTTACGAGAAGGAGGAAATTGACTGGTCTGACTCAGCCAGTGCTAACAGGAGTAATCTTAGATAGCAAGCTTCTTTGGACGAAACATGTCGAGCTGAAAACTTCAAAAGCTCTGTCAGTCTTTCGGCAATGCAAAGGTGTTTTCGGCAAGGCATGGGGTTCGTCGCCAAGGTAAGTCCTTTGGATTTACACGGCAATGATAAGACCCTTCCTCTCATATACGTCAGTTGTTTGGTGGAATAAGCTCTCACGTAAATACGTTACTGCTGTTTTCGCTAAACTGCAAAGAACGGTCTGTCTCGGCTGCTTGGGAGCTTTCCCCAGTACGATTACGCCTGGCTCTGTTTCGGACGCTTTGATGAAGCTCCACCCCTTGGTATTTATATCATGGGGTGTACACTCAGAGCCATCTTCCGTTTAAAAGAAGTGGTTTCTGGCACGATTCGCACTGGAGTTTTGATGACGTTGCGCGACGATTATCCTACGACATTTATCTCATGGATATGTCGTCTGATGCAATGACACCCGAATTACGGTTGTGGTGCAAATTTAAAGTCGACTTTTCTCTTTTTCACGATTGGCTTTGGCCAGAGTCTGAGCCAGGAAAGGAATGTAGTTGTATTTTCACGGACGGCTCTAAAACTAGACAGGGATCTGGTGCTGGTGTATTCGTGGAATGCGACAATATTAGGCTTCACTTCTCTTTTGGAGAACACACATCTGTCTTCCAGGTAGAAATATATGCTATCCTAATGTCTGCGGTCTATATTGTGTAAAACAGGTGGAAGGGACGAAGTATCTGCATCTGTAGTGACAGGCTGCGCTTAAGGCCTTGCTCAATCCTTTAACCTCTTCAAAAATAGTTCGAGAATGCAAATATCCCTGAATTCAGTCGGAAGGCTGAACTCACTGAATTTTGTTTGGGTACCAGGACACAAAGTTCTTCTTTTTTTTTTTCTTTTTTTTTCAAACAAAATAAACTACAAGGAATTACAAATGTTTGTTTACACTGCGACTAGTTATGAAACTAACGAGCAGTTTGCTTTTCAATATTATTAGCGGGAGAAAAGTAAATGGCTAACAGTTTACCATTGTTAAGGTACATTATAATTGTAATTTATGTATGTTAACTTTTAATAACAGTGACAAGAGCATAGATGGGATTTAATCCATCCAAAGCATTGGAGGTTAAGTTCATACCGAGCGCCTCTTTTCGCTCGTTGTTGTCGCTCTGTTACTATCTAGTACAGTACATGGTAGGTCCTGTTACGGTTGCCTTGCAAGATCTGACGGTCTTATACGTTCCAGTCGTCTCACGCCATATACGTTTAGAAGAATTGTTGCTTCCTCGTTAATATGCTCCTGAAGTCTCTTCTCTTGTGCTTTGGCCCTAGAGTTGATCTCTTCAAGAACAGTAGGAATGCCTAGGTTCCCGATGGAGGTCGCTGTTTCTGATGTACCATGGAGCATTCACAATACTTCGAAGGAGCTTATTCTGGAATCGTTGGATGACTGCAATATTGGCCTGGCTGGCACATCCCCAGGGTTGAGCGCCATAGTTACACACTCGTTTTAGGATCTGGTTATATAAAAGAATTTTATTAGTAATTGATAGTCCTGACTTCCTGCCTATAAGCCATTCTAATTTTCGCCATTTAATGCCTAATTCTAGTCTTTTGATTTTAATATGGTCTTTCCAACGAAGCTTGGCATCTAGAGTCATACCTAGATACTTTGCTGTATTTGCATATGGTATTGTCGTGCCTGATATTGCTATAGGGGAGTTCGAGATAGACTTATTTGTGAAGTCAATATGTACAGATTTACTCGAATTCAGTTTTATACGCCATCTTTGAGTCCACCTGATAATTTGATCTGCAGCAGCTTGCAGCCTTTGCGTCGATTCTAGCGTTGTATCTCCCACTACTAAGACTGCCGCGTCGTCAGCAAAAGTTGCAGTCTTGGTGTAGGGCATTGTAGGTAGGTTTTTAGTGTAAAGAAGGTATAACAGGGGTCCGAGGACGCTTCCTTGAGGAACTCCGGTTTCGATCTGCACTAGCTTAGAGTAGTAGTTTTCTTGTTTTATACGGAAGTATCGCGATGTTAAATAAGACTCCATTAGGTGGAAGAACTGTTCTGGTAGGTACACTTTTAGTTTATTGAGTAGACCTTCATGCCATACTCTATTGAAAGCCTGTGCTACGTCTAAGAAAATTGCAGAACATACTTTTTTTTTTCTTCTAGTGCTCTTTCGATTTCAGTTGTTATTCTGTGAACTTGTTCTATTGTGGAGTGTTTGCTTCGAAAGCCAAACTGGTGATTTGGGATTAGGTTTCTTGACTCTACGATTGGTTTGAGACGCTTAAAAATCAATCTTCAAACAACTTTGATGTTGAAGGAAGTAGAGATATTGGTCTATATGAGGATACCTCGTGAGGGTCTTTACCTTTTTTAGGAATCATTATCACGTCCGCTACTTTCCAGACACTTGGTACATACTCAAAGCTAATTGTTTTATTCATTAACCGCAAGAGTTTAGCTAACCTTTTGTTTGGCAGTCACTTCAGGACTTCCGCAGTGATCAAGTCAATGGGCTTTTAGCCCATTGCCCATTACTGCACCTTATTGGAGGAATATGATTTGTTGGTCGATTGTTGACCGGACACAGAGTGATAACAGGTAATGAGATCTCAGACTAGCTGGCTAGACAAGGCTCAGAAGAGTATTTCTCTGGACCTGAACTTACGTTGGGTCTGCCAGCGTCCTGGGTTAGGGCTTCCATTAAAGATTGGGTTTTCAATGAAATCAATCGAAGGTTGTGCTATCTCTTAGCAGTCTTTCCTGCTGATATGGTGGGTGCTGATCACCTAATCTCTTCATCTCTGAAGCGTCTACTCGTCTTTTTACAAAAGACGAAAAAAACACATTAAAAAGGGGTTCTCTGCCTGGTTGTATATACAATGCACCTGTTTTGAGTCTGAGTGCTCCAGTAGGGTGTACCCTACGTTACGTGGAGCTTTCTTTTTGTAAATGACTGTCGATTTTTCATAGATTTCTGCCATTTTTAGCTACAGTGTTGAAAAGTGAAGTGGTGTAATTTGTTTGCAATGTGGGTTCCCGTTGCTCTGATCAACTGATTTACTTCGTTAGTCCTAATTACTGAGAGCACTGGTAGGTCTCTTTCCGTTGCACCCGCATCATAAACTCCATATAGGGTGCTGTACTGATCCGATATGTCAGCCGAAAATATTTTGCGCTTCGATAGGTTCACCAATATTTGGTCAATTAGTGTCTCACTTCCCACATTCATATCAACTCTTGTAGTCCCCGTAATTTTTTGCTTATTGACCGGGCCCTAGGGCCCACACAATTATTCTTAAACTAAAACTATTCTTAAACTAAAACTAACATTTAAGGGAAGTATTGGGACTTGTTAAGAGGATTCAAAGTGGAGAATTGCATTACGGAGAGTGCTTTTGCTGCTTTTAAAGTCAAAAATGTGTGTCGCATCATTTGATTTCCGCAGCATTATTGACATTGGTTCGTAATAACCATAATTAGTTCGATGAGGAGGTATACGGAATAGGGGAACAGACCTAAGGTTGCGGGGACTGATATTGAGAGAGATCGCTTGAAGCAGGGCAGGACAATCAATGTTACCAGATAACAACTGATGGATGAAAAGTATGTCGGCGACATCCCGACGTTTTTCCAATGATTATAGATTAATCAATCTAAGACGATCGGCATAGGGTTAACGTTATCAGCCCAACAGAGACCACGTAAGGCGAAGCGCATGAACATGCGCTGCACTGCCTTAATTCTCATGATATGGGCAGCATAATGGGGCGACCATACTTGGCTGGCATACTCGAGGATGGGTCTGACGAAGGTAATATAGAGGGATTTAGTTACATATGGGTCAGAAAACTCCTTTGACCAGCGTTTGACAAAGCCAAGTGCTGAGTTAGCTCTATTAATGATACTGTCGATGTGTGAAAGAAAGTTGAGTTCACTATCACAGATGACACCTAAGTCGCATGCTGATGTGACTAGGGTACAGGCTCGCCGCGAATAAAGTAGACCCTAGGAGGTGGTGGCAGACGTTTGCGGGAGTAGGTAATGGAATGACATTTATCGACATTAAGCTCTAAAAAATTTTTGTTACACCAGATGGAGAAACTATTCAGGTCATCCTGTAGAAAGCGAGAATCAATGGGAGATGAAATACGTCTAAAGATTTTCATATCATTAGCGTAGACCAGAAGGTTGGAGTTCTGAATGATATTGTTGCACAAATGCTGATTTTGGGACGTTCAGTGAAAGGATGGCAAATAATTCCGCAGATTAAAACGACGTAGACTGCAAGTCAAAGAAAAGAACACGCTGCTAGACTTTTTTCAATCACACTTCTTTATTCCCTACGAATTGACAGCTCTGCACAGACAGCTTTCGATAACACAAAGCTGGCGGCTCGGATGGGTTCATAAGGTTTGTCACTTAAATGGTGGTTGTAACGTAGCGTAGCGTAACACTCCCCCCTTCTCAAAAGGAAGCACCTCCGGTCGAACGATTGTTTTCCGTCTGCCAGGCATTGAAGTTGTTGCCTCTGTAAGCAGTTAATCGATCGACATGCACGATCTTCATCTTCGATCGCGGCGACTTCTGAATTTTAATGGTAACATCAGTAATAACTTCCATTACTCGATATGGTCCATCCCAGTCGGACTGAAGCTTCGGGCAAACTCGAATCCTCCTTCTTGGATTGTGGAACCAGACAAAACTTCCAACCTGAAATTTTGGAGAATGAGCGGTTAGATCATACCTGCTTTTAATCTTCTGTGCGGAATGATAAATTTGCACTCTTGCTCGGTCGTGAATCTCTTGAAGTTGGTTTTGCATTTGTTGGGCGAACTCACAATACGGGTTGGGATCCGAACGCGGCGTAGATCCGCATAGCAAGTCTTGAGGAAGACGCATATCCCTGCCAAAGAGCATGGCGAATGGAGTTTCTTTCGTTGACTCTTGTTGTGAGGAGCGGTAAGCCATGGCGAAAAGAGGGAGCAACTCATCCCAGACATCCTGCTTGTCGTCTAGGAATTTGGTGAGGTAATGCAACACAGTCCGGTTCATACGCTCCACAAGGCCATCGGACTGCGGGTGAAGTGGCGTGGTGCGGGTTTTCCGTATTCCCATAATTTCCATCACATGTTGAAACACCGTGGACTCGAAATTGCGGCCTTGATCCGAATGTAGTTCTATTGGCACTCCATAGCGGCAAAATACTTCGTGAACTAATATTCTAGCGACAGTTTCTGCGGTTTGGTCAGCTAAAGGGAAGATTTCCACCCATTTCATGAAATAGTCCATCAGCACCAGTACGTATTTGTGGCCCTTTTTTGTTGCCGGTAAAGGTCCTAATACGTCAACAGCTACACGTTGAAATGGCTCACCGACCAAATAAACTTGGAGCTCTCCTTTTGTTCTTCTTTGAGGCCCGCGCTTTGCCGCACACGTATCACATTGGGTACAATACCGCTCGACGTCCTTGCGAGCTCCAACCCAATAAAACCGTGACCTTATTTTGGTAAACGTTTTATTTGAACCAAAGTGTCCTCCAGCAGGTGTGTCGTGATATAATTTTATAACATCGATGAACAGCGAGTGCGGAATGATGGGGAGTAAGCGCTCCGGCTGTTGGTGTTTAGTTGGGATCCACTTCTTTAGCAAAAGTTTAAACCGTCGAATTGTGCCCAGTACGCTTTAAGCGTACTGCTCTCCTTCGAAATCTCATTCCAAGAAGGCCGAGCTCCAGTTTTCAGCCAGGTAATAACCTGCGACAGAATGCTATCTGCCTCCTGTGCACGTTGGAGTTTCTCCACATCGAAGTCGCTGCCTACTAAGCGGATGGCGTTTACTAGCAGTTCCTTCTCCAACGAATGAGGCTTTTCTTTTAACTCACAATGAGTGCACAGTTCATGAGCACAAGGTCGGCGAGATAAAGCATCTGCATTCAAGTGAGCTTTACCGGCTCGGTGTTTTACTCGGAAATTATACTGCTGGAGGCGCTCCATCCAACGCGCCAGCTGGCCTTCCAGGTTCTTAAAGGACAGCAACCAACTTAATGCAGCATGATCTGTCCTTACTTCGAATTCGCGACCATATAGGTACACATGGAAATGTTCAACAGCCTTTACCATCGCCAACAGCTCCTTACGGGTAGTACAGTAGTTGCGTTCTGCTTTGTTTAATGCCCTACTAAAGTAACCGATCACCCTTTCCACTCCATCTTGCCGCTGAGACAACACGGCTCCTAAACCAAAGTCGCTCGCATCTGTGTCCAGTATGAATTCTCCATCACCATGAACATGGCCAAGAATAGGAAAGGAGGTTAAGTGATTCTTCAATTCGTTGAACGCTTGCGCACACTGATCAGTCCATTTAAAAGCGACGTTCTTCTCCATCAGCTTATGTAATGGACGAGCAATTGTAGCAAATTGGGGTACGAATTGGCGGTAGTAAGTGCAGAGTCCAATGAAACTGCGGAGATCGGTTAAACTAGTCGGAATACGCCAGTTGCTGATAACTTCGATTTTCGTCGGGTCCGAGCCTTTACTACTCAGTACGTGGCCGAGGAACTGGACTTCTTTGCGAAACAAGTTGCACTTGGATGGATTCAACTTTAGGCCTGATGTTCTAAGGCGACAGAAAACAGAACGCAAATTGGTTATCATATCCGCAAAAGTCTTACCATGGATGAGTATGTCGTCCAAATAAATTAAACACCTTTCCATTGGTAGACCTCGTAGCACTGTGGACATCAGACGCTCGAATGTGGCAGGTGCATTTGTGAGCCCAAAACTCATAACAGTAAATTGCCACAAACCGTCCCTCGTCGCAAAAGCTGTCTTTTCTCGATCATTCGGGTGCACCTCCACTTGCCAGTACCCTGATTGACAATCTAATCTGCTATACCACACTGATCCGGCTACAGAATCCAAGGTGTCATCAATGCGAGGCAGAGGGAACAAATCTTTGATGGTGACCGAGTTCAAGCGGCGATAATCAACACAGAACCTTGTCGATCCGTCTTTTTTTCTTACCATAACGATTGGCGACGACCAGGGACTGGAACTGGGTTCGATGATGCCTTGGCGCAGCAGGTTGTCTATAATTTTCCGAGACTCCTCATGTTTAGATAGCGGCAACCGGCGAGGGGATTGCTTAATGGGTTTAGCAGACCCAACATCAATTCGATGTTGAACGACGTGGGTTCTACCCAAGTCGTCAGGTGTCGTGGAGAAAACGTCTCTAAACTCCCATAAAAGTTCCTGGACGGATTGATTTTGTTCCGGTGGAATATGTTCTTGTGACCTTAACAGGAGATCTGACACACATTCTGGAAGGGCATTATCACCAAATGTGTGCTCATCAAGACACTCAGCTTCCTCAAAAAGTGCCACAGAAGTATCTCCACATACCACCACAGAATGATCTGCAATGTTAGCAACCCGAACAAACACAGTTCCATCGTAATTTCTATTGACTGATTTGGCAATTAACAGTCCCTTCGGTAGATGATGTCCTATAGGCGTTACTATCCCTTCCGCGATAGTACTAGCAGACGTAGCGGTCGAGATCATAGCCTCAGTTCGAGGAGGAATAGTAAAATCCTGAGAGGGATGGAGGTAGATAACACGAACAGATTCTTCTGCTGGGCGCTCATCGGACGATATGGTAGCTACGTCCACACTCTCGCATGTCAATGGAATTCGTTCTCCAGCTATTCTCATTTGGCAGCACACAAAGTATAAAATGCATTTGGTCGCTTGGAGTATATCCACGCCAAGTATGCCCTGGCATCCAGAAGGAAGAGAAATTTCGTTGACCACAAGCAGTTTCACACGGCGTTTGTATCGACCAAGTTGAATTGTTGTAGGCCAGATGTATGTAGTTTGGAATGTGCTTCCACAAAGTGTTTGCAGTCTTACGTTTCCGGAACGGAGGCGAACACTGGAAGGAACGAAGGATCGACTTACCAGTGACACTGATGAGCCGGTATCGACTAATAACTGGTATGACATCTGACCGAGAACTATTGGGACAGTAAACCCCCGGTGAAACTTCTCTGACTGGACATTATAAATTTGGGGTCCATTTAAAGATGTCAGTCACCACTGACTTTTGGTCGTTTCCCGAATTACCCACTGTTGCTACTTCAATAGGTCTGCTTCGATACGGTCGGTTGTTATTGCGTCTAGTTGATACTGCTTCTTCACTGCTGACCTCAATAGACCGAGCTTGGTGGACAGACTGAACAGTGGCGAGACGAGCGGCTTCTATGGTTGTGGCTGCACTTACGGCCTCTGCAACTGTTTTCGGATCTGCTAGCCTCACGTGCTCTTGGATAGAACGATCTTCCAAGGCGTTCATCCACAAACTGCATTATGGCGATTCGTTCCTGAGCATCTGATGGACAGTCCCCAAATACGATTCGTGTAAGCCTGCGTATATCGCTGGCGAAGGCACCTAGATCTTCGATCATTCGTTGCCGTCTGGAACGAAAAGTAGCTTGAGAGACATGTTTTTCTTGTGACACAAACCTTAGCTGTAAAGCTGCAGCCAATTTATCATAATCGGCACGGTCGGCTGGGTCCAAATCAGAAAGTACAGCTACGCTCTCCCCCCGTAGTAAGGTCGCCAGTGTCTGCGCTTTCTGTCGAGACGTCCATTCATTTGCTTCGGCTACGATGTTGAATTGAACCTTATAGTCACACCAACGCGTTGTACTGCTGTCGAACGGTGGAGGGAAAAGTGCGCACATACTCGGGGATGAATTCTGAAGGCAAGGTTCTCCCGGATGGGGCGCGCCAACTTCCTCATTGTCGCCAACAAGTTCACCACCTCCTACAACAGTGTTATTTGGAGCGCTTTTATTAGGTGTGGAGCACTCGAAAACTTTTTTCGCAAAAGTGCTCGCGCCTAATGTGCGGAGCTCTTCCGCTTGTCGTTGCTGTTCATGGGAAAGTTGTACAATACCAGCACTCTGTTTTTCCAGACTTCCACAAAGAAGGTTAAGTTTTGCGAGCATTTTCTCGAAATTTTCTGCAAAATCTTCAGCCATATCTAACTGAGAATCCCACTTCTGACACCAATGTTGCATAAATGCTGATTTTGGGACGTTCAGTGAAAGGATGGCAAATAATTCCGCAGATTAAAACGATGTCAAAGAAAAGAACACGCTGCTAGACTTTTTTCAATCACACTTCTTTATTCCCTACGAATTGACAGCTCTGCACAGACAGCTTTCGATAACACAAAGCTGGCGGCTCGGATGGGTTCATAAGGTTTGTCACTTAAATGGTGGTTGTAACGTAGCGTAGCGTAACAATATGTTCGGGATCGTTTATCGTAAGGATAAATATCAGAGATCCAAGATGGCTACCTTGAGGAACCCCCGAAGTTGCTATAATAGTGTCCGATATTGACGATCTAAAACGGACTTTGTATTGGCGATCCACTAGGTATGATTTGATCTATGATATGAACCTCAGTTGGAAACCAAGGACTTCTAATTTGAAGAGAATGAGTTGGTGAGAAATGTCGAAGGCCTTACTAAAATCAGTGGCCACAACATCAACTTCATTGCCATCTTCCAAGGCGTTCAGTGTACCGGACACGAATTCGGTTAAGTTGGTAGTTTGTGGATAGGTGTAATATAAGCGCCCTTCCATAATTGAGGAAAAATGCCTTGGGAGATTGAGAGTTGAAGAAGGGCAGTGAGGGGTCGTGTCAATTGATTCACAAATTCTTTAAATACTATGACGGGGATACCGTCAGGACCAGGAGAGTAGGCGTCTTTAAGTTGATTAATCTTAGTAACTACCATTCACGGTGTTATATCCACGGAAACGAGGGAAGTTTGAGCAAAATTGTTCAAGAAACGGAAATAATCAAGGTCAGGTTCGAGGATGTGGTCAGCGAATGACAGGCTGATAAAGTGAGCGAAAAAGTTGGCAATTATTTTAGGGTCTTCTGAGGAAGAATCCGAAAAGGTGAAGGTTGAAGGATAGCCGTCAGATTTACGTTTGACATTAATAAATTGAAAAAAGCGCTTGGGGTCAGAAATCAGGTTGGATTGCATACAGTCGAGGTATTCGAGATAAAGCCTTTCGCAGAGCTCAGAGAAATGGGTGTATGCGCGAAAGTACTCAAAAAGTCGGAGTCAAATTTGGATTTAAGATAAGATTGCCACAGTTTGTTTCTTTTGTTGGGAAGTGAGCGTAACTCCTTGTTACACCAAGGTGGAGAAGACGTGCTATTTTTATTAGGAAGGTATGGTAAAATGATATTACATGATCCACACGACGCCAACATTTCCTTATAGTTATGTATGAACACACATGCATTCTAGTGGCCCCTAGCGAAATAAAATCTGCAGAAATTAATTAAATTATTAAACTATGAAATATGATTGTTTGCTCTAGCATAGCTTTAAAACTCCTCAATATACATTTCGATTAATTTGTGGACACACGTAGACATGTTTCCATCTTAGAAAGTTTAGAGTAAATACTGCATACTTGTTATACTGTTTTATTTATGTATTACTTAACAAGTTGTATAACCCGTTGGCATACATTGCTTGATACGAGTATGCCCGTCTAATTAGCAGTTGCTGTATCACTCTGGCTTAGACGTTATCAGACTAAATAAAGCTTACATTTTGATATGCTTTTCAATATTTAGGAATGGTAAAAACACGTTCGCAAAGGAAAAATAAGAAAAATATTAACAGTGGCAGTGCATCTAATATTAAAAAAGTCTCAGAAATAAGTTCAGAATCAGAACTAAGTGATATTGAGTGCAAGAAAATAATAGTCGACGTAAATAATACAATTGTTTCTTCGTCAAAAAGTTATTTCTTAAATGATAGGTTGTGCGACATTAAAGATACTCGTATTAAGCTACGTATGTGCAAAATGGAGTTCAAATCCTCTGCTCCGTTAATCATGGATGGAAATTTATCCGAAAATTTTAAGAAGTTTAAACAACGGTTTGAAATGTGTATACTTGCTTCTGATAGTGACATCAAGGAGAAAAAAGGAAAGAAAAAAAAATATCATTGACGAAGACTCAGTAGTCTACAATACGCTTCCCGTCAGTAAAAATGATTAGGCCACGCTAAAAAACTTTTTAAATGAATTTGAAACATATTGTAACCCGAAAAAAATGTGGTGTATGATAGGTACAAATTTTATAGGCGCACTAAAAGAGAGGATGAAAGTTTCGATCATTTTCTTATGGATGTCAGATGAGTTTTCTGAAGCCAATCGTGACCGTATCATCTTCGGTATAAAATCAAAAACCTGTCAGGAGAAACTGTTAGGAGTGGGGAACATCAGCTTGGATGACACAATAAAAAAAAAACTGTTTGTTCGAACTTGACAAATCCAGACTGGAAGACGTACAGAATAGAAAACCTGCAGAATCTTAATACAGGGTGGCGCACCAATTGTGCAACAAAAAGAAGTTCAAATAACTTTTTTTTTAATCAATGTATTTCATTCACTTTTTTTTTATTGTATAGAAAATTCAGTTTTAATTTAAATAACTAATTGTTTTTGAAGATGATAGACCGTAAACGACCTCCAAGCTCATCCACGCATATGCGACACCTGATCAGAAAATTATTCATTGCGGCCTGAAAGGGCACTCGATCTGGGTGCAGTTCCATCTCATGAAGTATTTCTGGATTAGATGCACTCCATTATGGCAATTTTGCTTGTTTACTTTGCCGTTTAGATCAAAATGGGCCTCATCATACATAAACAAGCAATTTATCAAGCTGTTGCCTTCTTCGGCCATTTCAATAATTTTTTGGCAAAATTCCAGGTGAATAGGCAAATCCAGAGGGTTTAACTTGCTTGTAATTTGGACTCTGTACGAAAACAAGTTTAAGTCATTATGAATTATCCGTTGTAATGGCCGTCTGCTAATTCCAATTTGCGCCGATAAGTTTCGAGTCTAAGTGCTTGGATTTGCCTGAATTGACGATGCTACAGCCGCGATTGTGTCTTGAACCCGAACATAGGGATCTCGATGGTATGGTCTTCGTGCGATACTTCCAGATTCGGCAAACATGTTTACCAGCCTCATAATGGTTCATCTACTCGGGGGAGTGCCGCCAAACTCCCGCCTAAATTCCCTTTGGACGAAAATGAAGGACTGCAAAGCATTGTACCGCTGCACTATCCAAATCCTCTTTTCGGTATCCCAAGCATTCATTTTAATAAATCTAAATAGTAACCTGCAAAATAAAAAATAAATAAAAAAAAAAGCCGATTACTCACACAGAAAAAAAGTGCGCCACCCTGTACTAACCACAAATCTTACAGGAATACTGACAATGTATTAAATTCTACCAAGAGCTACCAATTAAAAAAAAACAAAAATTATAATAGAAATTACAGAATTAAATTTAGTAATGATTACTCTAATTTTTATAATCAAAAACATGCATCTACAGGGTATGGGTATCAAAGAGAGTGTTGTGAATGATGCTATTTATGTCATAAACTGGGACATTGTCCAGCTCAAGGTAAATTTTGTGCTAAGTGTGAAAAACCTGATCATTTTGCGATCGCATGTAAAACAAAACAAAAGATTGCAGACATCTCAGTCACTGAGCTTTTGAAAAATGAATTAGAGGAATCCAGTTCAGAATGAAAAAAACTTTTTCGTATAAACAAAAATTCGGTTGCACTAAAGCTAAATACAGGAGCTAATGTTATCCCATATAAATATTTTGCTTTTCAAAAAAACAAGATGCTGACAGTTAATAGAGGCATTCTGGAAGTGTATAGTGGTGAAAAATTGTACCCGCTTGGTACTTCGCGCCTTACGTAACAAGAGAAACAAGTTATTTGCAGCTTTCCTTCGTACCAATTCTGTTTTCGACTATTCCAACTATCTCGGTTCCTACCTTCAATTCAATCATCTTTATAACTCTCTCTACCAGCGGCACCTAATTAACGCGAAAGCAAATCTTATAAACGACCCTAAGTCATTTTTTCAATTCGTCAACTATAAAAAAAATCTGACGGTTACCCTCCGTCCCTCTCTTTTGAAAACATATCTTCAACTAATCCGCAAACCATTGCCAACTTGTTTGCCACCTATTTTAAACAATCCTTCGCCGACAACTCTTTTGAACCAGACCCCTCTTACTTCACTCACCTTCTTAACTTCTCCGTTGGCCCCTTTCTGTCCCTGCCTTTTGATCCTGCTGTAATTGAAAATAAACTACAAAATCTTAATGATGAATTCTCACCCGGCCCAGATGGTCTCCCTGCCATTTTTCTTAAAAAATGCTCTTCCATTCTCTCCCTCCCCCTCTCTCACCTCTTCCGTTTGTCTCTATCACTAGGAGAATTCCCTCAGATTTGGAAGACCTCTTTCATAACCCCCATTCACAAAAAGGGATCAAAGAACGAAGTAACAAACTATCGCCCCATTGCTAAATTTTCTCATCTACCCAAACTTTTCGAAAGTATTTTATACGAAGCCTTAAGCTTTCAGTGCAAGTCTCTTATCTCTCCCACCCAACACGGCTTTCTGAAAGGTAGATCAACTACCACTAACTTAGTCGAATTCGTGTCCTTCGCCCTGTCTGCCTTAGAGAATGGCAAAGAAGTCGACGTTATTGCAACTGATTTTAGTAAGGCTTTTGATAAGATATCTCATAACTTAATCCTCTTCAAATTGTCTGCCCTCGGTTTCGAACCCATATTGTTAAAATGGATATCTTCTTACCTGGAAAACCGTTCTTACAGAGTTCGCTTCAGATCCATCTTATCGACTCCCTTCTTGGCCACCTCTGGTGTTCCGCAAGGCAGCCATCTAGGTCCCCTTCTCTTCATTCTAACCATAAACGATGTCGAGAGGGTTATTAAACATTCTTCCCTCTCTCTGTACGCTGATGATACCAAATTTTTCAAAGCCATCTCTTCACCACATGACTACTGCCTCCTTCAACAAGACCTTGATAGTTTTTCGAACTGGTGCCTACAAAATCGCTTAAAGATCAATATCGCCAAATGTCAATCCATTACCTTATCACGTAAGCACCACGTGTCCTCCGCCCGCCTTTACCTTCTTCATGGTCAACCTATATCCATCGTTCAGTCTCTCCGTGATCTTGGAATATTGTACGATAGGGAACTAAATTTTCGTTCACATATTGATGAGATAATTCGTAAAGCTAACTCATCACTTGGCTTTGTCAAACGATGGTCCAAAGAATTCTCCGACCCTTACGTGACCAGATCCCTCTACATTACCTTTGTGCGCCCCCTCCTTGAATATGCCAGTCAAGCGTGGTCACCCTTTCAGCAAGTTCATGTGACCAGAATCGAGAATGTTCAACGTCGATTTCTTCGATTTGCCCTTCGAGGTCTTCCTTGGAACGATCCATTTATCTTGCCTCCCTATCAAGACCGCCTCAACTTCATCAACCTGAGTACTCTAGAGAAACGCAGAGATGTTGCAGACATTCTTTTCATTCATCGACTTCTTTCAGGCTCTGTCCGATTGCGCATCTCTTTATAATTCAATTTTTTTCAATACCAACCCACGAAATTTACGATGCCCTCGTCTTTTCTATTTACCGTCCCACCGCACTTCATATGGATCTAATGAACCAATTTCCCGTATGCTGCGAAAAGTGAACTCAAACCTCACCCAGTTTGATTTTAACCTCAGCACCCCCTGCCTCAAAACCGAACTCCTTCACCATTCTCCTTAACTTTAAGTCTTAGTTTTAAGTTTTAGTTTTAAGTTTTAGTTTTAAGTTTTAGGTTTAAGTTTTAGCCTTAAGTTAGTTGTAGCTTGTAATAAGCCAAATAAATGGGGGCTTTCGCCCCCACCAAAAAAATTAAATTAAAAATTTTGTTATACTCGATTGTAGGTAAAAAATAAGAATTATACAGTTGAATTTTATGTAGTTCAGGAAGATACAATGCCTTTGCTAGGATTGGGAGCTGCGTTGATATGAAGTTAATTAAAAGAATCAATTTGGTAAAAAAAATATTAAGCAATCATTAATCGCCGAAAATAAAGACATTCTTAAAGGGATTGGAAAATTTTCCATAAAAAGTGGTCTTCAAGTAGATTCTTCAATTGTGCCGTAAATTAGAGCACCTAGATGAATTCCATCTTCGGTACAGAAATCAGTCAAAATTGTTTTACAGAAATTGGAAATGGAAGGCATTATTAAAGGGGTAGGAACTCCAGAAAACTGGGTGAGTAATTTTTTTTTTTTGCGAATAGGTGAAAAATCTTCATAGACAATAAGAGCCCAGTGCTCATAGTAGTGTGAGATTTTTACTCACTAAACAACATCTCCCTTCTATTGGCTTACTACGACCAAATTTACTTATCAAGTAGTTTTAGTTTCAAAAATATTCGCGTTGGGCAGGTAGGTTTCCAGCAAAAGCACCTGCTAAAACCCGCCATTAAATGCGGCTGGTCCTTATTCAGCTAGATCGAACGATTTCGTTCTTTGTAGTCGGCGCACAAGGTTCGTCTCGTCCAGAATTTGGAATGTAACTTTTTAAACTACTTGGAAGTAGCCAATACATTTGTCTGAATCTATTTTCAAGCTCGTCTCGTTTCTTTTTAACGTGAGACTTCAATTTGAGTTTCGCATCTAGTGTCATTTCTAGATACTTTGCTTCATTTGCATATGGTATTTGTAACGAGCTAATGAAAATAGGTGGGTTGTTAACTTTTTTGTAAGTAAAGTTAACATGTCTTGTTGAGAGCAATGCGCCAAAACTTTGTCCACTAGCAAATTTTGCCCAAAGCTCTTTGGAGCTTTACAGTTGCTGAGTCGACTGATTTAACTCTTGTTAATATCGCCGTATCTTCTTGCGATATATCTCAAGTGTACAGTAAAAACAAGACCAGAATAAGAACACTTCCTTGCGGTACTCCGGCAACGATTTCCTTAAATTTTGAGTATTCCGATCAGTGTTTAAAGCGGAGTAGTCTGTTCACAAGGTAGGATTCTAAGATCTCATAAATCTGTTCCAGAAGAACCTGTCTTAACTTAAACATGAGAGACGTCCAGAAAAGCGTTAGAACATATCTTTTTCTCCTCTAAGGTTTTCTCTATTCCATTTTTTATTCTATAAACCTGATCAATTGTGGAATGCTTTGTTCTGAAGCCGAATTTATGGTCAGGAATCAAACATCTTTCTTCAATGATCGGTTGTAGGCGCTTTAATAAAAGCTTTTCAAATACCTTAGAACCTATCGGCAGGAGCGATATCGGTCTGTACGGTCTTTCCTGGTTTTAGAACCATATAACTTTTGCGACTTTCCATTATCTTGGAACGTATAATAATCTTAGAGCGGCATTTATAATATGCAGAAACTTGATCAGGGCTTTCTTTGGCAATTCATTATGGATCTGCCCGGTTATTAAATCATATCCAGAGGCCTTGTTATTTTTAAAATTTGTATTGTCTGGCAAAGTTCGACCAATGATACGCTCTTTATTTTAAAGTGGTCAGGTGTCGTAATCGTACCACCAAAGTCTTCTGTTAGCGCCTGTCCGTCAAATGGCTTAAACGTTTCTTTCAGGTGCACGGCAAATAAATCTGCCTTCTCATTGTTCCTTTTGCCCATTCGCCATTGTTTTTTCTTATCGGTAGCGATTGCATTTGGAAACAAAGAAATGAGATTGTGATTGGATACAAGAGATCTTAATGAAGCCTTAGGGCCGAATATTTTTGATACCAAAACTGGGAGAACTGGGAAATATTCATTTTCTGTTTTTTGCCTACTTTAACAGGGACACTTGACTACCCTCATCAGTTTGTGACAACAGAACGAGAACGTAGGTGCATTTTACGCTTTAGCTTTAAATTCTGTTGCGTTCGCTTGCAAAATAAACGAGAAAGTTGGAACTTCAGTCCGTGTCTGGACAGTTTGTAGTGTGATTGAACAGTGTCCACACCTCCGTCAGCAAAAACTAAAGAAAAAAACACATTTGCTTCAGCGCCATACGAGTAAAGATCACAGATTGGGAAGCTTTGATTTTTTTTGACAAGAACATTTAACTTGGATGGCCCTGATGGCTTTCAATATTATTTTCATGCTTTTTAGGAAACCATTCTTTTTAGGACGACGTTGTCTGGGGCCTCTAGTGATACCAGAAAGAACTGCCGAAACTTCCCAATCGTGGGACCGCACGGACAGCCACTTGCGTGTCGAAGTGTAATCAGACAGCTAGGGCTCTGGTTAGACCAACATCTATATTTTTACAAAGGCCAGAGCTAAAGGTGTGTTTGTCTTTACAAAAATACTTTTTTTGTAGCAAGCAACTCGATGTAAGGGTAAAGGTAATCTGCTACACTGCCCTTATCCGGCCAGACCGGTTCAACGTGGGAGCGAGTTTATTGGAAAAGTTTCGGGTGTTTTGAGGGTCTTCGGGCTTGCCTTCATTTATATAGAACACCAGAGTCCCAGTACATACAATTCTGTCCAAATGAGGTCCTGTACAACAGGGCTAACTTAACAATGGTGGATAATTTTCTGATCAAGCTGATTCGAAGGCATATTGCAAGAGCAATGAGCATGATGAATAACCTGACTCTGGGGCTTATTACCCTAATTACAGGTACCATGAGACAGTGCGCCTTAACAGCTTTGTTCCCCCAGAGGCATTCCTCTATCTCGATGAGAAGGTCTGATCCAGCATAGATTGGTGGTGCCGCTAGTCTTGCGGATAGTGGATTCAACTACGACAGAGACGTCGCTCATAGCAGTGTGGAGCGTCTCCGGTTTAGTAGGGCGGTATCGAGGTCGCGATATACGAGTAGAGGACGTACAACGTCAGAACAGACGAAGAGAAGTATTATGTTTAGGTTACAGCGAATGCATCGGGCCAATAAGTTAGAATAACATAGTAAGGTTAGTTAAGCTACTTTTAAGCGTTTTTTATCTAGCATGTAAGTTATAATGGATTGATGAATAAAAATGCATTAAAAATGAATGAATGAATCCATCATGGTATGGGCTGCAATTTCATTTCATCGCAAAGTAGATGTAATTATCTTAGAAGGTCGGCAGAACTCAGAGGAATATCGAACGACTTGAAATGCAGACATCAATTTGCACGAAATATTCGAAGGGCCAACGGTACAACGCAGCCATCCACACAGCAGCACGTATAAAATAGTGGTTTACGTATACAAGCAAAAATGTGAATGTTTTGGATTGGCCACTTTCATTACCTCCCGATCTAAATCTAATTGAAAATGTTTGGAAATGGCTGTCGCGAAAAGTTTATGCAGAAGGAAAATAATTCGTCTTCCATACTATAATTGTCGATGAAGAGAAACAAATAATTTTGCAATGCGATACATCTGAACGTTGCCTCGGTTGTTGTCTTTTGCAGTCAGAGTGAGTTTTTTGTCTAGAGCTGTTACGGACAAAGAACAGGACTATGCTATAAATATAGGGTTTTTCAATAAGGACATAACAATTTTGTATTTAAATAAAACATAGAATAATTGAGATATCGGGCAAAAATGTATTCCAGGTGTAGTACACAGCTAAGTTTAAGTATGGAAATCGATCTCGTTCATATGACCACATAAACCAAGGACTTAATGTAACCCCGTAAAAATAAATCCATCGGCGTTAAATCGCATGAGCGCATGATAGTTTTTCAACATGGTACGGTAACGAACTCCATTAACCATAACATGGTGATCATTTTCATCGACGAAAAACTACGGTCCAATCTCTCCGGCATGAAATCCACACCACACAGTCACTTTTTTGTGGATCCAATGGAGTCTCTTGAAGCATATGTGGGTTTGTCGCTGTCCAATGACAGATATTTTGCTTATTGACAAAACCATTAAGCTAAAAATGAGCTTCATCGCTGAGGATAATTTTTCGATGAAATTCATGATTTTCTTCAAACTTTCGCAGAGCCCAATCGGAGAAGTTTTGGCGCTTCAAATGATCAAGAGGCTTCAGTTTTTCAGTTAGTTTGATCTTGTAAGGTTGTAGGCCAAGATCTTTACCCAAAATTCGCCACAATGTGGACTGAGAGATTCCCAACTCCTGTGAATGGCGTGGAATCCACTGATTTGGCTCATTTTGAACTGAAGAACGTACGGCTGGGATATTTTCGGTACTTCGACCGGTGCGTTGTCTGACTAGCACAGTGACATTCAATGCTGAATATGTTGGCTCGAATTTATCCACTATAGCATGCACAGCCTGTCTGGTGGGACGATTATTACGACCGAACATTGGAGTAAGCGCTCTTAAAGTTGTGACCACCGACTCAGAATTTCGGTAGTAATTTTTAATAATTTGCAAACAATGCTCGTTCATAAACTTCACTACGATAAAAACGTAAGCCTTAGCTAACATTTTCGCATTGATAGATCATAGAAAAGTTTTAAGAGTGCATTTGTATTAAAATATAAAATTGTTATGTCCCTATTGAAAAACCTTTTAGAAAAGGAAGTCCTAGCGATTAAGTTGGCATGCACCAAGTTCCACAATTATATCTATGGGAAGTCGGTAACAGTTCAAACTAACCACAAACCTTTGGTTACGATATGTACTAACGATTTGGACAAGATTTATAGTACGCGGTTACAGAGGATGAAAGTTAAGTTAATGAGGTACAAGCTTGATGTAGTATTTAAAAGTGGCAGATTTGCTTTCACGTTCTTTTCCAGAAGTCACTAAAATTAACAATGAAGATGATTTTGATGAAGTGATTCATTCAAAAAATAGAAGCGATGACAGAAAATCTCAGCTTCAAATTGAAACTCAAAGAGACCCTAAATTGATGAAGTTGAAGGAATTAATTTTGACCGCTTGGCCTAAAGGTGACTTATTTATTGAGCATGATATTATATACATATTTTACGTGAATAGGATAGTAGTCCCAAAATCATTGCCAGCGTGTATATTTATAGAATTTAGGGAACTAAATTAATAGCAAAAGATTTTTTATTTTATAAAATCCAAATCGAGAATTTAATTAACCGCTGGTTGGTGCGCCAGATATTCAAGATTTCTCAAAGAAAGGAACCAATTATTTTGTGGTATACACGAGTTTCCTAAAAATAGGTTTAGATTTGTTGGAATATTCCAATTGTCATTGTTGATTGATAGACGGGTGCCTGCCTGATTGACTTGGAGAAGGTCTTCGACGTCGTATGGTTAGAGGGACTCTTCTACAAGCTGTGCAGGCTGGGGTCGGCAAACCACTGCTGTATATACTTTATAACATGCTCACCAGCAGACAATTCATTGTGAAAAATGGCAATGTGACTTCTGCTAGAACTTTTCAAATTAAGGACGGTCTGCAACAAGGTGCGGATAATTCTCCGATCCTTTTCAATATTTACACGAGCGATCTCATGGGATCACTTCACCATGACATAGCGTACGCAGGCGACTTGAACGCATACAGATCAGGACCAAAAATCGAGGTCATTGTACTTCTCTTGCAACGTGACTTCGATAAGATTCAGCGACTGGAAGTTGAAGATCAACTTCCAGAAATCGGAAATCATTCTTTTTAGGACGCCGTTGTCTGGAGCCTCTAGGGATAACAGGAGGAATTGGCGAAAGTTCTCAATCGTGGGCACGGACAGCCACTTGCATGTCGAAGTGTAGTCAGATACCTGGGGCTCTGGTTAGACCAATATCTATATTTTAAAAAACATGTAGATGCTGCTCTGGCCAGAGCTAAAGGTGCTTTTGCCCTTACAATGAGACTTTTTTACAGCAAGCAACTTGATGCAAAGGTAAAAGTAATCTGCTACACGGCCTTCATCCGAGGGCCTTCGGGCTTGCCTTCATTTATATAGAACACCAGAGTCCCAGTACATAAAATTTATCCCAATGAGGTCCTGTACAACAGGGCTAACCTAATAAGGGTGGATAATTTCCTGATCAAGCTGAATCGAAGGCATATTGCAAGAGCAATGAGCTCGATGAATAACCTGATCTTTGGGGCTTCAATTATGCATAGTACTTCACTGCGCCTTTTTTTTTTTTTTTTTTTTCTATAATTTGCACGTGTGAAAGGGGTTATGAATACCCTTATACTAGTTCTAGGACACGGGCGTTTTTGAGGAAAGGGGAAGAGACAGAGAGAAAGACAGAGTGGTGTATTTTGAAACTCATGTGGTTTTAAGTTTCTGTAAACTCCAAGGGTGGCTGTTCAGATAACTGGGGAGTATTTTGTTTGTTTTCTCTATTATTGTCGTTGCTTATGATTCACAGTATTTTTTTCCGTCCACCTGATGTCAACATCACGATCAAGTTGCATTTTAGCCATATGACCACCCTACTGCCAGTGTTATGCCTTCACAGTAGAGTTGACTTAGCTTTCGCAAATGATCGACTTTTTTATTTATTTCATGCGAAATAAATAAATGATTCTTGACATCAGAATTCGAACCGTGAATCAACAGCGTGACAAGCGATGATGTTACCACAGCACCACGGCCACCCTTAACGGCTTTGTTCCCCCAGAGGTATTCCTCTATCTCGATGAGAAAAGTCTGATCCAAGACAGATTGGCGGTACAAGGGTAAAGGCAATCTGCCTTCAAAATGCCCCAGATAGAAAAGTCTAATGGATTTGCATCCGGAGAATTCGATAGCCATTGTGTCGAGGAAATGAAGTGCGGAACATTTTATCGCAGCCATTCTTGATTTACTCGGGCTTTGTGAGAAGGTGCAGAGTCCTGTTAGAATGTCCATGGTCTTTGACCGAAACTATCCCGTTTATTCTACGGTCCGAAAATACGAGTGGAGACCGATCATCGGCAGTCATTGCGGCCCAAACCATTAAAAACGGTGGAAAAAGACGATGTTGCTGTCTTTTTCGGACCACCTCCATAGCGTTTTGCAATACGCGATAAAAAAAACCTTACAGCAATGAAATGAGTTAATAACTCTCAAATTTTAAGTGCTCTGTCATTCGTAGTTTGGCAGACACAGCGACTTGAAGTTGGTAACAATTCATGTCAGCCACCCTAGGCCCGATTTTGTACAGTTTCGGAGTTATAACGGATTTTCCATTTTGTTGGTACACTTGGCCTTAACTCCACCAAATCTGTATCAATTTAAATGATCCGTTTTTAAGCTGAACAGAACAGAAACATAAATCTAAATGCACAGCCTTATAAGAGTTTATTACTTGCACTACATGGTGCTGGTACACTGAACAATTTCGCTCCCACTAATTTTTCTATAAAGCATGTATCTGTGGGTGAAGGATGTAGCAATTCACACAGTGTTTCCTTGTTTGATATGGTATGATACTGCAAAGCATTGACCATCAAATAACTGTGACTCACACAAAAATTTGCATTTATTTAAGTTTTGCCCATCACATTGAATATATTTATATACTCGTAGCAACATATAAAATGGATATGAATAATATTTGTTATATATGTACATTAGATCCCTGCCATTTCAGAAAAGGGTGGTGAAAGTTAATTATGCATAGTACTTCACTTCGCCTAAAAGCAGTTGAAAACATGTTTGTTGTAATTTCCCGAATAAAAATGGATAAAACATCCATTTAGGAATAACAATAATGGCTATGCTTCTAAGCATATAATTCTTTTCCATTTCACATGAATAGCCATTTTTTAAAACTAATTCTGCTATACTCGTATACATTACAGCCGCTGTTTAAAAAAATTACAGGGGATGTCATCCAGGCATAGTAATTGCAACGACGTATGTACGTAGGTTGGTTGGTTGGTTTAAGAGGGTGAGCTTATGCTCATCACTTAGGCCTCCATTGGGCCCGTTGTGTTCCCCTCGTCTGTCGAACTGTAGGAATAGTGCTGTGGTGTGGAAATTATGTGTTGAGAGGAGATGCAGATATTGGGATCATGGAGAGTATTAAAAGGAGACTATGTCATATGGTGATCGGGAAATCGTCTTGTTCATAGGGCGAACTTCAATATATCACCGATTGCTTTCTTACTGAGGCGTGTTAGATCCTAGTATCTTTAGTCTTAACCTTTTTGTTACGGGGCAGTGGCAGAGGAAGTGTTCTATATTTTCCTCCTCCTCCTCACAGTTGGCTCTGATTGTTGTTTCAGCTAGCCCGAGTCTGAACGAATGTTCGTTGAGATTGATGTGCCCTGTTAACAGTCCCATCCTTAATCTCAACTGTGTTCTGTTTAAGTTTAAAGCTCTTTTTGCTGTGTTGTTACTCTATTCTTTTACAATAGATTTAGTCACTTTACACGTGTCTAAATGCATCCAGTAGTTACTGAACTTCTGTCCTATCTTCTCATTGATATCATTTTGTCAGTTGTCACAGGGACCCCTATTGTCTTATCAGGAATCATTACTGTGTTACTCGCTTCTTTCCTTGCCAGTTCATCTGCCTTTTCACTTCCCGGTACACCTTCATGACCCGGTACACATGTAAGACGGACTTTATTGCGCCTGGCAAGTAACTTCAATTTAGTTTTGCACTCCCTCACTAGTCGAGATTTCGGCATAGGGTTTGTGATCGCGCTAATTGTTGCCTTGCTGTACGAGCAGATGTCGATTTGCCTCTCTTAACTGGTGTCTTCTGTGAGTAATTCAGTTGCTTTCATATTTGCAAAGACTACTGCTTGGAACATCATTACAAATGGTTCTAGGTGAATAGCAAATTCAATTGGTTAGTGATGAAAGATGCCAGCTCCTGATTCCCCTGATATGTTAGAGCCATCTGTGCATACCGATAACCGATTGGAGTTTCTTGTCGTTCTTTCGTACGTCCAATATTCTTTTGTTGGGAAATTGTTTCGAAGTTGTTGAAGAACGTATACGATTTTTCAATAACATCACTGGGACGATTGATGAGTGGTGTCATTTCTCTTATCATTTCAATTTGTTTACAGTATATCGAGAGTGCGTTCACAATTTTTTGAGTTTTAGCAGTGTTGAATGCCGCTTCGATATCTAGACTGATTCGACTGATTCCTTCGTTTCAAACGCATATTCTATTGTGGATACAACCTGGTGTAGTGCCGTCTCAACTGAGTTATTTATCATAGATTCTCTCCATTGATTTTAGTAAGAACGACGTTAGGCTAATAGGCCTATAGCCCTTCGCCGTCGATGATATCCCCTGAAAATATTAACCAGGGTTTTCCTTAGGGTGTCTAATTCTCTCCCTTTTTGCAAAAAGATGGGAAGTATTCTGTCTATGCCCGTTCATTTATATGAAAATGAGCTAATTGCCCAGGCCAGGTTGTCAGTGTCCTCCCAATTTGTATCAGTTCGAGTAAGACTACACTTGAAAAGTGTAGCTGCCTCGTTAAAACAGTTTGCAAGTGTGCTCACATCAGCGTCTCCAAGGACATCCTTAGACTGGCGAGACGTAGCTTAAATAGAGCCATTAAGGAAAGCAAAACTGCATGCTTTAAACGTCTCTGTCAAGAAGCCGACATCAACCCATGGGGCTCGGCATACAGAATGGTGATGACGAAATTAAAGGGCTATAGGACTCCTCAAATAACATGTCCGATAATGCTGAGATCCATAGTAGAGCACCTCTTCCCTCAAAGGCCTGCTGCTATGTGCAATATTATACGAGAAGTCAATCCAGAAGATATTCCTTTAATTACTCACGAGGAACTGCTAAGGGCATGCAGCAAGATAGGTGACAACAAGGCTCCGGGACCCGACGGCATCCCGAACAAGGCAGTAAAGGCAGCTGTAACAAAAAGACCAGACCTCTTCATAACAACAATGAAGCAGTGCCTTGAAGAAGGAACCTTTCCCGAAAAATGGAAAACGCAGCATTTGGTCTTACTGCCAAAAGGAAGGAAGCCCCCAGGAGAACCATCATCCTATCGCCCAATATGCCTATTAGACACCATGGGAAAGATCCTCGAGAAGATAATCTATAATAGATTACTCGCAGTAGTAGAAGAGAAAGGAGCCCTCTCAGATCACCAATTTGGCTTCAGAAGAGCACGATCTACTGTTGATGCCATAAGAGCGGTAGTCGATATCGCCAAAGGTGCCATCGAAGGAGAAAGATGGCTCTACGGCACAAAGGAGTATTGTGCAGTAGTAACGCTGGACATTAAAAACGCATTTAACTCTGCGAACTGGTCGTTTATTAGAAGGTCACTTGCCAGGATGGATACGCCATATTACCTGCTACGGATAGTGACGAACTACTTCAACAACAGAAGGCTGAGGTACAATACCAATGAAGGCGTAAAATACTACAACGTAACTGCGGGAGTTCAACAGGGATCGGTTTTAGGGCCACTATTGTGGAACATCATGTACGACGGAGTACTACGATTACCTGGGGGAGTAACGATAACTGGATTCGCCGATGACATTGCAGTACAATAGTAGCTAAACAGATCCGTGCAGTAGAATCAGCTACAAATGAAGCAATTGCCCGGATAAAAGATTGGCTAATATCCACCGGACTAGAACTAGCTGACCATAAAACAGAAGCTGTTCTTATAACCAGCCGGAAAACTGTCGAATTTGCCAACTTTTAGGTTGGTAACCAAACCATCAGGTCGAAAGAGGCAGTTAAATACCTTGGAGTAATGCTGGACAACAGGCTACGGTTTAAAACGCATGTTGATTTTGTTACCAAAAAAGCATCGCAAATGCAGGGAGCTCTCACGCTAGAAGGATTCTACTCTCTAGAGTTATCACCTCAGTTCTGTTATATGCCGCTCCAGTCTGGGCGGAGGCACTGAGGACGAAGGAGACCAAAAGGAGACTATCGTCATCATACAGACTCTGTGCGCTACGGACAATCAGCGGCTTTCGAACCATCTCTGACGAAGCTGCATTTGTCATAGCTGGAATGGTCCCCATCGATATTCTCGCAGATGAAATGCTGAGGATATATAACAGAAGAGCATTGAGTCATCACGACGCCACTGGTATCAAGGTGATCAAAATTGAAGAAAGGGCAGCGTCAGCAGCTATGTGGCAAGCTCGTTGGGCTAATACAACAAAAGGCAGATGGACATACAAACTTATATCGACAATCGAGATTGGATAAGTCGAAAGCATGGAGACTGCAACTACCATCTAACGCAGTTCCTGTCTGGCCACGATGGCTACCGCAAATATCTACACCGATTCGGACACGACAACTCACCATCCTGCCCGGAATGCCCAGGTGAAGATGAGGATACGGAGCACGCAGTGTTTTACTGCACACGTTTCACGGCATGGAGAATTACTCTGCCAAGTCCGTCATTACTCCTCGACCATATGTTACGGTTGGAAGAAAATTGGATGGCAATATGTTCTTTCGTAACAACTCTATAAAAAGAGTTGCGGAGAATAGAAAAGCTAAGAAGAGCAGCAGAAGCAACAGAAGCATCAGAAGCAGCAATACAAGAAGCATAGCATGAATTGCTAACCAGCCCCGCGAAGTAATACCTAACGGCAGTCCCGCGGGGAGAGTGGTTGAAGTCTGTAGGGTGTGTGTTTAGTACGTAGGCGTATTCCTGGCATCGAGTACTCAGGTTTGCGAATCGTGCATGCTAGTAGCACTCGGGCTACTAGTATCTATGAAGATTACACATCCCTGGCGCAAAAAAGGTATCGGCTGCGGTTGCCAAGTTATTACCCGCCTATAGAAGTTGATAACTTATTGGTTGCTTGGACAGGATTTTCTTAATCGCGCTGCTCCATTGTTAGCATATACGTTGGTGCAGAATGTTTTCCAGCTCTAAGAACCAATGTCTATTCTTAAAGCTTTATTTATTTATTTATTCGTTGTCTAGTAACCTTCGTTGTTTCGTGGAGGTCGCCATTCCACCATTTTTGCTTTGCACTTCTAAGTACCGGATTTAGAGGACAGGCGGCCTCAAAGTATTCTATAATACGCTTCTATACTTTTAGGACTTCTTTGTGTAATTGGTTAATCTCAGTATAGCTGTTACCCTGAGTTACCTGACGATTTCTTACATAGGTGGACCAATCTGTTTTCAATTCCAATATCAAAACTCAACCACCTGTGGTCCGAAAAGGATATCTCACTACTGAACTTCGTGTTGGACACCAGATGTACAGACCTATCGTCGCATAATGGTATAACTAATACCTCCGTTCTAATTTTATTTATGAAGGTTGATGTACAGCCCTCATTTAAAGTAATCAAGTTTTCAATATTTAAATAATCGGCCAAATACTCACCTCTTTGTTGATGTTCGTACTACCCCAGTTAGTGTGGTGGGCGTTAGCGTCCATTCCCACTATTAGACCCTTCTGTTGGGATACGTATGTAAGTAACTGCATAGTGGAGATGAAATTTATGATCGTATTTTTTTATTGCTACTGTATAATTTCATAATTTATTGATACCATTTTTTTTACTTTCTAGATTGCAGAATTCTTTGATTAACAAACATTATAAATTTGATAGTTGTATTATGAAATATAAGAAAGATATAGATGGATACAAGGGTAAAACAAAATAATAAAATAAAAGCTGTTGTATTCATAAACAAATTCAGATAAAACAAAAAAATGCAAATCAAATAAAATTTAAGTACAAAGGTAATAATAATAAAAAAAACATCCCCTAAAAAACATCTCCCCTAATAAAGTGAACATGGCATTGCAAAATTTGTAAAAAAAAAAATGCAATGATATATTTCTATACAGAGGATATTTCCGCGATTATTAATAAATTTGACCACAAAACAATTGTCTCAACTTTTTCGTAGCACACAGTTGGCATGGCTTGCACAATTTGTACCCGGAGTTTACAGATTCACAGTAATACTTAAACATTAAAGTAAATAACTTTGAAAATGCAATATCTGTTTTTTTTTTTTTAAGTAAACGCCCCCAAAAAGTGGGCCCGTCCATAAATATATTGTATGGACAAAGTGTAGAGAGAGTCATCAGTTCTAGCAAATATATTATGGAAAACGACATATTTTTTTTAAAAGTGCAGGTGTCTGAGGATGGATTTTAAAAATATTTACACTTGTACTGTTTTGATTTTACCTATAGAAAGAATATATACTAAATTCCATGTTCCTAGCTCAAAGCTTAAGGCCCAAAAAGTAGTGACAAGCGGACGGACGGACATGGATTCTGATCACATCTACGAGAGGCGGCACTCATCAACGAGTCATCTTCTCATTAGTCATAGCACTAACTGCGGCACTGTTTAGCAGTATAAATATCACCTCGATTCAATAATAATCTCATTTTACTCCCTGGTTGGTAGATCTAATACCTTACCTGAGAGCATCAATCACGGCCAGGTAACAGCAACAACTCCTGACGTGAAAGCTGAGGCATTTGCCAACCACTTTGAGGGTAACTTCACCGACCGACCTCCAGAGCACCTTCCCGACTTCCTGGAGGAAGTAGAATCTGAAGTTCATGAAGCCACAAATTCCGGTAATCCAATAACAACATTCAGTGGGGAAAACCGAGCTAATGATCCGTTAAGCAGTGAAACCTTCACTACCACAGAAGAAGTGATGGAGATAATTCAAAGCAACAATGCCAAGAAATCTGCTGGAACTGACCAAATCTCCAACTTTTTATTAAAAAAGTTGCCAAATGTGGCTATTTTACTGCTGACGATCATCTTCAACAACTGCATCAACAACAGCTATCTTCCAACTACATGGAAAGAGGCCAAGGTTGTTCCAGTACCAAAATAGTCGAACCGTTCGAATGTTGATGGATATCGACCAATCGCTTTGCTATGCTGCGTTAGCAAAATACTAGAATCAGTGATGTTGAGGAAGATTAATCACTTTTGCTCAGAGCGAGGAATAATTCCCAATAACCAATATGGTTTTCGAGGAAAGCACTCAACCATTCACCCTCTGCTCAAGCTATACCGCGATGTCACCCATGGCCTGAACAAAAATGAGATTACCGTAGCCTGCCTGCTAGACATAGAGAAAGCCTTCGACAGTGTTTGGACCAAAGGACTGATTTTCAAGCTAATTCATTTTGGTTTCCCCAATTATCTGGTAAGATTAATTTTCAATTTTTTAACCCACAGAATTTTTTATGTACAGGTACATCAAGCAAAGTCTTCAATAAAACGAATCAACGCTGGAGTGCCCCAGGGATCAAGGCTTGGACCAATACTGTTCAACATCTTCACTGCAGACCAACCATTGAATGCAGCAAGGACCAGAACAATGCTGTATGCGGATGACTCCATCACTTACGCTGTTTCGCTTTCCCCGGAAATAGCAGCTAGGAGAGTTGAAACCCACGTCAAAAATCTTTGGGAGCATTACCTCAAATGGGGAATCAAAATCAACAGCAGCAAGACGGAACTAATCTGCTTCAGAAATCCAGGGACAGCTACGAGGGGACGCCGAGCGTTCGCAACTCGCTGCCATAACATACGGATTTCTCTTCCAGATAACACCGAGGTGCGAACCAAGCAAACCACCAAATATCTTGGAATCCATTTCAGCGAGTGGTTTAAGTTTAATCCTCACGCTGAAATCATCATAAGGAGGGCCAATTATGCGTTGCATTTAGTCCACCCATTACTCAGAAAGAGAAATGGGCTCAGCAAAAAGACTAAACTGCTCGTATACAAGCAGCTGATAATACCAGTTAACACATATGGCTGCCCCATATGGTTCACCATATCGCCCACCACCATGAAGAAGATTCAAATATTCGAACGGAAGGTCCTTCGAATCTGTACAGGGCTGTGGCGAAACCCAATCACTAGGAAGTACCACCCTAAGGCTTTTCTTTACGAGAACGCCGGTGTGAGCCCAATCGACCAGTATATGATTCAACTTTCAAGTAGACTCCTGCAAAATCTTGATGACCACCCTAACGAGGAAATACAGGACTACATCCGACAGCAGATCGATCCAAGCCACCGATACCTGAGTGCACGAGCAATCATCGATTCAAGATTTGAAGACATAATGAACAACGAAGAAACACCGTTCTACCAGCTTGCAGACAATGCCTATTACCGGGGATAGTCCCCTTAATAATATATTTTCTTTATTTAACAAAAAAAAAATTTTCCAAATATATTCTCTTATATAAAATATTCATGTAATAGATTAAGTAGCCATTATTATAGGTTTTTTTTAAAAAAAAAAACTTAGCAAACTAGCCAGTAGATATACGTTGGGCCCCTATTGTTGAGCCAACATTAAATTTATAGTAATAAGTCTAGTTTTAAGCCAATTTGTAAATAGAACGACTAAATAATAAAAAATTCCTTAATCTGAATAATCTCATTTTGTTATTATCTGTGGTAGGATAAACATCACCATGTTAGCCGAAATCCGAAGTTCTCGCAATTTTGAGCACCGCGCCGTGATAAAGTACCCCGTGAAAAAAGGAAAATCGAATAAAGAAATTTTCGAAGACATGTCATCGACTCTTCAGGATTCTGGGCCTTCGCATACCATGGTGAAAAAATGGGCTCGCTTATTTCAACAAGGGCGAGAGAGCTGTGAAGACGACTCCCGTCATCAGCAAGGAACGGATTGCAGAAATTTTGCACGAGCATTTTAACATGAAGAAAATTTGTGCACGCTGGGCATCGAAAATGCTCACGCTGTTCGATAACAGCGATGACTGGAGTGATGCAAAGATTTTTTGGAGTTAACCGGAGACAATCTCGACAAAATTTGCAACCGAATTGTGACTATAGAGTAGACTTGGGTTCGCCAATACGACCCGGAGCCCAAACAGGAGCCTATACAGTGGATTTAAAAAGGGGAGAGGCAGCCGAAGAAATTCAGGGTGGAAAAATCTGCTTCGAAGCTTAAAGCGATTGTTTTTTTTGGGACAGCGAAGGTATTTCGCGGATTGATTACCTGCCAAAGGGGACTACGATGAATGGTCAATATTACGCAAATTTATTGACTTAGGCACCTGAAGCGGTCGTACGGAAGTAATTTTTGTAGGATAACACGGGTTTTGCGACAGGCCTTAAAAGACACTGGTTTTTCAACAATAGACTACCCACCCAACAACCCAGACCTGACCCCGAACGACTTTTTCCTTTTTGCCAATTTGAAGAAAGGAGTTGCGGGGCCGGTGATTTGTAAATGAGAACGATATCAAGGCGGCCGTATTCTGAAGGCAAATATAGAGTGACCAGATAAAAACGATAGGAAAAGAAATTTAAATAAAACAACAACAGTGTGAGATATCAAATTGATTCTGGCTTTGTTTTGAAGCTACATTCATGCCATTATGTACAGAATAACACATCATTTAAACGGCCGTCTCGGCTTCGGTGGCAGAGCTTCAAGCGGTCGGTCTAATTTTTAATGACTTATTCCGGCAATAGCGTCTCGAATGTTGGCCTCGAGCTCGCTTAGCGTAGACTAAGGACTTGATCTATCCCGAGAGAAAATAATCGAGGGGTGTCAAGTCGCATGATCGCGGCGGCCAATTAATAAACGCTCGCCGTGAAATGACCCAGTCTCCTTCACCACTTCGAGCGTTGCGTCGTTTGTATGGCATGTAGCTCCGTCTTGTTGGAACCACATCTCGGATATATCGATGTTGTCGAGCTCTGGCCACAGAAACTCGGTTAACATCGCTCTATATACCTTTACACAACATGTTGAATTCATCCAGCCGGATGGATTCACCAAAACATGCGTTCCCATTAGTGCCCCAACCAGCATGTGATCTTTGAAATGAACCCTCGGGCAAATCATTATTGGTGGAATGTGTGCCTGGCTGCGTTTATGATACAACAGTGTAACTAACGACCCTCTTTCTGCGCTTATTACCTTATTAACTTGCTTGGCACCTTTTTCTGTCAGAATTTTTGCAGAGACCTAGACTGTTGTTAACCCGGTTTCATCCAGATTGCAGATCCAGGTTCCCGAAGAAAAGCGGTTAGATTATATTAGATTAGATTGCGATTTTATTGTATACATTAAAATTCTGCTCTTTTTTCATTACACATTCACAGAAGTACAGCATTGGCATTTGCCTTCAGCCGGATAAGAGAGTATAACATAAAATTTTATAGAAGAATTGATACTTGTTTCGGGTTAAAGTGAAGCCGAAAAGTATTTTTTTTTTCTTATTAGAATGACACTAATTATCTTGATGCAAATCACAATTCAAAAAGAAAAACTCAATCTTTTACCGCATTAAAATTTTAATGTACATTCCTTTTCGCTTGACTGTAGATGAGTGTTGAAAATCTTTATGTCATATTACAATGTAGCCTCGGTGTCTAACAGCTGTTAAGCTTTACATTCTATATGGGGTTGGTGAACCTTTTACATAATCATATAATCAAATGTTCTCCTTTAAATGAGTGAAATATTTCTCCTTTACTACATTTACATATTAAAGCCCCCAATGACAAGTATGAGGTTAGAGAGAGATGCATGTCTTAATTTCTTAGAGCTTTACATGCATGCCTTCTCTTTCTTCAAGTCGGCCATTAATAAGTTCTTAGTATTAATCTCACTCTAATTAGCTAGAGTGTCTAACTAGCTGGTTCTTATAAGTCTGGTTACTATTAGAGAGAGACAGCATGCATGTGAACGATCTAGCCTTGCACATTTGACAGTTCAGTTTTCGATGTTTAATCGTGCAGTGGTTGTTTGTGATTTTTTGCGTAAATTATAAATTTGGTGACAAAAAGTGATATTTTTTTTATATATCGTATTTATATGTGCGTTGTTATTAGATATCGATGATATGGAGGTTGCATCTGCAACTATATACTCGATATTTAATTCAATGTGCTACAACACTTTGCATCATTGCTGAAGTGTCAAATGTGCTCGGTTCGTGTGTTAATAATGCAAATAATAGCTCAAATCATTTTGTTCGATGCATTAAGATAAACACTGTGCTGAAACGTAGTGATGTTGTGATCATCATTTGTTGGGAACCAACAATACTAAAATAGGTTAATTCATTTTTATATAATATTTGTCGTCGAAATTTGGTAGCAGTCCTCAAAAAGCTAAACAAAATATTCCAATTTTGTCCATTTAATATCGAAACTATTTGATTTGTTACTATATTAGAATAAGTTGAGCTAGTTTTAATCGTTTTTTAGCATATAAGTTACAATGAATTAAAAATTAATAAAACTGCATTCAAAATGAAAAAAAAAAAATTTCATTTGTTGTTTTCCCCCCAATGACTTCTTCTAATTTACTTTAATATCGGACAGATTCTTCCGGTTTGTCTTTGTTCGGTTTTCAATTTAAACGCGATACGTGTGGACATCTCTATCTTCACAGCAACTCCTCCAGAGCCTTTTTCTACAATGTTATGTTATCTTTCTTTATTGGTGTTCCATGTTCGGTGCATAGTTTGGATCATACCATAAAAAACTGCAGTTTCCGGCGAATTAGATACGTAGATACGATGGTTTGGTAGCGATATTACCTTTAAGATACAAAGGAAATGTAAACTAGTTGTGAAAATATGCAGTGGTGGTAATCCAGTTTTGAGATGAAGCATGTAATTTGACGTGTTTTATGAAGAAGAAAAAGTACCTCAACAAATTTTCGCCTTCTTCATACTGATAAATACCCCATACTTGAGCCGCGTAACACATCGTAGACCTCCTAACCGCATCGAACAATTTATATTTTACGCTTACTGCAATGATCTTTTTTGCTGGAATACCTTTGAATATATCTATTTATCACGCTTTTTGCTCCTATAAGCTTTTCCTGTAGATGTGTGTTGAAAAGCAGCCGAGGTGTTATAATCACCCCGATTTACAACTATTCCTTCACAATCTCAAGCTCTACATTTTATCAGGTCCAGTTGTCTCTCTTGCATACCGTTTCCACCCATTCTTGAATATCAGCGAACAGTGAGACATGTCTCACTGTTCACTTTTAAAAAGGTTCCACTGTTCGCCTTTTGTAATATTTCCTATGTGCCAACTGGTGCTCAAGTGAAACATGGGAAAGAGGAAAAACGTCATTGCAGGCATCGATATGTCTGTGCAAGTTCTTGGGGAAAAATAAACTGCATTGATTCACTGTTCGCACTGTCCCACTGTTCGCACCTTTCTTCTACATATATAGTGCTAATCAGCCCCAAGTCCGGTCCGCTTTTTGTTGTTGCTCTCCCTGATATTGTTTTACGTACCATTTTAGTTTATCAGCTTCTTGTCTAGAGTTGCCATACTCAAGACGTATCCCTTTGCCTTCATACATATTTTCTGCTATTTTGGTGAAGGTATTCCGCCTACGAATTTTACAACATCCTCTTTTAGCTTGCACATTCATAGTGCAACAGGCATTTGACCCTGCAATAGCGAGGCAGTCACATAAATGAAGCAAGTATGCGTGAAACAAGCGTATTCTTTATTTTACTTTATTTTTTAGAAGTCCAATTCGACCGAGAACTGCAATCAACTAATGACTTTTCTTTTAGCATTCTTTCATATTTATCATCGTAGAAAGCATTACTCGCCTCTAGAGAGTAAATGAATCCTAGAAGCCATAATATCTTATCAGTTTGCAGTCAAAGTCTGTATGTTATTTACGGCGACGCTACGTTCTTCTGCTTCGTCATCCATCATAGTGTCATCATGACTTTCAATCATACATAATATGATTTCTCTAATGATTTGAAGTTTGTCCACTAATGGATGTCGAATCCATTTCCATTTTCTAAGCATTAAGATTAAATTTTTTTTTTATGTTTTTTACCTCAAGTAGAACATCGTACATACTCGTACGAGTACATATATTCTTTACAAATATTATGTACATTGCACATTTAGGTTTCGGTTGTTTGCTACATTGCTATACATAAGAAAATGCGCGGTTTGTTCATACCGACTTAAGCTTCAATTCAACGTAAAATTCATTTATAATCGAAATCTCAGGTTTAAGCCAGTGTTTGTTCTGTAATGTGACTCAACGAGTCAATTACGTTATTAAATATCACCGCAAGTGTCAAATGGTATGCACTCGGTGGTAGCTGCAGTGATTTATGCTATGTGAGGTTCAATTGTGTCATTGCTCTCCTTGTTATTGTTTTAATTCACATTCTTTTGACCTACTATAGGTCAAGGGAATCGTACTGCATATATGTATGTATGTAATCCAATTGTAACAAATATGGTATAAATATTCCGGATATTGTAAATACATTAATCTTAGCGTGCTGCTCTATATACAGCGACAGTAGTGGCAAAATCTTTACAGCTGCCTTAGGGATCCAAAGAAGAAGAAGAACTTATCCGAGATCTATACATTACCAAATCTAATGTCGGAATTCAACCGGAAGGAGTTAGATAAGCTATTCGACAATTGGAACCAACCGGGTTGACATCATCATCTAGAGGGTGAATACGTCCCACTGGAACTAGAGGAATACATACCGAGAGAACAAACTATTCGAGGCGCAAATCTACCACTATACTCATACGTGGTAACACCAAAGTAGGCTGGGCCCAAATCGTTCACAATTCAACTGTACAAGCAAAGATTGGAGAAGAAAAAGGAGCTCCAAAAGTTGACTAGACAAATTAATAGTACTTCACTATGAAGGTAGAGAGGGGGCAGTGCTGTAAACTCGCGAGAACTGTTATCGAATTGAATTTTCCTCTGCTTTCTCAAAGTCAATAACAAATGTACTAGGCTAAGCATTGTTGAAACCGTTTAAATTCAATATGAACTGCAGCATACGAATGTACATCTCTTCAGTTTTGTTCGGCAAAAGGCAATAGATTAGCCGCAAAACTTTGTTGTAAAAGAGACCATAACCCAAGCTGGTGAAATATTTCAGGGCACACCTTGAGCGTTTCATCAGCTAACCATGTTTGATAGTGAGTTAATATATTGCAGTCCTAAGACAACTTTAGTATTATGATGTGATTTACATCTTCATTCTCCGTATCGGCCAATAAATAAATAAATTTTCAGTAACAAAAACTTTTATGACCAACGTACCATCTGGTAAATTAATCTCAGCCCTACCATGAGGAATCGATATAGGTTGATGATGACATGTTCGGGCCCTAGATGCCGACTTTTCCATCAAAATAAGTTTAGAGGCTCTAACAATTGCTGCTTGCGATGCTCCTGCAACAGCGTTGTAGATAATTGCCCTCCGAGCTTCGATAGAACTAGTCGCAGTCTCCCATATTTTATTTTTTTTTATAATTTGCGCGCGCCAAAGAAGATATGAATGCTCTTATACTATTACAGGACACGGGCGTTGTGGAGAAGAGAGAGATAGAGAACGAAAGATTTTAGTGTAGTGGTTTTAAACTTAGATGGTATTAAGTTTCTGTAAACTCCAAGGGTAGCGTCCAGATAACTGGGGAGCTTGTTTGTTTTGCTTTTGTCATTGCTCATGATTCACAGCATTTTTTTAACGTCCTGCTGATGTAAGACATCACAATCAAGTTGCATTTTCAGCCATATGACGACTCTACTGCCAGTGCTATGCCTTAGCAGTACAGTTGACTTAGCTTTCGCAATTAATCGATTTTTTCATATATTTAATGCGAAATAAATACATAGATGATCCTTGACATCAGGATTCGAACCGTGAACCAACAGCGTGACAAGCGATGATGTTACCACTACATAACGGCTACCCTTTAATTTTCCCCATAATACCAGCAATTTCACAGCCTTCTGGTGAAGGATCGTGATTGTGACGTAAAGTTCGACTCCTGCGACACTGTCAGACCATGAAAATATAAACTTTTATCACTTTCGGAGCTCCAGTCATCCTTTAGGTCATTTTCCCTACACTTGACATAAATAAAGCCTTGACAGTGTAACTTTAGTTCACCCCAAATTATACTTAATTACTCCCCTCAACATATAGACAAATTACAGAATTTTACATATCTACTTCTCCGCTGAGAAAAATTCAGTTTGTATGGATATGGATGAATTAATTATTAGAACAAACACAAATATCGGCTAATGTTCTGGATTAAGACTGATTTATGGTAAGTTTTTGAAAGCCCATCTCATATCACATAGACGAATTAATTATTGGAGCGTCTCAGTCTCAGTCTTAGTATTATCCTGGTGGCAAAATTGGACCAAAATCAGTTAATGTTCTCGATTGAGACCAATTTTAGCAAGTTTTTGGAAATTCAGTCCCATCCGTCAGTCATTTCCGATTTCGATTAAATAATGATGGGAACATCTAAACTTTGGTCTAAGCCTGCTGGGAAAATAAGTCTAAAGTCGGTAAAAGTTCTAGATTCAGACCAACTTTAGTAAGCTTTCACAATCGACAACAAACGCATTCTTTTGACAACTTCAAAGGTGTGTTTGGCGATGTTCCAGAAAAATTCGGCTGAGTTTTTGCGCCGTTTCGTAACCGTGGATGAAACCTGGATTCACCACAACACACCAGAAACCAAGAAACAGTCAAAACAATGGACTTCTCCTGGTGAATCGAAGCCGAAGAAGGCCAAGGCGGGTTTGTCAGCAAACAAGGTCATGGCGACATTTTTTTGGGATGCGCGTGGTGTTATTCACATCGATTACCTTGAAAAGGGTAAAACGATCACCAGTGCATATTACGCAGAGCTGCTGGATCGATTCCAAGCCGATTTGAAGCAAAAACGGCCGCATTTGGCGAAGAAAAAAAGTTCTTTTTCACCAGGACAACGCACCGGCGCACAAGTCCGTAGTCGCAATGGCAAAATTGCATGAATTAGGCTACGAACTCATCCCTCATTCAGCGTATTCCCCAGATTTAGACCCCTGCGACTATTTCTTATTCCCAAACATGAAGAAATGACTCGGAGGTAAGAGATTTGGGTCGAATGAAGAGGTCATCGCTGAAACAAACGCTTATTTTGAGGGGCTCGAGAAATCGTATTGTTTGCTAGGCATCAAAAAATTGGAGAAACGTTGGATGAAGTGTGTAGACCTAAAAGGAGACTATGTTGAAAAATAAAATGTTTTTATACCGAAAAGAGTGTTCCTTATTTCATTTTTCAGGGACTTATTGACCCACCCTGTTTGTGTTTTGAACGGTACGTACAAATATGCCAGGTACGTACATATGTATATGTCAAACCTGATGTGCTGATGATCTAATAACGAGGCCTTGCTTACAAATGCCAATTTATAATAAAATTATATATAAATGGACTACCGAGTGTGAGGTTAAATACCACTTCGTGAATTGCATTTCTAAAGGTTGGCTTAGGTTCCCTATTTAAAATATCTTCTTAACTATTCATGAGTTGATATAAAAAGGTACTCTCTTTTATTGGTATTGCTGGTACCTCATACAACATGATACGCATTCGCATCGCAGTCGATGATGAAATGATGATTCTTGTTGTATCAATATCTGATAAGTGCCTGTACCTCCGCAGGCGCGATGTGATCGGAGTCACCTGGGAGGTATGCCGACACGCATAGAATGTTTTGGTTTCCCCTGTTGTTCGGAACCTCAACGATGATAGTTTTTTCTCTTTATTTCCTTGGTGTTCTCTTAAGAGCGCCATAAGCCGGAAAATATCGGCTTATGGAGTATTTTATCTGCAATCGAATTGACTTATAAAGGGTCTTTCATTAAACGCTTCCGATCTTTAAATTTAAATAAAAGAAAGTGTGTGTGAGATATCATCGAAATTTGTTATTCGTTTGAAAGGCCTTTCGATGCCATTATCTATGGAATGTAACATCGTTCAAATATCCGCCGCGGGTTCTCTGGGTGGCGCGCATCCGAAATGTCAAATTTTCCATTACTCTGGCGCATAAATCAGGCTGAATTTGACCGATGGCATGGGTTATGTTGACTTTGAGGGCCGCTGTGATTTGTGGCTTATTCGCATAGACCTGCGACTTCAGAAAACCCCACAAGAAAAAGACTAACGAGGTCAAATCGCACGATCTCGATGGCCAGTTCACATCACCTCCACGTGAGATGACCATGCCCTCGAATCGCTCGTGCAGAATTTCCAATGTGGCGTGAGTTGTGTGGCACGTAGCGCCGTCCTGTTGAAACCACATGTCGTTGGTGTCCATATGATCCAATTCAGGCCAAAAGAAGTTGGTAATCATCGATCTATAGTGCTCGCCGTTGACGGTGATGGCCTTGCCAACGACGTTCTCAAAGAAATATGGACCGATGACGCCGCCAGCCCAAAATCCACACCAAATAGTGACTTTTTCGGGATGCATTGGACGCTCTTTGATCTCATGTGGATTGGTATCGTCGCAAATTCGACAATTTTGTTTGTTGACGTACCCATTCATCCAGAAATTGGCGTTATCGCTGAAGATGATTTTTTGATGAAAATTAGGCTCCAGAGCCCATTCAGCGAGCACACGTCGTTGTCTATGGTCGTTTACCTTCAGTTCCTGGGTCAATTGAATTTTGTACGGGTGCACACATTGTCTGTTTTCTTGACAAAAGTTTTTTTTTTTAGCTTTTATATTGGTAATAATTTCGGTATTTTTTTTTAACACAAGAATGGTTATCCACTTTTCTATTAAGTGGTAACTTTGCACAGAGATTGTTATTTCGGCCAATATAATATTACCAAAAATATATAGATATGCCACTATCTACAATTCGTCCATACATTGTAAAGGGCCATGCCAACATTTTAGGGGCGTTTTCTTCAAAAAAATTTTATTTTGATTTTTCAAAGTTTTTACGGTAATGGTTAAATCTTATTGTGAATATTTCACCAGAATTGTAGCCTTTGATTACAAATGGCGCCAATCACATCCATTTTTTTTCTAAGGAAAAGTCTTAGCAACAAATTGCCTGATAAAATCTCTTAGGAATCGCGAGAATACACTCTGAGTAAAGGGATGTAATTGCATTTGAAACCAAAAGCTTACACCGTCACGTCCACTATGTCCACTATATGCAATCTGTTTCAAATAGATAGGTTGTAAATTGTTTGCATGTACATACCTAGTCCTGCCATAAGTTCTGTTACAAGTGCAAATCCTTATACCAAATAAACAACAAAACATTTTGGATTATTATTTACAAAATTTTTTTTCTTAAATAGTAACCATCTTTAAAAAAAGGCCGTTTATTCAAGGCCCTCAAACGGTGTGGTCACTAGGCTACAACGACAAGCACGATTCCCAGGGATATCGACGACGTTGCTGTGGTTACAGCACTTTTGAAGCTCTCCAAATTTCGGTAGGGTCTCTTGCAGGCTATACTTTCCAACACAGACTTGACCACAATAATCCAGCTCAGCTCGTCGGACAGGGAAGTTCTTGTCCACCTTAATTTACACCACCTGCTCAGCACACAAAATCTCGTGCCATTGTCATCAAAAAAACAAAATAGAAGAAGGAAGTTACTCTAATCAGACCTCGGACGAACTTCAAAAAAGATAAAAAAGAAAGAAAAGGAAAATCCAAGGACTTGTGCCCATGGCCAGGAGAAAGATTGGGAAGGACTCCGCGAAGCTTACCCTTCCTATCCTAAACTAAACCTAAACTAACCTAACGACTTAAGCTAAATCCTAGACTAAACCTAACTACCTTAACCTAACCTATAGCTACTCCCTACCGCGCAAATTGTCTTTCCCCTTTTCTCTCCTCGCCAAACGGGTTCATCAAGTACTCGAGATATGCCTGGTGGAAGTGGCAAAAGCTGGCCTGCCCACCCTTCGTGTCTTGTGACACAACCGATTACTATCTCTCTGGCCAATGATAAGCAACTCGTGGTGTTAAGTGAATCCACTTTAAAGAAATCTCGCCATGCGCTTACCAGAACACACCTTGACGCGGAGTTTTCTAAAATGACTGGTTCTCTCTCCACTGTAACTACGCGTATTTGCAAACTTAACTTATCTTTACGTAACTCTTTTCAAGCAGATATGCATCTTTTAACTGAGTCCTTGTCCAGTAACTCCCTTTTAATTGAATCGTTGACCGCTCAAATAACTACTCTCAAGAACCGCGTATATCAGATCCATCTTTGCTTAGGTTCTCTGAGTGATGAATCGGCTTCCACCAGGCTTGCTATCACTAAAATCACAGAGGAACTGAAGGAAGTTCGCATCCAGCAAGTTAGACGCAATCTCTTGTGAAAAACAGCCATCTAACAACATATCCCTGCATGATGAACTCTATAATGCTAACATCGTTCTCAGCCTAATGCACTGCCTGACTCTCGACCATCCCCACCTACTGCCGCTACTACACCTTAAACCATCGAAAAATTAGGCACAACTTGGACCTTATCGGAGTGGAACAGTAGAATTCTTAAACTTAAAGAACGCTCATCCACCACTGAGTAAAAAAATAATACAAATCTTACTGCCTACTTAATTAATAACGTTCCGAAACAAGCTAAAGCATCCTGGATAATCAACTTCTTCAAACAAAATTTCTGCATCGTGGGTGTTAAATGCCGAGCGGTTCGATCAACGTCCACAAACAGAAGATCCTTTAGGGTTTTGTTACCTCAAAATTACGACTGGCTCTTCCGCTCTCCAATAAATGAACTCGTCCTGGGAAAGATGACAATAGTCCGTATAGATAAGTTAATTAATAGACCTAATATTAATAATACTAGCTCTAAGCCTATAATTAACTCTAGATCTAAGCATCATACTTCTAATCCCCCGCCTTATAATTCATCCAACAACTCTTAACCACCCAATAATAACTGGTCTTTCAAAATGGGTTTATTTCCTAAATTTAATTCTGCTACCAAATTGCCCAAGCGAGTTTCATTCGACATTTCACCTGTCCCCTTTCCCTCACCAAACACTAAGGACACTCCCCCAGCCAACTACCCCAATTTCATTCATTCTCACACTCTTAACCCTGTTTTCTCCTCATCTTCAGCCCCACCTAGATCTTCTAACCTACCATCTTCAAATGCCGGCGCTACGAACTCCATCATCACATCACCTCCGTTTTTTAGACCCGCTGCTTCCACCCACTGTTAAACTTACGAAACAATTTGCAGATTCTGGTGATGATAGCCGCTACGTAATCTCACTTTTAAGAGATGGAAAAATTTACGAAAACGTCGTATTTATCTTGCCTACCTTCACGATAAAGATGACTCCATCTGTATTGATGGAAAAACTAATACTAATATTAAGGTCTCCATCTCTCAAGAGGGTCTCCCTACTGACAAGAATGCTTTGATGAATATATTTGTTAAGTTCCATGAGAGTCTCAATATACCACCTCTCAGTGTAACAAACGATCTCTCGTCTTTCGCATCTTACATCAGCTCCAAACGTAGGTCCCACCTCCATAGAACTCGCGCCGACCATAATAATTACTTTCGCCCCTAATCAGTTATTATCTCACTCTTCTCCTCCTGAGACAGTTTCAACCCCAAACCCCTCTAACGTTACTGTTACCTCCCCTGAATGCTTGTCTATTTATTACCAGAACGTGAGAGGTCTGCGAACTAAAATCTCCTCCGTATTTCTTAACTCTCAAAACCTCCCCAAGGATATTTTTGCTCTCACTCAAACGAATTTATCTTCTAATTTAATGAATAATGAGCTTCTTACCTCTGATTTTGTTATCTTCCGAGATGATGGACAGTGGAAAGATGATGATTCCTTAGGTCGTGGAGTTCTTTTGGCGATACATAACAACTTTGGCTCAACTTTTGTTAAATCCTCACCTACAGCTGACTTTGAATATATTTGTCTCAAAATCACCTTCCCAAGGTGTAACCTCTACATACTATGTTGCTACATTCGCCCTTCTCAACCAATCGAGGGTTATCAGCTTGCCGTAGATGCGATCGATTCCCTATGCAACATTGTAGACCCCTGCGACGACGTCATGATTCTGGGAGACTTTAATCTTCCACATTTACAATGGGCCCAGTCTGAAGACGAGTCCCATTTTGTTGCTGCAAACCCTACCTCTGAAAAGGAAGTCCTATTCACCGATTGTCTCTCTGATTCTGGCCTTTTCCAAATTAGTGGTATTACGAACAACTTAGGTAGACAACTAGACCTAATCTTCTCAACCGATGCCGCCAATTGCATAGTAACTGCCAGCAACCATCTTCTCTCCACATTAGATCGCTTCCACCCATCTCTATTCCTAACGTTTTCGTAGTGTACATTTCCTCACTGTGAGAAATCATATAGCTTTAATTTTCGTAAGGCAGATTTCGCTAAACTTAATAATCTTCTCAGTAAGATTAACTTTAGTCCTATCCAGGTTGACAGCATCGACAATGCTCTAGCGTATTTTTACGACTAATTTTTCACCTGCCACATTCAATCAGTCCCTTTTGTGCCTCAGAAGAACTTTACGTCAGCTCCGCCATGGTATTGCTACGCTCACTTCGTAGCAAAAGAAACAAAATATGGCAAGCATTCCTCAAATCCCGATCTGACTCTGATTTTTCTCATTACCATTACATCCACTCCCAATTCTCTGAACTCTGTCAATATCTTTACATCGAATATCTTGATAGAATGCAATCCACGCTAATGAATGACTCCAAACGTTTCTACCTCTTCATTAATGACAAACGAAAATCGGATAACTATCCATCCACTTTAAAATTTGCTAATAAATCCTCTGCAGACTCTAAAACAATCGCAAACCTGTTCGCTAATTTTTTCAGCCAATCGTTTACGGATCACGTCATTCAACCTGATCATAACTACTTGCGCTACTTAGACAACCGTCCCCAAACCTCCTTAGTCACAATTGATATAACCTCGGCGTCGTTAGTAGATAAGATCAATAAACTAAAGGGCGACTACTCCCCCGGCCCTGATGGCCTGCCCGCTATAGTTCTGAAAAAATGCGTGAACTACTTAGTTTCGCAGGGAGTTTTCCCTAAAATCTGGAAAAACTCATACATTATCCCAACTCATAAAAAAGGTTGTAAAAGTGAAATATCCAACTACCAGCCCATCGCCAAACTATCCTGCATACCTAAGCTCTTTGAAAGCATTGTTTATGACACAATGTTTTTTCACTGTAAGACTATCCTTTCACCGAACCAGCTTGGATTCTTTAAGGGCAGATCAACAACCACCAACCTTACCGAGTTTGTATCTAGCACTCTGTGCGTTTTGGAAGATGGTAATGAAGTCGATGTAGTTGCCACCGACTTTAGCAAAGCCTTCGACAAAATTTCGTATCCAATTATTCTTCTCAAACTTAAAGCTCTTGGTTTTCAATCGGGGTTTATCTCATGGATCAAATCTTACTTAGAAAAACGCCAATATAACGTCCTCTTCAGATCTTCAATTTCTGATCCTATTAAAGCCACATCGGGAATTCCTCAAGGCAGCCATCTTGGTCCAATGATCTTCATTTTGGCAATTAACGATGTCGATTGTATCATCAATGACTCCCACCTTTCTAAAGGGTGGTTAAGTTTTAAGGGCCGATGTTGATTTTGAATAAAACACAAATTATTTAGGAAATTACTGTCACAATCACTCTTGGATTATCATTCGCCCAAATGCGGCAATTCTGCTTATTGACGAATCCACTGAGGTGAAAATGTGCCTCATCACTGAAGATGATTTTCTTCGAAAATTTATCATCCACTTGTGACCATTGACGACGCTTGAAATGGTCAAGAGGCTTTAGTTCTTGAGTCAATTGCACCTTGTAAGCGCGTAAATGCAAGTCTTTATGCATAATGTTCATCAACGACGAGCGTGAGAGGTGCAATTGTTGGGCACGACGACTAGTTGAGGTGGACGGCTCTTCAGCCACACTATCGCGAACAGCAGCAATATTTTCTGCAGTACGAGCTGTACGACCATGCACTGGTGTTTTCACATCTCCTACAGACCCGGTTTGCACAAATTTTTGCACTATTTTTCCGATTGTACGCATATTTGGACGATTAAATTGACCGAAAGAATCACGAAATGCACGATATGCATTTTGATTTGAACGCCCATTTTCATAATAAGCCTGAATAACTTTAACGCGTTGCTCAATTGTGTATATTTCCATGGTTCAAATTGAGTTAGTCTGAAATTGAGAAATGTCAAATGAAATGCAGAAAAAAACTTGACGTTTAGGTGTGGTTCACATTCAACATCGGCCCTTAAAACTTAACCACCCTTTATATATGCGGATGATATGAAAATCTTCAGAACTATATCGTCTTGTGCAGACTCTCTTTCACTGCAAGATGATTTGAATCGATTCTCAGTCTGGTGCCATAGAAACTTTTTACAGCTCAACGTCAGCAAGTGCCAAGCTATTACATATTCTCGTAAGCGTATCCGACCATCCGCCAGAGTCTATTCCATTAGCGGAGACCCTATACCCTCTGTCTCTTCACTACGCGATTTGGGTGTTATCTGTGATAGGGAACCCAACTTCCGTTCTCATATTGATAACATTATCAACAGAGCAAACTCTGCGCTCGGTTTCATTAAACGATGGTCTAAGGAATTCTCAAACCCTTACGTTACGAAATCCTTATACATCACATTCGTCAGACCCCTCCTTGAATATGCTTGCCAGGTATGGTCACCGTACTACGAAATCCATATCTTGCGAATCGAAGCTGTCCAGCGTAGGTTCATCCGCTTTGCCTTACGTGGTCTCGCTTGGACTGATATTTACAATTTGCCCTCATACGCTGACCGTTTGAAATTAATCAATTTACAGCCTCTCGATAAACGTCGCGAAGTTGCTAACATCTTGTTTATCCATCAGTTATTAGCCGGTAACTTTGATTCCCCCGCGCTGATGCATATGATTTCTTTCAACACCAACCCACGTAACCTCAGGTCCTCACCCCTCTTCCGTCTTATTCCTCATCGCACCAATTATGGATACCATGAAGCAATGTCTAGAATGCTCCGCAGAGCTAATCACATGCAAACCGTTTTTGACTTTCACAATAGCAGAACCTCCCTGAGAAACGCCCTTTATTCCATTAATTCTTCCTCATAAGTCCAGTTCTAGTTTAGTTATTTTTAGTTTTAAATTTAGCTTTAAGTTTTTGCTTGTATTAAGCTCATATAAATAAATAAATATATAAAAAGGCCTTACCGGGTACAAGAATTTGCTAAATGGTCTGTTTCATTGTTGTAACTGTATTTATGGTGTTTGCAGATGAGCGTAGATCCCCATGTAACTGGTTGGCATCTCGTTCCGAGAGTCCGGGCCGGTTATGGCCCTCGGGCCGTATCTTTGACATACCTGGTCTAAGTAGAGGTTAGGACACCCTTATTATTATTAGGTTTCTACGATGAGATCTACCTCGCCAGTGCTCACAGGATTAATATTTATATTAGCAGTAAGAATCTTTTTAACTCCAATTCAGCAAGGGAGTAGGAAATACCCCGTACCAGCCAATAGCTTCTCACCTTAATCTCTGGATTGGTAGCGACCATATATTTACTACTGTAATTAGAGACTAGAAAAATATTAAGAGTGGTCTTGCAAGAATGCAAGATCTCGGTTTACCTTTCTTGCGTAGATTGATTCATAATTAGGAGTATTAAGTCCACAAACCCTATCGCCAATAACCTATTCCTCCTGGATCAAAACTTTTTTCCGCAACGTTTGAGAGTCGAAAAAAAAGAGCAGCAGAAGCCTCTTTGGAGTGGTGTAAGTTAATCTGCAACAATCGAAGCATTGGAGCTTCAATCGGGTGCAGATACCTCTACAACGATATCGTTAGCCTTCTCCGAGTCCGACGACAGAAGGCCACTTTCGTGTAGAGAAAGGTTTTGAAGATATCTATCTAACTGCGTGTCCGTCAACAAAGAGTCGACTACCAGAAGAGCTGGTATAGTGAGATGGAGCCCAGGATTAAAGTCAATGATTATAGAATTACTGTACATTCCCGAGTCCGTGAAGCTTGGGGACAAGAACGAGGTTAGACTCTGCCATGACTGACTCAATTTCAGTTGCAGCCGGCTTCGGAGTGTGTTTCTCAGTGAACCCCATAACTCATTACCGGTTTGGAAATAGTAAGAGGGGCCAGAGATAGGTAAGGCAAAACACTGCGATATCTTTAAGTATTTGGGTGAAAGGTCTGGTATAGTAGTGCTTGAGGTCACCATCTTATTTTTCTTTGCCAGAATGCGTGACGTGATCTTTCATTTTTGGACGTTAAGTCACTATCACTTGAGTCTGGGAGGAGCTGAGCGCTTTTAGTTGCACAGCTTAATGTTGTTTAATATTCAGTTCTATCGTTTTCTGGCATATTTGATACGTCGACCTATTCTATAACAGGTCACCATTGACTAAATTTTGGGTTATCTTCTTGCTGTATAACTTTCTCTATATTTTGCTTATCTAATGTTTTAATACATCTAACATTCTCTGAGTATCGGTAGTCTTGTCTAGAAGACTTTACTTTCGATCAATCCGCTAACGATCTTTTCCTCACCGATTTGGACATCAAAGTTTCCGCGTACGATTTTGTCATCCGTAGATACACTGTCCGTAGGTATGCTCCGTAGACACACCATCCAGGAGGTCATAATTTTTTTTTTATAGCGCACTTGGTGTTGTAATTATATGCCAATTTTAAGGCAGTTAAAGACTCTATCTGCTTGGGATCTGCCATACATTTAAAAAATAAAACCAGCGCAAGATAAGCGAAGAACCAATCTTGCCAACCTTCTCACGGACATATTTTACTTTATGTAGCTCTACTGTCCAGCATGAATTTGGGCCAAGTACAACTAGAACAACCATAGCGGGACAGAAGTGCGGACGTTATAAAAGACGGATGAAAACGCTATTGGTTGTTTTGAAAGACATATTTTTGCGAATAGACTCCAACGTTTCAGCCTAGAGAGCCTTCGAATCCATCCTGAAGGCAGGACGCGGTAAAGCAAAACCTCACTTAAGGTGGCACGCGTGAGTAGAAAGAGATTACAATCAACTTCATGTGCAAAGCTATTGTTCACCAGATAAGGACAAAACCGACTGCAGAGACTTGTTGGTTGTGTATGATGCCCAGGTCAACATGCCAGATACCCAAGCGCAATAACCACTAACTCCCTTTTCTTCCAGCGCAGACCTACAACTTAACTTAATTCCCGGCAATATACGAGTACATACTCGTATGTAGCTCATTGATAAGTATTTCAAAACTAGTTCTTACAAAAGTTTGATCTGAAAATGGCAGAGAAGTAAGTAGTACATTCAGGAAGCACATGAATCAGCCAGTCGAAACTAATAAAAGCCAAATGGAAATGAACTTGAGGGAATTGAATTATTTTAAACCCGAATGCAATGTACAATTCATTTCACCGTATTCAGAACGAGGGGTGAGCTCCTAACGCCGCATCGAGACGATTTGCCAATCCAAAGCACACTGTGTAACTGGCAGGAAACAAAAGACGCAAACAATAGATGAATGAACGGGTCTTGTGTTAACTTCCCTGTCACAACGGCAGCAGCTTACAGACAGAGAATAGTAGAAGAAAGTTTTTAAATGGTTGCTAATCTAATGTGGTTAGTGTGGAACAACTTGGATTAATTGGAGTTAAGAATATCTACTAAATCCAATAAATTTGCAATTTCTCCATTTCTTTTTTTATTTTTCTACTTTCCCCTCATTAATATCCTATTTCATTACAATACTAATTATTCGTTGAGTATTGAATTTATCAATCAGGCAGATGTCTAGACGTCATGCCTTAATGTTTAAAAAAAAGTAAAGAAAAGTACTAGGACGCACGAACTTGCATCTACATTATGTTGTGTAATTCCAAATCACTCAAATTTAAAATTTAAATAAAATTATTAAAAAGTTTTAAAAAAAAAAAAAAAATTCAAAACTTGATATGCCATAATTTTGTATATGCCACTTATTATTGAAATATTGATTTTGAATAAAATCGATTGAGACATAGCCGAGAAATATCAAACTTTCCAAAACCATCTCAGTGAAGTACAGTTATACGCGTTTTTTTTTTTTTTCTCTAAAACCTGGTACTCCATTTGTTGACATAGAGTAACGGACACAGAAATCCGGACAGGGTTAACAAATTTTTAAACTTCAATTTACTTGAGAACTAACAGGTAGTTTTTTAGGATTTTGTATAAAAACGCTTTGATGACGTGATGAGGGTGGCCGTGGTGTAGTGGTAACATCATCGCTTGTCACGCTACAGGTTCACGGTTTGAATCCTGATGTCAATAATCATCTATTTATTTCGCATGAAATAAATAAGTCGATCAATTGCGAAAGCTTATGTCAACTCTACTGCGAAGGCATAACACTGGCAGTAGGGCGGTCATATGGCTAAAATGCAACTTGATGATGACATCAGGCGGACGGAAAAAAAATACAGTGAATCATGAGCAACGACAAAAGCAAAAGCAAACAAGCTCCCCAGTTATCTGGGCAGCCACCTTTGGAGTTCACTGAAACTTAATACCAGCTGAGTTTAAAACCAACTACACCAATCTGTCTTTCTCTCTGACTCTTCCACTTTCCTCAAAACGCCCGTGTCCTAAAATCAGTATAAGGGTATTCATAACCCCTTTCACACGTGCAAATTGTAAAAAAAAATTCTAGTTCACTTTGTAATAGTTCATTGAAAAAAAAGTAGTTTGAGTGAAAGTCGAAATAATTTTATTAATATGGAAAATAAAAAGAAAATGAGTGAAAAAACAACAGCGCGAAAAGTGGGATTCAGCAAGTCATCAGTGGCTGAATTCATCAAAAAATTCGAGGCAACGGTCTCATTGCAAAGATAAAAGGGGACGAGTCGCAGAAGAAAGACCACCAGCGCTGAAGATCGGCTTTTAAAACGAATAAGTCTGCGTGATCGATTCAAAACTGCTGAAGATTTAAGGACAGACTTTGTAGATGCTGGAGGATTAGAGATACGCTCACGGACTGTAAGAGGCGAAGATCATTTCTAAATAAACGAATGCGCCTAAAACGTCTCCAGTGGGCCAAAGATCATGAAAACTGGACCATAACGGATTGGAAAAATGTGATCTTCTCAGATGAGTCCAAGTTCAACATATTCGGCTCTGACGGAATACAGTACCAGAGGCGAAGAACTGGAGAAAGATTCAATGATGAGTGCGTGACAACAACCGTGAAACAAGGAGGCTCAAGGATGATTTGGCGATGCTTTTCCTATCACGGCGTTGGACGGCTGGCTCTAATAAATGGAACGGTGAACGCAGAAAAATATAAAAAAAAATATTGGAAGACAATCTGCCCACCATCTTTAGAAGAACACTTATCATACCCAAATAAGCTGATTTTCCAAGACTCTTCTGCGCCTTGTCACCGCGCGAAATTGGTAAGTGTCATTTTGTTTACCTTCCCCAAAATTATATCAAAACGTTCGTGAAGTTTTATTATTGTAAATGCATTTTTTCATTCCAGGTAAAAAATTGTCTAACCGAGAATAGTATTGCAACATTAGAGTGGCCTAAAAACAGCCCTGACCTGAACCCGATTGAGAGCCTTTGGTCCATAATTAAGGCTTAGGTAGCGAAGAAGAAGCCACGGACAATAACTGAGTTGGACAAATTCATTGAAAAAGTGTGGTATGAGGAAATCGAACTGGATACTTTACACAGCCTGATTACATCAATGCCCGGCCGGATAAAAACCGTAATAAAAAAAGGAGGGACTGCAAAGTATTAACATCTTCAGTTCTTGGAAGTTTGAGAAGTCTGTTTCCTGTAATAAAAATCATAAACTCGAATAGCAATAAAAACTATCATTATGCTTACACATTTACTAACTTCTTTTTTTCAATGAAACTTAAATCAATTTGAAAATGTTTGTATTAAAGCTCTCTTTTCGAAAATTAGTTTATTGTTTTCCGAATCTGAAATGTATTTCAATAAATTAACGTTCGGTAAAAATGAATCTTGATTATCTTTAAAATCTCCAAAATTATTCTACTAAAATTAGTTTTTTCACTATGTCCGGATTTCTATGTCCGTTACTGTATATCCACCGTATCGTTGAAACCGTTTTAGAGAAAATCAATGCTTTACACAATCGGTCGTTAGCAAAGTACCATTAATTTTGGGGTTAGAATACAAACTCAAATTCAGCCTCGAATTGTGAACCCACAGAACCCAAATAAGAAGTTTGGAGAAAATCCGTTTAGCCATTTATGCAGCAGTCGACCATACATACATAAAGACAGACAGACAAACAAAATTGCTGAATATGAATATATGAATAATGAAAATGCGAAAAACTAAACCTAAACTATTACTAAGGTAACCTCACATAATATCTATCCAGGAGCCTTGGGTGCTGAACAAGCGCATTTGTGGCCTTGGAGGTATGCGTGATAACACGGTACTTTATGATGAGCGGTCCGAAAGGCCTAGGGCTTGTCTTATTGTACCAAATTCCCTCTCAGCAACTAAGCTTGGACAATTTTGTGGCCAGGACTTAGTCGCTGCAGCTATAAGCTACAAGACGAACGATAAATGGGAAACCTACGTCGTTGCGTCTGCTTACTTGCAATATGACTAGATACGGCGACGGATGAAGCTATCAAATATGCTGTTGCATCTTTTGACAGCTTCAAGTCACCTGGCACTGACGGAATATACCCAGCTATGCTGAAACAAGGTATTAGTCAGTTGCTGCCAACTCTGAAGAGAATTTTCACTGCTGGCTTGGCACTGGCATATATACCAACCTCCTGGCGAACAGTCAGAGTAGCTTTCATACCGAAAATCGGCAGAGATGACTACTCTCTCGCCAAGAGCTTCAGACCTATTAGTCTGACGTCCTTCCTGCTGAAAAGCATGGAAAGACTGGTTGAGTTACATGTGCGCAAAGTTGCTTTGAGGGTACATCCTCTGTCAGAGATGCAACATGCCTATCAACGCGGAAAATCCTGCGAGACTGCTCTTCAAAATCTGGTCAGCAGTATAGAATGTGCGCTTGACAGGAAAGAATACGCGATAGGCGTTTTCATAGACATTGAGGGTGCCTTTGACAATGCGACTTTTGACAGCATGTGTAGCTCCGCCAGAAGTCACGGCGTTGAAGAATCACTAGTAGTGTGGGTAAAAGCAATGCATGGCAGGTGTAAATAGGGGCTTCCCACAAGGCGGTGTTCTGTCTCCACTGCTTTGGTGCATGCTGGTTAACTCCCTGTTGAACACACTCAATAGTTCTAACGTCTACGCTCAAGCATACGCAGATGATGTCGCCGTTCTGCCTGTCGGATCGTGCCTAGCGACTGTTTGCTCTAAGGTGCAGATGGCCCTAGACGCAGTCGACGATTGGTGCGCTAGGAATGGGCTTTCAGTTAATCCTCTCAAAACCGAAGTGGTTCTCTTTACGAGAAGGAGGAAATTGACTGGTCTGACGTCCCCGTCGTCAGAAAAGACTGCAGACAACTTACTGGCGATCTTACGGGCCACTTCGCTTTTGCCAAGCACCTCCATGTGATAGGTTTGAGCGCTACCCCTGTCTACAACTCCTGTGGAGAGGGCGATGATACTGCGGAACACTTCCTATGTGATTGTCCTGCCTTTGCTGGGATCAGGTGGCAGATTTTCGGTGCTGATGTGGTGAGTGTTTATGACCTAAGCTCTTCATCACTGAAGCGTCTACTCGTCTTTTTACAAAAGACGAAAAAAATACATTAAAATGGGGTTCTCTGCCTGGTTGTACAATGGACCTGTTTTTGAGTCTGAGTGCTCCAGTAGGGTGTACCCGCCCCGACAAAAAAAAGGTAACCTGAAAACTTAAAATAATCCTCCTTGACTAACTTAGAACTAACCATATCGACCCTAATATTAATACCCCTTTTTCCGCGAAATCTTCAAGGGAAAAAAGTTCATCAAGAAGCCAATGTCACATTCCAATGTCTCATCCTGTAGAAAAAGTAAGTCTGTCGTCGCGTCACTTATCCGTAAGCGTTCGTTTTATTAATTTCCACAACATTTTTGCTCTTCTTGAGTCCTTCACACAACTTCTGCTTGAAAGTTTACCCCTCATGACTCGAATTAGACAAATCATTAACTAACCTTTTTAACTCTAATTCTGTCATGAATAATTTATTTGATATTATTCACTTACGATAAAAATCTTGAAAAATAATAATGTACGTACTTGCACCTGTGTGCTGTTCGTTTGCAAATCAAGCAGTTTTTAAATTTAGGCAAATAGCAACTTTTTTGTCCTTGCATTTATCAAATATCGCTTAAATATCGATTTAAAAAAAATTAAAAATGTTTAAGTAATATCCCAGAAATGACCAATTTCCAAAAAAATTGATAATAAGTAAAGTACCATGCAACTGTTGTTCCAAGACCTAGTACGCCATCTAGTGAGATATGTCTAATTCAATCCAATGTCAGATCTGAGTTCTGTTGACATTCGCTGTCGCTAAGACTGAGTCAAAAGTGCTGTCATCCGCGAAGGAAAGAATTGGGCTATGATTATCAGCAAGGAGGACGTTGATGTAAACCAGAAAATGGACGGAGGGAGTACCGAGCCCTGGGGAACACTGGCTTTATTCGAGAATGGTGTAGAAGTACAACCAACAAATACAACCCGCAATGATTGAAGCTTAAGAAATTCACAATACACTTTACGAAAATATCGCTAATACCAGGAGCTACAAGTTTTTTTTAACTATGCCACATTCTACCGAAAGATTTAGATATATAAAGGGCAACAATTCTGCATTCACCATGATCACGAACGTTCATTTCATTTTTCATTAAGTCCTCTGTGGAACGCTATTGCCCGAAATCATACTGAAGGTCATTAAGAAAATGGTTTGTGTCAAGATAACTCATTTGGTGATGGTTAATAATGCCATACATGATCTTGGACAGCACTGACGTCAGTGCCATTGGTCGGTAGTTAGGTGGAGAGGTTTTATCGCCCTTATTCGGAATTGCAAGTGCAAGTTTCCATCCGTTCGAAAAAACTCGTCTGGATTACGATAAATCTATGGGTCTTATCGCCTTGAAATTTGAAAAATTGCAATTTTTCTCAAAAACTGCTGCAAGACCCAGTTTTACATTTAAAATTCGAAAAACTGTAATTTACTTATTAACGGACTTGCCTTAATTGGCAATTTCTCGGATATGGCTGAAATAATTTTCAGGATATAGGATATGGCTTTCAACTTTTTAACAAATGCTCAAAAAAGTTTTTTTTTTTTTTATTCATTTTGCCTAAATTTTAAATAAGAATAATTTAGAATCGAACAACATACGAGTATATGGAACAGGTACGTGCTATTCATTCGTGATCTTTACTTCTTTTAAATTTTCTTTTAGATATAACAAGGGTTTCCATTCAGACCTTTTTAAGTAAGTTGGAATAGTGAGCCTAAAAACAGTTTATCGTGAGAATTGAAACCACCGTTTGATTTCTAAGATTGGTTGGCTCCTGTGAAAGTCAATCCATAGTTTAATTGCAAAATAGTGCACTTTAGTTTAGTATACTGTTAAGAAAAACTTCTTTATATACGAGTACCTACATAAATATGTAGACTACAGGGTACAAACTTTATGACCTTATTTTTGTAAACATATGTACAGTACATATCATCAACACTGCTCGACATGAGTTAAGCCCCTGTCAACACTATCAACACAAAAATGTTCTTTCACCCTCCTTGCTTTTCCCCACTCACTGCATTCTGATAAGTTAAGGCAATGCTTGGCTAGAATAACACGCACCCAACACATACTCGTAAAACTGTCAAAAACTTTGAAAATTTGTCTAACTGAAGCGTGAGAAGCAGCGAAATAAAAACTTTTCTTACTCGCGCGAATCATAATAAAGTGTAAATATTCCAACAAGAACTTCCATCGCTTAAATAAAATTGCTTTCGCTTTGCCCTAACTTCTTTTCTTCCAACGATGCCAGTCTCCTTCTCCGTTCTAGGCTTGTTATCGCGGAAAATTTACAACATACGATTTTGTCTGTATATGTCAAAAAGCGAAAAGTTAAATACAAAATAAAAATACCATGCTGGGAAGTTTTTGGTCTAGTGGTGTATTCGCAAAAGCGGTCTTTAATGCGCCTTGCCTCCACATGTCTTTAAGACAGTGGTTACCATCATGCTATTCTCACAATGAGAACGAACAAAAAAAAACCAAAAACAATTTCTTCCGGGAAATGTACCTATAACAAATAAATTTGGCAAAAAAAGATTTCTAAAAATGTAATAAGTTTATTTGTGGAAATACTTACATACTTGTAAGATGAAAGCTGTAGACATAACTGAGATAAACAATGATTTATGAGGTTTTCTAACAACGATAAGGCACCGAGAAATTGGAAAGCCTTCATTACAATTTCATGTGGAATGTTTGAAAAGGTTTTTTTTTTGTACAAAATTAGACTCAAAGAATTTATATATACGTAGAAAACTTTAAGTGAGGTTATCAATTTACTTGGGTTGAAGAAGTTTTCCTAAGGATACCACTCCCAGCGTGTCTTTATTAAAAGTCAATTAAGTGGATTTACGGGAAAAAGGAAAAAAAAAAAACTTTTCAAATGTGTTCACACAATTTGGTCTTTTATGATGAAAGTTCGATAGCAAAAGCATGAGAGAACTTTCCTAGAACCACGTGTCATAGACGATTAGTTAGCTTATGCTGTAAGTAAAGGATAAAAAGAAAATCGATGATCGAGAAGGGAGGAAACATTTGAACTACTTTTCAATTGCCGCACCTTGGAATAGTTTTTTTTGTTTTTCTTATTTCTGATAAAGAGCTAACTTACTAGGTTAAGGGTCAATAAACTTTTTCAGTTCTTACGATTACAATTGTTTTCTGAGAATTTGTAAAATATGTTCGCGAATGAGTTGGCAATCCTTATGATAAATGGCATTTAAGAATGCATTTGATAAGTAAAACATGAATATCAAATCGTTGTCGATACATCATATGCACCTGTACGGGAATTATTTAAAATCAACTGTCAAATGACGTCACATTATTCTATGCATACCAGAGCAGATTTAAAAATCAAATTCCTTCGAAATCCGTCCAATTTTTCTTGAGTTAGGCGATTAATAAAATATGGCAAGTCAAATGGTGACATACTTGTGCTAGATTTTACAAAGAAAGTAGAACGCATGTGTATATGTGTACTACACTAATAACAGTAGTTTTTAGCCTATAGGATGGTAACCGAAAACGCTAGCTAACGAAATTTACACTATGGAACCCTTCCTTAGATCTTGGCAGCGTCGGAAGAACTCTCCAGATGGAATCAATGATGGCGTCTCTAGTACCTGTCAGGCCGAACTTTCTATTGTATATCTTTTATGATTGATTCGAGGTCCTGCAAAACAGGTGGCGGCGGATGGATCCAACGGCAGCCCTAAAATCCGCGTAGTGGGTTACTAGCACAGGTTCAAGTGACCTATATGTCCTAGGGTGCTAGGCGGGAACCCACACCTTTATCGCCTGGAGATATACCACCACATCTTGCTATAGATTCTGTGAAGTAGTCATAATTAGGTTTCGGAGTTTGGGAGATGGGCCTATGCAACAAGAGTGGAACCAAAAAAAAAGGCATAATGTCACTTCTTCAGTTAAATATTCCTTAGGTTAACTCGTTTCATGGGCCATGGCTCAATGGTTAAGTGCGCAATCACTGAGGACGATACTCATTTTGAGCGTTCTTGTAAGAAAGCCGCCAGTAATCTATATGTCCGCCTGGCAAACATACCCTATAAAGAATGTGCAGAACAGTCTTGGGTGCACCAGACCAGATATGGGCGTTATAATCCAGCTTAGGGCGGATGAATGCCTTATAAATTGAGGCCAGATCAGACAGGGTAAAATATTTCTTGCACCGTTTAAGGAATCCTAGACATTTTACAGCATTTTTGGCGACCTCGAATATGCGATCGTTCCATCGAAGATGGTAATTAATACTCATACCGAGAATGGCAAGTGTTTCGGTTTCAATGATGCAAGTAACATCCATGGATAATGGTAGAGGGTTTTGGTTTCACTAGAGATAGAAGACAGCATTGCGTTTTGGAAGCATTAAATTCCACTCTGTTGGTTTGATTATGCTGTCCAGGTCGGAATTTGATGTGTTAAACATACATTGCCGTTCCCCTTCTACGGCCGAAGAGCGAGGACGTGAGTTAGGGAACAAATATGAAAAACTGTGGGTACTATCATCAGCGAAGGAATGGATTGGATTAGAAATTGCAGACAAGAGATCATTTATAAAAATAAGAAAGACAGTCGGAGACAAAACAGAGCCATTGAAGAAGAGACTCATCGACGCCATATGCACGCATTTTCAACAAAAGTGCCTGATGAAAAACCCTGGCAAATGCCTTAGAAATATCAAGCGGAACCATCTAAGTTTCGCAAAGTGATGGAGGGATTCGTTCCACTTCTCGGTAAGATATGCCATCAAACCAACAGTGTACCTGTTGCTACGAAAACCATACTGCCAGTCATTAACGAGTTTTCGCGAATCAAGATATTTCAAAAGCTGACGATTATCAGCGTTTCCATGACCTTGGAAAGAAGGGACGTAAGTTCAATGGGTCCGTAATTGGACAGGGAGGAAGATTCGCCTTTTTTAGGGACGGGCTGGACAAATGCTGTTTTCCATCTACTCGGAAAGAGTAGGATAGACCAAAAAAAGCTTACGCAGAGGTTTTGCCAGCGTAGAAGAGCACCTCTTCAAAACTGTGGGGGGGATACCATATGGACCAGCGGATTTGTGTATGTTAAAACCTTTGAGTAATCCCTGCAACTGTCCTTGTTTTACTTTTTAGAGTTAAACGTTGTAATCCCCAATAAAATAAGACATTTTGCGGCCGTCTCCCCCTTAATTTAGGAACCTGGGGTCCTGTGAACTTCTAAGTCTATATGGTTGAAAATCACCTACATTATATTCGCCGTTCGATTTCCTGAGCATGTGGAGTGGACTTGCCCAGTTGATTTTGGATGGTTGGTTATATACCTTGTTCCATTAGGTAAGTGAACTCCGCTTTCGTAGCAGCCAATTTGTCTGACGATAGTCGTCGTTGTTTTGCGAGGTGACAATGCAATGAGTGGTACGGGACTTCACTGGAACTCCCGTATACTCGTAGTTGAACGATGTCAAGTTTTTATATTCTTCGAGCAGTCCTACAAAATAATTTTTTACGTCATTTGCAGCGAACAGTAAGAATTTCGAATTTCGAGATTGTGTTCAAATATTTTTTCTGTGTAGTCGAGATGTATAAACGATTGACAACTGCTATCATCTCAGATGACAGCAAGCAATCTAGTTTTTGATATGGCGGAGTTATTGTAATTGCACGGCTGTCTGCAGTGAATAGCTTCGTCTTTGTATTTGTAATGTTACCAATAAATATCACTGCGCCTTTCCGTGTTTGTATGTGTTGATTGAGTTGACTCTCGATTACGTGATGAAGTTGAGTCTCTATGGCGTGATGGGGTTCGACGGCGTTTATTGTTAGATGAAAATTCCAACTTATCAAATCGGCGACTAAGTGCTTCAATTTTCTGTACCAGCAGATCTTCGTGGTGAGATGGTGTTCCGCGGTGGTCTATTTTCGATAAGATGTTTCCATGTGAAATGGTTTCCATAATAGTGTCCGCAACTTGCACGAGCTTTTTGACATCATCGTTCTTGAAGACGTTGCATCCAGAGGTTTTTGAGAAATTTTTCTCCGATAGAGTTCCCGGCTAAAGCTTTCAGCTCGTTAAATAAATGGGACAGTTTTTTATCGCCTAAGTCGACATCTGATAGCACCTTTCGCATTTTCTTCTGTTCGGAGTCTGAAAAACAATCTATTAAAGGTTTTTTTTAAGTTTTCATTCTATCCGGTTGCTGGAAGCTGCAAAACGGCATCCCTGACTTGTGTTAAGATCGTTGCATCCATAGATCCCACTATTGTGTTAAATTTTGAATAGTCTGTGGTTATGTGACACGTTGAAAATTGGGCCTCGATTTGTGCGAAATAGATATCCGGCATTTCGGTCCAGAAGGCGATATTTTAACTGAGACGCGCATGACCTCTTCTTCGTTGCCGCCATTTTCATTTTCTGGAGTATTGGTTACGCATGCAAATTGAGAATCGGAGGGACTTTCCTTCCCGGCCATTGTTATTTTACGGGAAATAAATTTAAAATAAAATTATTTAAAGCGAAGTCACGAATTTGTAGATCTTTTGATGACGATGATTCGAGGGAAAAAAGCCAGTCAAATACGTGTCGTCTACAAAACTTAACTAAATCTTTTTATTCACCATAATGTAGTAGTATACATCCAATTATAATTATGTACTAGATTAATAGATGAATTCATGTTTGTAAGAAGTAACGGGTAAGTAGATTTAGTTCGTACAACATACTTAATATAACGGGACAATTGCAGTAGTATATGTTATTGTTGATTTTAAAAATAAAAACTTATACATTCATAAATATTCTTTGTTTTACATTGAACCACATTAATGCATAAAATTAATTAAAGTGCACATACTGAGCTTAAATATATTTACATCGTTTTGCCTTATTCTGAAAGAGTTGAAGATGGTTAAACATATTTTCTGTTCATTGAAATAATATCGATAAACAATATTATTTATAGTGGATTAGCTATAATAATAAAAATGTCCAAAAATATGTGTGGGCTTAGAATACGATTGGGATAAATTGAATTTCTTATTTCTCTTACACTCTCCACGAAAAAGCTATTAAACTTTTCAGCCAAAATATATCTGTCTGTATATTTTTGGTCCACTGCACTGCTGATTTTTCTTTGTTCTAATCATTTTTTGCTTTACCAATTTCTTATTTATACTTATTCCTCATATGGCCAGTCACTTTCATCACTTGTTAGCTATGCCATAGAGCACCATATAATCTTCTCATACGTCATCGTCCTATTACTACTCGTATATATGTACCATTTACTGCCTATGTCACTGGCAACTTCTTTCGTAACAAATTTATTTTGTAATACATAACAGTTGGTTATCAAATATACTAGCGCTTCTGTCAACATCTTCAACACACTATCAATTTTTATTAAATTATAATAAAATCGTTTGTGCCTAAGTAAAGTAGAGTTATTTTTAGCGAAAAACGCAGTCTTACGATATTGCAAACGTCCGTATTACCCCAGATATGAATTTGTAATCGTTAATCTGTTTTTGAGAAAACTTGATTTTTTTAAAATTGACTTTAAGTGAAGTACAGTTAATTTTTAAGCTAGAACGATTATTAGAATTTCGCCTCTGGGCATTACCACACAGACCCTAGATAAGAAGCTTGAAGAAAATAAGTGCAGCCGTTTACGACGCGGTCCGAAGTACAGACAGACAAAATTGTGAGACTTATTTCTCGAGTACAATAATAGTCACATTAAAATTGACTAAAATCTCTAGAACGTGTAATAAAATAATTCTTTGATGTTGTACAAAATTTTATTTTTAAAAATCAAACAGGACAAATTTGAAAGTCGAAAGTTAAAGTTCAAAGAAAGTTAAAAAATAGTGTTCCAAAATAAATGCAACAAATTTATTGCAAAAATAAATATTGGTAACGAAGCCGTAAGTAAGCGAATTTTTGAAAACATTAGCGTATGTGAGTACGCTTGTCCTTCCCGTCTCCTCGTTTTTTTATGAGTGGCCCAAAATGTTACCTGGGAGAGTTCCAGATATACAGTGGCAAGCAAAAATGAGTACATGTTCCAGAAGTTTCAATCAGTGGCTCCTATTTCGTACTATAAATATAGAAATAGAAAGTTATTGATTCGAGCATAAGTAAATTTAGTTCACTGTTTGAGTAACTAACAGAAAACCAAAATAATATAAATATTCCTGAAAAATCTAAAATTAATTAAGAGTAAATTGTGGTTGTTCTGTTTACTCAATTTTGCACGTTTTATTTCTCAAAAGTATCGATGTTCTTTGTTTTAGTTTATGTGAAAAATGTGTTTGACTTTATTGTTCAAGTTACACCAGATCTGAGTAGAGGGTAAGTAATTTAAGGCTTAAAGTTAGATATTCTAGTACAAAAATAGCGATAATACAGACAAAACGAAAAAAAATTCTCTTGAAGTGGAAAACAGCATCGATTCCTTACTCGAACAGGGAATTTCTTCTAAAATCATCACAGAAAGAGTGAGCGTTTGTCAACTAATTGTTATTCTAGTAAAAAATGAAGAAATATTCCGTCCGCTAACAATGGTCAACAACATGTACTCACTTTTGCTCGCCACTGTATATTTCATTTACATGTAAGGAAAAAAAAAAAAAATATTTTTTTTTTAATTCGAACCATGTATCATATGTATGTACATTAGGCAAATTAAACATGCAGCCCGCGGAAATTTTTTTTTTTTTAATGAATTTAGTATAAAATATAATTATAATTTTATTAAAATAAATAAAATATTTTTTCAAGGTTTTAATCACAGACAGTCGCGTTGCCAAAAAGAGTGGAGATGCGTAAAATGTGCCGGTAACCATCTCTTGTAAAGGTGGGAACTAAAAAACGAAAGCACCCGGCGAACAGCCGAGGTTGCGAAGTGGCAAAAGAGCTTAAAAAAGGCGCGACACATTTAAAAACACTACGCCAGAACGCAACCCCGATTAAGGATAGACGCTAAAGAAAAGGTTACGAACGTAAGTCAACCCGTCAAAGAAAAGACGAAAGACCCTCCGACAAAAACAAAGGAAAAGCCGCAATATTTAGGGGCGCTAACATATGCACAAGCCGCGTCACAAAAAAACTAACAATACGATGTTGCGGCAGATCCAATCTCCCAAGTTGTCATATTTGATTAATTAAGCCAGCTTGAGTTGAAACCTCACAAAATAAGAACTCCCATATAAATGTGAAACAATTGCTTAAGACTTTAACATGGAACGCAAAAGGTCTTCTACAAACAATCGCCGAACAAGAAGTATTCTTGCGGAATGACAACACTGACATTTACTTGATCTCTGAAACCCATTTGACAAAGGAATCTCGAGTAAAAATAAGAGGATATCGTGCTTATCACCCATACCACCCTTTCGGAAGAGCTAGAGGCGGATCCTCCCTATTGATTAAAAAATGCATTGAACACTGTCTGAATACGACGACTGAAATCGATACAATGCAAACAATTTCAATACGAGTTAATAATAATAAGCACTCGTACTTCCACATCACTTCCATTTTTTGACCTCCGCGATACACGATTAAAAGTACCTTATATTTTTCTACGTCTTTTTGACTCATTCGGACCGACGTTCAGTATTGATGGCGACTTCAATGCAAAACACATCTAATTCTCGGAAAGGCAGACTATTGTACGAAGCGGGCATGCAATTCGGGGTTAGTTTCTTTTAGACGGCGGAACCGACATACTGGCCCCCCCGACGCAGCAAAAACACATGTCTTGATTAGAATTTCCCGTAGCAAAAGGAGTATCTACAAATTTTACGAAAGTAGAGAAAAGCTTTGATCTCTCCTCAGATCACTCACCGGTAATTTTAACAATAAGTGACCGACTAATGAAAATAGAAGGTACGCCTAGATTGAATAACAACAAAACAAATTGGGACAGCTTTAAAAATTATTGCGATGAAAATATTATTAATGTGTCGCTTAAAACATGTTTCGAAAAGAAGATGAGCGTGGAAAAATACTCCTTTAATGAGAAAAGAAGCCACAAGCAGCGAAGCTAATTATTCGCCGGAAATAAAAGAACTTATTCGTGAAAAGAGAAGCGTACGCAAATTATGGCAACAAACCGACGCTCGCCAACATATTCCAATTACCTATTCAATAAGCTTAAAAAAGCGATCCAAGCTCTAAAAAAACGGGAGACTCCTGTCTATCTTGAAGGCTTAACCGCCGAAGAAAGTACAAATTACTCGCTCTGTAAAGCCATTATAATTATTAAAAAAACCCGAAATGCAATCGCCACCGATCAGAAAAAATAATGGTGAATGGGCAAAAGGTGACAAAGAAAAGGCGGACCTACTCGTCAAGCACTAAGAAGAAACGTTTAAGCCATTTTTGATACGACAACGACTTCTGGCAACTTTCGAATAAAAAGTGTGTCATTTATCGAACTTTACCAGATAATATAATAAAAAAAACCTGCAAAATAATAAAGCCCAGGCTATGATTTATTAACCGGACAAATAATAATAATAATAAAAAAATAAAAATCCTCAAGGAATTGTCCAAAAAAAAGCGCTAATTAAACTTCTTTATTTAATAAAAGCTTCGCTTAAATTATTAGACGTTCCCGATCAATGGAAAGTCGCAGAGGTTATAATGGTTCAGAAATCGGGAAAATCTCCAAACGTCAAAAAATCCTACATACCGATATCGCTACAACCAATAATATGAAACGTATTTAAAAAACTCCCTACCATTCAGCCGATCATTGAAGAAGGACGCTTAATACCCGACCACCAATTCGGGTTCAGAGTCAAGCATTCCACAATTGACCAAGTTTATAGAATAACCTATGAAATTGAAAAAGCCCTACAAGGGAAAATGATTTGCTCTAGCACTTTTCTTTACGTGTCTCAAGGCTTCAACAAGATTTGGCACAGTGGGTTGAAGTATAAGCTACATTAGATCTTAAAATTAGACTTCACAAACAAACTTTTTAATGTTAAATACGTTATAGCTACGTTCGTGGACGATATGACTCTCATGGCAACGGAAAGTTAAATCGAGTCATCAACTGAAACTCCAAACTCCAATGAGATTTGGATAAAATCTGCGAGTATGCAAAAATTTGGCGCATTGTTCTTAACGAAACCAAATCGACGCATGTTAATTTCACTTAGGAGTTTTCACTAACTCGATATAAATACCATACTCGTATGCAAATGAAGCTAAATATCTGGGAATGACACTGGACGCGAGAATTAAGTGGAAGCCACATGTTCAAAATAAACGAATGGAGCTAATTGGAATATATTCTAAGCTAAGAATATTCTGCTTTTATATAAGCAAGTGCTTAAACCTATGTGGACGTATGGTATACAACTCTGGGGTTGTACCAAACCAAGCAATAGAAATTTTGTACAATCATTCCAAAATAAAGTTAAAAGAGCAATCGTGAATGTTCCCTGTTGTATTAGACACAATGATAGCCACAGAGACTTACGAGTAGGGATAGCCACCGTGGAAGACGAAATATCAAATTTCTCTCAGGCAATTTACTAACTATGGTTCGCATTTTGAATCTCAATTTCAATAGTTTTGAGTAATCTAACCGTTCTTATTTAATCTGTTCAATTTTTATATTGCAGAATGTGAATGCTAAACTTTGTGCTTTCCGATACCCGCGAACGTATTACTTTTTGACTTCGCAGATTTTGCGGCTTTTTGCATTTACGGTTACCTTTTTTTGTAGTTTAATATTAGGTGCGCAACTAAGTTGTCAATAGATGGCTCCAGCAGTAAGTGCTGTTCGATTTTGACATATCCAAAACGTCATGAACCGAGCTTAGACATATGGTAAACAAACTGTTTTGGTACATTAGTGATTTTGTTTTGGCGTCATATACTTTTGGTTGTGTGAAAATGTCTGATTTTGTGCCAAATAATCGTCATTTGCAGAAAGTGTTTATTTTCTTCTTTCATTCGAAGAAAACAGCGGCTGAAGCGCATCAAGAGATCCAAAAAGTTTACGGAGGTGCTGCTCTAAGTTAAACAACATACCGTGATTGGTTCCGTCGCTTCAAAGACGGTGATTTCGATGTTGACGACCGTCGGTGTGAAGTAAGGCCAAAATCCTTCGAAGACGCTGAATTGGAGTCATTGCTCGACGAGGATCCGTGCCGAACACAAGAACAGCTTGCTTCAGTATTAGGAGTTACCCGTCAAGCCATTTCCAAGCGATTGCATGCGTTTGGAAAGATTCAAAAACAAGGAACTTGGGTTCCTTATGATTTGAAGCCAAGTGACGTTGAGCTTCGTTTTTTCGCCTGTGAACAACTGCTCCAGCGACAAAAAAGGAAGGGTTTTCTTCATCGCATCGTGACGGGTGATGAAAAATGGATTACAGCAACCCAAAGAAAAGAATGTCATGGGGACTGCCCGGTCATGCTTCTACGTCGTCGGCTCGGCCGAATATTCACGCTGCGAAGATTATGCTGTGTATTTGGTGGGACCAGGTCGGTGTCATTTATTATGAACTGTTGGAACCCAACGAAACCATCACTGGGGAACGGTATCGACTTCAATTGATGCGATTGAGCCGAGCACTGCGCGAAAAACGGCCACGGAGGCACGAAAAAGTAATTCTACAGCATGACAATGCTCGACCTCACGTTGCCAAACCAGTAAAACCTACATGGAAACGCTCAAATGGGAAGTCCTACCCCACCCGCCATATTCCCCAGATATTGCGCCATCCGATTATTTCTTGTTCCGTTCGATGGCACATAGGCAGGCTGATACATAGTTCCGCTCATGTGAAGACATCAAAAAATGGCTTGATTTGTTGATAGCCTCAAAAGATGAACACTTTTATCGTAACGGTAATGGAGCTCTGCCAGAAAGATAGGAAAAGTTGTAGCTAGCGATGGGTAATACTTTGAATGATTCATTTGTAACCCTTTTTTCACAATAAAGTTGCATTTTCATAAATAAAAGAAAACTTACGAGTAGTTGCGCACTTAATATAATTTATTTATAATAATTCATTTATTTCTCAGGGTTTTACCAATTCATCTTGTAAACAAGTGAAGTGGAGAAGACTATGGGAAACCATCGCTGTTTAATATTATGCGACAGTGATCTTCACGGATTCTGAACACTGACTCTGGTTCTCTTTTCCTGCCTTGACCCTGCAGGCTTGAATAGGTGTTGAGAATCCTCACGGCCCGTACATCGTCCAATAAAAATAAAGGGAAAAAAAAAAGGAGAAGAAAAATTAGAAGAGGTAACTGAACCCAGATGATTTCTCCAGCGATCCCACGATGGTATTTGCCGTCGTCGTCGTCTTCTCGTTCTGTCCTACCGGTACTTGTGCATCCTCGCACACACACACCCTATTTCAGGGGTGGGGTTTTGATTGGAGTTTTAGAAATTTGGTCCAATTAATAACAAAAAAAAAAGGAAACAAATTCCAACATACCTCTTGTCCGTGGTACCTGCATATATCATCCCTCCTAGTGTGGGTACTTTTGTTTTTGTATTATTTTGCTTCCTTGTGCACCTTTTGTGCACAAGAAGCGATCCGCACACAGCCACCCCAGTCCAAGGGTGGGTTTTCTTTTAATTTGTTTGAGTAAATTACAAAAATAAGTAATTACAAAAAGAAAAACACAGCGATTCACCTCGCAAAAAATTAGAAAATAAAAGAAATGTCAACAATCAGCTGACACGAGGGAGGGAGATACACCCGTCTCTCTCTCGCAAGAATATTAATGGCGATCGGGAAATTATCTGTGGTTCAGGGCTAAGATAAAGAACATAGAATTCGTTTATCCATTATTTTTATATTATATGTTTAGAGATTTTTTTTGTAGGTCAAAATCTTTGTTTTAGGTTACGTGAGTAGGGTTCGTAGGTCGTACTAGTGTTATTAGGTAAGTTAGTTAACAATATTGTATGTCAGGTTTAGTGTATTTATGTACATATATTATCGTTCAGGAATTTTTTTATTCAAACGGAAATTTTTGTAACTGACAACGACGAGACGTAGGACATTGGAAAGGGAAATTTCTCATTTCAATGTCCCGAAAAAAAAAAAGGAAAACACTACTCACAGCTGACAAAGACAAAACATGACAAAGAAAAGGGGGAAAAGACTGACGAAGAGAAGACAAAGTCGAAACAAGAAAAGAAGGGGAAAAGTAGGACAATGGGAAACAGATAAACCAGATAAATGACAACGGGTTAGTGCATCGACCCCAAGAAAATCATTTTCTCAAAGTCAAGTGCGAACAGCTGGTCGCCACAGCTGAGAAAAGAATTTGTTTGGTGTCGTTGAAATACAGTGGGGTCTGAGACCTCCGGTAGTGAATTTTGTTGGTTTTCTTTAATGAGGTGAGTTGGCACAGCAAAATTTTAAAAGTTTAGTGGCCTAAAATAATTTTAAAATAATAGAACAAACCTGAAGACAGCAGATAGAAATCGGGGGAGCATTGCATTTATGGATAGTCACAGAGGTATGTAAGGTGAAGCGTAGGAGCTTCTGTGAGCTAACTTCTGATTTTTTTGTTAACTGATAGATTCTGAGGAGGCAGCGTCTAACAAAAAACGGTGGCTCAGGGCTCTGCACGCATTCCGCCGCTTACCGTCTCCTGGCCAGAACCGCTTCAAGAACCACACCGTTGCAACAGGACAGGGTTCGGTATGCACGGTGAATAGCGGTGGCGGTGGTCCGCAACAACGGCAGCAAGAGGTGCTCCCCCACATCAAAGTCAACGCTTCCAAGAGGGTGCTCCCTGGGACGTGGTGAACACTAGTGAAAGTGAAAAGAAATTTAAAATTTCAAATTCATGTGAAAGTCCTAGATGTTACTCCTTCTGAGTCTTTTTTAAGTCCTAGTGAACTTTTAAGGCTGTATAGCCATTTCTCTTAGTAATTTCTTAGAATTTTTTTTTTTGATTTTAATTAGTTAAACCTAATTTTTTTTAGACTAGTGGAATTTTAGTTCTTTAAATTTTTAATTTCAGTTGAATTTTAGTTGTGTAATTTTTTTGAAAAATTTAGGGTAAGGCTGAAATAAGGTGAAAATTTGTGAATTGCTGCTGAGAATTGTGACGGTGGTTTTTTTGTTTGCGGTCGCGATTTTTTATCTCCGCAATAGGAGATCATCATCCTTCTTCGTGCTGCCGGCAGGACAACGGGGGACTGAAGAAAAACAGGAAGAAACCGTGAGTTCGTTGATTTTTTTTAAATATTTATTTACAATTCTTGGCAGAAAGGATAGGCGATGGTTCAACTTTAATAGTAGATTTAAGATTAAAAATTATAATTGATAAATTGAATAGGGCGATGAGCCAACCAAAGTATATGTGGTGAATTTATACTTAGACATGAGTGAATTGGAATCTTTTTATTTGATGTGTGGATGGCCGGTCGGGTCGTCCTTCTGTAGATGAACGTTGACAAGACAGGACGACTACGAACAATGACGACATAACGTGACGACTGACAAACCTCCTCTACAACAGACTTAGGTCGTGACTGGGGAGCGCGTTCAGGGGCTATCTCTAACAATCATTGGCCAGAGAGATAGCAATCGGTTGTGTCACCAGACACAAAGGGTGGGCAGGCCAGCTTCTGCCACTTCCACCAGGCATACCCCGGCTACTTGGTGAACCCGTTTGGCGAGGAGAGGAAAGGGGAAGGACAAATTGCGCGATAGGGAGTAGTTGTAGGTTAGTTTAAGATAGTTAGGTGTAGATTACGTTTTAGCTTAATACATTAGGTTTGTTTAGGTTTAGTTTAGGATAGGTAGGGTAAGCTTCGAGGAGTCCTTCCCAATTTTTCTCCTGGCCAAGGGCACAAGTCCTTGAATTTTTCTTTTACTTTCTTTTCTTTTTTTTTTAAGTCCGTCCGAAGTCTAAGTAGAGTAGCTTTCTTCTTTCTTTTGTTTTTTAGATCAAAATGGCACGAGATTTTGTGTGCTGAGCAGGTGGTGTGAAGTAAGGTGGACAAGAACCACCCCGTCCGACGAGCTGAGCCGAGCAACCGCGAGCGTGCCACCGTCCTCCTTACTCGCACCAAAGACGCCTCCGTGGCCAAACCTAGCTCACAACATATTATTCTCGATCGCTCGTTTCTGATGATGTTGCTTGCGGCGAATCCCGGTCAGGGTTATTTTCCGACGTTTACTGCGAACAAGTAATAAGCTGAAACCCAGCACATTGATCGAACAATTTTTGTTGGGATGTGCATACAGTGGTTCCAACGAATAATCGGACAAAGATCACTTTTTTTTAAGAAGATATAAAAAAAATGAGAAGTAAGTGGAATTTGAAAAATCGTTGTATGTCACTTTATCCCTATTTCCTTCTTTATTTTTAAACAATAAATAAAAAAATAAAAAATACATTCATAACTGTAACCGTATTATAAAACAAATAACACAAATATTCGCATTCAACGAATAATCCGACAATATAGCAAACAATTACTTTCATTCAGTACCAAAACCTTTACTTAATACGACGTTATTATCAGTTATGGCTCCAAACGGAAAGCAAGCCACTTTCGAAATCAGGCAATTAATAGTTAAATTCAATGCAGAAGAAAAAAACGTCCGAGAAATTGCTGAAAAATTAAAAAAATCGTTCCACTGTCCACGACATCATAAAAAGATACCGTGACGAATTTAGACTGCATATAAAAGCAGAGAGGGACAAGGCAAAATATTGAAGGACAGAGAAGAGTCGAGCATTTTCCCCCGAAATAAACAAAAATCCTTTCAAAACTGTGTGAGAGTTAAAAATTTCGCTGCTCTGGAGCAGGCAATTTACATTTTATAGATAGTTAGATTTGTCTATCTCAACATTCTAAAAGTCTATCTCAACATTCAAAAAGTAAATGCAGAGTGCACAGAAATTGAATTTTAGACATTTTTGCGTTTTACCAAGACAACGATCCCAAGCAGACATTGGGAGTTGCTAAACTTTGGTTGATCCATAACTGCCCCAAACTATTACAGACACCTCCTCAATCGCGGACTTAAAAAATTGAGCATCTGTGGGAGGAACTTGCAAGAAGGGTATACACCTGAAGTTTTAACACGCCTAGTCAACTTAAGGAGGCTTTATTGCAAGCATGGAAATTGTCAATGTCCAAACGACTTTCAGGTAGTACTACAGCTAAAGGGTTCTGCACTAAGTATTAAACGCTTTATAATTATTTTCCGATTATTCGCTGAACGCGAATATTTTTGATTTGTTTGTTTTGTAGTACGGTTACAGTTATGAATGTCAGCGCCCGCGGAAATGGATATGAATACCCTTAAACTTTTTCAGGGCACGGGCGTCGAGGAAAAAGGGGAAGAGGAACAGAGGAGGAGCCTATGCACGTTGGCTTTGAATGTTTGAAGGTTGTAGTGATGGGGAAATACATAGCCTGATAGATCATTCCACATTCGTGTTGTTCGGCTTATAAATGAATCCCTATATTTGAAAGTACGAGCGAAGTTTGGCTTTAGGGTAAACTCATGTCGCGTATTGCGGGTGAAATTTTGAAGGGGAGGAATGCAACTGGCTATTTCACTGGAGTATTTTTTATTAAAAAAAAACGATAAAGCAGGGAGAGACAGGAGACATTCCTCCGATGTTCTAGTGAATGAATGGAATTCGCAATGTCTCTATCACCTATAAGTTTTAACGCGCGATTCTGTACCCTATCAAGAATGTGCAGAACGATGGGTGCACCGGACCAGATATGGGCGTTATATTCCAGCTTAGGGCGAATGAATGCCTTATAAATTGAGGCCAGATCAAACGGAGTAAAATATTTCTTGCACCGCTTAAGGAATCCTAGCCATTTTGCAGCATTTTTGGCGACCTCGAATATGTGATCGTTCCATCGAAGATGGTTATTAATACACATACCGAGAATGGCAAGTCTTTCGGTTTCAATGATGTAAGTACCATCCATGGACAATGGTTGAGGGTTTTGGTTTCGTTTGAGAGACAGAAGGCAGCTTTGTGTTTTGGAAACATTAAATTCCACTCTGTTGGTTGAACCCCATTTAATTATGTTGTCTAGGTCGGAATTTAATGTGTTTAACATGCCGTTCCCCTTCTAAGGCCGAAGAGCAAGGACGTGAGTTAGGAAACGAATATGAAAAACTGAGGGTACTGTCATCAGCGAAGGAATGGATTAGATTAACATATAATTTTAAATTCGTATTTGCTTTTAATCGCCATGGCTTACTAGCAGTACATTTAACCGAAAATATCCAACAATATCTCATTTTAAGACAAAAAAACAGAAGCTGACAGTTTTCCGAGCAATATAAAGTAAATTTTTCCAACCAACTTCCTATGGTCTTGATTTTAAGGTACGTTTATGAGTACCAGTGCGTTTTTTATGATTGGAGCATATTAAGGTGTCCCAAAATACAGCAAGATTTGAACTTTGCGTCATTTGTGTGGTAAAGTGTTGCCAACGAAAAAAAAAAGACGACGTGACAGCTGACAGTTCAGGGTTATTAAAAATGGAGTGCTACACGAAAGAACATCGAGTTTTCATTGTTGAGTAATATTTTAAAAATAATGAAGGTTTGGCAGCAACAATTTTCGTACAAAATATGGTCGGAATAGTTTAACTTCATCAACTGTAAAGAGATTAATTCAAAAATGCTGGGAGACTGGATCAATTAGCGATCTTAGACACTCTGACCGACCTTCAACAAGTCGTTCAACACAAATATCGAAGCAGTTCGTGAGAGTGTTGTTGAGAGTTCAATTCGGCACCGTGGTCAAGAATTGGACATTTCGAAAAGCTCTCTACAGCGTATTCTCACGAAAGATTTGCAGCTTTTGAAAGATTGCAGAGAAACAATTCAATTACTGCATGAATCATTTCCTGATCGTGCAGCTTCTCATTTTGGTGATCAGAATTGGCCGTCCAGATCATTCGATTTAACGAAGTTGGACTTTTTTCTTTAGGGTTTTTTGAAATCGAAGGTTTATGCCATCGAGCCTTCGATTAGACCACCCACGCCTGGAAGGAGCGAATTGAGCGTTGTATCAATGAAATTCAGCCACATTTATGCAAAATTGTCATGGAAAATTTCGACAAAAGAGTGCGTATGCCAGCAAAGCTAATAAAACATTAACAATTTTTAATTAAAAACCTGTGTTTTCTATCAAAATCACTTCTTGCGTCAATCTTGGGGCATCCTCTACATAGTATATTAACAATTATTTTTTTTAATGAAAAAAAAAAAAAGAAAAAAAACAGAATTGCGGCAAGACAAGTTTTAACAGTTGGCAGGTTTTGAAATTTATGTCATTTAGAAATACGAGGACTCAACAACTAATTTTTATGATCGTATTTTTGGTCTTGTTTTCTACAATTTTATTCGGAAACAGTTTATAGTACTCCCCGGTTAAAAACAACTCGATTAATAGCAAAAACATTCTCAATAGCAATAATTTGGGTACATATTTGCCTTGTAAGTGCAAAATCCATCCAATTACGCTTTAATAATATCAACCCGATGCAAAACACGCTTATTATCAATCGAAAACCGCACTAAAATTGTTTCTATTTCTTTTATTTTACGAGTACCTTCCTATTCAATGCTGTCAGTTCTTGGTAAATTTACCATTTTATAATTTTCTAGCTGCATTTCCGAAATATGGTAAAAAGGCAATTTTCTATTTCTACGGTATAGACGATTTTTTCTCCAAAATGATTGAACAACATTATAAGCACAAATTTAAGCCAATTTTGAAGTATAGAGATTGGAGACTATGATTAATGAATTTCAACCAGAGTTTGTAAATTACTCGTATTGAACGAATTTTTATATGTGTGCAATGTGAAAAAATGTAAACTAACATATTTTCTGGCATTCAAATTAGCACTATATTTGAGAAATACCGAATTAAAATTCGAATATAATATTCCCATTTGTACGTAAATGATATCAAAAGAAAGAAAAGAACTAGTTTTAACGATGACTTGGTTAGCGGTATCTGCAAAATTATATATTCTCTACAAGTAAAGAATATCTATCTATTACTTGTTTCGAGTCTGATATTGAAGCATGTCATTTAAAATTACACAAAACAAATTAATACCATACCAATAACTGAGCTTTTAAAATTTTGACTTCGCATTTGATATAATTTTTTTTTTTTTTTTGTTGCGCCTGGAGGTGCAGGAATCTTCAAAAGATACCAATGGCCCGTACCATTGGTTATGCCCGATTCATATATCTGACCTGATGATTCATAAGTGTAGGCCAGTATATGCCTACGGGCTAAACCTCACCCTCCAGAGAGGCACTATGAGAACCGACCGCTCGTGCTCATAGTAGTAGGAAATTCGTTCCTCTCATTTTTTCGTTTTGTGGTGACTACGACTAAGTTACCTCAACAAATAGTTTACGCTTCTGTAGTGTTAATAGCGTTAGGTAGGTAGCTTTCCAGCGAAGGCACCTACTAATACCGTCATTACATGCGGTTTTCCTTTACTGCGCCAGATCGTACGGTCTTGTTATTTGTAGTCGGCGCTCGAGGTTTGTCACGTCCAGAGTACGGATTATTTCATTATTGCAATGATCATGAAGGCGAGTACGAAGTTTGTGAGCAAAGTTTGTTACTTCACCCCTCATGGTAGCAATTCTTATTACCATGGAGCATTCACAATTGCTCGTAGTGTTTTGTTTTGGAATGTTTGCAGAACAGTCATATTGCTTGGCTTGGTACAACCCCAAAGTTGTATACCGTATGTCCAAGATGGTTTTAGCACTTGCTTATACAGAAGCAGTTTGTTGTATACGCTTAACTTCAAGTATCTCCCGAGTAGCCAATACATTTCTCTAAATCTGATTTCGAGCTCGTCGCGCTTCTTTTTAACATGTGGCTTCCACTTAAGTTTTGCGTCTAGTGTCATTCCTAGATATTTTGCCTCGTTTGCGTACGGTATTTGTACCGAGTTAATGGAAATAGGTAAATTGTTTATCTTTTTGTACGTAAAATTGACATGCGTTGACTTGGTCTCGTTAAGGACGATTCTCCAGGTCTTTGTCCACTCGCATACTTTGTTTAAAGCTCGTTGGAGTTTTCCAGTTGATGATTCGACTGACTCATCTGTTGCTAGGATAGCCGTGTCGTCTGCGAACGTTGCTACGACAGTCCCTTCATCTTGTGGTATATCTCTTGTGTAGAGCAGGAACAGGATTGGGTCGAGAACGCTTCCTTGCGGAACACCGGCATGGATTTCTTTGAATTCCGAATATTCTGCCCCATGTTTAACACGAAAGAGTCTGTTATTAAGGTAAGATTATAATATTCTGTAGAATTTATCTGGTAAGATTATCCTTAGCTTATATCTCAGACCTTCGTGCCATACCTTGTCGAACGCGTGCGATACGTCGAGAAAAGCGGTAGAGCATATCTTTTTCCCTTCTAGAGCTTTTTCAATTTCATTTGTTATTCGATACACCTGATCGATTGTGGAATGTTTAACCTGTAACCCGAATTAATGATCCGGGATCAATTGCCTTTCTTCAATTACTGGGTGCAATCTTTTTAGCAGAAGTTTCTCAAAGACCTTATATATTATCGGCAGAAGCGAAATGGGTCTAAATGATTTCTTGTCGTTTGCACATTTCCCCGGTTTCGGAACCATTATTACTTCGGCGACTTTCTATTGCCTTGGAACATATAGAAGTCTCAATGGAGCATTTATAATGTGGAGTAACTTAACTAACGCTTTTTTCGGTAGCTCCTTCAAAACTTCGCCAGTGATTAAATCATATCCTGGAGCCTTGTTATTTTTCAGTTTTCTTATTGTCAGTCGAAGTTCGGACAGGGATACAGTTTTTAATTTAAAGTTGTCGGGTGCCCTATTTGCATTCGGATCTTCGATCAATGGTTGTCCATCGAATGGCTTGAACGTTTCCTCTAAATGTTCGGCAAATAATTCCGCTTTATCTTTGTCTCCTTTTGCCCATTCGCCGTTAGCTTTCCTTATTGGTGGCGAGTGCATTACGGGTTTCCTTATGGACTTCAAGGCTTTCCATAGAGAGTAGTTTGAACACTTATCAGCGGTCAAGCTCTCGAGGTAAGTAGAAGTTTCGCGATTTCTAAGTCCTGCAGCACATTTTTTAGCTTATTGCAAAGGTGGTTAAGATAAGTTTTATGCGGTGGCGCGCGGGATTGTTGCCATCTCTTGCGCGCTCTTCTCTTCGATATCAGACTGGTATTTGACTTTGCTGTTCCGTGTTGGGGTATTTTTTCATGCTGTGCACTGAATGGCTTCCACGAGCTTGTCAATTTCGTCTTCTATTCCAAATGGGGTCTTTAGCGGCACATTTAGAGCAATATTTTCCTTGCAGTCTTTTCTGAAAACGTCCCAGTTTGTTTTGTTACTAGTTAACTTAGGCGGTCCTTCTTTTTTTGCTAGACTTCCACCGATTTTCAGAGTGACTGCTGAGTGGTCTGAGCATAAATCATAGCATTCTTCTACTTCCGTTAGATTTTTAGTTAGCGCTTTTGTGATAAAGAAGTCGATGAAGTCAGGGATTTTATTATTGTCAGTTGGCCAATACGTTGGCTTTTCCGTCCAAAAAAATTCCACACCACGTTTCATACTGGCTTTGTACAATAAAAATAAATAAAGTCACCACCGATGATAAAATTAGACCCGAGTGAGTCAAAGAGCCGAACGAGGTCATCGTCCACCAGCCTATATCCCGGAGGGAAGTAACACGATCCGATCTGGTAGTCTAAATGATTTAGTTTTACGGAAACTGAGCTTATTTGCATAGAATTCAGTTCTACTTTTATGTTTTCGGAGTGCTTAATGTATTCTTTAATGTACATAGAGGAACCGCCTCTCGCATTTTCCGAAGGATGATGCGCGTGATAATCACTGTAGCCTTTTATTCTGGGTCCAGGTCTGCCCTATCCGTCACAAGAATGAGGACTCTCGGAAGTTACTACTTCTCGGATTTGGAGGACTTAGGTAATATAGACCTTACGGACCTCCTGAGATTTATATCATTATCTGGGTGGTTCTAACAGCGGACTTTTTAACGTTTCCAGGGCTAAACGATTGGACACAATGGACCCGAATTTGTTGGTCTAAGTGAGCAGTGACTCTATTTGTCACAAGGCACCCATCTACCTAACCTAACCTAACCTGGGTCCAGGTCCTTTTTTAAGTGGGATTCCGATATCAAGCATATATCAATATTGTTTTTCCGTAAAAAAGATTTCTAATTCGTCTATTTTTGCCAGAATGATGTAATGCAGTTTTTCTTTCCAAACTTCCGAATTTTCAAAGGTTTTAATTTTTTGTTTATTTGTTTTTGTTTAAATACAATTGTGTTAACAAAGTTTTGCTATTTTGTTGCTTTAATTCTCTTATGTTTCTCCTCGATATTTTGTGGTAATAACATTTTTATTTATATTAAAATTCACTTGAAAATACTGGAAGCACTGCTCCTACTAGCTCATCTTATTACAAGGCTATGTTGGCGGTTTAAAAATTGTATGTCTGTCTGAACTGCTGTATTTAGGTTAAAAATATCTACAAAACATAGAACAAATTCATATAAATCCTCATCTTCTAACCATCCCTAAGTGGGTGTAGGGTGGTGAACCTTTTGGTTTAAATTCAATAGAATCTTTCTACTCTCGATTTTTATAAGATTTTACTACATAATTTGTAACTTTTTCTTAGAAGAAAGTGGGCGTAGCGGTCACCATTTGTAACCGGAGGACAAGGATTCTGGTGAAATATTCGCAATAAAATTTAATTATCACCATAAAAGCTAACTTTTTTTTTCAGAAAACACCTCCTAAAAGTGAGCATGGCCTTATACTCGTATAATGTATGGAGAATGAACGTTTATATATTTTTTCATTTTCTATTAAAAATATTTATAAAATGGCCTTTTTCTTTTTAATGAAAAGGGAATGTCTGAATTTTTAAAAATTTGTACACTTGTACTGCTTCGGGTTTAGAGAAAGTTATTTACCAAATTTCATCTTCCTAGCTCAAAATGTAAGGCCCAAAAAGTGAGACGGCCATGGCTAGATCGGAATAGCTTTTGATGCCGGTCAGAAATATATATACTACAGTTGTTATTTGTCTATGTTATAAACTATGTATCAAAATCAATACATCTTATCGGATAGGGTATAATGATACAGCCTACTCCTTTTATGACGTACATGTGTACAGACATATGTATGTTCATACACACGTCTTAGGTAAAGGTAGCGAAGAAAAACAAAGAAGTAAAATATTTATGTCCTTCTGCGCCTTTCCTTAACAATTTTATCAACTTGATTTCAAACAGTTTAGTTAACTTCACTATTACCTACGTGACCATATCTACCACATTCACATACATACCTACATATACATATATCCGTATAGATACTAAATTCATATCTATGACTTAAAGTCAATATTCCCTATCTTTTGAAGAGGATAAACTGGTGGAAATGGTTGAGAATATCGCAATGTGCATATGTCCAACATGCGGTAGTCATTTGTGGGTACACAAATATGCCTTTAGGGGATACAACTTCCTTGGTTCCAGAGATAATTTGATTTCAGAAAGGCGGGCGAAGGAAAGGGAGCGAAAGAGTGAATCCTTAAGGCAAATTTCAATTTGAATCAGTGAAGATGGTTATGTTTTTCCGGAGAACCCAGAGGAAATTACAAGAAAAGTAAACCTGATAAGAAAGTTTGGTTCATTATATACTTTTTGATATCGCTTTAACAAATTATTATCATGGGAATTTAGAACACAGCCATCTAATGACATATAAAACTGAAAGTGTGCACACGAAATGCAGTGTGTTGCAATTTATTCGCAGTACTGCAGAATGCTTGTACTTGTATAATATATGAGTTACTAGGAAGTTGCCTACCTAATTCAGTCTACCTGAGATCTACAGAAGTCTTCGAGTGAACTAGATAGCTATAATTTTTAAATGTTTTCTAAATTTTCTGAGCCACCATAAGTATGAAGCAAGTGTCCAGTTCTGACGTAGCCTAGTTTTCGATTTTTTTTAATACGGGTGGTACAAAGTAAAATGTCTACGCGCTATATCATTCACCTTCACCTTTTTTAATCCAAACTTCGTTTCATTCGCTATTGGTTAATCAATAGGCGAATATCCTAAGCATCACAATACCAAAGGATTCTTAGAGCCTTAGCGATCAAGTGTCTCTGAACCTCTCAAGAAGTCCAATGCCGCCAATATTAAGCGTTATGATGACCAATTGCATAATTTTCAAACGACGCCAATGATGTGTTGAGTTTCTTGCAACCACGATAAAGAAAGCCCTGGTTTGATGAAGAATGTCGTCACACCATGAATGATGACGATTAACGTTTCCATCCACCCGACCAAAGTTAGGTAAAGATAACAGAATCTAAGCTTAAATCTAACAATCGTCTGCTCAATCCTGAGCCAACTACAGACACAACAGTCTCTTTAACATTGAAGTTATCGAGATCCTTGCTCGCGTATATAAAAAAATACTCTTAAGGAACCACAACAGGTTCCACATTAAAATAATTAATTTGATTTCACGTTATAAGTCTTTATTTGCAAACCAAGTGCTCCGTACTGCGATCCGAACTGGAATGAATAACTTAATTCTAATTTACAATGATTTGCCTAAACCTAAAATGCAATGTTGCATTTCCCACGCAGACCCATTCACCTGGAGCATGAAAGACGGTCGCTGATAGCGGATGCGCGTGTGGAAGTCCTCACCTGAAGTATATAAGGTGTTCGCTGGCAGCGGATGTGCGTGTGCAGGCAAATCGCATCGCTTGCACTTTTCTTCAGGGCAGGTAGACTGTCGAATGTGTTAACTGCCGCCCATTCAAATATCTGCGTCCCGCAGATCACTTGATGAGCATGTGGGGCAGCTTAGGTTTCGGTTGGTGTCATTGGCCTCCTGGGAAGGTCGTGGTGTAGGACGTGAGACAGGTCATGTACGTATTCCAGGTTAGGTTTAATTCTATTGCTGGTTACGTTAGCCAGGACGGGAGGAAGTGCCTGCGGATGGATTGCTACCTTACTGTAGTACGTTCTATCCTTTATGCGGACCGTGTCATCATCCAGCTGGATCAGATAGGTACCTTCTAAGGGAATAGAGGAATTTTTATTTAAAAGGTATCCATTAAAATTCGTAACGAAAATAGTGCTTTCCCCAATCAATTCGACTACTTCTTCGTTGGTTGTTCTGTAGTCGCAAAGTGCGTTACCACCTTTAAGAATTTCGGCTAGACAGGATTCTTCTGGCAGTTTTTTCAGAACGCATTCGTCACAGACAGATGTGTTGCCTATGCTAAGACATTTCCCGTCTAGTCCGTATCTTTCGTCATGTCTGATTAGAAGTTTGAGATGGTCTAAGTCGATCTGTTTCCCGTTTTTGATTGCGGCACGAGCTGTCACCAGATGATATACTTCTGGTTTCATCTTAGGAATTGACAAGATATATAGCATCAGTGTTCCGTTGCTGTATATTGAAGGTCGTCCGTATTCCACTGCTTCTACAATATTTTGATAGGGCAAGGTTTCCAGTTCATTGACAATTGTGTTGACCTCTTCAGAGACCAAAAGGTTGCTGTTAACTATGCCGTTCTTTGCGATTTGACAAGCCCTTACTATCTCGTTTACCGCCTCTTTTAATATAAGTACTCGTGTTTAAGTTTGTCCGTCTCCCCCTCCTGTACAGCGTTGTTAAAACGGTCAATTATTCTGTTAATTCTGTCCGAAATCTCCCATGTTGAGTCGATTAGTTTTTCATTATTGCTGGTTATTGTTCTCTACAGTGTCTGTCTGTTTTTCTAAGAGGTTATCCCAGTCAGTTGCGTCCGGAGAGCCAGCCAGCCATTTCCAGGCGGACCCTATCCAATTAATTGACCTAACTCTTCTCGTCCTCGCGTCTCTCAATTCACCAAGGCGATCCTTGATCTAGGTCAAATGGTAATCCAGAACAAGATGCATTTGTTCGTCCTTTACGTATTTTACTAACAGCTGTTCAGTATCCTGAACAAGCGTTATACTTTTCCAAGTCAATTACGTAAATTAGCCTAAAGTAGCCGTTTGTCACCCAGGCGTTTCCCTCGCGAATCGTTACAATCGGAGATTTATAGCCGAAAATATGAAGGGTCTCCACTTACTGTCATTATGGTCACTCGGTTGTCTTTTGCCAATATTTCTTTTCTATATAATGGCTTGTTTTTGCCTTTTATACCTTTTGCAGCAGCATACACTACGTCACCCACGCAATACTTTCTTGCCGCCTCTCTTTTTAGATTTTGTCTGATATTTCTCGCTTCCATGTTTCGCCCAATTATACCCCTCAGATCTTTGCGGTTCCTCGTGAGAAATAATTTCAATGCCAATCCTGAAAATCAACTGATTCCTAAAGACGGAGCCTCTACGTGTGGTGGTAGGTCTGAACCGTCTTGTTCGGCACTGTGCATTGTACCGGATTCGTCATCGTCAAAAGATTTTTCACACAAACCTTCGTCAGCGGTGCCAGTCTGTATGTTGTCTGTCCTTGTTCCTTGTCCTTCGCTTGCAGTTTCCGTATCTATGTCTGTACACCAACTCGCTGTTAAGGTTCGATTGCCTTCGCTATTTGCTTCACAAGGAGCATCGGGGGAGCCTGACAAGTGATTGACTTCTGTTCTGTCCACAAAGTTTGATTTACCCGGTGTGTAAATCAACTCGTAGTTATACTCTTCAATTCTCGCTTTCCATTCTCTTCCGTCCGGTTTAGGGAACGGGAGATGCATGCTATCGGTTTATCTTTGCTATGCTCGCCTTGGGATAGGACAGCCCCGATGGCATAATCAGAGGCGTCCGTAGTCAGATTAAAAGGTTTCTCGAAGTCCGGGAATGCCAATACCTCCGCTGAAGTAAGCAGCTCCTTCAGATCTTTAAACGCCTTAAGTGCTGTATCATCGAGAGTAATAGGAACTTTCCTTGATTGATTGGCCTTTACCTGTGCTAAGTCTCCACCAGTCATATTTGTTAGAGGTTTCGCTATCTTAGCGTAGTCTCTAATGAATCTCCTATAAAATGGTGTTAATCCAAGGAAACTTTTAAGCTCTTTAAGGGTTCTAGGGGGAAGAATTCCCTCGATAATCTTAACTTTCTTTGGATTGGGAAGAATACCTTCTGGAGTGGCAAGATAGCCAAGGAATTCGACTCTAGTGGCCATGAAGTGGGTTTTTTCCAGGTTAATCTTTAGACCAGCCTCACGGATCTTAAAGAACACGGTCTCAATGTCCTTCAGGTGATCGGATTCGGTTTTGCTGTAAATTATGATATTATCGATATATGTATACGTAGCAAATTTTTCCAATCAGTTCTTTTAGAACATCGTCTATCATGCGCTGAAAGATGGCGGGGGCGTTCTTGAGGCCGAAGGGTAGCCTCAGGTATTCGTATTTACCGTTCGACGTCGAAAAAGCAGTTTTGGGAATGTCTTTCTCCTTCAGTAGGATCTGGTGAAAACCTGATGTAAGATCGAGAGTTGTAAAGAATCTAGCATCCCCGAGGCTCGCGAGGGTACTGTTAATGTCAGGGATTGGGTATGTATCTAAGATGGTTACCGAGTTCAAACGTTTATAATCGATGACAATTCGGTACTGTTTCTCCCCGTTAGGCTTTGGCTTCTTTGGAACAACCCATATAGGTGAGTTATATGGGCTGTTTGAAGGTCGGATAATGTTTTCTGACAACAGTTCATTAACCTGTCTTTCAACTTCCTCCCTCATGGAAGTTGGATAGGGGTAACTTTTAGTATAAATTTGCTCATCGGTACTCATGCGGATCTCTGCCCTTACATTGGTCTTAACCTTTTCGTTGCCAACTGGGCTAAATAGGTTGTTCAATTTATTGTAGAGAGATAAGTTTACTGGGTTCAGAGATATCTTTATTCGAGATCAACAAGTGGTTAACGGCGATGGAAGTCATATTTTTTAAAATAATTTTTTTGTTGGAGTATATATTTAGCTCATTTTGTTCCCTGTCTATTATAGCTTTAAGTTGTTTGAGAGTGGCGTCACCGATTGAATGATTCCAAACTCGGAAGAATAAAAAATGTTATATCTAAATCGCAGCCTAGGGAAGAGAAGAATTTGCCGCAAATTTTGGTTTCAACTAGTATCTTCCCGGCAGGACTATCAATGTAAAATGGTTTTTGGACAGGATTTGCGTTTGGTGCTAGTTTGGATTTAATTAAATTTTTATTTGCACCAGTATCTACGAGAAAATTCAGTATTTTTTCGTCCCGCGCGACATACTCTATGTATGGTACGCTGGAAACGAGGCGCCTACCATAAAATTTTCTCATTTTTTGTCTGAACGGAATTATCTACCTCCATCTTGATTGCTCGCTTCGGACCTGTCGGTCTTGATGGAGGATATTGTTGTTGGAGTCTTGAGTTCCAGGAGGCCCACTCGTTGTCAAATATGTTGTAAGACACGAGGGCGGAGTCGGCCTTGCCTCTTATTTTTTGCCGAATGTGCTGGAGGATTGCCCGATAGATGGGCTTGCTACGAACAATTTCGTAGTCCTTCAATATCGTTTCTACGCTGTGAACCCAGGAAACATAGTGCACCGGGTTGCCATCAAAGACCTGAAGCTTCTTAATGGAGTCCGGAAGCTTGGATATATCCTTCAGGTCTTGTTCGCTACTAGGCCCTTGGAGCGGTAGCGGATTTTCTGCTTGTGGTTCCGGTATGGACCTACCTGTTCTATCGAGTGGATACAGCTCTCTACAGCCCCCAGTTGTTCCGAAAGGGATTGGATTGCCTGTCTAGGATTGCATTGTTCGATTTGGCCAATGCGGCCCTCTATACTTCTAAGCTGTTCAAGACCGGTGTTAACCGCGCCCGTAAGCTGGGTCACCGAATTCTTTAGTTCGTCCATTTATTCTATTCTAACGCTAAAGAGGTGAAGATTTGGGTGACTCAACAAAAATTCGAGGGTATGAGCGACAGAAGTGAAAATAAAATAAAAATAATATAAAATTTCGATTCTCGTATAAATAGTAATATTTTAATAAGCTTGTACCATTTACACTATTCTAACGCCAAAGAGGTAAAGGTTTGGGTGATTCAATAAAAATACGAAGATATGAACGACAGAAGTTATTGCTATCTTTGAATAATAAAATTTTGTGGCTTCGATTACGGATATATTTTAGTTAGTTACTCATTTAATCAACTGTTATTTTTGCGACAACCAAGTGCTAGTCCCTAGATGCCCGCTGAGAGCTCTCTATTAACATTTCGGGATAGTCACTTCGGATCAGAAGGTTCGTATTTATCCGTTTTAGTCATAAGCGTTGAGGGTTGCAAACGACATACTAAGGTACGAAGGCCTACACCACCGAAAATTATGTTTAAATAACTTTTTTTTAGTGAACCGGCCCCTTTTTCGTGAGAGACTACTCCTGGACATAATTTAGTAAGCTAAGTAAGTTTTTTCTATATTTTTTTTTTTTTTTTTTGAATTTCTTGTTGCTGTTTTTCATTACATATACGCACACATGAGCGTTGACAATTTGATAAATTTAAAAAAGAGGATATTCTTTTTCTCTTTAATTAATTTTCATCAGTTTTGCTATTACTAAAATTGCACACATGCTTAAGTCTATGTATATATCTTACAAAAAACCAATTGTCCAGTCTCCTCCCATCGCTTGTTTCTGTTCTTTTGGTGGATGATTAGTTGAAATGTTGAAAGCTTCCTCAGTTCCGCAATTTCCAAAAATAGTATCACTGTTTCATTTAGTTTGTCCAAACTGTCGTGTATGAGATTATCTTTTCCGTTCTTCACTGAGTGAATGCTTCACTTTCACGACCTCTTTTTTTTTTTTTCTTAACGACCGTTGTATGTTATTTGCTTTTCGTTCCCCAAGAGTGGGGTTTTCTTTTGTATGCACTTTTAACTGAATAATTCACTTTAACGGGTTTTTCGTTTTTTTTTTTTTCAAAAATTAATTTTCATTTTTTCCTTTTTAACTTCGCGATGATGGAACTGTCCCTGCTCGGGCGCCAGTTATCGAGATCCTTGCTCGCGTGTATAAAAAATACTTTTAAGGAACCACAACAGGTTCCACAATTAATTCGATTTCACGTTATAAGTCTTTATTTGCAAACCAAGTGCTTCGTACTGCGGTCCGAACTGGAATGAATAACTTAATTCTAATTTACAATGATTTGCCTAAACCTAAAATGCAACGTTGCATTTCCCACGCAGACCCATTCACCTGGAGCATGAAAGACGGTCGCTGATAGCGGATGCGCGTGTGGAAGTCCTCACCTGAAGTATGTAAGGTGTTCGCTGGCAGCGGATGCGCGTGTGCAGGCAAATCGCATCGCTTGCACTTTTCTTCGGGGCAGGTAGACTGTCGAATGTGTTAACTTTGCGTATAAAATCGCCTTAAACCTTTTATCGACAATCTGATTGGTCCGTTCACACTAGACAGACATTCATATAGCGGCAGTTCTTGGAAAAAACCTAGGAGCTCACTCATTACGTTTTTATCCATTTTAGAATCTACATGACTAGTTTTAGCATCTCTGCCAAACTTGGTGAGAATATACCTTTGATGTCAGAAAAGTCCTACGACAAGGTGATGCGGTTTTATTTTATTTTCTTAACAGTTTTTGATCTCCAGAAAATAAATAACAAAATCAGCAGAAATGTTAATGATCAGTAAGAAAATTAAAACGTGAGCTGAAAAAATGTTTCCTCAACAAAAATTAATTATTTGATGACCATAAGGAAAAAATGTTTCAAAAAAAGAGAACGAGGAAAAAGAACAGCTATATACCTATTAAAAAAAAAAACTATCAAACAAAATTGGCACCGTTCAAGTTTTTCTCTTGAATAATTTTGTTCATACCATACCCAGGGTATATTCATTTTACTACATAGTTTGTACCACAGAGAAAGAATAACGATAGACCCCTAAAAGTATATATGTACATATATTTCCATATGAAAAAATGTATATACTTTTACTTTACATATCCATCTAGCCATGTCCGCCTGTCTATCCGTATGTCACTACTTTTTGGGCCTTAAATTTTGATCCAGGAATAAGAAATTTCATATATAGGCGTTTTAGAATCTGAAGCAGTATACGAGTAAGTGTAAACGTTTTGAAGATTCTCCCACAGACACGCCCACTTTTTAAATAATGTCTTTTATCGCAATATTTTTGCTAGAAACTGGAAAATTTTGTCCAGGGAAAGTAAATGGACATTGACTTTCTCTACATTTCGACCTTCTGTATTACAAATTTTGCAATGCCACACTCATCGTGTTGTTGGCGAATTAGACCATTGGAGGACAGGAGATCCATTCCAGAGGGATTGTAACTGAGATTTTATTTCTTGAAAATCAACAAATACGTTCAAATAATTTATTTTTTTGAATATAAAATTTTTCAAATGATCTATTAACATTTTTAGTGATATTCTACTTTGTCTGCTCATCAAGAAATTAATTCCCGCTAATCGAAAAAATATATTCTGCTGATCAATTAGTTAATTCCCACATGGCACTAGTTTACAAAGAACAAAATAATACATCATTCCCAAATTTCGAAAAAAATAGGAAACTGTTTTGAAGTCATTAATGAATTATTGTTCCCAAGTATAGAGATATCAAAAGCATGGAAAAGCTGAAATGCTTCTTAAAATCTAACAGCGTACTACTTATAGAAACAGGCTTTCGTAACAACCCTAAAGCTGCATTCTGTATATAAAATCTGTTAAATGATCTATTAACATTTTTACTGATCGTCTACGTTTTCTTCCATCACAAAATGAATTCACGCTAATCGAAAAAAAAAATATGTTCTGCTAATCAATTAGGTAATTTTTGCTGAGAACTCATTTTTTTTTTTCTGGCTAATTGTTTACTTTTACTGCAGATATTGATTTCGTTTTTTTACAGACAAAAAAAAAATATTTTCTGATCAAATAATTTTTAAATTGCTAATCAAATAATAAAATTTTGCTGTTAAAAAAAAAACCTTCACCCTTTTTAAATAACATCGCGTAGACCATATTAACACAGTCAGAATCATATTCGAGCAGTGAAATGAGTTCAGATCCTCTGTCTATTCGGCCTTCGTTGCCTTTAAAAAAGCTTTTGACAGTCTCAACAGGACATTTTTGTGGAGTGTTCTGTTGCACAGAGGCGTTCCAGAAAAAATCGTCAACCTTATTAAAGCAATGTAAACCAATTTCAGATACTGCGTGCTGCATAAAGGTAGTCTGTCAAGGTCTTTTGAAGTCAAGATTAGTGTGCGACAAGGATGCATTGGGGGTGTATTTGAACAACTGGAAGATCTGGAATACGCCGACGACGTATGCCTCCTTAGCAGCAGACTTAGTGATCTTTAGACTAAACTATGTTCTCTGAATAGGCACGCCCTCAATGCTGGGTTAGAGATAAGCATCCCGAAAACTAAAGTTATGAGTAGCGCATTGAACTAGTTTTACATACCTAGGTAGTATTGTAACAAATACCAGTGGAGCAGACCAAGACGTCATGTCACGTATTTCTAAGGCCAAATTCATGTTTAGCCAACTAAGGAACGTATGGAAGTCCACCCATATTTCTTTAAATACTAAGCTACGTATTTTCAACTTCAATGTTAAATCGGTACTGTACTACGGATGTGAAACGTGGAAACAATCAATTAAAATCGAATCCCGAATTCAAGTATTTATTAACAAGTGCCTTCGTCAAATACTTAAAATCTAGTGGCCAGATAGGATATCTAATCTGGAACTTTGAAACCGCACAGCCCAAAAGAGAGCCATCACCGAAATCAAAAAACCCAAATAGTTCTGGATTGGATATCCACTACGGCAACCAAATAACTACATAGCGAGACAGTCTCTTCGCTGGAACCCGCAAGGTAGCAGACGACCTGGAGCTCCAGTTAAAACGTGGCGAAGGACAGTTGAGGAAGAACTTCTACGTGCGCAGTATACATGGAATAACATCTTAAGAGAAGCACCAAATAGAGTAAGGTTCAGAAGTATCGTGGAGGCCCTATGTTCCACATAGAGAGAAAAGGACGACAAGAATAAGAATAACATCAACATTGGGTCTGGACCCAAACATAATTAGCACATAACGCTGATTCGAACAGCTGTTATTGGACATAATTTTCGTAAAAAGGTCCATCTTAAATGGTTTTCATAAAAATAATTTAAATATAAATACATCCCAGCCAGAGACGAAGGCCATAGGCAATTTATTAATGGTTTATTTTTTTTGTGGGCGCCGTGGTTCAGTGCGCGATCAGACTACCAGAAAACCAATCAAATTTCGCAACGGTTTAGATACTACATATATTAGAAGAAGAGAGAAAGGAAACAATTTTTTCACAAAAAAGAAACGTCGACCTAAATCCCGATAAGAAATAATCAAACCCCATGTCCAATACTAAAAAGTGCTGTACTGAATACTAGTTCAAATGATATGCAAATTGAACATTATCGGATGTTGCCAAATTCACTTATAAAATCTAAAAATAAAAAGCAACCTTAATAACACGTGGTCCTTCTGGTTTAAACTAAATAAAAATTCATTGAAAAGCTTTTTGACTACATGCTCAAAGATTTCAACAGCTGTACTTAGAAAGATGAAAACAGAAATTCTTAAAATGATATCTATTCACAGATCTCTTCCGTAAAGTAATGAAAAGGATTTCCAAGCAAATTTACTCCTTTCACCAAGAGATGAAGACACCCTTTCACCTTTTTACTCAAAAACTTATATAGAGCTCATTAAGTACGAACAAGACAAACTTATTTATCACTAGGACTGACGAATCTCTCCTAATTGAAAATGATTACCACAAGCAAAATGCTGGTATATAGATACACAGATTAGTAGAGGTAGCAGAGAAAGAGCGTGTGGGCCTTCTATTTATTTCGACTATAAAACCAATATTTTCGGAAAAGCCACTGAATAAAGAGACATCGAGCAAGCCGAGGGATAATCATGGGGAGAAAATCCTTTTGGCAAGCCATCTTAAAACGATTAAATCCGAAAAATATATACACTTTTATACCCTAGAATGGATTTCTAGGATAACTTGTCTATGCGGTGTGTTTCCTTCTCCTGGTGGTTGCCCTCATAAAAAAAGATACCAAAGCCGAGCAGTGGGCGATGCCAATTGAATTCTGAAATAACACTTAAGAGAATGGGGGTTGATTGGCCAAATCACTTGATGCCTTTTACCACATCATTCTTAGGCCAACATTTAATTAATAGGAAGGAGATTACCCCAAGCCAGTAAGCTTATTCTATTCAATTCTCATCGAGATAATTATGAGGTATCAGGGGGAGGGTCGACCTTTAAGTGCACATAATATATGTTTGGATATGCACAGTACCTAATTTATTGAATTGTTGACCTTTTTTTTCTTTGACATACATACATATTAAATTGTGGATTTTATGCAATATGTGATTTTGGTTTAACAACAACAAATAATTGCAATGCCTCGTTTTCCCGTGGGCTCTGTATGCCACCAATTAAATTCGCCGTAATGATCTTATTGTGTAGAATAGATTATAGAAGAATTATTAATAATTATCGTAACTTAGAAGGCGCTACAGTCCGACGACCATCTCCAGCTAGCTCCATCGTCTCCTAGCCGCCACCAGTTCTACAAACGCAGTTTGTTGTAGTTCTTTACACTTGTGCGTACCATCTTGGGTGAGGTCTTCCTTTACCGCGTCGTCCCTCCGGGATGGAATCGAAGACGTTCCGGGAGAGAGCGTTGATGTTCATTCCCTCTATCGAATTCGAATCCTTCTGACCAGGTCAATGTCGCAGTACAGCCGGTGTAGCTCGTTGTTGTGTCTTCTCTTCCATTCCCCGTCAACACAAAGGGGATCAAAAATCACTCGAAAAATGTTTCTTTCACAATAACCAAGTGTATACATTCATATTTATGCGTCTTATACATATAAAATTACCTTAGTTATCCGTGAAAGGGTATTGCTACTCATTTGTCTTCTTAACCCAAAGAAACAGCGGTTATCAAGAGTAAATCTTCGCTTGATCTCTGCGCTCGTGTCATTATTCGAATTTACTCCTACGTAAACAAAGTCCTTAACTATCTCAAAATTGTATCTGTCTATTATGATGTTCTGGCCAAGCGAGTGTCCTATTTTGGTCGCTGCGTATACATACGCGTATTTTGTTTTGCCCTCAATAACTGCTAAATCCATTTTCGCCGCTTCTGTTTGCATACTTACAAATGCAACACTGACAACACGCTGCATTTTTCCAATGTCAATGTTAATGTCAATGTCGCCAGCGTATCCGAGTAGCTGTACAGAGCTTTCAAAGATCGTACCCCTGATGTTAGCTTGAGGATTATGTATAATTCTTTAAAGTATGCTGTTGAAGGAATCACATGATAGCGCGTCACCTTGTCGTAGTCCTTTTCTGACATCAAAAGCCTGGATGATGCTATTACCGTTCTTGATGGAGGAGCGTGCATTATCCATCTTCATCCTGTACAGACGGGCGTGTTTGCCAGCTATGTCAGAAATATAAATTGTTCTTTATAGCTCGTCTCTATAGACGCTATCATATGCAACTTTAAAATCGATAAAAAGATGTTGAGTATGGAGTCCCTGATTTCTTTTCAAGATCCGCCGCTGTAATCTATGGTGAACTTTTCTAGATCAAAACCACACTGAAACGGACCAATTAGATTGTCAACAAAATGTTTATTGCATTTATATAATATGTCAGGCAACAGGGAAGTGAAAATAATGATCCAGGAAATTACTTCATTTCATCGTTGTAACAAAACCATTCTTCAGATGGAATCAATAGGCGCGTTTTATTAAGATACTGATAGTTAGTGATACGATACATAGAAAAGTTGAATTTTACATATTAAGCAACAATTGGTGAGAGTCTTAACTCCAAATGGTACTAAAATATTAGTTGAGTTACATTCAACGGAGATGGTATGCTTGCATTTTTGCAGAGATATTAGGCAGAAAGCAAAATAAGCTATTAAATTGTTATCGATCATTCGCCAAGTTCCTCCAAAGCCTTCACCAGCTAAATCGGTCTTGAAACAGCCTCCGTTGGCCCCCTCTCTCGGGGCAGATTGAAGGCAAAAACATCAGGTTGGTAGGTGTCATCACTTTTAATTAAAGCTAAGTCAAAAACATATATTAAAGTTAAAATCCGAATGGAACGGATTGTATAATACCCTGTTCAACATCTTCTAATGCATCCCTAAAAAGTGGGCGTGGCTTTGGGAATTTGTTTTGAAACACATGCAATTTTATCTTTCTATTAAGAGGATATTTCTGCTATGTTTGAAAGAATTTATCAGAGAAACTGTTGTTATAACTTCTACTTAGCAAAATGTGGGCTGCCAAATTTATAATCGAAGTTCAAGGAATCTGATGAGATATTCACAGTAAAACTTAACCATCACCGTAAATAGCTTTGGAAAGGCAATATACATACTATACCTATATATTTTTGATTTTAAGGAAACGTGAAAAAATGGTTGTGGCTATGTACAGTGTATTGACGAAATACGACTACGCCAACAGGGGCATCTGCAGTTTCATATTTTTCAGTTTCTAGCAAAAATATTGAGAAAAACTAAATTGTTCCAAAAGTGGGTGTCTGCGGTCGGCTTTAAAAAGAAAAGATTTCTTTATCCTTTTATGCACCAAAAATTGGCTTACCGTAATGTTTCATGCACGCTGATTTCAAGAGGGGGTACTGCAGTTAAAACTAAATATATATCCCAAACAAATATGTAACTTAATTTCTGAATAGAGAAAAGCTCGTAAACGCTGGCAACTATCAAGAGCGCCAAGTGACAAAACAAGACTTAAAAGCTTAACCAATAAGCTAAGAAAAGAGATAAGAGAATTAAAAAATGCGTCGGTGGAAAGATGCCTTACCAATTTGACAAACGATGCTAGTACAGAATACACACTCTGGAAGGCTACAAAGAAAATGAAAAGACCAATGGCATACATTCCGCCAATTGAAAACAGCAGAGGAAACTGGGCAAAAACAAACAAGCAAAAGGCAGACTTATTTGCTGAACATCTTGAAAACGTCTTTCAGCCATACGAAGATAATGACTGCCTCCAACAAACAGAAGAAATGTTTGAAGAGGATACATTAATTCCACCAGTAGCCTCTAACGAAATAGCCAAAGAAATAAATGAAAAGATTAACCCGAAAAAAGCTCTGGGATTTGATCTTATTACAGGGGAAATTCTGAAAAAACTACCTAGAATTGGTATGAAAAAACTAGCTGAAATAATAAATGCAGCATTCAAACTAACGCATGTTCCACGAATGTGAAAAGTCGCAGAAGTAATTATAATACCAAAACCTGGCAAACTACCTAACGAAGTTACCTCATATCTTCCGATTTCCTTGCTGCCAATACTGTCAAAGCTATTCGAAAAAAAACTTCTAATACGACTATATCCGATCATAGAAGAAAAGTTGTTGATACCAAACCATCAATTTGGCTTTAGAAATAGGTATTCAACTATAGTTCAAGTTCAAAATAGAAAAAGCCCTAGAAGAGAAAAAAATATTCTCTACCATCTTCCTTGATATAACACAGGCTTTTGAAAAGGACTAGTCCATAAGCTGCACAAATTTTTACCAAAACCACCATCGCTTATCATGCTGCAGGTTCACGGTGCGAATCCTGATGTTTGGAATCATCTATTTATTTCGAATGAAATAAACAAAAAAAAAGTCGATCAATTGCGAAAGCTAAGTCAACTTTACTGCGAAGGCATAACACTGGCAGTAGGGTAGTCATATGGCTAAAATGCAACTTGATCGTGATGATGACTTCAGCAGAATGGAAAATAATACTGTGAATCATAAGCAACGACTATAACAGTAAAACAAAAATGCTCCCCAGTTATCTGGACGCCACCCTTGGAGTTCACTAAAAATTTAATACCACCTGAGTTTCAAACCAACTACACCACTCTAACTTTCTCTCTGTCTCTTCCCCTTTCCACAAAACACCCGTGTCCTAAAATTAGTATAAGGTTATTCATATCCCCCTTCACACGTGCAAATTATATACAATATATATAAAAAAAAAACACAATACTCAATCTGGAGTCATATATGTATAAGGCAGAGATTATACTCCACCTTAAAACATATAAAAGCTGGTGTACCCCAAGGTAGTGTATTAGGACCACAAAATGAGGAAACTTCTGTTGTCACATTTGCAAACGATACTGCTGTACTTGCTGTTGGTAATACCGTGCAAGAAGTTACTGGAAAACTGCAAAGGGCAGTAAATGATATTTATGAATGGAGTTCAGCCAAGTACTTAGGCATGACAATGTATTGGCTCTTAGGGAGGTATTCCTGACATATGGTCTCAAGCTTTGGGGGTACATAAGTAAGACAAATCTACAAACCATACAATGCTTCCAGAATAATGTACTACGCAATATAGTTAGTACATACGTAACGTTGATCTACATAGAGATCTAAAAATTGAAATAGTAGAGGACGAGCTCAGGAAGGTCGCAAGAAGACATGAAGTTAGACTTCGCAATCACACCAATTCAGAAGCAGTTGAATTATTTAATAACAAACATTTAGTCCCAAGATTAGGAAGAGTAAAACCCTTCGAACTAGTTAACTAGGACAAACAAAAATAAATAAAAAAATAGATAAAATAAAATAAAATTTTTGAACAGGACCACACTAAAGAATGATTGAAACTACCTACATATGTAGGTACTCCAAAATAAAAAAAGTAACTGACAACATACAGTTACTGAATATACAAACTTTAAAGTATTAAAAACAAATTGCTCCATCCATGATTTTGGATCCATCCCAATCCAAATACGAACCATTTGTTAAGCGAATGATTGTTTTTAAACTTTCTCATCTAAAAGAAAGTTATTCCTATCGTGAAAAAATTCAATTTCGAAATTTTGATCAATCTGAGCATTACTATGATGGTTGAAGCAAAGGTGGCGTCAAACTTTCCAGAACGCAAACAACACCTTATCTGGGTTACTTCGACATATTCGAAGGTCGAAAGGATTTTTCCAGGTACTAGTCAGTGTCTTGGAAAAGAGATGGTGGTGGATGAGCCATTAAAGACGACCAACGGTAGCGCTCAATCCCCGAAGTGGGTTACTCACATCGATTATTCACTGGCCCCTCGTCATAGGGGATCCACTAATGCCCTCCAGGTTGGGGTTGTGCCTTCGGGGTAACTTTCCTACCACAGAAAACAAATCTAGTTATGAGAAAGACACAACATGCCTCGGATAATGGACCCCCTCATAAAACAACACGACCCGGAATGTCAAAGGACTACGAACTAAGTGTATGCAACTGCAACGTACGAGTATGTACACATACACCCTCGGTGCTACTCAAAAACTTGAATCTGTCCTTCAGCTGTATACGGCAGATATTACCGCGATCCAGGAGATATGATGGATAGGATCAGGTATACAAAAACGGCAAAACTGCAACATTTATTACAGCTGCCACAAAAGATTACACATGTTAGGATGCGGATTCGTCATGGGAAATCGACTTCGGTCAAAGGTTATTGACTTCAACCCGATAAACGATTACCTAGCTGTGATCCGCTTCAGAGGCGCTTTCTACAACATCAGCCCCTACGGATAAGACTGAAGATCCCATGAAGAAGGAATTTTACTACCTCCTGGACCCGGAGCCTGTCCGGAGTATGATACAAAAATCGTACTCGGAGATTTCAACACCAAAATCGGTAAGGAAAACATCTTCGGCGGCAATTACAGCCTGCACGAAGCGACAACAGATAACGGCTTCCGACTAATCGACTTTGCAGCAGGACGTAAAACGGTGATTAGTAGCACTAGGTTTCCAAGACTACGAATCTACACAGCAATCTGGGGCTCACCAGATGGTCGAACCGCCAATCAAATCAGCCACGTGCTAATCGATGTGAGACATGCATCCAACATCCTGCATATACGCACATTCAGAGGTCGACTCTGACCATTTTCTTGTAGCAGCAACATTCAGAGCTCGACAGTCTAACGAGGAAAAGTTGCGAACCGCCCAGGAAAAGAAATTTAACGTTGGACGACTTAGAAAGCATGGAGAAGCCAGGGAGCGCCTGAGCGAGGGACTCTCTACTGTACATTCACCACTGTGGAACCAGTATCGTGACATCATAAAAGAGGTACCGAGACCACCGTTGGATATCAGCCACAGCCACAAAAAGAACCCTTGGTATGATGAGGAGTGCGTACACCGGAAAAAGGTAACAGAGAATGCACATAAACAAACGTTGCACCACAAAACAAGAGCCGCGATGGAAGAGTATCGAACCAGAAGAAGGGAGGATAAAAAGACCCTGCGCAGGAAAAAAAGGGTATACACAGTCTCCCAGCTCAAGGATATCGAAGAGTCCCGCTATAGAATCAACATCTGGAAGTTCTACAGGAAAGCCAAGAATCTAGCAGCTGGCTTCAACACCACGGGGAATAGCAGATGTCTTTAATCAGCATTTCCAGCTGCTGCTCAATGGGGATCATGTAAGGAGAGTGGTAGAGGAAGAAGGACACCCGCATCCAGTCAACGAAGAAACAGTCCCCCCTCCAAGTATAGAAGAGGTCGGGACCTTTATGAAAAAGCTGAAGAATAACAAGGCCGCCGGCTCTGATGGACTACCTGCAGAGCTTTTCAAATACGGTGGTGATGTTTTGGTAGGCACCAACTCATCAAAAAAGTATGGGAGGATGAAAACAAATCCTGAAATAGACAAGAATTTCAAGTCATGACTGACCATCTTTTCATTAATTTCAAAGCTGCAGATAATAGGATCCATTGTCATGAGCCCTATCCGTGCCGTGTCGCTCCAAGCGTGCCGTCATATAGTCTTTGACAGCAATTGAAGAGCAGACGAAACAAGCTGGCCTTGAAATAAACGAGAACAAAACCAAGTATACTCGTATGTTGTCAACAAACAAAGCATCATCTGTCCACCGCCTAAGACAAAACGTCACTGTTAGCAACAGTAACTTCGAAGTGGTTAAATGGTTACCTATCTCGGAGTAAACATTAACTCCACCAACGTCACCTTAGTGGAGTTTCGACGAAGACTAACCCAAGGAAACCGCTGCTACTTCGGTTTGGCGAAATAACTGGGTTCAAAACTCCTAACTCGAAAGACGAAATGCGTGTTCTACAAAACTTTGATCCTGTCAGTCCTGCTCTGTGGTGCCGAGTGCTGGACGATAAGCAAGAAAACGGAGCAGATTTTGAATACTTTCGAGAAAAAAATTCTTCGTCGAATATTCGGTCCCATATGCGAGGAGAAGAAGATATAGCCGCGAAGACTATGAGCTGTATCATGATGTGGATGCAGTCCGAAAAGCCAAAATCCGCCGACTACACTGGCTCGGCCACATCGAGAGAATGGACAATAATGCTCCTGCTAAGAGCATCTTATAATCCCAGCCCCCAAGAGAAGACAAGGAAGACCGAATCTTCGTTTTAAGGACCAAGCTATTGCGAATGCCAGAGGGCTTGGTCTGGAAAACTGGAAGCAGCGTGAACAGGATAGAAGCGAACGGAAAGCTCCCGTGCATCAGGCAGGAACCCTTCACGGGTTAGGAGCCCATTAAGTAAGTAGCATTACTTCATGAAAGTGGATCTCGCAATTCTGTCCATCTGTATATCAGACTAAACGACTGTAAGGATTTACTTTAAACTCCATACATCAGTCGGTGGACTAATGTCTAGTGGCGAAATTGGAATTTTCATTCCAGCCTCAAAATTATAACAATACTTAACTTAGGGCCAATTTTGCAAGAGCGGACTTTGCGAAAAATGGCTATTCAAAAAAAGTTTTTTTTTTAGCTTTTACACACTATACGAATATTTTTTGAAAATAGCTATTTTTTATTTTAGTGATATTTAGATGCTTTTAGTGTAATTTGGTTTATGTGGATGTTAATCATTATCGCTAATTTATATTGAATTCATCTACGTTTGTGATTTTATTTGAAGGAATTTATTGAAATTAGTGTAACTTGTAAATAACGAGAAAGTTTCTTACGACCTAATGCACTTCATTTTTTAAATTGGGAATGTAAAGAAAATAAAGTACACGACTAGATCGCACGTACTTGCACCTATATGTTGTCCATCTACAAATAGCTCAGAATTAAATTTTAAACAAAATCCTTAAAAAGTTTTTTTTTTTTTTAAAAATAAATCCGTTGTATATTAAAAAAAAATGTTTTGAAAATTTTACAAATCTACCGAGATTTGTAAATCCATAATTGCCATAATCTTTTACATTTCAAATATTTTTCAAATATTGATTTCGAACAAAAACGATTAAGTCATGGCGGAGGAATGGCAAATCTCCAAAAATCAGCTGGTAAGCAAAATTGCGTTATAAGCGGCAAAAACCTGGTACGCCATCTATTAGTATATGTCTACTGTATTTTTTTTTTTTTATAATTTGCGTGCGCCGAAGAGGATATGAAAACTGTTTTAGATCAGGGGTGTTTAGGAAAAGGGGGAAGAGGAACAGAGGAGGAGGCAGTGCACGTTGGCTTTAAATGTTTGAAGGTTGTAGTGATGGGGAAATATAGAGCCTGGTAGACCATTTCACTTTCATGTCGTTCGGCTTATAATCGAATCCTTATATATAGCACGACCGAAGTGGGGCTTAAGGGTGAACTGATGTGCATTCGAAGCATGACGCGTATTGCGGGCGAAATATTGAAGGGAATACATGTAACTGGCTATTTCAAATATTAAACTTGAATAAAATCAGGAGACGTTTTAAAGAAATCGGCCATTAGGAAAGTACCATTAATTTTTGAGTTAGAATAAAAATTACAATTTTCCCTTCAATTGTGAAACCACTGAACTCAGGTTTGAAGAAACTCCGTCCGGCCGTTTTGGCTGCAGCCGGCAATACACACAGACATACAGACGAACAGACAGACAGAATTGAGAAACCCATTGCTTTCAGATTCTTCATTATAGTAATACCAAAAATCAAATCTCGAGGTCGAATTTTTTCACGAAACCAATACTTGCCCTTATAGGTGCAAGTAAAAAGCATTTATGCAAGCATCCATATATAATTCTGTGCGGAATAACCAAAACACATGTGGAAACCTTTTTTTTTTTTGTTTACTCTGCCAACAGCACTATAGTAAAAAAAATGTAATTTGTTATCTACAAAAAAAAAGAAAAAAATATGAAATGAAAACAAATAATAATAACTTTATATCCCGCAGAGGTTTTCCTTTGACAAAAAAAAAAAAAAAATTCTAAAAATATCCTCCACGGATGTTGGTGGAATATTATGCGAAAGCCATTACAAAATTAGGATTTTGGTTATGAAACGAACTAGGATGTGTGCTGCTCATACATATGTACGACAACATATGTATAAGTACTTTGTATGAGCGATTCAAATTCAAATGTGCGCAACACCATCACCATGTGTTCAATTTGTAAAGTGAAAAAGTCTTCGAAATAAAAAAGCAGTACAGTTAAACTGTCCTAAATAGATGACGGTGGATATGAATGAATGTTTGCATTAAGTTGAAAATGTTTGTATTTTCCTAAAGGAGATTTGAATTAATGTGATTTACACTCCGTGCCATGCATCTTTTCTAAAATGTATTGTATTTCACTGAAATTTAAATATATCTGTAATTCCTTTATGAGGCATTGTCCTTCCTAACACGAACTATATAGATGCTTATTTGTGGCCAAATTTCAACAAATGTGATAAAAATGCAAGAGCTGGTAGACGCTAGCAGAAAAAAGTATAAAATAGGAATTTGTATGGGACTACACAAAAAAGAAGAAATATATTAGAGTAGTTTTTTCCACATTTTTTTATTAAAAGTAATTAAGGGAACATTGAACATTGAATTAAGGGAACTAATTAGTCATTATTACGGGGAATCCAGTGTTTATATTTCCTTGGTACTTTGTAGCATCGCTTTTAGCCTTTATGACCGTTTAGCCTATATTTAATCCACACTTCCTCTATGACTGTTTCGAGCTTTTCTTTTTGCGTACTTTCTGACTCATAATTGAGCACAAGTTCTCTATTATATTAAGGTCAGGGCTATTTCGTGGCCAATTTAGGGATTCAAGGCATTGTGTTATCTGTTGAAAGAAAACAATATTTAGAAGTGGTTTTGAGTCAATATTTAAATTCGGTCAACTTACGGAATGATCGCGATGACAGGGACCATAATCATCCTGATATATGAGATTTGGCATGTAGCAGCATAACTCCTCTATTGTAGGAACAACACCACCAGCAATGATTTCTTTGTATTTCGGTGCATTTACGGAACTGTTCAAAAGAAAAATACGGTCATGCATCCCCAAATCATAACATATGGTGAATGTTTAACGGTGGGAAGCAAAGATTCGTCTAAATATCTGCGCACTGTCTGCTTTCCGTCAGGTCCAATAGGTCCATTCCATCAATTCATTTAGCCGGCGTTGACCACTCCGCGTGCTGACTTTAATATAGGGTCATCCAATGACATTCAATGACTTTTGATAAGTAAAAGCTAGGAGGTTATTAAATGTGGATCGATACACATTCGCACAACCTGTTGAAATTGTGAAAATTCATTACAAAAACAATGAAAATATCGCGGAAATGTTTCGTGAAGTTCGCACTGCTTTTGGTCATCATCAAGCGTATAGTGAATTTAATCGATAAATTTCAACGTCTCTGACAGGTTAGTAATGTGAAGGCTCCAACTCGTCCGTGCTCGTCCGGCAAGCTCAGCTGAAAATATTTCCGCCGTAGCTGAGAGTGTGACTAAAAACCCAGATGTGTCCATTTCGAGACGATCACAGGAATTGGGCCTATCCGCAACCACTTTGCAACGCATTTTGTATACAGTTCTTGGCCTAAATGTTTATAAGGTCCAGTTGACACAAGAATTGAAGCCAGCAGACCACGCACAACACCGTACTTTAGCTGATTGGGCGCTGGAACTGAATAAACAAGATCATGATTTTTTACACAAAATTATTCTGAGTGATGAGGCTCATTTCCATTTGTCTGGGTACGTAAACAAACAAAACTGCTTCATCTGAGGCTCCGAAAACCCAAAAGAAATAGTGGAACAACCTCTCCATCCACAACGAGTGACAGTTTTGTGCGGTTTTGGGCTAGCGGTGTCATTGGTATATGTTTTCGAAAATGATGCTGGTGCGATGTTGACTGACTTTGTTTTGCCTGAAATTGTTACTATGGATGTGGACGACGTTTTTTTTCAGCAGGATGGCGCCACATGCCACACAACTGGTGAAACAATAGCTCTATCGCGTGACAATTTTCCTGGACGTGTGATTTCTCGAAATCGGGACTTCAATTGGCCGCCGAGATCATGCGATTGAACACCATTTGACTTTTTCCTTTAGGACTATTGTATGTTAAAGTCCCTAAAAGAAAATATCAGAGCTGTTATTCGCAAAATACAGCCGCAATTATGCGAAAACGTAATGTAAAAATTTCATCAAAATAATGACAGATATTGCATTCCATTACTAACCTCAGAGTTTTTACTTTAGATCAAAATAAAAATATCACCACTTTTCATAAAAATGTTGCGTTTTTCTATTGCCTCTTACAACATCTCTCGTTCAAGTCCTTTTCTTTCAATTCATTGGCAGTTGCGAACCGGTTTTTCAGAGACATGCGGTCCAAAATCCGATCTTGTCGTGTTGTCGTTTTTTTTTTTTTTTTGGGTCTTCCGCTCTCAGATTGCCTATCCGTACTGCCCGTCGAACTTGATTTCTTCAAAAGCCGTCTCACAATGCTTTCATGTTTACGATTTGCCTATTTGAAACATTTTTGCCATGCAGAGCGAGAATCCTTTCTTTATCTGCTTCGCACAAAACCATCGTAAAATTCCTTAACTAGTATTCACAAAGCACTTTTTCGCGGTCTAGAGCACTAATGCGTTATCGACTTGAGTATTTTTTCTTTTATACATAAAACAGAATAAGCATATCACAGAAAAACTGCAATCGTACCTACATACATATGTGTTAAAAATATGAGCCAGAAGTAATAAAATCATAAAATTTTGATAGTGCGCCTTTTTTTTGGTGTATGCTTAATTAAAAATCAACAAAGAAAATTAAAAGATAAAATTAAGTTATATGATGGCCGGTGTACAGTCAGAGCAAGTAAATGGGGAAAAGCTTAGATCAACTCTTTTCAAGCTTTTATGCCATTTCCGAAGTAATATTTTTACTTGCCAAACCAATGCACGGGTGCATGCCTGATTAACTTGGAGAAGGCCTTCGATACCGTATGGTTGGAAGGGCTCTTTTACAAGTTGAACAGATTGGGCATAAGCAAACCACTACTGTACATGTTGCTTAATATGCTTACCAGTAGAAAGTTCGTTGTTAAAAATGGCAATATGACTTCTGCTGGGACGTTCGAAATTAAAAATGGTCTGCAACAGGGTGCGGTTAATTCGTCTATACTTTTCAATATTTACAAGGCTTATCTGATAGGATCTCTTCAGCACGCAGACGATTTGATTGCGTACAGATCAGGACCTAAGATCCACATCATTGCAACACTATTGCAGCGTGACTTCGATAAGATTCAGCGATACTGTGACGAATGGAAGTTGAAGATCAACCTTCAGAAGTCGGAAACCATTCTATTCAGAACGCCGTTGTCTCTGGCTTCTAGGGATAACACAAAGAATAGGCGAAAGTTCTCTATCGTCTGGCAGCATGGGCGTCCACTTGCGTGTTAAAATGTGGTCAGGTACCTTGGACTTTGGCTAGCTCAATATATATGCTATATGCGGAAATAGAATCGGAGCGACTGCAATTTATAAAGACTAATCAAAGTACTCTAAGAGTTGAAAATTACGTTTACCTGCACGATGCCGTAAATAGTAATGGAAACTTGGTGAATTTAGGACACACATTTTCACACACATAATTTAATTAAAGGATAAAATATAATATATAAGACTCCATTATAAGCGCTGAGATACCAGACGCTGAGCAATACCCTCTATTTCATAAAATTGTAAATAAAAGTATGATTCATATCCCTTGTGATACATCAAACCTTAATTGTCCTTACATGAGTAAGGGTAGGTGCAGAAAAAAAAGGCCTAAAGCCGTTCGTGGACGAAACGTAAATAGGTAACGATGTCTACCCAAAATACAAACGACAGTCACCGGAAAATGGTGGAAAATTGACTCAACGGAACACACATGTCACGGTTGATAATCATTGAGTACCCTACTATCCCGTATTATCCAGAGCATTTAACGCGCATATTAACTTTAAATTTGTCATTCAGTAAAATCCAGCAAATGCATATGCAAGTACGTTAAGAAAGATTCAGATCAAGACACATTTTCATTAGATAGAGGAAAAAATGAAATTAACACTTTTTTAACTAGTCGATACATAAGCACTAAAGGTCACCTGATTTTGTTCAGTTAGCAGTTCATTTGGAAAATGGATAAAGAGTATATTTTACACCCGGAAATGCTCATGATAGAGTACAAAAACCGCGAAAAACCACACTAATGACATTCTTTGAATTATGTAAACGGGATGATTTCGCCACAGCCCTGTTATACCATTAGGTGCCCAGCTGCTATACTTGGAGTAACGGACGGTTTGTCAGAAGACGATGAGGTTCTCTGGTGGAAACTACCCAGATATTAGGAAATTAAATGCCTTAGGAAAAGTATACACAGTTCATGCTAATAATTCGGAATGCTACTACCTGATGATGTTGCTACATACAGTTAATGGACCTGATTCTTTTAGTGCTTTGAAAACGTACAACAATGTATGTGGGATTGGAGCCAAACCACAAAACAACACACTACAAAATTGCACGACATGACAAACAACTGTACGCAATCAGGCGACCAAACGGCACACCAGACAAAGGACAAGCGAATTACTCAAAATACACAAACAGCAACGTACCACCAGGCGATCGAACGATAAACCAATGGACCGATATACACACAAATACTAACGGACGACGAGACAAATGAGAAAAGAACGAACAAAGACAATAGAGCAGGAGGCAGTCATCAAACATCCACAGAGGAATAAAGACTAAGGGCGCGCAAAGCCCAGCCATTAAGCTATTGATAAATCCAGTTGTAAAGTGAATTAAATAAAGTTTTAAGTTAAGAAACATTTGAGTTTCCTTTTACAAGTAAAAACGGAGTTGTGAACCCCACATGTATGTACCCTCAATTTCAACCCGCATATCAAGCAATGGGTTTGCTTAACGATGACCAGCATTGGGACAGAACATTGAAAGAACCTGTTTGTGACAACATCCATCAAGAATACGCGATCATTTTGTAGTAATTTTAGTATTTCGTTGCCCTTCCCAGCCTCTTCTGCTATGGGAAAAATTCAAAAATGAACTCTTCGAAGACATTTTATTGCAAAAACGAGACCAATTTCCAGATATTGAAGTAAGCTATGATTCAATCATTTATGATGAAGCTTTAGCCGCTATAGAGGACATAACGATTGAGTTAAATGTGGTAGAACCCTTTCACTCTTAGTAGTCCTAAGTATCATCTCCTAATCGAGAACATTGTAGCATAGATCTTGAATATGTTCGAGAGATGTCCTACAATACAACAATTTGTTAACGAAAGAGAAAACTTATTCGTTAGCGATCAACAACATGCATATGCCATCCTATTGCAAAGTGTGAATGACGAAGTTGCAGATATCTCTATTCTTTATTGATGCACCTGATGACACAGGTAACACTTTTTTTATAAAGGTCTTTTTGGGGAAATTGAGAGTCGAAAGAAAAATCGCTCTTGCGGTAGCGCTTCTTCAGTAATTGCTTCAACTTACTATAATGGCAGAATAGCTCACGCAGCATTTGAACTGCCACTTAATAGACCAAAGTTAGAATCCAGTTTGCAACATATTGAGGAACTGGCAAACTTCTTAAAGATTGTAAACTCATTGTCTGAGATAAGTACAAAATGGCACACAGAGCGTCTGTAGATTCACTCAACAGAACAGTAAAAGAATTGGGTGCTAATGATATAGCTATAGGTGGACTTACTGTCATATTTGCCGGTGATTTTCGCCAAACTTTGAAGATGCGAGTAGTACCCAGAAGAACAAGAGCTGATAAAATAAATGCAAGCGTCAAATCTTCTGTTCTTTGAACTAAAGTAAATTGACTCTAATTGACCACGAACATGCGCATTAATCTTGGTGGTGATACGGAAGTTTTGCAGTGACGTTATTAAAAATTGGTAGTGGCAATTTTCAAATGATAACGACGGAAATATCATAATCGTACCCGAACTAGGAACGGTAGTAAGAAGTCTTGAATAACTAATAATTAAAATCTATCCTGAAAGACCTCACATAACCAATAAGCCCACATCTTGGTTGGAGGAATGTATATATTTATTTATATATTACACAAAATAATGGAGATATCGGGGTCAAATTCATTCCAGGTGCTGTACAAATCATAAGTATGAAATTCGATCTCGTTCATAATATGACCACCTCGTGCACGTTTGCAGCAATCGATTCTTTGGAGCCAATTTTCAACCAATCTTCCACACATATCGGCTGGAATGTTGGCAATTTCGCTTTGGATATTTTTCCTAAGCTCCTCTAACGTTGTTGGCTTGTTTACATAATCCAATCGCTTAACGTAAGCACATAAAAAGAAATCCATCGGCGTTAAATCGCATGAGTGAGCTGGGAAGTCGACCGGACCATTTCTCGAGATTACACCATTAACGAACTTCCCCTTCAATACCGCGTATCACTGATGTCAAGTCCACTGATGTCAAGTGCATCCAATTCTGGCCAAAAATAGTTTTCCAAGATGGCACGATAGCGAACTCCATATGGTGATCATTTTAATCGAAGAAAAAATACGGTCCATACACCTCCGGCATGAAATCCACACCACAGGGCAACTTTTTGTGGATACAATGGAGCCTTTTAAAGCTCATGTGGGTTTGTTGCTGTCCAATAATTCATATTTTGCTTATTGACAAAGCCATTAAGTCAAAAATGAGCTTGAACGCTGAAGATGATTTTTCGATGAAATCAGGATTTTCTTCAAACTTTTGCAGAGCCCAATCGGAGAAGTTGCGGGTCTTGAAATGATCAAGAGACTTCAGTTCTTGCGTTAGTTTGATCTTATTAGGTTGTAGACCAAGATCTTTACGCAAAATTCGCCACAATGTGGACCAATTCTTGTGAAGGGCGTGGAATCCACTGATTTGGCTCATTTGGAACTGAAGCATTCACTGCTGCGTTATTTTAGGTACTTCGACCGGTGCGTTGTCTCACTGGCACAGGAACATTCAATAGTGAATATGTTGACTCGAATTTATCCATAATAGCATGCACAGCCTGTCTGGTGGGACGAATAATATGACCGAAAATTGGAGTAAGCACTCTTAAAGTTGTGACCACCGACTCAGAATTTCGGTAGTAACTTTTAGTAATTTCTAAACGTAGCTCGTTCGTGAACTTCACCATAATATAAACGTAAACCTTGGCTGACGTTTTGGCATTAACTGCCTACTGAAAAACTCTTTATATGGAGCAAGTACTTTATTTCGACTAAGAGAAGTTCTTATGACAACTCTACTCTTGGATATTTGTCAAACGTTTGCGAGAGGTGGAAACCGAGACAAATATTTTGGTATTTTTTGGGACTCGAACCACTACTGCCAGATTGAGGTAAATTTACCCAAAAGTAAGACAGTTTTTTGATGGAGATATCTCTCTAATTTTAATTGAAAAAAGGGAAATTTTGCAAGAAAACGAAACTTAAAATTTTGCGAAATTCTATAATTATGAAATGTTAACTGTATACATTAACGCTTAAAGCCTCCTCCATCTACCGATATATCAACTATCTACCTTTGAGCATTAGTACTTGAATGCTGGCCTTCGTTTCAAGAATAGACACTACTTCCATAAAGATGGTCATTTTGATCAAACCTTGCGCTCCTAAATTCCAAATACCACCTACCTCTGGATGATCATAAGCAATCGAAGAAATACCTGTACAAATTAGCGGGAAAGAATTAATCAGTTAATTCAACAAACTAACTGCCAAAGTTTTTGTGAAGATCCTTATGTAGAACATCTGTGTAATAAATTTGTGGAACAAATGAATTATATATGTATGTATATACGTAATCAGTAGAAATAACAATAAACAGACAAAATTGCAAGCATAATCCATGGATTGCACCTGATATACATACATAGAAAGAATGTGTGCAATGAGAGACGAACTCTACAGAAGGTGGAAAAACAATCAACTAAGCCAAAACTACGAAAATGAGTGCAAATATTTCCACAACGTAGTAAATAAAAACATTTTAACTATAAAAACGAATTTCTACAAAAAAAAATGCTCAATTGGCAGAAAAGATCCGAGAAAAAGACGGAATGTTTTAAATGAACTGCTGGGACGAAAGGAACGATCAATTGATGAAGTCATTCTGAACAATTTCGCCATTGCTAATAATCTACCGACCATAATAGATGAGTTCGTTGAACAATTTGTGAACCAAGCATCGAACATTATACATAGATGTAATCGTACAACCTCTAGACATGAAAACATCCACCTAGCACAGTCAATTAATGTAGAAGAAGCTAGCGAAGCAGAAGTATTTAGAATGTTTTGTTGTTGTGCTCCAATTATACAAACGATTATCAATCGAAGCAATAACCAATGTTGTGTCCCAAAATTAAATGCCAAGAAATTCAGCTCTTTCACCCTTAAAATTCCCAAGAAATACGGATGGCTTTTCTTCAACCCATTTATATTGTTTTTCATCCGGATAAGATAAGTATGAGAAGAGTTAATCCCAAGATCCCAGAAGCTGACAACTAATTCGTCTACTAATCCGTTAAACACTGTTCTCCTTCTTCGACTTTTTCCAGGCCCACAATTCCTCAACATAACCGCGTCCCATTAAATCTGACGCCCGTCTCTGCTCCCACTGAATCCAAAACCCCACCTTCTATTAAACCAGTCTCCGGTAATTACCAGAATGTCATTCACTCCCATACTCTCAATTCTCTTCCACCCTCATTAGATCCGCAAATTCTTCTCATTTAGCCTATCCTAGCAATTCTGCCCCTCCCATGTCCACGGTCTCTCTTAACAATTCTATCGCCTTCTCTGCACCCTATTCGGTCGACTCGACACTTGCTTCCTCCCACAGTTAATTTCACATCTAAATCAGCAGACCCCACGTCAACGATCACCCGATGGCCGCTATATTATGTCAAGACTACGTGATCACTATTTATACGACAAGCTCGACTCCGTGTGCATCGACGGCAAGACAAAGGCGAATGTCATGGTTTCGATTCAAAAAGAAGGCCTCCCAACCGACCCTGTGGTTTTGAGAAATATTTTCACCATTTTTTATGGGGGTTTTAACATTTCTTCTTCCACTGTGGATAACGACCTTTTAACTTTTGTTTCTCACGTATCTCGTATCTCCATAAAACTCGCAGCAACTTTAACAACCATTTTCGTCCCTAACTCGCATCCAGTCATTCCATCTAACTCGCAGTTCCTATCCCTTTACTATCAGAGTGTTAGAGGACTTCGCACCAAATCCTCGATGGTGCACCTTAACTCACAAATACTTCCTTACGACATTTTTTCCCTAGCAGAAACCAACCTTTAAAATCTCAAACGCCGCTTCAATTGAATTCGTATGTGCTAAAATATCTGCATCCAAATGGAGCGTATACATTGCCTGTTGTTATATTCGCTCTTCTCAACCCGCCCAAACTGTTGACTCTCTGTTTCACGCCGTAGATCCCGGTGACGATTTTATAATTGTTGATGACTTAAATCTTCATCTTTTTCACCCCGGTCTTTTTCCAATTATTGGTATCACCAACAACTTCGGTAGGCAACCAGATCTCATTTTCTCATCCGACGCCCATAATTACCGCGAGTAACCATCTTCTCCCCACCCTAGACCACTATCACCCCCCTCTCGCTATTACCTTATCGTATGAAGATGAACATTACCGTTGATTTAGAGAACTCTCTTTCTTTCAACTTTCGTAAAGCTGACTTCGTTAAACTTAATAACCTAGTCAAGCCTCTTTCTAAACAATAACACCACTATTGATATCGCTCTCGAATTCTTCTACACAGCAATCTTTGACTGTCTTCTCCAATCTGTCCCATATTTACATATCAAACTACCAACCCATAGACAAACTCTCTTCTATCCCTAAGTTCTTCGAAAGCATTGTTTACGACTCACTTTATCTTCACTGCAAATCCATCTTTTCTCCACAGCACGGTTTTTTTAAGGGTAAGTCCACAACCTAACCGAATTCGTTTCTAAAACATTGAAAGCATTAGAGAAAGGTAAGGAAGTGGATGTCATTACGACCGACAAGGCGTTTGATAAAATATGTCACCTAACTATTTACCTCAAACTTAAAGCCTTCGGTTCCCCCCTCCCCCTTTTTCAGCTCATGGCAGAGATCGTACCTAGAGAAACGCCAGTACAGGGTTCTCTTTAGATTTTCAGTCTCTGACCCCACTAACGCCACTTCAGGTATTTCTCAAGGCAGTCATCTTGGTCCGCTGATTTTTGTCTTAACAATAAACGTTTTTGTTCGTAAAATACTCAGATCTGTCTATTTACACGGATGACATGAAAATCATTAAGGTAATATCTACCTCCACCGATTCTCTCTTACTTCAAAACGACCTAAATTTATTCTACACATGGAGCGGCAAAAACTTCTTAGAACTTAACGTCGGCAAATGTCAAACCATTACCTTCTCCCGTAAACGACTTCTACCACCCCTCAGAACCTATTACTTTTTTTATATTTTGCGCGCACTAAAGGGGATATGAATACCCTTATATTATTGCAGGGCACGGGCGTTTGTAGATAGACAGAGAGAGAGAAAGAAAAATTGGTGTTGAGGTTTGAAACTTAGGTGGTATTAAGTTCCTGTAAACTCCAAGGATAGCGTCCAGATAACTGGGGAGCTTCACAGTATTTTTTTCCGTCCTTCTGATGTCATCATCACGATCAAGTTGCATTTTGAGCCATATGCCCACCCTACTGCCAGTGTTATGCCTTCGCAGTAGAGTCGAGTAGATCCACTTTTTTTTTATTTCATTTGAAAGATGATTCTTGACATCAGAATTAGAACCGCGAACTCACAGCGTGACAAGCGATGATGTTACGAGTACCACTACACCACGGCCACCGACTTACTTAAGCAACGAGCCTGTTCCCCCAGTCTGCTGTATACGCGATGTGGGTATTATTTGTGACAGGGACCTATCCGTTCCCACATTGATTAAATAATACAAAATTCTCGAACACGTTACAAAATCCTCTTACAATACCTTTGTCAGACCCCTCCTTGAATACGCCAGCCAAGTTTGGTCATCATTTCACGACACCGACTCCCTTAGAATCGAAACTGTGCAGCGCTGGTTTATTCGTTTTGCCTTACGTGGTCTTCCATGGGCCGACAACTGTATTTGACCACCCTACGAAAATCGGCTAAAATTAATTAACTTGTAAAACGTCGCGAAGTAGCAGACATACTCTTCTTGCACCAATTATTAACTGGTACGATCGATTCCCCCGCACTACTGGAAATGATTTCCCTTCACACTAACCCACGAAACCTTAGGTTCGTACCGCATAGTTATGGCTTGTTCTAAGTTCTAATAAATGAATATTACTGAAAACGTCGATAACCCAACCAATCTACGAAGAAGGAGTGAAAAATAAAATTGAAAATCAAAGGCCCATCACAATTTTGTCTTTTGTAGAAAAATGTTCGGAAGAATTACGAGTATAGTAAGGTGATTAATCAAGTTCATTAAAAAACATCGAGTTTTACAACCGAACCAATACGGTTTCCAGAAAAACAAAGTACTGGAGTACTATTAGGAGAACTGTCGAATGTTGCGACCTAATGTGTTAATCATGTTTTTAGACTTCAGCAAACACTTCGACAGTTTGAATGATGTGAACCTCATGGAAAGTCTTAATAGAATCGGCGAAGAAGAGAGACACTAGAAAAGTAAATCAGAAATTATCTATCAAGCAGAACAATTAGGGTTAAAGTAACGAAATACATTGAGCCAAGGGAAGCAGAGTTCATATACTCGTAGTGTACCACAGGGCTCGAAATTACGATCAATCCTGTTCATCCGGTTCACCAACGAACTTCTCCGAGTTTTCAAGAGAAGTACAACTTTTGCATACGCAGATGATATAGTTATTGTTGTCAAGGACAAGTACATTAATAGTGCAACATTAATAATGGAGGATAGTTTGATAGCGTTTCGAGATGATGCCACGACCAAGTGGTAAACATTTGAAATGCATAAATGCACATACGCACACCATACCAACCCGAAGCTTCTATTGACATACAGCAAGTATATCATCAGAACGGTAATTGCCCAACTAGAGCAAAAAGTGAAGCTATTGAAGTGGTCAAATGGTTAAAATATTTGGGAGTTTTAATTTATAATCATTTCATATGGCATGAACACATAAGTAAGCTACGCTTACAACTAAAGAGTGTTGCTTTTGCAATGGTATACATCAAAAGATACACAACCGTTGAGGTGCAGAAGAAGGAGTTGAATCTCGCAAGAAATACGGGGAATAAGATAACAAATCTTCAACAGCGACTGTTAAAATTATTAATACTAATAACATTAATTTCTAGATGTTACTGCAATATTGAAATACTATGATGAGCTACGTTTCCAGCAACCCATACGTCATAGGGACTTTTGGAAATTTCAAGTAAATCACTCCATACCAATAATGAATATACGAGTATTACCAGCAAACCGCAAAAATATTAAAAAACGCAAAAAAAGATTTAAAAACTTATTTTCTTGACATTCTTTTATGTAATTTAAAATACCCTAAACATAAAACACAAATAATGTGCTCGCCTTTGCACTCAAATTATTGTAACAAAAATTATTGTAACGAAAAGCGAAATGTGTAACAAATAATAGGTATAATAAATAAAAAAAAATTGTGGATTGTGAATAAAAGTTCGCAGGAAGCATTCACTTATTCACGAAAAAATAAGTGAATTGTTAATTTCTTCAAAAAACTTTATTCAATTTTTTTTTTTGCATTACTTACTTACTTAAGGTAGCGCTAAAGTCCGGGATCGACCTGGGCCTCAACCAACAAGCGTGTCCAGCCAGCTCGATCTTTTACTAACTGCCTCCAGTTTCGGTTGAAGTTCTCGCTGCCTGACAGCGGGTTTCACTTCGTCGTCGCCGTTATACAATCTGCAGAAATGGTTCTTCAGCATCGATGGCGTTTCTACTACGGTGTTCCCTTGATCGTCCTTACAGGTTTCGCTTCGGGACTTGTAGCCTTGACAAGTTCTTTTTACCCTTGGCTAAGACTTCGGAACCTCATTCATGCAGTAACATCTCTCTATTTCCTCGATCGTGCGTTTCTTATGCTCCGGTATTTGACTGTCCTCTTCTGCTCTCAGAGCTCGCGAGCGGCTCTAGTCCTTCTATGCAGCGCCGGTCTGTATGCCTTTTGTTTATCTGCATTTGCTTGCCGGCACTGTGGTGGCCAAGTGAAACACAGCACACCAGTGGCGGCATCTCTGATGAAGAGAGACTCGATCGGAGAAAGATTTGGCTATCTCTTGCGATTGTAGCAGTCCGCGTCAAACTTTTTCACAGTATTTCCTTGTCTGGATAATGCGGTCAATCTGGTTGAGAGTTGATTGATCAGGAGATCTCCAAGTTTCCTTGGGCATACCGAGATGCGGGAACCGCGTACTAGCTACGATAACATTTCGCCCCATAGCAAAACTGATCGCCTGATCACCTGAATCCGTTATTGAAGGTGGTGTCACGTAGGCTGTACTTTCCGACTGTACTAGCAAAGATGCCGCTCTTCTTAGCTTTGCGTTACAATCGCTTAGTACAAATTTCATGTCATAGGTAGGGTACTGCTCTTATGTTTTATCCAAGAGCACGTAGAACCTGTGCCGTCGTTTTTCTTCTCTGTGGGGGCATAGGTGCATATTAGGCTTATGTTAGCGAATTTAGCCTTGAGCGAATTGTCGTGAAGCGTTCGTCCACATATCTGAAACTTAAGACGTCTTACCTAAGTCTACCTCCAACGACGAATCCGCATCCAAATAGGCGCTGCTTTTGTTGCCGGTAACAATCGCCGTAATAGATATCGCAGTTTTTCATACTCTTTTTGCCCGGTCCATCTCATCGTACTTCTTGGATGGCGGTGATATCTGCTTTGCAGCAGTTTAGGGCCTCCGCTAATTGTTCGGCTGTGCGTGGTCTATTAAGAGACCTAACATTCCACGTACAGATCCGTATTAAAAAATAAATAAATTGAACTCAATTCTTTTTGAAATGAAGAATTTGCAATTTTGTGTATACTCGTATAAAAGTACTAATAATGGTTTGGTCGCAGTTCGCTAAGCTGTGAATACTCCTTAAGTTGTTCAATTTCAAAAGTTAAGCAACTAATTGTAGCATGTGTCACGAAGTTGTGTATACAATTTTCGATCTAAATTATTCGAAGTTGAGAAGTTGTGCTGCATTGTAGCGCAATTTTTGATTAAGTCTAACTAGTGTATCATGGTGTGGATCTGAATAAATATTTCCAAGTAACAATTTCAGTTTCGAATCAAAAAGTAACAAAATAACAATGCTAATCGTGGGTGGAATTGTAAAGTGTGTGGGACAGTTAGGGAATCGGTGCATTTATTTGGGCAGTCTAGATTGACCAATTGTAGTACGTATGTGACACTTTAGTCTAAGTCCAAAAAAAATGTCTTCGTCAAATATCAAGATGCGATTGTTTTATTTATTTTACAGAAAATCGTTGGATAGATAACACAACCCATGTTTTATTATCGCCCATGATCCATATAGATCATTGGTTTGTATGCATTACAACAATAACACAAGATCTTGCTTTTGATCTAGATCAATTGTCGTGATGCAAAAATTAGTTGGCGTTATTTCTCACTAGGTTACATACTTATTCGTAAAAGTTGGTATAATTGTCAACGATTATCAAGCGTCCATGTTGCCGCATTAGAATATGAAATATTATTTGGAAACCAAATATTATTAAATTATTTTTATGTTTGAATAAATTAATATTCTGCTTATACTCGTAGTGGTATTTTAGCGATACGATAGTGAAATGTAAGCTACAAAATATTATTCTCATTTGGTATCTGGTAATAAACACGTATATTAACAATTTCTTCCTTAAAAAAAACGTGAGCATTAAATGTTCATTCAAAAAAAAATATTCGGTTGCATTTCAACTTCGCTGTTTTTTTTTTTTTTTTTTGGATTGCGCCAGTGATGTGTAATTTTCATAGATACTAATAGCCCGAGTGCTACTAGCATGCACGATTCGCAAACCTAAGTAATCGATGCCAGGAATACGCCTACGTACTAAACACAAACCCTAGACACTTCAACCACTCTTACCGTTACCGCGGGACTACCGTTAAGTATTACTTCGCGGGGCTGGTTAGCAGTTTATGCTATGCTTCTTGTGTCAGCTTCTTCCGCTGCTTCAGTTGCTCTTCTTAGCTTTTCTATTCTCCGCAGCTCTTTTTGTAAAGTTGTTACGAAGGAACATATTGCCATCCAATTCTCTTCCGACCGTAACATATGGTCGAGGAGTAATGACGGACTTGGCAGAGTAATTCTCCATGCCGTGAAATGTGTGCAGTGAAACACTGCGTGCTCCGTATCTTCAACTTCATCTGGGCATTCCGGGTAGGATGGTGAGTTGCCGTGTCCAAATCGGTGTAGATATTTGCGGTAGCCACCGTGGCCAGACTGGAACTGCGTTAGATGGTAGTTGCAGTCTCCATGCTTTCGACTTATCCAGTCTTGGATTGTCAGTATAAGTTTGTATGTCCATCTGCCTTTTGTTATATTAGCCCAACGAGCTTAACACATAGCAGCTGACGCTGCCCTTTCTTCAATTTTGATCACCTTGATACCAGTGGCGTCGTGATGACTCAATACTCTTCTGTTATATATCCTCAGCATTTCATCTGCGAGAATATCGATGGGGACCATTCCAGCTATGACAAATGCAGCTTCGTCAGAGATGGCTCGAAAGCCACTGATTGTCCGTAGCGCACAGAGTCTGTATGATGACGATAGTCTCCTTTCGGTTTCCTTCGTCCTCAGTGCCTCCGCTCATGCTGCATCATCTTCATCAGCCAACAGAAAGATGACTGATAAAGTACTTATAATTACCCCCAATCCCGTTGATATTTTACGCTTTGCGACTATCGTCGTTTTACTCCTCAGGCGTTCTATGAAACCATTTCTATAACTTTTTTGACATGAAAGAGTTGCAATAGCAATCCATGAAAGAGTTGCAATAGTAATCCGAAAGTTGTTTAATCGCGTTTGAAAGTTGGCAGGTCTATGCTATGAATAAATCGGCAAACTTCGACAAGCGAAAAACGCCAATGGGGATCGGAGTGAATATGAATTCTTTCTTCCGCCTTTTTTACATATAAGTATGGAGAATAAATTCCTTCTCTTATTTTTTTTTTATATTTATTTCTTTAAGGTTCTGTTTATGTTATTAAAAAAGTTTATGAATTACAACATTTACCTTTTAAATGATAATAAAAATACGAATTTGATTTTATACGTTTATTACGAGTATGTTTCTATTTATTAAATCGTTTATTAGACGCTGGTGCTATTCGCTGTTCCTTGGTGAACTTCGACGACTGGAAAAGTTTCAGGATCATGCTCTTCCTCTAATTTATAGTTGTTCTTGGTGTACATGTTGTGTAGTACACATACATGCACAAACAACCAAATTTACCACCAAATTTATATTTGTTTGCTCGCTAAAATGCTTCCGAAACGGGTTTTCAGTAAACCAAATGAATGTTCTACAATGATACGTGTCAATGCATCTCATTAAATTTCCGATGCACGATGAGCAAAAATGTATTATTTGGGAAAAGTTTATCTGTTTCTGTACAAATCAGATCTTCGTAAAACTCGGCTATTGTGCAAGCTACCTGGGTCTCCAGAGAAGATGTTTGTAATCTTTTTCTTAGCATCCACTACAGCTTGAACAGAAATACTAAAGGGTGGTTAAGTTTTAAGGGCCGATGTTGATTTGGAATAAAACACAAATTATTTAGGAAATTACTGTCATTTCTTTTTATTATGATAATATTGGTATGGTTCAATTATGAATGGAACAAAATATCGGCCAAATGGCCGCCGCGACCTCGGCGGCACACCTCCATCCGATGGTCCAAATTTTCGATGACGCTGAGGCATAATTGAGGTTCTATGCCGTTAATGTGCCGAATTATCTCATCCTTTAGCTCTTGAATTGTTGCTGGCTTACCGACGTACACCTTTTCTTTCAAATAACCCCGAAGAAAGAAGTCCAATTTGACATCGCCACCACGTGAGATAACACGGCCATTGAATTTGTGGTGCAAAAGAGCCATTGTTTCGTTAGCTGTGTGGCAAGTGGCACCATCCTGTTGAAACCACATATCGTCCACATCCATATCTTCCAATTCGGGCCATAAAAAGTTCGTTATCATCTCACGATAGCGAACACCATTCACAGTAACTGCCTGACCGGCCTCATTTTGGAAAAAATACGGCCCGATGATGCCGCCAGCCCATCACTCTTTGTCGGTGAATTGGTTTTTCGACAATCACTCTTGGATTATCATTCGCCCAAATGCGGCAATTCTGCTTATTGACGAATCCACTGAGGTGAAAATGTGCCTCATCACTGAATATGATTGATCATCCACTGTTGCCATTTCTTGCCACCATTGTGATCATTGACGACGCTTGAAATGGCTTTAGTTCTTGAGTCAATTGCACCTTGTAAGCGCGTAAATGCAAGTCTTTATGCTATATTAGAATCACGAAATGCACGATATGCATTTTGATTTGAACGGCCATTTTCATAATAAGCCTGAATAACTTTAACGCGTTGCTCGATTGTATATCTTTCCATGGTTCAAATTGAGTTAGTCTGAAATTGAGAAATGTCAAATGAAATGCAGAAAAAAACTTGACGTTTAGGTGTGGTTCACATTCAACATCGGCCCTTAAAATTTGACCACCCTTTATAACACCGTTTTCTGTTGAAATAGCTTTCCTTGTTAGAAACTGGCGCCTTAATTCGTATGTGAGAACCGTCGATGCATCCCAAGATTCCAGGAATCTTTAGTTTCGCTTCCATTAGCGCTGCATTTTGTGCAGCTTCATTTCCATTTGGCCATTTGATGGTCGATGGATATGCGCCACGATGCGACCCTCTTAACAATATTCCATGCCGTCGAATTTGATACACCAAATAAATTGGAGATTTCTGAAAATGTGGTTGTATTTGCCATATACCACAGAAATGCATTATATGCATTCCCCCTCTCAGGGGAAGTTTTCGCCAGTCCTCTTAACTTGTAGCGATCAATGAGTAATTGCAAAATATGTACTGAGAGTATTTACATAAAATGAAGCACGAGTATACCTATCAAAATCTGGTCAGTTGACCGATGAAGTCTAAAATGTTTCTTCAAGTCTGAATCGTTGTAACTATTCATTACTTCCTCAGAGTCTTTGGAGATTTGCAGGAAAATTCTCAGTATCAAATGAGGAATCCGTGCTTTGGGCAATGAATAATGAAAAACCTTATGAGCCAAATTCTTCGCTATCGTCGTCGCATTCAAATAAGAAAATTTAAATTTAGACTTCTGAACGAACAGTTCCCCGGGGTATACTTTCCAAGAGCCGCGCCCAACCATGACGAAGTATCAGACATTACTGTCGAAGAAGTTAGGAAGGCGGTCAAATACTCCAAAAAAAGAAAAGCGTTTGGGCCATGCGAAATACCCTCTGAGTTCTGGAAAAAGATGGGAGACATCGGGTCCAGATGGCTCATGATTCTTATCTCCAAACTTATAAGCAGTGATCCAATGCCTAATCAGTGGAGGGAAAGTTATCTTTTTCCTTTGCACAAAGGAAAGGGCAATACGCGAAACTGCGATAACTACCGTCCTGTCAAGCTGATGTCACACACCACGAAGATCGGTGATCGGGTTTAGATGGCCGACTGCGGAAAATAACACGGCTATCTGATGACCAGTGCGGGTTTTCTCGGGTAAATCAACAACATATGCAATCCAAAGTATAAGGATCATTATGGAAAAACATCGTGATTCCTTAAAGGACTTGCATATAGTGTTGCTTGATTTGGAAAAAATCCTTTGATAGACAACCAAGAGATCTCTTATGAGTTGCGCTAAGACAACGATGAGTTGCAGAAACCTAGGTGCGCATGATCATGAACATGTATGAGGGAGCAAGGACAAGAGGAGGATGTCCCGCAGGAGTCACCGAAGAGTTCCCAATCAAAGTCGGTGTACACCAGGGAAGCGTCCTCAGTCCTTTGCTATTTATTGCAGTCCTTGATTATCTGCTTGAAGGAAAGTGACGGACCCCAAAGTGTATCAGTTATTCTTTGATCATAAAAACGTCCTGCCAACGAACACTTGATGTATGGGTGGATGTTTTGGAGGAAAACGGGTACCGCATTAATTCAAAAAAGATAGAGTATCTGTGCTGCCCGTTCTCTGATCCACACCGGCCCATTCAAGACATTTACTTAAATGGAAAAGTGCTTGCAAGTGCGAAAAGTTCTAATATTTGGGATCTATGATCAATAGCGAAACAGCTTGTGATGATGACATCAATCATCGCGTAAGCGTAGGGAGGATGAAGTGGCGGGAAAACTCCGCTATATTCTTTGATCGATAAATGTCCCCTAAGCAGTTGTACGTGCGGCGCTCAGATATGGTTCACAATGTTGGACAATGTACAAAAAGTATGAGGGCAGCTGAGATGAAGATGCTTCGCATGACAGCAGAGGTAATAAAGCTTGATAAAATAAGAAATTCAAAAATTCGAGGAATCCTTCATGTAAAAGAACCCATCACAAGCAAGATAGAGTACGACCAGCTCAGTTGGTATTGTCATGTTCAAAGGAGAAATCCTTCGAACACAATCAAAAAGGCAATATCAATCAACGTTGCTACAAAATCGCGCAAAAAAGGCAGACCAAAAAACAACTGGATCACATAAATACAAAAACACCAGCATTTGATTGGCCTCAGTGACGAAGTGATCCGAAACCGGGAACAATGTCGGTACTTCCTGAGGTCAAACCGGCAAACCCCACAGGCGGACCAGTAGGGATGCAGTAAAGTGGGAAGGTTGTGATCCTTCTGCACCAGATCATAACTTGGCCGTAAGGAAAATAAGACTATAAAATAAAGAAGTTATTCATATGGACTATATATAAATATACAATTGTATTTAGCTCAATTACAGCTGCTCCCATTTTTAGATTTGCTTATTTTGAACGTCATATTTTGAAGGAAATAAGTGTCAAACTGTTACCACAATACAAAACCAAATCCTTTTCCTTGATCTAGACTGTACTGTTTTATTTTCATTGTGTGATCTATATGGATCATGGTGACCATCCGTCCACTTTTTTAGAGAACAGTCCTCTTTTTCGGTATCGTGTCCTTTTTTTTTTTTATTCTTGAAGAGTACAGTAATTTGTCCTCTTTTTACTAAATTATCCTCTTAATGTCCTTTTTTTTCGTTGAAACCTTTTTTCTATGATCTACACAGTGAAGTACTTTCTCCAGTACTAAATTACTTAAACACAAAATGTAGACAGCACTGGTTTGAATAATTCAGTTCTGTCATCTGATTTTTGCTATTGCGTATGATTCGCAAACTGTCATCCAAGTCCATTTGATATGTTTTTATGACATTCTTTTCGCTTTTTTTTGAAAATGATAATCGATTGGTATGAATTAATTTAAAACTGTGAGCATTAATTTGGAATCATTATTCTAAATGAAAGATTAAATTATTGTTTTTTATACTTTCAGATGGCTCCTAAAAGAAAATGCGTTTTCAATAACGATTTGCAAAAAGAGTTTCCGTTCATTAGAAAAACTCTTGGCGAAAGTGATGTGAGGTGCTCAAAATGTTTTGCATGTTTTTCAATAGCAAACAGCGGCAGGGCAAATATCAAGCAACACCTGGAAAGTAATAAACATAAGAATCGCAATAAACAATTTGAAAATAAGGAAAAAGAGCTAGCCATTATTGAAGGTACTTGGGCTTATCATACCGTACAACACAGCTTCTCATTCAGATCGAACGACTGCACTTTTAAGTTAATTAAATCTTGATTCGATGGCAAGTATTCGTATACCAACGAAGTGTGAGGCGATTGTAAAACATATTTTCGCACCTCTTTCCTTGGATTTGATAAAAGCCGACTTACCTCAGGCCACTTGTATTACTATGTTCTTAGTCTGTTCAAATCATGGGTCTCTGAAACTCTGTCCGATATTGGTACGTTTTTTCCTACCGAATAAAGGAGTTCAGGTGAAAATATTAAGTGTTAAGGAACTTCCAGGTGAAAACTCCGAAATAATTTCTAAAAGTCTTCAAGATTTAAATCTATATGAAGTCACAAGAAAGATGGTAGCATTGTGTGCAGACAACACGAACTGCAATTTCGGAGGTGCAGCTAGAAGAGAAAGAAACAACATTTTTCACAAAATGCAGGATTTTCTTGACAAAAAGTTAATTGGTGTAAATTGTGCCACCCACATTTTAAACAACTGCGTCCAAACTGCCTGCGACTTGCTTCCCGTTGACGTTGAAGTTCTAATAATCAAAATTTATTCTTTTTTCATTATTTACACGGTTAGGGTCGAAAAGTTCAAGGAAATATGTGACAACGCCAATGTTGAGTACAAAAAATTATTGGGGCACAGCAAAACACACTGGTTGACATTGTTTCCTGCATTGGAGAGAATATTGAAATTATTTAAACCTCTTAAAGAATACTTTCTTTTGCAAGAAAAGTCTCCTCAAGTAATTTTAAAATTCTTTAATGACCCTTGTGCTGAACTATGGTTCCTTTTTATTCAAAGCCAAGCATTCTTTTATCACAAATGCATTCTTCATTTAGAGTCACAAAACATGTCAGTGACTGAAGTTCCTCTTTTTTTAAAATACTTTAAATTAAAATTAAAAGAAAGGCGATCAGAAAATTTTTTACCATTCACGGTAAGAAATGCTCTTTCAAAGCTCGAGGTAGAAGGAAATATTGATGCAATCAATTTTAAAGCCCAAGTTGATTCCTTTTATCAAGCCTGTATTGATTACTTAAGCCAGTGGGATGCAGCGTTTAAGGATGTGGAACATTTTGAATGGACACTTTTGAATGGAGTTCCATTTTGGAACGAATGTAAAGTAAAAAAATATACTAAGACTCGTAGAGTATTCCCTGTCGCTTCCAGCTTCAAATGCCCCTACGGAAAGAGTGTTTTCAATTTCTAATAACATTATAATAATAACACCTGAGAAATCGCAATTAAAAGTTGATACACTAGAGGCAATGTTGATAACAAAGTGCAATTCTGACTATGACTGTAGAGATTTTAAGACTTTTTTAAGAAGTCGGGATGACATCTTAAAAAAAATACACTTACAATGCGAAGAAAAATACAAAAACTGACAGTTCCTTTGAGTTAAACTTTTAAATTAAGTCCTTAAGTATTTATTATAATTTTTTTTTTGTTATAATTATTTTTATTTTTTGTTTTAAAAACTGAAGTCCAAATATTTCGAATAAATATTGCTTGTTTCTAAACTTGTTTAAGTTAATTAAAGATTGTCCTCTATTTGCATCTGCAAAAATGGTCACCGTAATCATGAGTGATAATAAAACGCGGCTAAAGATAACTTAGATCGACCTATGTAAGTTTTTCCTATCAATCTCGCCTTAAGAGACTCTCATTAACTGTGTTGCTATGCGACTTATAGTTTAGCTATTATATCGAATTACGTGCACAGCACCGATAATTTTGACTATCCAAGTCAGTCAAGTGATGATTGAGTTATAATCCGTAAGACAGGGAAGTTTGCTACACGTATATTATGTAGACTGAGATAAGGTGTAGATGTCGGCCCCCTTTTGAATTCATCGATATATTACATAGTTGGGTACATTTTCTTAAAAAAAAAACAAAAACTGATTTTTAATTTTCAAAGTTTTTCACAGTGACTATTGAGTTTTATTTTAAAGGTATTAACATAATTCCAGTGTTATTATTATAAATAGTGACTGCCGTTGTCACTGTTCTTTTAGGAAAATGTCTTAAGTTTTTCTTATCTAATCCTTTAAAAATTGACAAATGGCATCTATCATATATGTATATCATTCTATATCAATCAAAGATGAATTTGACTAGGGAGTTGTTGAATAAAATAATAAAGATTTTAAGTTTTTGACAGACAATAATATCAGTTGAAGTTAACGCAAAAATAGCTGAGGATAGCAGAACTATTTGAAATATTCCATAGATTTTTTCTGCGTACTATACGCCCTTTATCATTCACCACATTTGAAATATGTACGGTCCCCCAGAGTACTCTTCAAATTCAAACCATTTCCATCTCTGTATCGTCACAGTCATATTTTATTGCCTTAGGGGGGTACTAAGGCTACGTTTGTACCACATACATATGTGGGTATATGGCACTTTAATATATTCGCAACATCCGATTGTGGGGATACCATAGCTTGCCGGATGACGTGAGGGGACTGATTCTCTTTGATTTCCATTACATAGTTGGGAGAACGTAACACGAATATTACACGATAAAAGTGACACATAGCGTAGAGGGTGAATTTCCTTTAAATTGGGGGACTGTATTTGAAAATCATTATGTGGATTGGGTGTTGTGGTTGGCAATGAAACAGAGGTGCTAATAGTTAAAATATGGGATAGTACAAACCAAGGTTTTTTTGGGATCGATATAATTATGTTGACTTGATAATCAATAGAGAATACGGGTGGGTCAATAAGTCCCTGAAAAATGAAATAAGGAACACTCTTTTCGGTATAAAAACATTTTATTTTTCAACATAGTCTCCTTTTAGCTCTATACACTTCATCCAACGTTTCTCCAATTTTTTGATGCCCTCCAAATAATACGATTTCTCGAGCCCCTCAAAATAACCGTTTGTTTCAGCGATGACCTCTTCATTCGACCCAAATCTCTTACCTCCGAGCCATTTATTTATGTTTGGAAACAAGAAATAGTGGCAGGTGGCTAATTCTGGGGAATATGCTGGATGAAGGAGGAGTTCGTAGCCTAACTCATGCAATTTTGCCATTGCGACTGCGGACTTGTGCGCCGGTGCGTTGTCCTGGTGAAAAAGAACTTTTTTCTTCACCAAAAGCGGCCGTTTTTGCTTTAAATCGGCTTGGAATCGATCCAGCAGCTCTGCGCAATATGCGCCGATGATCGTTTTACCCTTTCCAAGGTAATCGATGTGAATAACACCGCGCGCATCCCAAAAAACTGTCGCCATGACCTTGTTTGGAAACAAACCCGCCTTGGCCTTCTTCGGCTTCGATTCACCAGGAGAAGTGCATTGTTTTGACTGTTCCTTGGTTTCTGGTGTATTGTGGTGAATTCAGGTTTCATCCACGGTTACGAAACGGCACAAAAACTCAGCCGAATTTTTCTGGAACATCGTCAAACACACCTTTGAAGTTGTCAAACGAATGCGTTTGTTGTCGATTGTGAGCAAATGCGGCACCCATCTTGCGGAAAGTTTTTTCATGTCCAAATATTTATGTAAAATCGAAATCACTGAGCCATGTGATAAGCCTGTGGCCTCTTCAAGCTCACGTACTTTCACTCGCTGATCGTCCATTATCAAACCATGGATTTTGTCGGCCATTTCTGGTGTGGTGACCTCAATTGGGCGACCAGAACATTCGGCGTCACTTGTGCTTCAACGACCGCACCGAAATTGAGTAAACCAGTGGTGAATGGTTCCAATCGATGGTGAAGAGTCCCCATAATATTTGTTAAGCTTTTGTTTGGTTTGCGTGATAGTTTTTTCTGGCATAAAATAGTGTTTAATGAGCACTCGAAATTCACTTTTTTCCATTTTAACGAAAATGCTAGTAGGCGTCTATCTAAAATGGCTGCCACAACAGAACTATTTGACAGATCTGTCTGAAAATTTAGGTGTGTTCTTTTGAAAGATGATTCTTGACAAAAAAAATAATTCAATTTAAGGTGACGACACAATTTGTGTTAATTTTCAGGGACTTATTGACCCACCCTCGTACAGTAATGACAATGCTATGCTTCGAGAAAGATAGAGAGGAGGGATGATATTTGAAACTGAAACCCAGTATCTAACTATAAATAAAATCTACGTCAGTCAATTCTTCAGACATAAATTTTAGCATTTTTTTTTTAAAAAAATAAGAAGATTTTTATTTATTATACAAATTGGTAATTTTTTTGTAAAATTTTAAAGATGTTTTTTGCATAATTACATACTTATTGGATGTATGTTTAACTAAACGATTTTTATCTTTTAAGAGCCGAACAGAATGTGTATCTGCGACTGGGTCTGAGTCTGAGTCGCAAGCTGTCAAAACATTAAATGTATGGAAAGCCGTAAGCCGCAACACAATGTGTGTCTGCGTCATCTGCGGTTGTCAAAGCTACAATTGGCTTACGTATAGGTGTTTTTTCAATTTTTCTTTAACCAGGCCTAGCAATCAATTGTACTGCTGCTTTCTCCTTGTTGCTTTAAAAAGAATATCCTCATCATGCTCTTTGAGGTGTTTGAAAATTGTGTCAAAAATCCTCTTTCTTTTCTTTCCTTATAAAGAGGACGAAGCCACCATCTGCGCTTCCTCTTTTTCATTTATTTTATTGCTAAATAGCACATTGTTCGTCAATATCCATTATCCACAATTGTGTTTACTTTAACCGCAAGCAGCGAGGCAGATGTTTGACAGCGCTGCAAGACTCAGACTCAGACACACATTCTGTTCAGCCCTTTAAGTGCGAGTAACCCACGATTAACTGCAAAAAAGTAGATTTTATTAAATTGGCTTTTTCCATTCCATCCATTTGTTTAAAAATTAAATTTTTCGAGAACTTGAAATCCAAGAAAGATATCTATAAATATTACAAGCTGGATTTAGTAGAATATTTTATTTTGAAATAGTAGTAAACCAAACTATTTCATAAAAAATTAGCCAAGTACGAGTTGGGCCTTACGCAGTTAGTATTCCAGCATTTTTAAATTATTTGCTGAAATTTTTATTTTTTTTTAAATTGTTCGCATTTACAGTTTCGGTGATAGATATTGGGGGGGAACATCGCCAATACCAGGGTTCATGAGTTTTTTTTTATTTAAGAACCTTTATGGAAAGCAAATATTTGATGTGTCATATGATGGTGTGTAAAAATATTCAATTTTTTTTTTTTATTCATTTCCCAAGCATTTCGTACATCTATCTGTCCGGCATTAAGTACATATTTTACAGAAAACATGAAGAGAGTTTACATAAAACTGATTTGTGTCACCAAAAATCGTTCTTATAACTATATTCATTTAGTAGTTAGTTATATAATTAGTTGTCATGGACTAGATACATTGAACATTAAAAGTTACAAAATTACCATACTTAATTAAATTGACAAGATTAGTTGACAAGATCTATAGGTCTTTTTCTTTTTAGCCGTCTTCTATTTGATGTTTCTTGACCTGGAAGGGTATGTATTGAAGATCAATCTCTGTATTCATTTGCCTTTGTCAGAAAAGTTCCATCTCTCTTGCCATTCTTCGAGGCTTATTCTTGGCGGTACTTCGGTGTTACTTCGACTCTTAAAGCATCATCGATGTCGCAACTCTTGCTAAGAGCAGTGTCTTCTTCATTTTAGGTTCTCCAATATTTGGCATGATCCTTGCCAGGGCCGTTGTTGTTCTTGCTGCCTTCTTAGCTGCGTGTTGCAGATGTTGCTTAAAAGGCAACCTTGCATATTATAGTAACGCCAAGGTACTTCAGCTCTGGTTTGGAAACTATAACGTGATTGAACACGGTTACTCTTATAGTCTCTTAGCCAGTCCTGTACCATCCCAATACGAGTAGCTTCATTGCAGTCATGCTCCAACTCCTCAAAGATTTTGCTCACTACAACGATTGTTATGTCGTCGGCGAAGCCAATTATTTTCGAGGACCTCGGGATTCGAAATCTGAGGACGTCATCGTACTGTAGCATAATAATAACTACGCTCCTATGTCTATGCAGCAAATTCCGAAGTGACTTTCAATTCTGCCAGAATGGAAAGTCACTTCGGAATTTGCTGCATAGACATAGGAGCGTAGTTATTATTATGCTACACTGCCCCCCTCTTAGACGTGTTCGTCCCGAACAAGTGCATCCTCATTTCGGCCATTGTATCGACTCAGTCGGTCCACATGAACCACTTTCATTTTGGCCCTCGGTCCTCGTTGGATGCGGTAGACAACATCGTTGATGCGGGTTACTATTCTGTAGGGACCTTCCCAGTTCCGCTGTAATTTAGGTGATTTCCCCTTTTGACGATGGGGATTATACAGCCACACCAGATCTCCTTCCTGGAATCCTGACGTTGTTGCCTTGGCATCATACCTGGTCTTCATGCGGTCGCTCGTCATCTTAATCTGGCTTCTAGTACATTGGTGTCAGAAGCGGGATAAAACTTATTCTGTGAATAACTATTTCCGTGGTGTGAAATTGAAAAAAAAAAAAAAAAAAAAAAAAAAAAAAAAAAAACGATTTCCGTGTTGAGTTAATTAGTTGCGCAAAATGGGTCGCAAATTGGGAAAACTAACTATAATTCAACTAAAGGCAGAACTCAGTAAGCGGAACCTCGACACAACTGGGGGAAAAGATGCCCTACTGATTCGTCTGGAAGAAGCAGTAACGCAGGAAGGTGAAAATCCGCACGACGTAGAGTTTGACGTGGAAGAGGAACCAGCAAGTACAGCAGCCGACCCGGGTATAACAAGTCTGCTCCTGCAACTTAAGTTAGTCATGGACGAACAAAAGAAAGCAATAGAAGATCAAAGGAATTCTCTAGAACTTAAGCTGGACGAACAAAAGAAAGCGATGGACGAACAAAAGAAAGCAATGGGCGACCAAAGGAATTCTCTAGAACTTAAGCTGGACGAACAAAAGAAAGCAATGGACGAACAAAATAATTCTCTAGATGCTCTGGAAAGCAAACTTGATGAGCAAAACAAGAACTTGGAATCCAAATTCGAAGCGATCGAAGAGAAAATCGAGAAGGTCGAGACGCAACTCGGAAAAGTCGAAACTAGATTCGATGAAAATTTTGAGAAACATGAAACTCAGTTCGGGAAAATAGAGACTCAGTTTGAAAAAGTGGATACGCAATTCGAGATAGTAGGGAAGCAAGTCGAAAATCTTGCTAAGGAGCTCAGCGACGTGAAGAGACAGAAAGCACGGGAATATTCTACTGACGGTCTGAGAAGAAAGGAGATGCAGCCTCCTATCTTCGATGGTCAAACATCATGGCCAATTTATAAAAGGCAATTCGAAGCGGCCGCAATGACCAATAGCTGGGACGATGAAGAGAAGTCCATTGCACTTACACTTGCACTGAGGGGTCCAGCTACGGAGCTCTTGCAGACCATCCCGGAAGATAAACAGCAGAACTACGACTCTCTGGTTCAGGCTATCGAGATACGGTTTGGGGATGAACACATGCAGCAGGTGTACAGGGTTCAGCTGCGTAGTCGAGTCCAGAAAAGGGGGGAAACGCTCCAACAGTTGCAAGCGGATATAGAGCGACTAGCCCATCTTTCATACCCTAAAGCGGGTGAGGAGCTTATCAACGAAATGTCGGTGGAAGCTTTTATTCAGGCCATAGAGGACAGACAACTGCAAATGGCTGTAAGGATGGCTGAAAAGCGAACACTCCCCGAGGCATTGGCATTCGCTTTGTCAATGAAGGCTGCGGACCAAGCATACCAGGGAATACACCGTGTCAGGGAAATGTCCGTCGTGGAATGCTCATGCCAGAGAACAGCCGTCATGGATGAAGACAGAGCTAGCGGAAGTCAAATCCGTTGCTGGAATTGCAACCAAACCGGACACCTACAACGGCAGTGCAGAAGTGCACCTAGACGAGGAAATTGTTCACATTGCGGAAGTAGGAGAAGCAGAGAGGAAGCATCTGGCGGTGATAACATCCATCCTGTCAGTCAGACTTACCAAAACCAGCAGTCGGGAAATGCGTAAGGTCCAACTTCGTGGGGCAGAAGTTGGTTACTGGAATCGAGGCCCCCAGGACCACCATTCAAGTTTCGCAAACCAAACGGGGTAACAAGAGCCTGACAGTGGAGGCACTAATCAACAAGAAGAAGTGCGTAGCCACCATCGACACAGGTGCCACTGCCTCCATTGTAAGAAGAGATATCGTCAGAAGCGCCTTGCTGTACAACACCAACAGCTACTGCCTGAAGACTGCAACAGGGGAAATGGCGAAGGTATTTGGAGAAGTTCATCTTACGATTACTCTGGCAGGACTGACGTTCTCCCATGCGTTTCTGGTGGCAGATATATGCGACGAGTGCATCATCGGAGTAGACTTCATGAAAGCAAATGAAGTAATCTTGGACATCGGGATGCAAGTACTGAGGTATCGAAATGTGGAGATTCCGATGGTGTACGGAAATGAGAATGCCGTAACTCTCAGGACAGTCATCAGCAAAGACGAAGTTTTGCCGCCGTCTTCAGAGACAATCATTTGGACGAAGCTGGAAGGTGATCTTGGGAGCCACCGATTCTACATAGTAGAACCAGACCCACAGAAGAATTCTCAAGACTACATCGTGGGAAAGACGTTAGTCGAACCAAAGAACACCATGGTTCCAGTGAGGGTTTTGAACGCAAGACCACACACTGTCAAACTAAGGCGAGGGGAGGTGACTGGAAAATGCACGCCGATTACCGCCGTCGCAACAATATCTGAACGTGATGCTCCAAAACCTCTCCCATCACCTTGGACAGCGGAAACGAGAGAGACGATTCTCCAGTCCAGTGAGCTGAATCAGGAGCAGCGAACTATGGCAGAGAATCTTATCAATGAGTACGCTGATGTATTTGCCTCACAGGACGGAGAATACGGCCGAACACACCTGGTACAACATCGAATAGACACTGGTGATACTAGACCAATTCGTCAGCCTGCTAGGCGCCTTCCATTGGCAAAGCAGACAGAAGTTGCAGAGATGGTGTCGGCAATGGAGAAAGAAGGTCTGATTGAAAGTTCCAAAAGTCCGTGGGCATCACCGGTTGTACTGGTTAAGAAGAAAGATGGCAGCACGCGGTTCTGCGTGGACTATCGGCAGCTCAATTACGTCACCAAGAAAGACAGCTACCCTCTGCCACGGATTGACGACACGCTAGACACACTATCAGGAGCCCGATGGTTTTCCACTCTCGACTTGAAGAGTGGCTACTGGCAGGTGCAGATCCATCCAGAAGACCGGGAGAAAACCGCCTTCACCGCAGGAAATGGGCTATGGCAATTCACGGTAATGCCATTCGGGCTGTGCAATGCTCCGGCGACTTTCGAGCGATTGATGGAATGTGTCCTGCAAGGGTTAACATGGAAAACCTGTTTGGTATACTTGGATGATGTCATCGTCGTAGGAAAAACGTTTGCGCAACACCGAGACAATCTAAGGGATGTGTTTCAAAGGCTTCGAAGTGCCCACCTGAAGCTCAACCCCAAGAAGTGCGCCCTGTTTAGAGCGGAAGTCAAGTACCTGGGACACATAATTTCAGCGAAAGGAGTGAGAACCGATCCGGAGAAGGTCGAAGCGGTGAAAAACTGGCCAGTCCCCAAAGACAAACACCAACTAAGGAGCTTCCTGGGCCTAGCCACCTACTACAGACGGTTCGTGAAGGATTTTGCCGGGATCGCAAAGAACCTGCACCAGTTGACGGAAAAGGGAAAACAATTCAAATGGTCAATTGAGTGCGAGAAGAGCTTCAAGGCACTTAAACAACGGCTATGCGATGCCCCGATACTGGCTTACCCCACTCCCGGGGAAACGTTCGTTGTGGATGCAGATGCTAGTAATGTCGGGGTAGGAGCCGTACTCTCCCAGGTTCATGACGGCCAGGAGAAGGTGGTTGCGTACTTCAGCAAGGTGCTCTCTAAGCCAGAAAGGAACTACTGCGTGACAAGGCGGGAACTTCTAGCTTTGATCTTGGCTACGAAGCATTTTCACAAATACCTCTACGGGAGGAAGTTCGTTCTTCGCACAGACCATGCAGCCTTAAAATGGCTATTACAGTTCAAGAGTCCTGAGGGTCAGGTAGCAAGATGGATCGAAAGGCTGCAAATCTACGACTACGAAATACAGCATCGTAAAGGAAAACTCCACTCTAATGCGGATGCACTGTCCCGGAGACCATGCAGAGCGGATTGTAAACATTGTGCGCGTCAGGAAGAACGGGAGCTGGTTTCCATCCAAAGAATGAGAGCCGAACCTATCGCCGGCTGGAGCGTAGATGAGATCCGGAACGCTCAGAAGGAAGACCCGGATATCGAGCCGATTCTGGCCTGGAAGGAGAACATGGAGAAACCGGATCATCAGAACATCTCTCACAGAAGCCCCACCTTAAAGGCATATTTTGCGCAGTGGGACTCCCTCCATGTCCAAGAAGGTGTTCTGAGAAGAAAATGGGAATCCTCCGATGGAAAGTCATTTGTAATGCAGCTTGTCGTGCCGCGGACGAGGGTCAAGGAGGTGTTACAGGAAATGCATGGCGGGGCATCCGGAGGCCACTTGGGAGTGAATAAGACGCTAGAAAATGTACGAGAACGTTTTTATTGGTTAAAAGCGAAGGAGGATGTCGAAGACTGGTGCAGAAAATGCTACGTGTGTGCAGCTAGCAAGGGTCCGAGAATCAAAACTCGAGGTAAGATGCACCAATACAACGTGGGAGCACCTTTCGAACGAATCGCCATTGACATCGCAGGGCCATTTCCGGAAACCGACAATGGTAATCGGTATATACTCGTAGTAATGGACTACTTCAGTAAGTGGCCGGAAGCGTTTCCGATCCCTAACCAGGAAGCCAGAACCGTGGCGGAGCAGATCGTCTACAATTGGGTTAGCAGATTCGGTGTGCCCTTGGAATTGCATTCTGACCAAGGGCGGAACTTCGAGTCAAGAATCTTCCAAGAGATGTGTCATCTACTCGGAATCAAAAAGACAAGGACAACCTCGCTTCATCCACAGTCGGACGGTAGGAGCGTTTCAATAGGACTTTGGACGAACATCTCTCGAAGGTCGTAGGTGACTACCAACGTGATTGGGACCGGCAGATTCCCTTGTTTTTGATGGCCTATAGAAGTGCCGTGCATAGCACTACTCGACATACGCCGTTCGAAATCTTGTTTGGTGGAATAGCTCGGTTACCCAGTGAGGTGAAATTTGGATCTCCTACCAATGAGCCCAGAAATGAAGAAGAGTACGTGGCGGACCTTAGGGAAAGGCTTAGGGATATACACCAAAGGACCAGAAGCCAGATTAAGATAACGAGCGACCGCATGAAGACCAGGTATGATGCCAAGGCAACAACGTCAGGATTCCAGGAAGGAGATCTAGTGTGGCTGTATAATCCCCATCGCCAAAAGGGGAAATCACCTAAATTACAGCGGAACTGGGAAGGTCCCTACAGAATAGTAACCCGCATCAACGATGTTGTCTACCGCATCCAGCGAGGACCGAGGGCCAAAATGAAAGTGGTTCATGTGGACCGACTGAGTCGATACAATGGCCGAAATGAGGATGCACTTGTTCGGGACGAACACGTCTAAGAGGGGGGCAGTGTAGCATAATAATAACTACGCTCCTATGCAGCAAATTCCGAAGTGACTTTTCATTCTGGCAGAATTTTGGTTCGAACTGTCCTTTCATTCGAGGTTCGTGTCTGGGACGAAGTCTCCACATCTCATGTCAACGAAAGAGACGAATAATATCAGGGATAAAAGGGAATTATAACTGCAAGAATTATTTCTCTTGTTCAAGTGGTCGAAGAATTTGGTAGAAGTTTCTGGCTATCAGAAACTTCTGCTATATAAGGACAGATGGCGATTGAGAAAGCAGCAGTAGTTGTTAAACTGTGGCGAAGAGATTAGAAAAGTGATAATGGGCGAAGTTGTAATCTTGTGATAAATTGAAAGTTGAGAGTGAACAAGAAAAAGTAATTAGTTTGGATTTGTGAATTAAGTAATTGAAAGGAGATAAAGTGATTTGAGAGGAAAGAGACCTTGTAAGAAAAGAATTTGCGAAGAATAGTATAGTGTGAACTTGAATTGTTCTATAGACTAGAAAATAAAGAAATAATATCGCCTGTGACGATATACTGCCTTATTCTGTCATCGGAGCAATAGTACAGTATTTTATTTCTTAAATAGTCCGCCATTATTTTCTGCAGGTAGTCCGGTACTCTCTTGGCGGTAAGTGCTTACAGAATGTTACTCCAGTTTACGGTGTTGAAGGCGTTTTTAACACCCAGCGTTATGATTGCGCAGTGCTGTTTACTTCCACCCTTCCATCGTCTTCCTTCGATGGCTTTTTTCGCTGTATTTACGACTTCGTCGATGGCATATATAGTAGAGCGTACCTTACGGAAGCCGTACTTTCGGTCTGCGAGGCCTCCTGCTTCACCGATCGCGCTTTCCACACTTATTATGCGCTCCAGTATTTTACCGATGGTGTCCAGCATACATAGAGGCCTATACGATGACAGATCCTGCGGTGGTAAGAGGACAAGTCTTTGCTTCTTCCAATGCTCGGAGAATACTCCTTCCTTGAGGCAGGCATTGTATATGTCTGCAAAGATGTGTGGGCGGCGATTAATTGCTGATTTTAATGAAATGTTTGGGATTCCATCAATACCAGGTGCTTTTTGATCCTTGATGTTTTTGCAGACTTGTAGGACTTCTGCTGCTGTGACGAGAGGTATTGGTATCGCCCCCTTCGTGGTTATCCACTCCGTTAGTTCCTCTATTCCCTGTTGTTTTCGATTTTTTTCGAGAAACACTGAGGACGTGGGCGAGGGTTTTCTGCCACCCTTCAACTTTATCATAACCACTTGGTAGGCTTTTCCCCATAGGTTTTGATTGGCTTCGTTGCACAGTTCTTCGAAGCTTTTCTTTGTACTATTTTTAATTGCAGCTTTTAAGTTTCTGCGGGTAATGATAAATCTCTAGTGCAGTTCTCCGTGGCTGCTGTGTTCCCCGGAACGCTGGTACAATCGGCGCGCCCTGTGGCAATCTGTGCGCAGTCTGGCGATCTCACCATTCCACCAGTATACTGGGGGCCGACGCAAGTTTGCTGTTTTCTGCTGCATGGAAGCGTCACAAGCTCTTGTCAATGCTCTCGAAAGCTGCTTCGATTTATCGGCAGCATGTCCGTAGAGCAATATGTCTTCCGCCATCAGCTGGAATACTTCGACGTCTAGGGTGTGAGGATTTCACACCATATTCTGAATCTGTCTCTTCTGCTCTCCTCTATTAGAGAACTAAGTCGAACGATGCAAACGCACGCGTTGAAATCACCTGCAATGACGATTCGGCTTCTTCCTCTTGCAGTTGTTATGATGTTATCGACTATTCTTTCGAATTCTTCATGAGTTTGGCCCACACGAAACCTACCTGGTGCATCATCATATTCTCTTCGAAGACTCGTTGGTCGCGTATCCATATCTCGGCTTTGTCTGATGTGCCCGCTGTCCACATTCCCTCATTCAGCTGCGTGTAGAGCTCGCTGAGTATAGGATATCCTGTTTGTGTAAGTATGTCCTGAGCTGCCTCGCAATGGTTGGATAACCTTCATGTTCGCTTTTGGGAAGCGTTCAGCAGGAGCTGGAATGCAGGGCGTCTTATGCTTCCAGTACTGTGCTTGGCGCTATGGCGCCGGCTCTGATGAGCAATCTTTCGCCTTATGACCCTTTCCACCGCATCTGTAGCTGTGTTCGGACCGGTCTTCGCTCTTACAGTCCTTTACACAATGACCAAACCTGAGTCATCAAGTCCGGTTTTCCCCTTAGTCGGCAATTTACCCAACCGTTTCTGATTCTTCTGATCGCTAACGCTTTGTTGGTGATGCTAGCTGGCAAACTTACCACTGCTGTCTGCGTCCCAGCATAGGTCTTCCTCATTGACTTTACTGCAGTTAGTGGTATCATCTTTTGTTGGTCGAGTTGCTCTAAGAGGGCTAGAGTGACCTCTTCCTTGGTCGTGATTTTATCAAGATCCTTTACCTCTATTGTGACCTCATGTGTCATGGTCCTGACTTCACCTTTGAGCGTCTGCTGTTTTCTTCAGTTGCAACAATAAGTCTCCTTTCACGGTCTTTCGGACGTGTTCAACATTTTCTCTCAGCTTCTTTAGTGAGGGGTCTGTTTTTAGCTACCACGTACGAAAGATCTCATGTTGCCTTTATCACAAGTACGTCTGGACGGGTTGGTTTCCTTCTGTGCCTTTCACGACCCTTCATCTGCATCCATTCCTGCTTCTTTGTTGGTCACTGTTGTTCGTTCTCGGTCTGGGTTCGTCAATCCTTCAACCGCCTGTGTCTTCGATCTTTTTTTTTGACTCAGGCAAGTTTCATTTTTGTGGACTGGCTTGCCTATTCGGCTTGGGAGTTGTATCGCTCCTCCTTTTGATTGTGGGTATTGCCTGCTCTCCAGGATTCTGGGAGGGACCCCGTGCGGGACCGCAAGTGCTGTCCTTCCCACCCCTGGAGGTTGCATTGCGACTTCCTCCATCTGGGCACTTTGGGTCGATGGTTTGTTTCTGTTTCCCATCGTTTTCCTCACTGCTTCGTTTTTCTCCACTGTTTTCTAGTGCGTTCGGATTGAACTAATAAGTCTTCTGATTTCATGATGCACGTTGTTCTTCCCTTGGATGAAAACCATCAGCTCGTTGATCTTGTTACCGAGGATTTTCATAGCATCCCAATTTTGTTTGATCAGGCGTGTTTTTCGCGTGCTTTTGGAAGAGCTGGGACCAGTTGGTTTGGTACTATCCTGCTTTTCTGCTGGTGCTGTCTTTTCCGGAAATCTGGAAACCTCTCCTAAATGGGTATGCTAATACAGAAAGCTCCCCTTCACCTTTTTTGTTTTTTCTGTATTTTTTGTATTTTTTTCTGGTGTTTGATTGTTTTGTTGCACCATCTCTATTGGGTCCCCACTCAAAGCCGCTATCTTCGTCAGGATATGTATTCACCTCTATGATCCAATGGTTATCTATGCAGGCAGGGAGGCCATGCGAGGGTTGATACAAGACCTTATGGGTGCCTATGTCAGAGCCAGATCAGAGCTAATCAGACAATATACATCTGAACACACACCACCAATTTCAAGGCGACGTGACGGAGAACGTACTTTGAAGCCTGCCAAGGTTTTATCGGGACGGGGTTACATAATTGGCCTGAGACCCATTTCAATCAGATTTCACACTTACTTACTAAGGTAACAGAATACTACAACCGTCAGCCCACAGCAATCAAGTCCAATCGATGGTCCGGTATATCGTAATTAAGACCTTACCGGGCTCGGTCTTAATGCCTAGCACTTCACGTGTTGTCTTCGTGTTTAGAGAGTTCCCCCGTCGCCACTCCTTGGAGTGGGGGGCACCTATTTGTGGACGGCACCGACTCGTCCTGTCATAGAGAGTTCATAGGGTTTCTGCGACGTTTTCAGCCTCACCCTCCCTTCTCTGCAGCTTTTGGTAGCGGGCTGTTTATATTTATGATTTTTTGTAGATGAATGGTTGCTGTATGTATGCATTCGTTAGAATAGATCAGAATGGTTTCGTCACCAAAGGTAGCGATCGTGGATGTTATCAGTCTCGGGAGAGGAATGTCTCTGATAAAGATATTTGTGAAACCCCACCTCACAGCCGAAAGGCAAACACTGGCGGCATCAAGTGAAGGGTCACTGGCACCGATCTCCATCCAGGGTAAGTTCAGAGGAATCATGGTGGTGGTTCGTCCATGCATTGCCTTTCATTTGAAGGCACAAATCGGGGAACCATGAAGGTGGCACCGATTGCCGAATTGCCGCACGAAAGTTTAAAAAGTTATTGAAAAGCTACCGGCAAAACTATAGTTTTACTATAGTACTACAGGCGCGAACTTTGTATTTATATAAAAACAAAACAAAAAAAAAACTACCACCGACCATCGTGAAATGAGGAAATATGCTTTGTTTTGACATTAGCATCCGCACTAGTGGCGCTGTTCGCACACATCTAAGCTCTCGCTCTCGAAAATAAAATTTGACGAAAAGACAAAACCACAAGCGAAAGATCGAATGGGGATGAAAATTATCCCTAAATTGAAAGTATTATACGTTTCTGTGGTAGTAATTCCTGTAGTATTATCATAATAAATAGGTTTTGGGTTAAATAGGATATGTTATTTATATTAATGTAAGGTGTGTTGTGTTATTTTATTGTCCGAATTTAGGTAATTGTATTAATTTATAAAAGTGTAATATATAAGTATTACCATCTTGACGAAGGATATTGGCAAAGGGAATTTCCCTTTCCAATGTTCCGAAAGCAATGTGGATAAAGATAAAGGACGACCGACATGACAAAGAGGGAGACAGAGAAAACATAAATGGACGAAAAGAAATGTAGGCAACGAATGAAAATGAAGGGGTAACGAAGAGAATATGATAAAGAGAAAATTGAGGAAGGCTAGGGCAAAAGAACATCGACCGTTCAGCACTTTTCTGATTAGATCATATGTGAACGGTCGATGCCCCGACTCCACAGATAGCAAAGAAAAAGTTCAAAGACAGTGGCAAACAAAAAAAAAAAAAAAAGGAACAAAGAGGGAAAGAAATTTGAAATTTTTTTTTGTCAATAGCTCTCCTTGAGAAGAGGACAAGTTGGGAACAAGACAGCAGAGGACTTGGGTCGAGCCGCTACACCCAAGCCTCTGCAAACATTTTTTTTTTTTTTGATAGGCCCCGGGTTTTTGTAAGCACGGCAAGCGGGGACATATGATATACCGGCGAGTTTACAGCCAACCAACCGGTATCCTCCAAAGGGGCAAGGTACAGCAAAGAGCAAAGGCCACACCAAGAAACTGAAGTGAGGTGCTCCGCCCCAGATGTTTCGTACCACTACTGCCGCAACAGAAGTATAGAACAGCGAGGGAGCAGCATAATTTTTCTTTTTTAGTGCAACCAATAGTGCAGTGAATTAGTTAGAATTTGTTTAGTTTAGTTGTTTTATTTTAGTGTAAATTTAAGGATAGGTTAAGAATCAGTTCTGCTTTTAGCATTTTTTTTAAAATTTTGTTTGCCCGCATCAATACCGCTGGAACTTCAGCAATTTGGAGCCCTTCTTGTGCTGCCGGCAGAACAACGGGGAACTGTGAGTAATTTTTCTTTGATTTTTTTGTTTGAAAATTACCTCGTATTATAAAGGTAGTATAAATGCTAAGAGCAGATTTTGCCTTTTTAAAGTTAGATTTAATAACCTTTAAGAAGAATTAAGATAGAAATTGTTATCAGGAGTATTTCTATGAATCTGAGAATAGATAGATTGTCTACATTAAAGGAAAAGTTTATGAAAGTATAGCAATTTCGTCTCCTTTTTTGTAGTCAGTTGAAGGTGCGGTAATGATGTGCTGGTAACATTTTTTTGTGCAACGATGGTGTGTGGAGGAATGAGAAGGCCGTCCTTTCGCTGATCAAGAGCGACGATGACTTAACGGGACGACTGCACTGACGTGACAAAGACCATACGTGACGACTTTACGTACAGGACATTAGACAATAGTGGCTGGATTGAGGCATTAGGGGCCATCTCCAGTGAATATTGCCCAAGGAGATGGCGAAGTTTGTGTCTTCTAGACACAAGGGTGGTTTGGCACATGCTGGTGCCATCAACACTTGGCACGTCTCTGGGACGAGATGAACCCACATCCTGGAGAGACTAGGGAATACAAATGCCGTAGTATAGGGCTAGAATAGGATAGTTGTAAGTTAGATTAATTACAGGTTAGGGCTTATAATAAGTTTTAGAGTAGATTAGGTTTAGGTTAAAATAGTTAGGCTTAGGTTAGATCTGACACACCCTCCTTTCTCCGGGATATGGGTACAAGCCCTTGAACCTTTCTTCTTCTCCTGTCTTCTTTCCTATCTCTTTTTTTGTCCGTCCGTGGTCTAATTAGGTTAGCTTCTTTTCTTCTCTAATACACATATGGCACGATATTTTTGTGTTTAAGCAGGTGGTGTGAGAGTGATGGCAGACAAGAACTAGCCCCGTCAGACGAGTTAAGCCGTGCAACCACGTGCGTGCCACCGTCCCCTTCATCCACACTGATGATGCCTCCGTAGCCTGCCCCTGACTCATAACATTATATTGTTGTGGATTGTATGTGTTCTGTTTTATATTGTTGTTGTTAAGTACATTTTATTTATTCCCTGATGAAGATCGCTGAACCTTCATGGGCGGTCCCGTCAGGGTGGTTTGTTAAGTAGATGTTGAAGCCAGAAATATTGAAAAAGCTTTTGTCAGTAAAGTGCGTCTGTGATAATAATATTACGTTAACATTGTTGTCTCTGATAAATTGTTTCAATTCTAAATAGTGTTTCTTGAGTCCGTTTGCATTCCAAATTATGATTATGACAGTGGCAGACTTACACCGTGACAAATATATTCTGTCCCAAAGATATTTTTCTTAATGTCTCGTGTTGTATTTGCTAAGTTTTTCGGAAGAATATACCAAATGGTAGAACTTGTTTATGGTAAGTACTCATATAGTTTTCAAGTGCGAACAAATATTGATAACTGTAAAATTGAAGATGAAGAGCATTGTAGTATAATCATAGACGAATATCTGCGTGTCGCAAATACAAGTTTGATATTCCATTGCTACAAATACTTGGGTATCATCAGGAAATTTGTATCGCGTACTATTGACAGACACGAGGAGACTGGCACAATTCAGAATCGAGTTAGAAGTGGAAGATAAAGGACGGTGAGAACTTCAGCATTGAAGAAAATTGTTCGGGAACGTATCAGAAGAAATTGCGCTCAATCCTGCAGAAAGTTGGCAAGACAGCTCAATGTTAACCGTGAATCACTCCGTTTGCTTATGAAAAATTATTTGAAATTAAAACCTTTCAAAAAAAGTAAAATTTATAGATTGACAGTTGCTTCTAAGGAAAAACGGTACAAAAGAGCGCAAGGCATCTTTCCTGGGGATGAGTTCATTTTTTCCGATGAGAAACTGTTTGTCCTGGAAGAAAGTTTCAATCATCAGAATGATCGTGTATGGGGGGCAAAACTAGTCGATATTCCTGCTAACCGGGGGTATATTTCAAAATTTCAAAACAGATCTTAGGGTTGCCGTTAGTAAGAGATGCAAATTTTCCCTGATTTTCATTGAGAAAGGAGTAAAAGTCAACTTTTATTATTACCTGGAAACAGTTCTTAAATAAAATGTACTTAAACATGCAAAAGAAGTCTTTGGTAATGATTACTACTGCTTTCAACAAGATAGTGCACCATCACACACATCAAACTCGGTACAGGCTTGTTATCAGCATAATTTGACAGATTTCCTACCAAAAGCTGAATGAACACCATCATCACCTGGTCTTAATCCATTGGATTATTTTGTATGGTCGTACATGCTAATGAAGCTTAATGACTACAAATACAGAAATATACCTGAATTCAAGTAAACCGTTCAAAGAATATTTGATGATATGCCTTTAGAGGTCGTGCGTGCGTGCCTGCACTGATTTTGAAAAGCGTTTGAAGCTTGTAGTCAAGGCTAAGGGGGTATCATCGAAAAAAACTGTCTGCAATTAATATATAAGCCACTATAAAAACAATAAAAAAATAAATCACTCAGGTAGATAACTGTTTTTTTTATTCTATGCTAATTTTAATTTTGGACAGAATTTATTTGTCACGGTGTAGATAAAGTTAAACTGACAAGTGTCCTTAAATTGAAGTTAAGGCTCAATGTGAGAAATGGTATTAAAATACCAGAATATCATTTATGGTTAGGTGGAGGTGTATCTCGAACATTTCACCAATTACAAGTTGCACATTATCCAGAAGGTAGTTGCAGATCTGAGGAACGAGTACTGAAAATGGCAACTTATCCTGTACGAACACAAGATCACAGGACTCCAAGGGAAAACAAAGAGCAATTGCACGAAAAATACTATTTCCCTAGTATGAGCAGTTTAATCAAAAAGCACGTCGGGTCCTGTGAGGCCTGCAAACTTAATAAATACGATAGGCATCCAAATACTCCTGAGTTCCAGCTCACACCTACATATCTATACTCGTATCATCATACGCATGTAAAATATTACATATGGACGTCATAGAGATACAGAATGAAAAATATATTACCTGAGTCGATAAATTATAAAGAATAGATAAATAAAGAATTGGTCAACTCTAGACCCAAGGGACAAAATTACTAAAATACAGCGCTATTTCACGATCCCGAAGATCCTAGTAACAGACAATGAGGGAAGTTTTCTCTCCCTATTGTACTTTATTTTGTAAAGATCTTAGGCATAGAACTTTACCAAATACCCGTCCACTGCAGTGGGCTGAACGGACAAGTGGAAATGTTTCTCTCACAATAATATAAATCTACAGATGCTTAAGAGTGGAGTAAATATTGCCATAGATAGATACAATAACACGGTGCATTCGGTCACTAAGAAAAAAACCTTCTGGCGTTTTCTTTAAAAGGTGTCAGCGAATAAACTACTAAAGCCTGGTAGACTTCCGCGCCAAGGTCAAGAATGACCTAAAGGGTGAAATTGAGCGGAAAGAGGCAGAATGAGATTAAATAAGAAGAGAGTGAGCTGAAAGCATAATAAAAAGTGACATTATTTACACAGCCTGTAAGGGCATTCGAGACAAAAACAAACCCATTCTTCGTAAAGAGATGATTGCTAAAGACAATAAGGTGACCGTAATTACAACCACAGGGAGAAGAGTCCATAAGACTCACATTAAAAATGTCCACGATGTTCAAGAGAGTGCACAACACCAGTAGTAAAACTAAGCACAAGACAAACAAGGATTTTATTTTCTTTATTCACATCGTGGGAAATAGAAAGCACATATTTTAAGAAACAAAAAGCACACACAGTAAAAGCATAAAAAATGCATATAATTCGAAAAAAAATGCACGTTATGCATATTTGAGCAAATGTATCATTAGAAAAGGTAAAGTAATATCGAACATGAGCTATGCTCATTGAATATGAGATATTAGTTTTGAAACCATTACAATTATAAACAATTATAAACACGAAATAAGGGAGCTACTGGTTCACACGTACTTGCTTCATATGTGTTATTCGTTTGTTTGAAATTTTTAAATAAAGGGTTTTTCAATAAGGACATAACAATTTTGGATTTAAATAAAACGCAGAATAATTAAGATATCGGGCTGGAATTTATCTCTGGTACAGTACACATATCAAGTTTAGGTATGGAATTCAATTTTGTGGGATGTGGCTCCATCTTGTTGGAACCCCGTATCACTGATGTCAAGTTCATCCAATTCTGGCCAAAAATATTCTTTGCAACATGGCACGATAGCCAACTCCATTGGCTGTAACATGGTGATCATTTGCATCTACCAAAAAATACGGTGCAATCACACCTCCGGCATGAAATCCACACCACACGGTCGCTATTTGCGGATGCAACGGAGTCTCTTGAAGCACATGCGGGTTTGCTGCTCTCCCATAATGCATATTTTGTTTATTGACAAAGCCATTAAGCCAAAAATGAGCTTCATCGCTGAGGATGATTTTGCAATAAATTCAGAATTTTCTTCACCCTTAAAGTTGTGACCACCGACTCAGAATTTCGGTAGTAACTTTTAACAATTTCCAAACGTTGCTCGTTCGTGAACTTCACCATGATAAAAACGTAGACCTTAACTGACTTTTTGGCATTGACAGATAATAGAAAACTTTTAAGGCTGCATTTGTATTATTGTCCCTATTGAAAAACCCTTTATAAAAAATTTTGTTTTTTTTTTTCGTAAAATGAGTTAAAAAGTTAAAAAAAAAATTTCTGCATGTCAACAATTTTAATGCCCTGTCCTTACAAGTAATAATTCAGATACGAGTATCAATTTTGAATAAATTCGCAAGTCCACTAATAAATAAAGTACCGTTATTCGAATCTGTAGCTCAAAACTAAGTACGCAGTCTTATTTTAAACGTCCATTTTACTTCAGATATGTATTTTTATCAAAATTTTGAGAAAACTGTTTTTTTTTTTTTTTAAAATGTACCTTAAGTAAAGTACCGTTAATTTTAAGGCTAGAATGCACATTCGTATTTCGTCTATGGACAATTACTACTTGTAAATATATGTATGTGGGTACATTTCATTGATCTGGCAAAATTCGAACACCTGCCGAAAGCAGAAACACCAACATAAAGGGACCAGAGAGAAAACCAGTCATTGCATTCCATCTCCGGCAAGTGAAAAGGCACACGAGATCTACAATATAAAGTGAATTGGCTCAGGTTTGAAATGGGTTTGCAGAAAATCCCGCTCTGGAGACTAGGACAGGATACTTCCAAATGAACAGGAAATAAGAGAGAATAACAAACACCAATATCAAATTTATGAAAAACTCTTTGGTGTCACACGGGACATCAATCAAAGGGTTAAGACAACAAGTTCGAGCAGGACGTCTGAGTCAAATATCGATGCCAAATGACAAAAAATGGAATAGTAAACACCAATCTGCTGGACAAGAAAAAAATAAATAGGGTCATCAAACCTTGCCGTATGAGAATGAAAAGCAATAGACTCCAATAGAGAAGATTTGAGTTCTTAAAAACATTTCTCGGATAGGTCCATTATTACAAGAAGAATTGGATTTCCGGCATCAGGAACACTACATGACTAAAGGAGGATAAGAATCGGTAACCGTTGCGGTGTTAACCCTTTTCTGCTCCGCATCTATGTCTAGATAGATTCATAGACAAAACTCTCTATTTTGTTAATATCAAGTCGTTACGATCTTCATAGAAGTATTAACTTAGTGCCTAATCCCAGTATACCGGCTCTGCTGGTACAGACCCTTTTTTTTTCCTTAATAGTCGAGGGACCAAAATCCAAAAAAAAAATTAAAACAAAAAAAAAAAAAAAAAAATTAAAATGAAAACCTGGACACTTCATCGGAAGATGATTTGCTCTTCTCCAGTCAGGAGACAATAGTGGGAAGCGTAGACTTTGAGAGGAGTTCCAATCAAAGCACACCTGCGCTTCCAAAACCATCCACATCCTCTACACCTACAGCGCAGGACACTCGACTTAGTGACCAGAAGCGCGCAGTTCATATCCCAAAGTCGGCCAGAAACTACAGCAAAAGCGTTTATAAGAGGACAATCTTTATTCTGGGTAAGATTACTAAGAATGAAAAGGCCGATACGGTTTCGAAGCGGGACCTGAACGACAAAGGAAAGTGTCAACGGATTGTTAATGAGTTCATTAACTGCCGCAATACACAACAACCACAAAAAAGCGAAGCGCTAAGGCGCAATCGCTCTCATGAAGTAATCAAGTCTGATTCTCAAAGGAACAAAGTCGCTAAAATATCCACCACCAAACCAGACGTTCCAACGATCTCGGACCCCAGACGACACGAACTGTCAGTGAGGTTGTCAGAGATGACCTACAAGTTGAACTGGTGAACGAGCTCTCTACCGGCGGCTAGGCAGTGGCTGACGTTTGGGGGCCATAAAGGTCAAACTATCTGAGATGGTCATGGATCATCTGCTAAATAACCAGGAAGGCCCGCTCCCCTGTTTTGATTCAGCCGAGGTTATCAGGGATTACAGGGTCATCAAATGCGAAGACGCTTTCCCCAATGAATTCCTGAGCGACTACATCCGCAAGATCTGCAACGCCTGGAACGGCTTGAGACATTCCAAGGAGATCCAGAATCAGAATTTGGCGCCCAAACGTGACCATCGACAGCGACAAGCTCGTCAACTGTCGTAAGCTCTACAACCCTGAGGTTCCCATGGATGACTGGAAAGTCGTCAAGGCTGAAGAACCGCATAACAATACCCTATCCTTCCTCCTCTCAATAAACGAGGATAGCGCAGTAGAGAAAATCGGCTGCAAACTTCGCTTTAGCATCTGGTATACCAAAGTGAAAATAATCCGATCCCCAGGTCCGACCGCCGACTTAGACGAAGTCGACGATGCCAACAAGTTCTTGGAGGAAATGAGGATTGAAACCATCCAACCCGCTCAAACTACCGAAAATACCAATGCTGAAAGTCATACAGATTAATATGCATCACTCTATCTGTGCAACAGATAATCTGATGGTTTTTCTAAGAGAGAAAAATATTGGCATCGGCATTGTTCAAGAACAACAAATGACAACCACTACAACCTTTTCTATAATCGTAATAACGTAAACCATGGTAAGTAAAGAACCTGCATTCTTGCTAAAAAAAAAAAACATATTAAAGCTTTTATATGTCCGAATTTTCGTTCATCTGATCTAACAGTTGTTAGAATGGAGAACGCAGGATGCGCAGACGTCCTTATTGCATCTGCATACATGGCACACAACCAAAAAGTACAGCCGGAAGCACTACCACCATGAACTGATGACAACCATCTCCACAAAAAAGACCAACCTGTTGATGGACTGCGATACCAATGCAAGACATACAGTATGGGGCAGCTCAGAACGCGGTGAGTCTTTATTTGATTACATTATTGAAAACAGCTTTTTGATATGCAACAAAGGTAACACGCCCACCATTACCATTACATGTGGTGGGAAGATGTTATAGATATCATACTTTCCAACAACAACAGTAATATGAAAGTTGAAAACTGGAGAGTAGCAAACCTGAAATCCTTCTCTTACCATAATTGGATCGTCTTCAATGAAGATCTCGAGATCGAGACTCCTAAACCTTTCAGAAACACCAAAAAGATAAGTCATTAAATCAGAACTCCACAAAACCCCCAACTCAAAAAACACTTCAACTGAAGAACTAGACACAAAAGTAAAGACTTTCGAGAAAGCTTTTAACACAGCATACAATGTCTCGCGTCCAGTCAAATGTAGCAAGAAAACCCTCCCTCCTTGGTGGAACGAGGAACTCTCTAAGCTTACCAGAGAGACCTTTAATATCTGCCACAGGTGTAAATACTGGCAGCCACACAAAGACTGTCTCAAAATATACAAACAATCTGTCAGAGTGGCTAAGAAACAGTCCTGGATAGAATACTGCCAATCCATTGAAGCTCTCAAAACCACTGCAAGACTCAGTAAAATACTATCCAAAGTACACTCCAACCCATCTCTTCCGAGAAAGTTAAATGGAGAATGGACGGAGTCAACTGAAGAATCTTTAGAGCTTTTAATAAATATTTAGAAGCTGCATACTAAATAATCACGTGCCCCCCTCATGGAGAAGGGTGAGAGTGGTCTTCATCCCAAAGGCGGGCAGGTGCGGTCATGAAAACGTGAAAGATTTCAGGCCAATCTGTTTGACCTCCTTTGTTTTGAAGACTCTCGAACGCGTCCTAGATAACCATCTTCGAGGTATAATAGAAGAAATATCCCTCTCCAAAATCCAGCACGCATACCTCAAAGGAAGATCTACAGAAACAGCTCTTCACGAAGTGGTACGCACAATAGAAAAATGCATACACTATAAAGAATACACCTCAGCCACCTTCCTAGACATAGAAATAGCCTTTAATAATGTACACACTGAAGTAATTGAGTCCCTTACGGAGCTAGGAATAGAAAACTATCTTAGTCATTGGATTGTCTCTATGCTTAGAAGTAGAATTATTCAGGCAACACTAGGAAATAGCAATATAACCAAATTTGCCAATAGGGCGGTTTCATTTCACATCTACTATGGCTCATAGTCATGAATAAAATCCTTTTGCATTTAGGCAAGGAAAGAACGTAGTGGTGTATGCGGACGACATGGTGATACTGGTGTCAGGAATGTTTCCTTCCGTGATAAGCGAAATCATGGAAAATGTTCTGTGTAAGGTAAACACCTGGGCCAAGGGTGGTCTTGGCGTCAACTCGAGCAAAACTGAACTGATACTCATCACCACAAAAACCAAAATACCTGACTTGGCTGGCAAAAACAGACGACTCCCTAAACAGAATGCGTAAAGACATCGCTGAAAATTCTGTATGGATTATTAATGCAAAATTTAAGGAAAAAAAAACATGTTTAATGTGAAAATTTTATCAAAATTTGAAGTCGTCTGCTGTATAGAAATGAATACTTCTATAAATAGCGTTGGATACCATTTCGTAGGAAATTTGATTAACTTTTCAAGCATATCCCAGCTATTAATTGCAGATAGATATACCATTAAAGAGTTAAAGTAGCATAATGAAATATTGGTATTGGTTTCATCCAAGCACACTACTCGTATTGACCTACGCTCCTCAATAAATTGACGTATTTCCTTTATCTTCTCTCGAACAGAGTGCCAGATTTAAGCTTGAAATTAACCCTCTAACTCCCCATACTGCCCTTAGGCGGGCATTACATGAAGCCCTATAAATGATTCAATTATTTTATTTTCACGCAAATGATGAGCCCAGGCTAAAAACTACAGATGCTTTCGGTTGTGCTCGGCATTTCCATAGTGCCCTTCGTTTGACAGTTATATGAATTCAAATTTAAAATTTGCTGAAAGAAGTCGAGGCTAATTATTTTGTTCAGTACCATATTTTAAATTTTAGATATATAACAGTAAATTTGATAGAATCCAGTTGAATAAATTATAGGTGAGTTGGAAAAGTGTGGCGCTTCGAATGGTGTATTTCATTTTGATTATGGTGTGCATTTACTTGTCATTTTTACCATTTATAGAGCCCGCCTGTAGGCAGGCAGGGCCAGTTCCGTGAATTTTTTTGCAACACAAAATCATATTGCATTACCTTTTCGATTGTTTATTTGGGTATTGTTTTTTCGAAATTTGCTTTATTTTTTTATCTCTTTGTTAGCCATGTCACCGTAAGATATACAACCTGTCGAAAATGTCGGACGCCGAAATCGAAGAGGTGATGAATTCAGTTCAGACTGACAATGAGACTGGGAGCGAAGATGAAGATTTGGATAGCGACGACAATTTGGCCGTTCTAGATTACATTTGTGAATTCGATTGAAATGGGTGAATTTGTCGCTGGGAGTATGAAAGCAGTCTCAATGCCGGTGGAAAGTAGCCAATACCATCTACTTCGGCTACTGCTGTGTCAGTTTCTACTGCCACTGGTATGACTGATTCTGTTGCGACTGGTATCTCTGCACGGTTAATGAAGAAACGTCCACGTCCAACTGAACTAGAAGAAGAAGCGGATGGCCCAACTGCAACTACCTGTGGCCAATTCAGTGGTGACTTAAATAATATGACGAACGATTCACAAGAATTCAAATCGGTGCTTTGGAGGAAGAAACATTTGCAGCTACATGTGAACGAAGTCGTTTTCCATGGCCAGAAGGAAATGCCAGCTGAAATTGCAACTTTGAGAACTCCACACGATTGCTTCCAGTATTTCGTTACCGACAAATTCCTTGATTTCCTGGCCGAACAAATGAATTTGTATGCACGCCAACAAAATATTGCAACACGATTCACCACCGATCTAAAGATGCGCAAATGCATTGGCATTATGTTTTTGATGTCTGTTTACCGCTATCCGAACATTCGTGAATACTGGGGACGTCATTCGTTGGAAGCAGTTAGACTGACAATGACACGCAGACGATTCGATGAATTGCGGAAAATGTTGCATTTCAGTGACAACTCAGGTGCGCATGGTGACGATAAGTTGCACAAAGTGCGATCGTTGGTGCAGCACTTCAACGATCGGTTTGCATCGGTTCCAATGCTTCAACGTCTCTGTGTCGACGAACAAATGTGTGCAACAAAAATGGGAGGAAATCCAACTCGCCAGTACATGCCAGCCAAGCCGCATAAATGGGGAACAAAACCCTTTGCGCTCTGCGATTACACGGGCTTCTCGTATTCGTTTGAAATCTATTCCGGCGCTGGGGATAATGTTACTCCGGTGAATGCACCAAATTTGGGAGCCTCTTGAATTTTGGACAACGTCAACCACATCATCTATTTTGACAACTTTTATACATCGCTGGGTTTGGTGACATATCTCCGGAGTCTCGGAATATATAGTTTGGGAACGGTGCGTGCGAATAGAGTGCCGAATATAAAACTGCCGACCGAGAGAGAACTGGAAGCAAGTAAAGTTGAACGCAGCTATTCCGAGGAATATATATGTTGCCAGTTGCGTTTTGTGGCGCGACAACAAATCAGATCGTTTGATATCTACTTATGTTGGTATCAAACCATTTTTGTCACGCACAATCGACGAAAAGCCACAAAAAGCAGTTCGATGGAACCGAAGGAGGAAAGAATCGAAGGAAATCGACTTTTATCATCAAGGAATACAATCGACACATGGGTGGTGTTGATTTGATGGATTGTCTTCTTGGTCGGTACCACATTCGCATCAAGACCAGAAAGTGGACGAATCGGATCTTCTTCCATTTGTTAGATGTGGCAATGGTGAACGCGTCTATAATCTACCATCGTATTCACTCAGCAGACCGCACCACTACTCAATTGCCGATATTTCGCACAGAAGTAGCCGAATCATTGTGCCAGATTTCCAGTGTTCCAAATGAGAAACGTGGAGTGGGTCGACCATCCGCATCAACTATATCTCCACCGAAACCAAAAGCAAAAAAGGATTATATTCCGCAGTTTTCAGTTCGATTCGACAATGTTGGTCATTGGTGCGCATTCCACGACAGATCGGGCAAGAAGACGTGCAAATTACCAGGATGCAAATCCGAAACCCAAGCATTTTGCACTAAATGTAATTTGAATCTACATATTGTAACATAATGTAGCATAATAACTACGCCCTCGAACAGGCAACAAATTCCGAAGTGTCTTTTCATTGCTTTCTTTTGAGGTTCGTGTCTGAAATTAGTCACCACAGCTCGGATAATATCGCGGATAAAAGAGAACAAGAGAGAATTATAACTGCACGAAATGATTGTCATCTTGGAATTATTATATCAGAATTTTTCTTGCTCCAGTGGTCGAAGAATTTGCTAGAAGTTTCTGGCTATCAGAAACTTCTGCTATATAAGGACAGATGGCGATCAAAAAAAAAAGACAGTGATTTTTAAACTGTGGCGAAGAGATTAGAAAAGTGATAATAGGCGAAGTTGTAATTTTGTGATAAATTGAAAGTTGAGAGTGAACAAGAAAAAGTAATTAGTTTGGATTTGTAAATTAAGTAATTGAAAGGAGATAAAGTAATTTGAGAGGAAAGAGACCTTGTAAGAAAAGAATTTGCGAAGAATAGTATAGTGTGAACTTGAATTGTTCTATAGAGTAGAAAATAAAGAAATAAATTTCACAGAATATCGTTTTATCTACTCGAGCCGTAGCCTGCATATTACATTGGTGTCAGAAGCTGGGATAAAACTTATTCTGTGAATAACTATTTCCGTGGTGTGAAATTGCACAAGAAAAAAAAAAAAAAAAAAAAAAAAACGATTTCTGCGTTGAGTTAATTAGTTGCGCAAAAATGGGTCGCAAGTTGGGAAAACTAACTATAATTCAACTAAAGGCAGAACTCAGTAAGCGGAATCTCGACACAACTGGGGGAAAAGATGCCCTACTGATTCGTCTGGAAGAAGCAGTAACGCAGGAAGGTGAAAATCCGCATGACATAGAGTTTGACGTGGAAGAGGAACCAGCAAGTACAGTAGCCGACCCGGGTATAACAAGTCTGCTCCTGCAACTTAAGTTAGTCATGGACGAACAAAAGAAAGCAATAGAAGATCAAAGTCATAAGCTCGATGACCAAAGGAATTCTCTAGAACTTAAGTTGGATGAACAAAAGAAAGCAATGGACGAACAAAAGAAAGCAATGGACGAACAAAAGAAAGCAATGGACGAACAAAAGAATTCTCTAGAACTTAAGATGGACGAACAAAAGAATTCTCTAGATGCTCTGGAAAGTAAACTTGATGAGCAAAACAAGAACTTGGAATCCAAATTCGAAGTGATCGAAGAGAAAATCGAGAAGGTAGAGACGCAACTCGAAAAAGTCGAAACTAGATTCGATGAAAACTTTGAGAAGCATGAAACTCAGTTCGGGAAAATAGAGACTCAGTTCGAAAAAGTAGAAAAACAAGTCGAAAATCTTACTAAGGAACTCAGCAACGTGAAGAGACAGAAAGCACGGGAATATTCCACCGACGGTCTGAGAAGAAAGGAGATGCAGCCTCCTATCTTCGATGGTCAAACATCATGGCCAATTTATAAAAGGCAATTCGAAGCGGCCGCAATGACCAATAGCTGGGACGATGAAGAGAAGTCCATTGCACTCACACTTGCACTGAGGGGTCCAGCTGCGGAGCTCTTGCAGACCATCCCGGAAGATAAACAGCAGAACTACGACTCTCTGGTTCAGGCTATCGAAATGCGGTTTGGGGATGAACACATGCAGCAGGTGTACAGGGTTCAGCTGCGTAGTCGAGTCCAAAAAAGGGGGGAAACGCTCCAACAGTTGCAAGCGGATATAGAGCGACTAGCCCATCTTTCATACCCTAAAGCCGGTGAGGAGCTTATCAACGAAATGGCGGTGGAAGCTTTTATTCAGGCCATAGAGGACAGACAACTGCAAATGGCTGTAAGGATGGCTGAAAAGCGAACACTCCCCGAGGCATTGGCATTCGCTTTGTCAATGAAGGCTGCGGACCAAGCATACCAGGGAATACACCGTGTCAGGGAAATGTCCGTCGTGGAATGCTCATGCCAGAGAACAGCCGTCATGGATGAAGACAGAGCTCGCGGAAGTCAAATCCGTTGCTGGAATTGCAACCAAACCGGACACCTACAACGGCAGTGCAGAAGTGCACCTAGACGAGGAAATTGTCCACATTGCGGAAGTAGGAGAAGCAGAGAGGAAGCATCTGGAGGTGATAACATCCATCCTGTCAGTCAGACTTCCCAAAACCAGCAGTCGGGAAATGCGTAAGGACCAACTTCGCGGGGCAGAAGTTGGTTACTGGAATCGAGGCCCCCAGGACCACCATTCAAGTTTCGCAAACCAAACGGGATAACAAGAGCCTGACAGTGGAGGCACTAATCAACAAGAAGAAGTGCGTAGCCACCATCGACACAGGTGCCACTGCCTCCATTGTAAGAAGAGATATCGTCAAAAGCTCCTGGCTGCACAACACCAACAGCTACTGCCTGAAGACTGCAATAGGGGAAATGGCGAAGGTATTTGGAGAAGTTCGTCTTACGCTTACTCTGGCAGGACTGACGTTCTCCCATGCGTTTCTGGTGGCAGACATATGCGACGAGTGCATCATCGGAATAGACTTCATGAAAGCAAATGAAGTAATCTTGGACATCGGGATGCAAGTACTGAGGTATCGAAATGTGGAGATTCCGATGGTGTACGGAAACGAGAATGCCGTAACTCTCAGGACAGTCATCAGCAAAGACGAAGTTTTGCCGCCGTCTTCAGAGACAATCATTTGGACGAAGCTGGAAGGTGATCTTGGGAGCCACCGATTCTACATAGTAGAACCAGACCCAGAGAAGAATTCTCAAGACTACATCGTGGGAAAGACGTTAGTCGAACCAAAGAACACCATGGTTCCAGTGAGAGTTTTGAACGCAAGACCACACACTGTCAAACTAAGGCGAGGGGAGGTGACTGGAAAATGCACGCCGATTACCGCCGTCGCAACAATATCTGAACGTGGTCCTCCAAAACCTCTCCCATCACCTTGGACAGCGGAAACGAGAGAGACGATTCTCCAGTCCAGTGAGCTGAATCAGGAGCAGCGAACTATGGCAGAGAATCTTATCAATGAGTACGCTGATGTATTTGCCTCACAGGACGGAGAATACGGCCGAACACACCTGGTACAACATCGAATAGACACTGGTGATACTAGACCAATTCGTCAGCCTGCTAGGCGCCTTCCATTGGCAAAGCAGACAGAAGTTGCAGAGATGGTGTCGGCAATGGAGAAAGAAGGTGTGATTGAAAGTTCCAAAAGTCCGTGGGCATCACCGGTTGTACTGGTTAAGAAGAAAGATGGCAGCACGCGGTTCTGCGTGGACTATCGGCAGCTCAATTACGTCACCAAGAAAGACAGCTACCCTCTGCCACGGATTGACGACACGCTAGACACACTATCAGGAGCCCGATGGTTTTCCACTCTCGACTTGAAGAGTGGCTACTGGCAGGTACAGATCCATCCAGAAGACCGGGAGAAAACCGCCTTCACCGCAGGAAATGGGCTATGGCAATTCACGGTAATGCCATTCGGGCTGTGCAATGCTCCGGCGACTTTCGAGCGATTGATGGAATGTGTCCTGCAAGGGTTAACATGGAAAACCTGTTTGGTATACTTGGATGATGTCATCGTCGTAGGAAAAACGTTTGCGCAACACCGAGACAATCTAAGGGATGTATTTCAAAGGCTTCGAAGTGCCCACCTGAAGCTCAACCCCAAGAAGTGCGCCCTGTTTAGAGCGGAAGTCAAGTACCTGGGACACATAATTTCAGCGAAAGGAGTGAGAACCGATCCGGAGAAGGTCGAAGCGGTGAAAAACTGGCCAGTCCCCAAAGACAAACACCAACTAAGGAGCTTCCTGGGCCTAGCCACCTACTACAGACGGTTCGTGAAGGATTTTGCCGGGATCGCAAAGAACCTGCACCAGTTGACGGAAAAGGGAAAACAATTCAAATGGTCAATTGAGTGCGAGAAGAGCTTCAAGGCACTTAAACAACGGCTATGCGATGCCCCGATACTGGCTTACCCCACTCCCGGGGAAACGTTCGTTGTGGATGCAGATGCTAGTAATGTCGGGGTAGGAGCCGTACTCTCCCAGGTGCATGACGGCCAAGAGAAGGTGGTTGCGTACTTCAGCAAGGTGCTCTCTAAGCCAGAAGGAACTACTGCGTGACAAGGCGGGAACTTCTAGCTTTGATCTTGGCTACGAAGCATTTTCACAAATACCTCTACGGGAGGAAGTTCGTTCTTCGCACAGACCATGCAGCCTTAAAATGGCTATTACAGTTCAAGAGTCCTGAGGGTCAGGTCGCAAGATGGATCGAAAGGCTGCAAATCTACGACTACGAAATACAGCATCGTAAAGGAAAACTCCACTCTAATGCGGATGCACTGTCCCGGAGACCATGCAGAACGGATTGTAAACATTGTGCGCGTCAGGAAGAACGGGAGCTGGTTTCCATCCAAAGAATGAGAGCCGAACCTATCGCCGGCTGGAGCGTAGATGAGATCCGGAACGCTCAGAAGGAAGACCCGGATATCGAGCCGATTCTGGCCTGGAAGGAGAACATGGAGAAACCGGATCATCAGGACATCTCTCACAGAAGCCCGACCTTAAAGGCATATTTTGCGCAGTGGGACTCCCTCCATGTCCAAGAAGGTGTTCTGAGAAGAAAATGGGAATCCTCCGACGGAAAGTCGTTTGTAATGCAGCTTGTCGTACCACGGACGAGGGTCAAGGAGGTGTTACAGGAAATGCATGGCGGGGCGACCGGAGGCCACTTGGGAGTGAATAAGACGTTAGAAAAGGTACGAGAACGTTTTTATTGGTTAAAAGCGAAGGAAGATATCGAAGACTGGTGCAGAAAATGCGACGTGTGTGCAGCTAGCAAGGGTCCGAGAATCAAAACTCGAGGTAAGATGCACCAATACAACGTGGGAGCACCTTTCGAACGAATCGCCATTGACATCGCAGGGCCCTTTCCGGAAACCGACAATGGTAATCGGTATATCCTCGTAGTGATGGGCTACTTCAGTAAGTGGCCGGAAGCGTTTCCGATCCCTAACCAGGAAGCCAGAACCGTGGCGGAGCAGATCGTCTACAATTGGGTTAGCAGATTCGGTGTGCCCTTGGAATTGCATTCTGACCAAGGGCGGAACTTCGAGTCAAGAATCTTCCAAGAGATGTGTCAACTACTCGGAATCAAAAAGACAAGGACAACCCCGCTTCATCCACAGTCGGACGGTATGGTGGAGCGTTTCAATAGGACTTTGGACGAACATCTCTCGAAGGTCGTAGGTGACTACCAACGGGATTGGGACCGGCAGATTCCCTTGTTTTTGATGGCCTATAGAAGTGCCGTGCATAGCACTACTCGACATACGCCGTTCGAAATCTTATTTGGTGGAATAGCTCGTTTACCCAGTGAGGTGAAATTTGGATCTCCTACCAATGAGCCCAGAAATGAAGAAGAGTACGTGGCGGACCTGAGGGAAAGGCTTAGGGACATACACCAAAGGACCAGAAGCCAGATTAAGATGACGAGCGACCGCATGAAGACCAGGTATGATGCCAAGGCAACAACGTCAGGATTCCAGGAAGGAGATCTAGTGTGGCTGTATAATCCCCATCGCCAAAAGGGGAAATCACCTAAGTTGCAGCAGAACTGGGAGGGTCCCTACAGAATAATAGCCCGCATCAACGATGTTGTCTACCGCATCCAGCGAGGACCAAGGGCCAAAATGAAAGTGGTTCATGTGGACCGACTGAGTCGATACAATGGCCGAAGTGAGGACACACTTGTTCGGGACGAACAAGTCTAAGAGGAGGGCAGTGTAACATAATGTAGCATAATAACTACGCCCTCGAACAGGCAACAAATTCCGAAGTGTCTTTTCATTGCTTTCTTTTGAGGTTCGTGTCTGAAATTAGTCACCACAGCTCGGATAATATCGCGGATAAAAGAGAACAAGAGAGAATTATAACTGCACGAAATGATTGTCATCTTGGAATTATTATATCAGAATTTTTCTTGCTCCAGTGGTCGAAGAATTTGCTAGAAGTTTCTGGCTATCAGAAACTTCTGCTATATAAGGACAGATGGCGATCAAAAAAAAAAGACAGTGATTTTTAAACTGTGGCGAAGAGATTAGAAAAGTGATAATAGGCGAAGTTGTAATTTTGTGATAAATTGAAAGTTGAGAGTGAACAAGAAAAAGTAATTAGTTTGGATTTGTAAATTAAGTAATTGAAAGGAGATAAAGTGATTTGAGAGGAAAGAGACCTTGTAAGAAAAGAATTTGCGAAGAATAGTATAGTGTGAACTTGAATTGTTCTATAGAGTAGAAAATAAAGAAATAAATTTCACAGAATATCGTTTTATCTACTCGAGCCGTAGCCTGCATATTACAATATGTATTTCGGCTACGAAATCTAGTTTCCTTACTTTTCATTCTCAATAATATTTTTGTTTTCATTTTTCATTCAATATAATATAATTACTTTTTGTCTAAATTACCATTCATTTTTATTCGTTTCAAAAAAAAAATATTTTTTTTCGATTCAGCACACTTGCCTTGAATTCTTAATACTGGCGGCTCCAACCCGCCTAAAGGCGGTTTACCTATTTTTACGTTTATCATATTAAAAATTTCACCTAATCAAAAATCGAAGACGGTAAGTATTTCTTATTTCTTCTTCATAACATAATCTGAATTTCTGAGCTAAATCAAAATTAGGAGAGTTAGAGGGTTAACATACCCAAGGATTATTTCTCTAACATTTTGTAGAGACTTTTCGGTGGGTCAGTCGTAGTGTGAGAATAAAACGCCGTGAACTGGATACTGTCTAAATTATTTTGCCTAATTTTAACTTTGGAGACATTTCTGTATGTTACGTCAAAATTTAGCTGCGATACAGATGGTCGCCCGTACTTATACATAAATCAACATGGAAAGGAAATCAGATTTGGAGATGGTTTTCAAAAAACAAATACAAAAATGCGCTGTACAGACTTCTGCGAGAGATATGCATGACAAATATGGTGTACCTTACCTACATATGCAAATGCTTTAACTCATTTTCCAGGCCCGATTCGTACTATAAGGAATGTCTATACTGGTGAGTTACGACCCTACGGGAATATTTTTGCAAATTTATTCTACGATTTCAGCAACTACGTACTTCCAACGGCGGAATGCATATCGAATTTGTAGCCAACGACATATGGAATCTTTAGTTATTTGACGATAAATGTTTATTCAGTGTCACTTTGAGGACGTCCCTTCATCTCACATCACATCTCCACTTTCAAAACATATCGATTGCTCATTCCTCCATATCGCATCAGCAAGGACATAAAAATGTTCAACTATAATAAAAGATAAATACACACACATGCATACCGATATACACAATTTTCAAAGTAGGTACATACATATGCCGCCAGTAAATATTCATAAAAAGAATTTTGCTGAGCGTTGATTCCATGCCTTGAACGTGTGACAGCCCACATGAGTGAAAAAATCCCTGCTGCTATGAAGCGAATCTATAAAAATACATACTATACACATAAAAATAGGTGTATAGTATAAGATTCCTTTGCCAGCAACAAGGATCAATTTCATTTGATTGCTTCTTCTATGTGAATAATTCATTCAGCCTTTGGCCAGTTTTTCTCACTTTTTCCTTATTTCCATTCCTAATATTTAGTATTTATTTTCTGCTTGGATACCTATCTTGGAGACTATTTTCGGTTGTTGTTTCATCATGTCTTTAGTTGCTTGCTATAGATACTCGTATTTATGTTCCATATGACTAGGAATTTTATCTTCAGTTTTCTTCTATTTTTATTACCGTAAATGGAATTTTCTAGAATTTCTTTAAGAAAATAATTTCTTAGAATAACTAATTAATCTTATAATTAAGGTAAGTATGAATTAAGGCAATACGTATTTTGCGCTTAGCATTAATTGCTATCAAATATGAATAATATATGGAGGTGAACGCCATGAATACCGCCAAATAAGTAGTTTAGTAGCCTGTTTTACTAATCGTACAGTTATGCTTGAAACAGATGTGATGCATGCAGGAACGCACGTGTAATAGACGTGTAGTAAATTATTGACATTGATTTGCTGTCATTCTGAAATCTGACAATTCCAAGAATTTTTTTTTTTGCTATGGATATGGAAAGACGTGATAATTTAAAGAAAATAATTATTTTGTTATTAATTGTGAAATATTTTATTAAATTGCTGGATACTGTGTGCGAAAAAGAAAACAAGAATATGACGCAGTTTATATATAGTAAAAATGAACGACAACACCATGGATTTTTTAATAAATTGTTCTTATTGTAATATGCGAGCTACGGCTCGAGTAGATAAAACGTTATTCTGTGAAATTATTTCTTTATTTTCTAGTCTATAGAACAATTCAAGTTCACACTATACTATTCTTCGCAAATTCTTTTCTTACAAGGTCTCTTTCCTCTCAAATTACTTTATCCCCTTTCAATTACTTAATTCACAAATCCAAACTAATTACTTCTTCTTGTTAACTCTCAACTTTCAATTTATCACAAAATTACAACTTCGTCGTTTATTAATTTTCCAATCTCTTCGTGCGGTTCGAAAACCAACTGCCTTGCCTCGATCGCCATCTGTCCTTATATAGACGCATTTCTGATAGCCAGAAACTTCTAGCAAATTCTTCGACCACTGGAACAAGAAAATTCTGATGTAATAATTCCAAGATGACAGCTGCAGCCAGTAATCTCTTGCGGTTATAATTCTCTCTTAATTCTGCGACGTCGCATCCGTCTCTTACTGTGGACACGAACCTCGAATGAAAATACACTTCGGAATGTTTTGCCTCTTTGAGGGCGTAGTTATTTAGCTGCACTATTGTTGCATACTTTTGGAGCGTAGTTATTATGCTACATTATGTTACACTGCCCCCTCTTAGACTTGTTCGTCCCGAACAAGTGCGTCCTCACTTCGGCCATTGTACCGAGTCAGTCGGTCCACATGAACCACTTTCATTTTGGCCTTGGTCCTCGCTGGATGCGGTAGACAACATCGTTGATGAGGGTTAATATTCTGTAGGGACCCTCCCAGTTCTGCTGCAATTTAGGTGATTTCCCCTTTTGGCGATGGGGATTATACAGCCACACTAGATCTCCTTCCTGGAATCCTGACGTTGTTGCCTTGGCATCATACCTGGTCTTCATGCGGTCGCTCGTTATCTTAATCTGGCTTCTGGTCCTTTGGTGTATATCCCTAAGCCTTTCCCTAAGGTCCGCCACGTACTCTTCTTCATTTCTGGGCTCATTGGTAGGAGATCCAAATTTCACCTCACTGGGTAACCGAGCTATTCCACCAAACAAGATTTCGAACGGCGTATGTCGAGTAGTGCTATGCACGGCACTTCTATAGGCTATCAAAAACAAGGGAATCTGCCGGTCCCAATCCCGTTGCTAGTCACCTACGACCTTCGAGAGATGTTCGTCCAAAGTCCTATTGAAACGCTCCACCATACCGTCCGACTGTGGATGAAGCGGGGTTGTCCTTGTCTTTTTGATTCCGAGTAGTTGACACATCTCTTGGAAGATTCTTGACTCGAAGTTCCGCCCTTGGTCAGAATGCAATTCCAAGGGCACACCGAATCTTCTCACCCAATTGTAGACGATCTGCTCCGCCACGGTTCTGGCTTCCTGGTTAGGGATCGGAAACGCTTCCGGCCACTTACTGAAGTAGTCCATTACTACGAGTATATACCGATTACCATTGTCGGTTTCCGGAAATGGCCCTGCGATGTCAATGGCGATTCGTTCGAAAGGTGCTCCCACGTTGTATTGGTGCATTTTACCTCGAGTTTTGATTCTCGGACCCTTGCTAGCTGCACACACGTAGCATTTTCTGCACCAGTCTTCGACATCCTCCTTCGCTTTTAACCAATAAAAACGTTCTCGTACATTTTCTAGCGTCTTATTCACTCCCAAGTGGCCTCCGGACGCCCCGCCATGCATTTCCTGTAACACCTCCTTGACCCTCGTCCGCGGCACGACAAGCTGCATGACAAATGACTTTCCATCGGAGGATTCCCATTTTCTTCTCAGAACACCTTCTTGGACATGGAGGGAGTCCCACTGCGCAAAATATGCCTTTAAGGTGGGGCTTCTGTGAGAGATGTTCTGATGATCCGGTTTCTCCATGTTCTCCTTCCAGGCCAGAATCGGCTCGATATCCGGGTCTTCCTTCTGAGCGTTCCGGATCTCATCTACGCTCCAGCCGGCGATAGGTTCGGCTCTCATTCTTTGGATGGAAACCAGCTCCCGTTCTTCCTGACGCGCACAATGTTTACAATCCGCTCTGCATGGTCTCCGGGACAGTGCATCCGCATTAGAGTGGAGTTTTCCTTTACGATGCTGTATTTCGTAGTCGTAGATTTGCAGCCTTTCGATCCATCTTGCTACCTGACCCTCAGGACTCTTGAACTGTAATAGCCATTTTAAGGCTGCATGGTCTGTGCGAAGAACGAACTTCCTCCCGTAGAGGTATTTGTGAAAATGCTTCGTAGCCAAGATCAAAGCTAGAAGTTCCCGCCTTGTCACGCAGTAGTTCCTTTCTGGCTTAGAGAGTACATCGCTGAAGTACGCAATCACCTTCTCTTGGCCATCATGCACCTGGGAGAGTACGGCTCCTACCCCGACATTACTAGCATCTACATCCACAATGAACGTCTCCCCGGGAGTGGGGTAAGCCAGTATCGGGGCATCGCATAGCCGTTGTTTAAGTGCCTTGAAGCTCTTCTCGCAGTCAATTGACCATTTGAATTGTTTCCCTTTTCCGTCAACTGGTGCAGGCTCTTTGCGATCCCGGCAAAATCCTTCACGAACCGTCTGTAGTAGGTGGGTAGGCCCAGGAAGCTCCTTAGTTGGTGTTTATCTTTGGGGACTGGCCAGTTTTTCACCGCTTCGACCTTCTCCGGATCGGTTCTCACTCCTTTCGCTGAAATTATGTGTCCCAGGTACTTGACTTCCGCTCTAAACAGGGCGCACTTCTTGGGGTTGAGCTTCAGGTGGGCACTTCGAAGCCTTTGAAACACATCCCTTAGATTGTCTCGGTGTTGCGCAAACGTTTTTCCTACGACGATGACATCATCCAAGTATACCAAACAGGTTTTTCATGTTAACCCTTGCAGGACACATTCCATCAATCGCTCGAAAGTCGCCGGAACATTGCGCAGCCCGAATGGCATTACCGTGAATTGCCATAGCCCATTTCCTGCGGTGAAGGCGGTTTTCTCCCGGTCTTCTGGATGGATCTGTACCTGCCAGTAGCCACTCTTCACGTCGAGAGCGGAAAACCATCGGGCTCCTGATAGTGTGTCTAGCGTGTCGTCAATCCGTGGCAGAGGATAGCTGTCTTTCTTGGTGACGTAATTGAGCTGCGTGCTGCCATCTTTCTTCTTAACCAGTACAACCGGTGATGCCCACGGACTTTTGGAACTTTCAATCAGACCTTCTTTCTCCATTGCCGACACCATCTCTGCAACTTCTGTCTGCTTTGCCAATGGAAGGCGCCTAGCAGGCTGACGAATTGGTCTAGTATCACCAGTGTCTATTCGATGTTGTACCAGGTGTGTTCGGCCGTATTCTCCGTTCTGTGAGGCAAATACATCAGTGTACTCATTAATAAGATTCTATGCTATAGTTCGCTGCTCCTGATTCAGCTCACTGGACTGGAGAATCGTCTCTCTCGTTTCCGCTGTCCAAGGTGATGGGAGAGGTTTTGGAGCATCACGTTCAGATATTGTTGCGACGGCGGTAATCGGCGTGCATTTTCCAGTCACCTCCCCTCGCCTTAGTTTGACAGTGTGTGGTCTTGCGTTCAAAACTCTCACTGGAACCATGGTGTTCTTTGGTTCGACTAACGTCTTTTCCACGATGTAGTCTTGAGAATTCTTCTCTGGGTCTGGTTCTACTATGTAGAATCGGTGGCTCCCAAGATCACCTTCCAGCTTCGTCCAAATGATTGTCTCTGAAGACGGCGGCAAAACTTCGTCTTTGCTGATGACTGTCCTGAGAGTTACGGCATTCTCATTTCCGTACACCATCGGAATCTCCACATTTCGATACCTCAGCACTTGCATCCCGATGTCCAGGATTACTTCATTCGCTTTCATGAAGTCTATTCCGATGATGCACTCGTCGCATATATCTGCCACCAGAAACGCATGGGAGAACGTCAGTCCCGCCAGAGTAATCGTAAGACGAACTTCTCCAAATACCTTCGCCATTTCCCCTGTTGCAGTCTTCAGGCAGTAGCTGTTGGTGTTGTGCAGCAAGGCGCTTCTGACGATATCTCTTCTTACATTGGAGGCAGTGGCACCTGTGTCGATGGTGGCTACGCACTTCTTCTTGTTGATTAGTGCCTCCACTGTCAGGCTCTTGTTACCCCGTTTGGTTTGCGAAACTTGAATGGTGGTCCTGGGGGCTTCGATTCCAGTAACCAACTTCTGCCCCACGAAGTTGGTCCTTACGCATTTCCCGACTGCTGGTTTTGGTAAGCCTGACTGACAGGATGGATGTTATCATCGCCAGATGCTTCCTCTCTGCTTCTCCTACTTCCGCAATGTGGACAATTTCCTCGTCTAGGTGCACTTCTGCACTGCCGTTGTAGGTGTCCGGTTTGGTTGCAATTCCAGCAACGGATTTGACTTCCGCTAGCTCTGTCTTCATCCATGACGGCTGTTCTCTGGCATGAGCATTCCACGACGGACATTTGCCTGACACGGTGTATTCCCTGGTATGCTTGGTCCGCAGCCTTCATTGACAATGCGAATGCCAATGCCTCGGGGAGTGTTCGCTTTTCAGCCATCCTTACAGCCATTTGCAGTTGTCTGTCCTCTATAGCCTGAATAAAAGCTTCCACCGCCATTTCGTTGATAAGCTCCTCACCGGCTTTAGGGTATGAAAGATGGGCTAGTCGCTCCATATCAGCTTGCAACTGTTGGAGCGTTTCCCCCCTTTTCTGGACTCGACTACGCAGCTGAATCCTGTACACCTGCTGCATGTATTCATCCCCAAACCGCATCTCGATAGCCTGAACCAGAGAGTCGTATTTCTGCTGTTTATCTTCCGGGATGGTCTGCAAGAGCTCCGCAGCTGGACCCCTCGGTGCAAGCGTGAATGCAATAGACTTCTCTTCATCGTCCCAGCTATTGGTCATTGCGGCCGCTTCGAATTGCCTCTTATAAATTGGCCATGATGTTTGACCATCGAAGATAGGAGGCTGCATCTCCTTTCTTCTCAGACCGTCAGTGGAATATTCTCGTGCTTTCTGTCTCTTCACGTTGCTGAGTTCCTTAGCAAGATTTTCGACTTGCTTTCCTACTTTTTCAAACTGAGTCTCTATCTTCCCGAACTGAGTTTCATGTTTCTCAAAGTTTTCATCGAATCTAGTTTCGACTTTTTCGAGTTGCGTCTCGACCTTCTCGATTTTCTCTTCGATCGCTTCGAATTTGAATTCCAAGTTCTTGTTTTGCTCATCAAGTTTGCTTTCCAGAGCATCTAGAGAATTCTTTTGTTCGTCCAGCTTGAGTTCTAGAGAATTCTTTTGTTCATCCATTGCTTTCTTTTGTTCGTCCAGCTTAAGTTCTAGAGAGTTCTTTTGTTCGTCCATTGCTTTCTTTTGTTCGTCCAACTTAAGTTCTAGAGAATTCTTTTGTTCGTCTATTGCTTTCTTTTGGTCATCGAGCTTAAGTTCCAGAAACTCCTTTTGGTCTTCTATTGCTTTCCTTTGTTCGTCCATGACTAACTTAAGTTGCAGGAGCAGACTGGTTATACCCGGGTCGGCAACTGTACTTGCTGGTTCCTCTTCCACGTCAAACTCTACGTCATGCGGATTTTCACCTTCCTGCTTTACTGCTTCTTCCAGACGAATCAGTAGGGCATCTTTTCCCCCAGTTGTGCCGAGATTCCGCTTACTGTGTTCTGCCTTTAGTTGAATTATAGTTATATAGCGACCCATTTTGCGAAACTAATTAACTTAACACAGAAATCGTCTTCTTTTTTTTTTTTTTGTGCACTTTCACACCACGGAAGTAGTTATTCACAGAATAAGTTGCATACTTTTGGAGCGTAGTTATTATGCTACATTATGTTACATTATATATCAAAAACAATGATACAAACGAATTCAGAAAAGCTACACGTATGGGCTTATCTGAATTTATACTTTTGAAAACTTTAATTGAAAGCAGAATTAATACAAAAGATTTTATTCGGCAATCCATTAGCTCAGAATGTCAACTAACTATCACATTGATGTACTCGTAAGTTTGTGTGCATTTAATTAACATGTACATTTCAGATATTTGGGACATGGCATTTGTCACCAAATGTTGGCCTTGTCATTCCGAATAGGAGTATAACTTTTCGCGAAATAATTCTGGAAACTTATGAAGCCATTTGGACTGAACTATACGGCATTTATCTGGCTCAGCCAAATGAAATGGTAGGTGCTATCGACGCGACGGAGTAATGTCATAGTAATGTCGACGAGACAACGATGCACACGTTCGTTGCGTCGAATTTTGGTGAAAGACCTTATAAAGTGCAAACCGTTCACCGATTGCTGCCTGCTGACCGTCAAGTGAGGTTAACTTACTCCCATATTCTGTTAAACCTAGTGCAAAAAGAGGATGATTTCCTATCCAAAATCATAATGAGCGACGAAGCCCATTTCCACTTAAGTGTGAATAAACAAAATTTGCGTTTCTGGGGCACGGAGAATCCTCAAAGTGACTGTTTGGTGCATCATTTGCAGTGAAAAAGTGGTTGGCCTTTATTTTTTTGAGGACGCCAACGTCACCACCGTAACCGTAACTGGTGAGCGCTACAGATAGAGTTTTTTTGCCGCAAGGTGCTGATTTGGGTCTCGAGCATTGTTGGTTCCAGCCGTGTGATCCCTCGTTTCGGCGATTTGAACTGGCCGGCCAGACTGCCAGAGCTGACGGCGCCAGGCTTCTTCCTTTGAGGCTTTTTGAAATCTCGCGTTTACAACAATAAACCACAAACCTTGCAAGTCTCAAAAGCTAACACTGAAGAAGAAATCGCCAATTTGGAGCCAGACGTTTTGCGAGCCGTAAAACGAGCACAAATGTGCATCTTCTCAAGAGGTGGTCATTTGACCGATATAATTTTTCCAACTTAATGTCATCAATTTTACACCTTCAAATAAACTTTTCGTGAAAACAGAGTCCAATTTTTTCATTTCTAACAAAATGATAGCCAATTCACATTATGACATTACTTTTGTCCCACCTTGTATGACATCCATAGATTCACCACTGACATTTTGCAGCACCTTACAGCGGACACCAGTATACTCGTATACGAACAAAAAAATGTTTATTGCAACTTTTGCTTGCACTGAAACCACTTCCAATGGAAACGTTTTGACCCATATTCCAGATTCTAGCTAAGAGAAGTCCAATAAAATCCAGATGCGGGTTGGATATATTGCAGGTTCTTTAACCTGTTAACGGAACACACTAGGGAGGCGACGCATTAAACTTTTACATATTCGTATTTATTTTTGAATGCAAATATTCGCATAAAGAGAGAAATATCGCAAGCGAATTTAAGAGCAATTTTATGTTTTCGTAATTAAGTAATCTGAAACTAGGCATATACATATGTATTTGATAGAAAACAAATTAACACTTAACGTACGGGTCACGTAAATTTACGTTTTTCCATTCTGACTTCCTAGGACGGGCCACGTAGATTTACGTTTTTTTTTTTATTACACTGCGTTAGTTTTTCATTTTTATGCGAATAGTTATGTTTCGAAAAAGTTTTCTGTGGAAGATGGGAAAATCTGAGAAGAAATTTGTATAGTTAAGTTATTCGATGAAGAAAGTGATAATGAATCAGAGAACTGTGATGAAAAAAGTGATATTTCTAGTGATGACAGTAAAATTGTAGCTTCCAGGAAAACAAATTTGTAGAGTTTACTGTCTTCAGAAAGTAAATTTAAAAGTAGAGACTTGAGTACAGCAGAGTGGGTACCTCGAGACAAACTAAAGTCCTTAGAAGCTTTTATTAATACTTCTGGTATACAAAAAATACACAGTAATGCAAAGTGTATTTCTCAGTGCGTTGGATATTTATACAAGACGTTTTGTTTGCAATGATGGCAGAGCAAAGTAATTTGTATTATGAACAAAACAAACACAAATACCAGTGCTCCTCTAAATCTAGAAAAATTACTGTTATTACAAGTGATGAAATAAAAAAAATTAATGGGAATTATACTTTTGATAGGCCATACGGTGAAAAAGAACTTAAAAGATTACTGGTCAACCAATCTTTTGGAAGAAATGTCTATTCTTTCAAAACTTATGACCAGAAATCGATTTATGCAAATCTCGCAGTTTTGGAATTTTAGTGATAACACATTCTTAAATGAAAACTCCCCCAGACTATATAAAATAGAACCAATACAAAATTACTTCCTCGAAAAGTTTAAAATCATTTATAAACCAAATCAAGAGATCTCAATAGATGCGGGAGTAATCCCGTGGAGAGGAAAAACTTAATTTTAAAACTTATAATCCTGCTAAACCCCACAAATATATCCTATTTGTTAGAATGCTTTGTGAAAGTAAAACTGGTTATAATTCAGTGGTTCCCAATCTTTTCAGCCCGCGGCGCACCTTCAAGTTTAGTATTTTGTCACGACGCCCTACCCTAGCTATTTTAAAAAGGAACAGTCGAATGAAATAATAGATAGATAGGCACAAAAATTAAAACATCCACAATATGAAACTGAAGAGAGACTTAAGAAAAACAAAAATAAAATACAATAGCTACTCAGTCAAATCAATGTGACGGGTGAGCCTGGTGCTCTCCACACAGTTTTTCAAAGCGGGGAATAAGACTTGACACTGCTACTCTCATTTCTTGCTCCACATTGATCCTTGAACGATATTTGCTCTTGATTACAGCTACAGCTGAAAATCCAGCTTCACACAAATATGATGTTGCAAACGGAATGAAAATTCTTAAAGCTTTTGAAGTTAAATTTGGATATTCATTTTGAATCGATAATTCTGGTGGAGCTTGTGCATGAAATGGATCTTGGATCCACGCAAACTTTTCGACATCATCTGCAAAGTATTTTGAAAACCATTCGATGAGTTTCGAAAGGTGTTCTGTGGAAAGTGCCGTCAGGCCTTGTGAGACAACCAGTTCATTAGATGCCGCATATTTATACAATTGCGGGAAGCAATCTTGACCGCCACCTTCATTCATCTTTTTTATCCACAACTGCAATTTCTTTCTAAACGCCGCCGCAATCTTCTCCAATAGTTTCAGAATGTGCGTTTTGTTTCCTTGCAAAGATAGATTCAATTTATTAAGTTTCTCAAATATATCGCACAAATATGCTAGTTTTAGCAAAAAATCTGGTTCAGCAAAGTATATGGCGTTTTCATGGCGTTCTTGTTGTAAAAAAATGCGAATTTCTTCATGTAATTCGAACACACGAAATAAGACATTTCCACGTGAAAGCCATTATGAATTGCAGTAATACAGCAGGGCCGTATGTTCAGCTCCCATATCTGTGCATAGTTCTTTGAAAAGTCTGGCCCTTAGCGGCCTAGTTTTTATGTAGTTTACTGCACCAATGACACATTCTAGTACTTGGTTCAATTCAGAGCTCATTGACTTTGATGCAAGAGCTTCCCTATGGATGATGCAATGGGTCCACATAGCATTCGGAGCTGTTTTACAAATTGTATTCCTCCATACCTGCCAGACATGGATCGAGCACCATCAGTATATACACCAATACACTTTTCCCAATGCAAACCATTTTCTGCAATATACTTGTCAAGAATGTTAAACAAGTCTTGGGCCTTCGCACTTTCGGTAATGCTTTTGCAGAATAAAAATTCGTCGACAATAATATTATGAGCCAGAAAGCGTACGTAACAAATAAGGTGTACATCATTATTACTGTCAGTAGCCTCACCAAGTTGCAAACCAAAATCCTTGCCTTTCATTTTTTCTATTAATTAATGTAATTATTATCTTTTAATCTATCTAACTCACGGCGCGGCTCCCCTCTTTACTTTCTATGGCGCACCAGGGCGCCGCGGCGCACACTTTGGGACCCAGGGGGGTTATATAATTAATTTTTGAAATTTACTCGCCTCAAGGAAAAACACTCGAGAATACTATATTTACTTTGTTGAATCCTTGTCTAGATGTTTGGCACCATTTGTATCAAGATAACTTCTATAATATTGTACAGATAGCAGAAAGCCTTCTTACAAGGAAAATTAGAGTTTGTGGAACTATTCGTGCAAATAGAGCTGAAAGAAGTATCAAAAGATATTTAAAAGGAGGTGAAAATATATTCCTGCGAAAGGGTAATATCTTGTTACAAATATAGAAAGATACGAGGGATGTTCGTATGATATCCTCAATTCATGATTCCAGCATGATAGTTTTGATAAAAAGGCTAGGGACGGTAACAAATACACTGCAGGCCAAAAGTTTGAGGCCGCCCTCAGTGCTTGAAGGAAAAACAAAATCTAATATCGAAAAAACTCTTTAGTAAAATAATAATCATGTAAAATGAAGGGGGGAATATATTGTAAATGAAACCAAAATAAGAAGAAAAATATTTTCATTTTGTTGTTAACATAAAGGAATTTACTTAAAGAAGACAAAATTACTTAAACCGATTTTTCGTCGAAACATTCGAATACTTTTTTTACAATTCTTGGAATTCTAGCTATCAGTTTTTGAACTGTTGCCTGTGGTATATTGCTCCAGCAATCCAATAGTATATTCCACAATGCAAATTCTCATGATGGGCATTGATTCCGGACCCTTCTATCCAGTTCCTCCCACAACAGCACTATAGTGATTGCGCCGGTCATATCATGTTTTGTAAGATTTCTTTATCTTCCCTCTGTTTCAGGTAGTTTTGACAAAGTCTTTTCTTCCAATATTGTTTTGTATGCCACCTTATTCATTTTTCCAATAACTCGAGTAAGATCTCCCACTCCACTTGAAGAGAAACATACCCAAACAATAACAGAACCACCTCCATGCTTGACGGTAGAAACCACACAGTCTGGTAGCATCTTTTGATCAGTGCTGCGTCGAACGAAAACTCTCCGTTTTCTGCCAAATACCTCGAACTTGGATTCATCGCTCCATAAAACTCCGTTTAAATTTTCTGCTTGTTCTGTGGTCGAAGCAGGGGCTTTCAAACAGCAACTCACGCAGATAGTCCAGAATGTCTTAATCTTCATTTGGCAGTTGTTAAGGACAGCGGTTTATTCCGTGTTTCGTTTATTTCGGCATGTATTTCGGTTGCTATTTTTCGTGTACTTCGTTTGGTTGTTGTGACTATTAGCCGATCCTCGTGTTTAGTTATAGCTCCTGGCCGTTCTGACCATGGTTTCAACTGCGAAGCAACTTTCCGTTGCGATTTGCCTTCTTTAAGAAGGGTGACGATTGCAGATCGCTTCTTGATTGTGGTTCGGCGACTTTTTCCATTTTTAACGAGTTGTTTACTCAAAACGTGAAGAATCTCAAATAAATTTGTATGACTTGAGAGTGTGGCTTTTATGTAAGACCTTGCAATCCAGGTCGACAAATTTTGGGATTTGGGAACCCTTTTGCACTCTCTTCAATGCATTAGTAATTTACAAGAAGTTAAACACAAACGTGCATGTGGTATAACTTACGATAAGATTCTAAAAGAATTCGCAAGGATCTGGGTTACCGATCTTTAAATTGTTGCGGAAGGAAAACAAAAAAAATATCGTCAAAAGCCTTACAAAGTCTGCAGGTCAAAAAAAAGAAGCAAAACAAGATATATATGTATATCAATTCTGTCAGTTTCTACTACACATACTCGTATGTACAAAATATCACAATCGCCAGAAATACTCGACATATAAATAAACAACTTTATAAAACTTTATCGAAAACAGTGTTGATTTAATAAAAGTTCAACGCTTTAAAACCATACATACGAGGGCAAGGTGAAAAGTTCTCGGCCTGACAAAGAAAGACTACGATTTTCAGTTAAAAAATGATTTTATTTTTCTACATAATCTCCCTTGACTTCAACACACTTGGTCCAGCGTTTTTCCAACATCAGTATTCCTTCTCGGAAGTGAGAGTCTGGAATGCTGTAAAAATATTCATCTACGGCCCTCTCAACTTCTGCATTGGATGCGAAGCGCTTCCCAGAAACAAATTTCTTTAAGTTTGGGAACAGACGGAAGTCTGAGGGTGCCAAATCAGGTGAATAGGGTTGATGGCCGAGAAATCGTACCCCTAATCCCGCAGTTTTCCCATCGCCAACGCACACTTCTGTACAGGTACATTGTCATGGTAAAAGATGATTTTTTTCTTCTTCAAGAAAGGCCTCTTCTCCCGAATTTTGGCATCCAGCTGGTCAAGAAGGTTGGAGTAATATTCGCCTGTAATTGTTCTGTCTTTCTCAAGGTAATCAATTAACAGAGCTTTCGCATCCCTAAGTTTTTGTGCAAGATGTTTCGCACCCTCTCTTCCGATATATACACAGTCTCAGCGATATCACACACGATATCATGCACTTTTTCGATGGTTTCGGGTGTGGTTGCGGTTTTTGGCCATCCTTCACGTGAGTCACTTTTGAGGGACGTGCGACTACGTTTAAATTCAGCTGCCCACTTTTTAACGGTTGAAATGGAAGGAGCAGAGTCCCCGTAAACTTTTGTCAACTTTGGATGAATTTCCTTGGGGGTTAACCCATCTAAAACGAAGAATTTTATCACCGCACGATATTCAAGTTTATCCATTTTAAAGAAAAACACACAAGACATCTACTGCAAAAATTCGTGTAAACAAACTACTTGAGAGAACAAATTGAAACTTGTCATACGAACTAATGATAAGTGCACCCAGGCAGGAAACATAATTTTTTGCTGCTTGGAACGCCATCTCTGCGTCAGGCCGAGAACTTTTCACCTTACCCTCGTATGTACATGTTTATTTAGTTCTCTAAAAAAATGTCTGGAAACCGAGAAAGACAGAGAAATAACAACTCGTCTCTTAATTGTTAATATTGATACGAATATCACGGATCATGGTTTTCGTTTTTGATAATTAGTTTTTGATAATGATAAATATGGCAAGATGTGCATTGCGATAGCAGTAGCTACAGCTTTATTCTAGAAGAGTAGTATTGGGATCTGACCTAGGCATTCAAAATAATAAGATAGAATATATCGCAAGATTTTTCCTAAAATCGATTAAGAGTTTCTGTAATTTTGAGAAGCTAGTTCCAAAAAGCGGGCTTGGCTTATAGATACTCGTACATATACGAAATTTGATTTACTTAATTATAAAATTTAATTAAGGGCCACAAACTGGTGACACACGGACGGACTTGATACTGATCATTTACGATATACCTATAAATACATATAAATACAAGGGAAAACAAGCAGTTTCGTAAAAAAAAGAATAATTAAATGCCCCTGCGGACATTTTTAAGAACTATTAAGGCTCAGGCCCACCGCTGACTGTAGCGCTATCCAAAGTAAGTGAACTAAAGAGCTAATTAATCTCCTATAGTTTTGAAGCTCATTAAGTTTCCTTCAACAGATATTGCGACTTGCCATAAGTCTATCTTTACCTCTTGTCCTTCTAAGAACTCTGCGCATTGTTTTGTATATATAAACCGTTCCCAAAAAATATTCTAAAAGATAATGAAAACCGCATTACTCCAGGGGCTATCGAGATCAGCTCCTTTAATCAGGCAGATATAGGGTTGTCAGGTGCTAAAGATAAAAATTAAAAATTTTGATTATAAATTCTAGATATCCGAAAAAATGTATGCCCTGATAGCTCAATAACGAGTTATTTTCACGAACCAATTTAGAGCATTTTTAACCCCCTTCCTACAATGGATATTAGCACAAAAAAAAGACGCCATGTTGAGACGACCCATATTAGCAACCCCACAAAATTAGACTCTTGGCTAAAGTCTATTTATGTACGTAAATCGACTTAGACATGTGGCGAATTTTATTTGACAAGGCATTAGAACACGTTAAACTCCGCACACTTTTATATTTCACTCCTTTTCGTGGCTAAATTATTACAGGATTTTTCTACTAGAGAACTTGGCACCTCTTCATGGTTTTTGGTGTGAGTATATACGAGTACATAAACGAATTGGGCATTACAATGAATTGGGGATAGATATTTACTGGAGAACCGTGTTCTAAATACATACATATTAAAAAACTTATCTAACTACAATATATATATTGTCATTCAATAGAAGATTTTCATATTTCTTTCTACCATTTAAAATCATAGCAGCTATGAAAATCAGAAAATACCAAGTTCCATATCAGAACTATTTGGCTGTTTTTTAGTCTGTATACGAGTATGTCATCAGCATCTTAGTAAGTCGTTATAAATTATTATATTTAAATTAAGAACATGACTGGATCGAACGTACTTGCTCATATGTTCTGTTTTTCCGTATGTTCTGTTTTTTTGAGATTTCAAATTTAGTCAAAATCGATAAGATGCGAAGAAATTTGAGTTTTCGTAAACTGCGTTAAAAAGAAATCTTAGATGCCATATCCTCACATTATGTCGAAAATGACACAGATATCAATTTTACATAAAACTTTTAAGATATTTCTGAGAAATAACTAATTTTCGAAAGTTCGTGTTAAGGTAGAAATAATGAAACACGACACTTGACTCGTTAACAAAGAAAGAAGAAGTTTATTATGATCAACTCTGACTTTATATAGAGGATAAGTATAAATGTTATGCTAGTACGAGTATTGGAATTCAGCAATATGATCAATAACAATTCAAATAGTTTTAGCAGTAGTATATGCACGTATGATAAATATGTATAACAATGTTTGGGTAAGTTGGTATTTATTGAATTGTCTAACAAACTACCCCTCAATAAATACAAACTTTAGAATTAAACTATATATGTATATGTACTTCAAAAGATATATCAAAAAAAGGTTTAGAAGCTACATCGAAATTTAAATTAACAGTTTATACCAAAAAGATTTACAAATTTCATATGCTTCACTTTCATTAAACTTTTTGTTAAAATGTCGGCCTTCATGTCTTCTATTGGTATGTACTCGAAGACAATTAGAGATTTTTCATATACATCTCTCACGTAATGAAAACGTATACCAATGTAGCAAGCAACGTTCATGATGAGATGGATTTTTTTGCAAGGTAAAGAGCACTCCGGTTGTCGCAGGAAATCGCCAGCGGATGACTCACAAGACTTCCAAAACCAAATTCAGAAACAAGGTTTCCCAAATAGACTGCTTCCTTGATGGCAGCTGCCAGCGCCATATACTCCGCTTCTGTGCTGGATAATGCGAGAGTCGGTTGCTTCTTCGTTGCCCATGTTATAGCTCCACCAGACAGTTGGAATACATAACCAGTGTAGGATCGACGGTCATGATTCGTTGCACAATCAGCATCGGAGTACCCGCACAAAGGTTTGCTATAAATTAGAGAAAATTAGTCGTATTTTTTAAGTACCTGAGTATATGTTTTGCTGCGAGAATATGCTGCATATGCGGGTTCGCATTGAACTGAGACAACTTGTTGACTGAATGTAGGATGTCGGGTCTAGTTGCCAGCCCAATGAACAAAAGTGAACCGATTATTCTCTGATATTCCATTTCATCAGCGAGTTGACAATCAGCACAGCTTTGGCACTGGGTAAACTTTTGACCAGGCTCTAACGGTGTCCCTCGTCCTTTGCAGTCGCTCAGATCGCAATTCTCGAGTAGAGAATCGCCTGCTTCTGTGAGATAAGAATGTAGTTCCTCGCTTCGTTCTGTTGGATCTCCAGCACCAGAAAATACCCAACTTTGCCCTTATCTACAACGACAAACTCATTTTGTTCTTGATTTCATCTATACGGGTCCAATCCAAGCAAGCGAGTAAAATGTCGTCGACGTAAATCGCCATGATGTTGATTTCTCCCTCTTTATTCTTTGTGTAAACATAGGAATCGATTTCTTGAATCGAATCTTTTTTAGAACTTCGTCCAGCCTGTTTTTTCACTCACGTCCTGATTGTTTAAGCCCGTATAACGCTTTGCTCAATTTGCAGACACGCTGAGGATACTTCGGACTGATAAACCCTTCTGGCTGGCACATGCACACCTCTTCTTTTAAGCTTCCATTTAAGTATGCACTAGTAGTTTGTACTTCACGGATAAGGCAAGTCGCCTGTGGAATAGCGGACAACAAGCGAAAACGTTTCGTAAAAATCTATTCCTGGCCTCTGTGTACAACCTTTGGCAACCAAACGAGCTTTGTACTTTTCGATCTTGCCGCCTTTATCCCCTTTCAAATTAAACACCCATTTGCATTTTATAGGTTTCCTTTCCGGTGGCAGATCGACAAACATCCACGTTTCATTGATAATCAAAGTCTTGTACCCCAATCTGATGGCCTGCACCCAGTGTTTGGCTTCTTCACAATATAGCGCTTCTTCAATCGTTTTTGGAATTTTCTAGGCTTTATTAATATAGAACAGCATGTTCTTTCTGTCCAATTCTTTTGCCTTGCTCCGTGTAATAATACCTGGCATTGGAAAGTCACTTTCCCCACCTTCTCCTTCCTCACCTCAGTCCGAGTCTATATTATAAGTGCCTGGTTGGTTCACTATTTCTTTCACTGTGTCTTCATCTTTATCGTCCTCATTTTGTTTTCGTTGACTGACATAGGGTCCTGGTTTGTTTTGACTTCATTTTTGTCCTTCACCGCTCCAATGAATGTTGCTTTGTTGTCTTTATTTGCTTTTTGATTTAGCTCCGGCACTTCTTGGTGCTTGTTAAATTCTGGCATGCTGAGAAATTTGATATCACGGCTTTTTAAAATCTTTCTTTGTTCAGGAACGTACACCCTGTACGTTTTGGCCTCCGCTGAGTACCCAACCATCACGCAATCGACGACTTTTGCCTGGAACTTTGATTTTCCGGGCTTTTTATTTAGCATGACACCTAAACAACCAAATAATTTAAAATGGAAAACATTAGGTTTCTTACCACTCCAGCTCTCATATGGGGTCGTCGATAAAACAGATTTTGTCGGCGATCTATTCCTTATATAGGCTGTCGTCTTATGCCGTGGTCACTCAAGAATTTTCCGAATTCCTCTCCCAAATATTCGTCACCATTAACACATCTAAGCATCTTCATTTTGCGACCCGTTTCTAGTTCGGCTCAAGATTTAAAATTTTGAAATGCGTTAAACACTTCAGATTTGGCTTTCAAAAATTCAACAACAATTTTTCTCGACTTATCGTCAATAAACGTCACAAAGTAAGCCGCAGCGCCGAGGGAATGAACACGCATAGGCCCGCACACGTTACTATGAATCAGATCTAAAATATTTTCACTTTTCATTACAGATTCTTTCGAAAAAGGCTGGCGTTATATTTTGCCTTTTAAACATATATCGCACTTGTAATATTATTACTTTTTGTTAACTGAAGGCCCTCTGTTGTTTCTCTATTATAACTTATAAAACTTACTTTTTGTTAACTTAACGCCCTCTGTTATTTCTCTACTATAACTTATAAAAATTGTTAAGTTGGCCATGTTGTAAACTCAATAAAGAGAGATGGAACTGGAACGGCATGGAAAAGAATAATTTCCGGCATTCTGGTTGTGATTGTATCAAAGAAAACGTGTCTTTATTATTTCTCCCTGAAGATAACACACTGGATACTTTCAGGAACACTTATTAGGTTAAAACCGCGCACCAAGTTTTCTTTGGATAAATGTGACATGCTCTTTATATTTGATTGACCGAATTTTTTATGCCAACTGTATACATACATATATCACTATCTTTCTCGATCTTTGACATGAATGGCTTATAACTCGGTACACTTTTAACAATATATAAATCGCCTTGACTTTCGCCACACAAAATTAATTTACCGCGCTCCTCTTTTACCATTGCTTTATTTCGGCTAAAGCTTACATTCTACTATTATCGGCCGCTTTACTAATTGAAATAAAGTTTGCTTTAAACTCGGGCACAAATAATACGTCGCGGAGTTTGATTTTGTAAAAAGGAGTTTCAATCAAAACGTCACCTTTTCCCGAGCTGTGAAGGAATTTATTCGCGTCAAGTTCAATCGACTCGGCATGTACACTGATGTTTACAAAGTAATTTTTTTCAGAACACAAATGAGATGTTGCACCACTATCGAGAATTCAGGTGTCTCTGTTTAACTCACCAGAACTAATTAAATTTAACAATGCAAAAGAAGTTGCTGGCTTAGACCAAGTTTTGTTTCTTTCATTGCATTGAGAAGCAAAATGGCCCTTCTTGTTGCATTTGAAACATCATCCTCTAGCCGCATTGTTGTCTCGTGACTTGTTCTACGGGTATGTTTGTCGATGAGCGTTTGGTTGTTTCCCTCTAGCTTGCTCCAAAAAAGCAATTTCACCATCTGATTCCTTATTGTCTCTGTCTCTTTTTTGTCCCTCTTCAGCCAATTTTGTTTTTAACTCGGCTAGATTCAGCAGTTCATCCCTCGTCTCTATCACTGCAATAAAATTTTCATAAGACTTTGGTAAACTTGATATATGATACACAAAAGCTCTTCTTTGAGATCTACGACTATCTCTTTTAATTTTTCAACAACATCCAAAAATGCATCCATGTGGTCTGATATCGGATGACCTTCCGTTATTTTCAAAGACAGAAGCTTCCGATATAGAGTGACTTTCCTTGCTGGACCAGCGGGCTAATGCAGAGCTTCTAGCTTATCTCACGCGTCCTTTGAAGTCCGACAATTCCGAATGTGGTTCAACTGGGAAGTTTTGATACACAGGAAGATCGCTGCAAGGGCCTTCTCGTCCTTCTGGTTCCAAGCTGGCTGGTTCTCCGCAGTTTGGGCTGCCAATGTGCTGTCTCCACTGACGTACGTCCAAAGCTCATTGTGAATGAGTACACTTCGCATTTCAATCTTTCATCCGTCGTAGGTCTGCCCATGGAGCTTTTCAATATTTAGGAACGAACTTATTTTTTATTTATTCCACTTTTATCACTTTATATTTTTTCAAAATTTCACCGTCTCGCGGACCTGGGCCCATAACATTTGTTAAGGTAGACACGACACTTGACTCGTTAACAAAAAAAGAAGAAGTTTATTACGATCAACTCTAACTTTATATAGAGGATAAGTATAAATGTTATGCTAGTGTGAGTAATGGAATTCAGCAATATGATCAATAACAATTCAAATAGTTTTAAGAGTAGCAGTAGTATATGCATGTCTGGTAAGTTGGTACTTATTGTATTGTCTGACAGTTCGCTAATAAGCAAAGAATAATGTTGTTCCTTTTTAGCGAAAAACTGAATAAGCACTATGTATTCTACGCCCACAGTACCCCAGATTTTAATTTTTATCGAAATCGTTAGATCTTTTTTCGAAAAAAAATTAAACTTCAATTTTGCCTCCGGGCATAAGCCCAAATACATACATGTGTACGAGTAGGTGGCCCAGAAAAGAAGGAAAGATGCTCGATTCATCACCGCGTACAAATTATTCGAAATTACCATCAAAAATCGTATTCGTGTCACCCGACGTTTCAACTTTTTTCTATGAGGTTATCTGAAATCTCTGGTCTACAAGAATAAGCCACGAATGATTCAGGACCTTAAATAGAACATCGAACACACCAGTGAAAAAGTAGTCGGAAATTGGGTCCCAAGAATACATTCAACCAAGGGAAGCCGAGGAACACATTTAAATGATATTCTTCAAAATAAAATAAAGATCACTAGGTTAGTTATCACGTGTTAGTTATCATTGTGTATCATTTCAAAGTTCGCGCGCTTATTGGTAAACCTCTTATCTTCTGTAGGTATTTACACAGTTTTGATGTATCGACTAAAATGTTTCTGCGAGTTTCTTCACGTTTATCTTCATTGTTCAGCTCCCTAAAGCACCAACACACGTCATAATTTTGGTTATACAGGGTGACCCAAAAGTCGTTTTCCTACGTATATATGGAATAACTTTTGAACGAAAGATAAAAACTAATGAAATAAATTCCAAATAAAAGTTTATTTTATGGAAATTTTTACATTATGTATGGAAAATCATATCGGTTAAGTGGCCACCATTAGAATGCATGCACTCCTGGGCTCTTTTGATGACACTTTCCACGACTTTTTGAAGTGTTGCTGGCGTAATTTGAGCGATTGCTGTACGAATGAGTTTCAGCTCCTGTTTAGTCTGTGGTTTGTTAATGTAAACCTTTTCCTTCAGGTAATCCCATAAAAAAAAGTGTGGAGCCGACATATCAGGCAATCGCGGCGGCCATTCAAATTCAACGTTTTTTTGAGATAATGTGATTTGGGAATTGTTCGCGCAAAAAGTTCATTGTCTCACGATCGGTGTGAGCGGTAGCTCCGTCTTGCTGAAACCAAATCAGCTCAGCATTGTTGTCAACTTGCACAAGTGGAAAAGGAAGTCCTGAAGCATTGTTCTGTAGCGGCACCCATTGACCGTAACGCTGGCATCCGCATCATTTTCAAAGAAATATGGCCCATAAATCTTACACGAGGTTATTACACACCAAACAGTAACACGAAGTGAGTGTAAATTACGTTGATGAAGATTTTTGGGATTCTGCGTGCCCCAAAATCTGCAATTTTGCTCATAAAATTTTCCAAAAATTCTTCGTCATTCTCGGCGATATTTAGAACAGTTCTGCAGTACTCCAGACGTTTTTCTGGGTCACCAGGATTGAGCTGTCGGACCAACTGAATCTTGTAAGGGTATAGGTGCAGATCTTTGTTCAAAATCCGATGAATCGTGCTACGCGGTATCCCTAACCGTGTTGGACGTCGTTGTGTCGATGTTTCTGGATCGGTTGGAACACTTTCCCTAACGACCTGGATGTTTTCGATCGATCGTCCAAAACGAGGCCTGCCCGAACGGCCCACATCTCCAACGTTCCCATATCGCTCAAATTTGGCCACCACAGCACGAATAGTGGGTGCTGTTGGAACATTTCTAACGCCATAAAATTGCCGGTAGGCACGTTGAGTACAAATTATTGACTGGCTATTTTCAAAAAATAATTTAACAATTTTTGTTCGCTGTGCGATCGTGTAGGGCTCCATCCTAAATCTCCCAACTCCAAAATATCTATAAATAAAAGAGTTATTAATTTTTTGCATAGGAAAGAGACTTTTGGTCCACCCTGTAGCTAACACACGTAGAACATTATCTGTGGGCATATGTACCTCTTGCGAGGATACAATGGATTTCTATACAAAACCGGCATTTACTTATATCCGCGACGACCAAATAGTTGAACTGCATTGTAGTCGAAAGCCTGCGCCCTTTGGGTGTATCGAATAGGATAAAAAGATTGCATCAAAATTCATTCAGTGGTTTTCGAGATTTGCGCGTTCATACAGGTTGATAGACGTATGTACATAATGATGGTGATGATGATAGTAACGATGACGTATCTACTCTATGGGGTCTATATTACAAACTGTGCATTAACGTTAGTCAGTCGTAGCCCTATGTGATAGTTTATGCAGAGTTGTATGTGCAAATATGAACTTGAATTTTATATGTATGTACATTATATTCTCTCAAATTGTTGCAAAATTAAATTAGGCATCTAACAGTGATGCGCCATAAACTATACATATGTACTTATCTATTTACTTAATGTATATACCTACATATAGGTAAAGCATATGTACATGTGCAGATACTATTGCGTTCAATTCAGGGCAATATTTCTAGAAATCAGTTCTAATTTACTGCCTGTCACATACAATACGGTCAACTGATTAAACTATCACATTCGACAATCCCGTTTGATTATTCTAATTTCTTTAATTGAATAAACTTATCCCCCATTGCTCTGCAATGTATATTTTATGAATTAATTTACTAATGGGCAATAATAGAAATGAATTTAATTTTGCAGCACATAAATGTCGCATAATTTTGTCTAATTCCGTCTAGAGGGGACTGGAAAAGGTTCGCAAATACAAAGGGGAACAAGAAATACTCAAAAATTTAATTTCTACCGCTCACCCACAAAGTGTTGTCTTAGGATTTTAAATACCACAATTCTGAGGGAGTAATTTGGGACTATGAAGCTATTTTATTTATTTGTTATCATAAGGTTCAGAAAGGAGGAAAAAGTTAACAATTTGTTGCGGTTGTTTTGATAGGACTAAGAGCAGGGAAGACATACATACATATCTTCATTAATTAAACCAAATTAAGGGTGATAATAATGCAATTTGCCTGGGCATGGAGTTTAGAATATAACCGATATAATTCTCTTTGGGTGCGCAAAACTTCTTTGGAACCAAGAGTGTCCATTTCATGATTATTTATTGGTTTATTTTTGGAATACTCGTAATTGGGGTGAAAATCCTTGATAGAGAATAAATTTGTTGGGTTTACTGTCACGGTTTTACCATAGGATTATGTAAATGGGTATTAAATTAAATTAATCGAATGGCTATCCGCGTTTTAAAAATTCCTAATGAGTTCAAATAAACTTTAAATCATTCAAATATATAGTCCATAAAATTAATACTCAAAAGTTTACTAGAAAAAATGCGAGTATATGTAAGTCAAAACTCAATGTAAATAGGGGTGCCCAATTAAGCACTAGTTGTCTGGAAACATGCATCAAAAGTCCACCACTCATAGAGCAATAGCATAACTCACCACCCAACTTTAAATGTGTGTGATTTTTCATTTTCATTAATAACCTCTCCTTTAGGGAAAAGCACCACGAGGTATAATTAATTTATTTGTTTTTAAATATTTGGAATCAAATTAATTTTATTTAGTTTCAATTTCATTAGGTAGTAAGCATTAGGTAGTCTTGTCGACCTATTTTTTGTGTTCTATTGCTTCAAACCTAATTTATATACCCTATCCAATAAAATAAAACCAACAAGCTAATATGCTGTCATTAATCTGACTTCCGGTAAAAACACAGTTGCACCTCTGCAACGACTTTTAGGCATAACTACACCAGTCAATGCTTGGGCAACATTATTGAATGCTTCCAGAGTGCGATTCTACTCTAAAAATTATTATTATTATTATTACTTATTAAAATGTAAATAAATTACAAGATAAGGTTACAAATTAAGGCACTAGCTACCAGAGCTTTCGGCCAGTTTTAATGAACAAATTTTATATTCTATTTTCTAAGTTAAAAATCTAAAGTAATTTGTATGCTCTACTTATGTCGTGGGATTCTGGTTCTGATTCAGTTTCGTCATCAAGATCTTCATTTACTAACCCCACACTGCTTATTGTTATTTTGAATGAATCCCCAACCTTTGATACTATCATTGTCATCATCTTCTGGCATCTGAGTAACACCCCTAGTGAATGGTCTCAGCTGATCAATATGACGTTTACACAAACCCTTTGACTTTTCAGTCGCAACATTATATGTGCTTCGTCCCAAAACTTTAACAATGTTTCATTTAATCCAATACGATTTATTGTTTTTGTATGATCGGACCCATACTGCATCACCTGCACTGAAAGCTCTATATCCTTTTTTCCTAAAAGCCTTATTTGCTGTTTTTGCTTAATACAAATCTTGTTCCTGACATCGTTAGCATGGTAGGGCATTTTTGTACATGGTCTCAATAAATCAAGCCTCGTGCGGTCCTGCCTGCCTTGTAAAAGGAAAACTGTCGTTTCATTAGTTGTACTGTGTGGAGTGGTTCTATAGTCGAATAAGTACCTAAGTAGTTGAAACTCCATGCTTTCACTTTCTTCCAAAAGTAATTTCTTAAACGCCGCCTTAACAGACTTAACGCAATTTTCTGCCTGTCCGTTGGACGCAGGGTGATAAGGATGTGTTGATATATGTTTCAAACCATTCTGCACACAAAAACTCTGAAACTCCCCTCCAGTGAACGCACTGCCATTGTCCGTAACAATGGTTTTAGGCAATCCAAATCTGCTAAAAATATCCCTTAACTTTTTTATTGTATTTGCAGCATCTGCCCTTTTTACTACAAATACTTCAATCCATTTCGAGAAACTATCTACACAAACTAAAAACATCTTGTTTCGAAAAGGTCCAACAAAATCTAGACGCAGGCGTTCCCAAGGACGTCTCTTCAGCAACTCGTCTACATCTATCGGTACTTTCGAATCTCGAGTGATGTAATTTAGATGAACATCGTTTAGATTTTCATTATCAAAAATATTCCCCTTCTCTAGAGGGAGTCGTGAAAGAAAGTCGGCGCCATTTTCATTTGATTTAACATATTTAATTTTGAATTTGTACCCCGACAGGAAAAGGGCATATCGCTGTAACCTGTTTACAGCCATTTGGGGTATACCACATTTTTCGCCAAAAATGTGTGTTAGTGGCTTAGAATCAGTGTGTAATAAGAATTCTTTCCCATAAAGGTATTGGTGGAAATATTTCACCCCCCAATAGATGGCCAAAGCTTCTTTTTCGATTTGGCAGTACCTTTTTTCTGAGTCATTTAACATGTGGGAAGCATAAGCCAAAGGCTTACAAACTTGATTTGGTAGCACGTGACTCAAAACTGACCCGATACCATGGCTACTAGCGTCTGTAACTAACTCTAAAGGTAAGTTGCTATTGTAATGCATTAATACTTTGGGGCTCACGAATATTTGTTTGACTTTCTCAAATGCAGACTGACATTCTTGAGTCCAACTCCATTTTGTCCCCTTTTTTAATAAAGTATATAGAGGGCTCAGTAATTCTGACATTGAAGGAACAAATTTTCTATAATAATTTATTCTACCTAAGAATCACTGAAGCTCTTGTACGGATTTGGGTGCTGGTAATTTGGAAATTGCTTCTGTTCTTTCCTCGGAAGGACGAATTCCTTCTTTATCAACAATGAATCCTAAGTACGTAACACTTTCTTTAAAAAAATCACATTTTGATTCCTTTACAGTAAGTCCGCACTCCTGTAATCTTCTAAAGATTAGATCTAATTTTTGAAGAAGATCTTCTCGTGTCTTGGCTGCTACTAAAAAGTCGTCTTGAAAGATAGCAACGCCTTCGATGCGCAATAATACTTGTTAAATTTTTTTTTGAAAAAGGCTGGGCATGTATTTACGCCTTGAGGCAAACGTGTGTACTTATACAATCCCTTGTGGGTGCAAATAGTAGTAAACTCCTGACTTTCTTCATCTAACTCCATCTGCTGATAAGCGGATGCTAGATCGATTTTTGCAAAAATCTCACCACCCGATACCTTTTCTAATAAGTCTTCTACTCTTGGAAAGACAAATCTTTCCATTTTAATGAACGTATTTAGTGTAATTTTGCAATCACCGCATAACCTTACCGAACCATCTGGCTTCAAGACTGGCACGATAGGCGTAGCCCAGTCCGAAAATTCGACCGCTTTCAAAATGCCTACCGAAACAAGTCTGCTGATTTCTTCTTCTACTTTGCCTTTCAAACTAAAAGGTAATGGACGAGGGGAATAATATCGCGGTGTAGCCTTTTCTACTAAGTTCAGTTTTATTTTACCTTTATTAAAAGTCCCTAATCTATTGCTGAACGCCTTTGGATATTTTGATATTATAGACTTTGTGTCAATTGACACTTCAAATTTGTTTACCGTGAACTTTATATCGAATTTTTTCATAAAATCCATACCCAACAAAGGAGCACAGTGACTTTTTATTACATAAAGGTCAACTAACTGACTCTTCCCTTTGAATTCGGCTTTTAATATTATTCTCCCATGTGGTTTAAATTTGCTACCATTGTAATTCACCAAATTTATAAATTTATTTTAATTCTACTCATAGGAATTCGTTTGAACCACTTCAAATAATCGTTATAACTTATGCAGCTGATTGCAGCCCCACTGTCTAACTCCGCCTTGACATTTTGATTGTTTAAGTTTACCGATAGCAAAATAGGATCAGTACCGTTTTTCGAATTAATGGCAAACAGTTTTTCCTCATTCTCTTCCATTTCTAAAAAGTTCTGTTTTACAAAATTATTTTTTAATCTTACATTATTTGAACTACTTTTACAAATCTTCTGTAGGTGACCAACTTTCCCACATTTGTTACATTTAAAATTCCTATACTTACAGCTGGATGACATGTGCCCTTGCCCCCCACAACAATAACAAACCGTGGGTTGATTTTTATTTCCTCTTTGCTGTTGTTTTCCCGCTGCCTTGATCTTGTATATCGGTTCTGCTTTACATACTGACTGTGATCCATGATCTGCATCCCTCGCTGCTTCGCTCTCCAGTGCCACTTGTACAGCTTTATCGAAGGTTAAATCGCCCCCCTGAGAATATAACTTCTCTTTGATACGTCTGTTTGTGATCCCCAGCACGAATTTATCCAAAAGCACTTCGTTGAGGTGTGTGCCAAAGTTGCAGGTGATAGAAAGCTTTTTCACTCTTCTTGCCCAGTCCTGGATTACTTCGGTACTCTCCATTTGTGCTGCATAAAACTTTTCTTTTTCTATGTACGTTGAGGTTATGGACTTGAAATGCTTGTTCATGGTCTCCACGATTTCCTCAAATGATTTGTTTTCAGCTTCTGTCAAGTAGCATGAATTATTTAGGAGAGTGTATGTTTCCTCAGATAGCATAGTGAGGAGGATTGCCTTCTGTTGTTTCTTGTCTGTTATCGAATTTGCTGCGAAATACTGCGTCAGCCTCTTTAGGTATACTATCCAATCCATGTTGGATTAATGGAACTCTTTCAGAGAGCCAACTGTCATTGTTTTTTCACTCATTTAGCTTAGTTTTTGCAAACGGTTTAAATTTTTCCTCGTCGCCAATGTTATATATTGAAATGTAAATAAATGAAACACACTTTGCATTTAGATGCTATATATATATTTCGATTACTTAATTACCATTTATTTTACACGTGATCAAGGCAAAGAATGAGAACGAGGAAGCCCTGTTTGACAGTTCGTCAAATTTATAGAGGAAGACAATTTGTGGAATCAGCTGTGATTGAGTCTAAAGCTCAGTTCATACTTTACAGGTAGATGACACGTTCTCCTTTGGGGTTGATGGAGGAGTAATGATGGATATAATTGTTCCACTCGCTACTCCTTTTTTCGCACAGAAAGTTTCTGAATTTCCTTCCGATGTCATCTTTATTGTCGACGAAGAAAGTGGTAAGGGGTTCTTTGGTGGCGAGTCTTGCAGCAGCATCTGCTGCTTCATTACTCTCGATACCGATGTGGCTTGGGACCCAGCTAAGCTTGATTTGCTTATTGACAATTAGTTTGTTCCTTATGTTGGCAATGATGGGGTTATTGCTGTTGATGTTTAGGACCGCTTTAATTGTGGATAGACTATCTGTGCAGATGAGAGTTTTATTGCTACCTCCAGTTTCTGTAGCTTGCAGGATTGCAATGGCTCTGGCTGTGAATATGGAACAGAAGTCTGGTACAAGACCCTTACGTTGAATGTGTCCTTCCGCATCAACGACCGCAAATGCTGTTCCTTCTTCGCTTTTAGACCCATCTGTGAAAATTATGTTCCAATTAGGGTGTTGGTGTTTTATGTCATTGAACAATTGTCGGTAGGTCCCGTGATCAGTTGAGTTTTTCGGAAGTGCAGCTAGGTCTGTGATGGTAGAAGATTTGGGTAGAAGCCAGCGTGGATAGGTTGTAGGTCGGTGTTTTTGGATGCTAAATGGAGTGTCGAATTTTTTGGAGAGGGTGATAGCATTGTAGATTGCTGATGGGTATTTGGGTGTTTTCTTTCTGGCACTCAATTGTTTAGTATCTTGGACGATTAGGGAGTCCTGTGATGTGGAAATTTTTGCGATTAGGAGGGATGTCAGGCATTCAAATCTGTATTCGACTGTTGGGAGGCCAGACTCCGTAAGGATGTTTTTTACTGGTGTTGTCCTAAACGCTCCTAGGCTGATTCTAGCTGCAGAGTGGTAGGGTGCCTTAACGCATTGTAGTGTTCTTTTGACGCATTTGCCGTATACTACCAAACCGTAGTCGACTTTTGAAAGAATTGTTGCTTTGGTGATGTTGATCAGGGTGTTGATATGCGCGGATCCATTCTTTGTTGCTAGGTATTTTATAATATTTAACCTGGTAGTTAGATTCTTCTTAAGTGCTAAACAATGGTCCTTAAAATTATAATTGCTATCGAAAATTACTCCTAAAATATTGAGAGATTTTACATTACAAATGTTAACATTATTAAAGTTAAGTGGAATTACTTTAGAGCAGCTAGTTTTTTTACAAATTTGAAGGATATTACTTTTTCGGCTGATATCTTAGAGCCAGATTTTTTACCCCAGAGCTTAAGGTCTGCTAGGATGTTATCAAAAATGCTTGAAATCATGTCTAGTTCTTTACATTTTGTGAAAATGATCAGATCGTCGGCATAAAGACAGTATTTTATTGCTTTATATTTTGAAAGGATATCGTTTATTTCATTGAAAGCTATTATAAATAGGGTTACTGAAAGTGGAGATCCTTGTGGGATACCGTTCGTAAGATTGTAGACGTTGGAAAAGGTTCCATTTATTTTTGTTCGACATTTTCTGGTCAGCCAGGATTTAATAAATTTAAACATTTTGGGCCCAATTTTCCATTTGGCCAGTTTGTTCAAAACAACTTGAATGCCGATGCGATCGGACGTCTTTTCAAAGTCAATTGAAAGTATTGAGACATGGTTCTTGCTGGAGAGGGCAGAAGTAACCTAGTCATCAATATGCAGCAGTGCATCAATTGTGTTCCGACCATGTTTAAATACAACTTGCCTACTGTCAATTAATCTATCCTTTTCTAGGTACCATAGCAGCCTCTTCGATACAAATTTTTCTAAAATTTTACAAGGGCATGGAAGCAAAGATATTGGACGTAACCAGTTATTTCGGTATGTCTTTTATTTGGTTTTGGTATTGGGACCACTGTGGCAGTTTTCCATACTTGGGGGATGATGCCATTATTAAAGATCTCATTAAATAAATTAAGTGGGCGGGTTTTGAGGGAGGGTGCGCTGTTTTTAAGCATTTTGTAGTCTATTCTGTCAAAACCTGGGGTTTTCCCTTTGGCTGAACTGATACAAGCTTCCAATTCGGTCATATTAATAGGAAGTTCGATAAATTTAGTTGCCGGGGTGAAGTTGTTGTCTTGGTACGGCGTGTCAGTTGCGATAGTGTTTTTGCAGAGAGGAAATTTGGGTGGAAATTCGAGTCGTCGGAGTACTTCGACCAGGTTTAGGCAAAATAGTCTGCTATTTGAAATGGGCAGGTTAATATTTGGTGTCCGGATATTATGGTATTGATAGAGTGGGGTGTGTATTGTCCAGTGAGGGTTTTAATATTTGGATTTATATTGGCCGTGAAGGCTTCGAAAGAATTTTTTTTTGCTATTTTTGCATTTCTGCGGAAGAGGGCGTTGAGTTTTCGGTAACTAATTAAATTTTGGTTAGTTGGGTGCTTTTTGAAATTTGTCCAGGCTGCTTGTTTCTGGTTACGTAGTGTATGTAATTCTTGGTTCCACCAGGGAACGACCGTTTTGTGACGGATTCCTTTGGTTTGGGTTATTGAGATGTTGGCTCCAAATCGAATCGATTTGGTGATAAGAGCTGCCTCTCTGTTAACATTGGGCGATTGGGGTTGGGAGTGGAGAAATTCTAGGACATTTGTTTGGAACAAATTCCAGTTTGCTCGGTCGGATTGAAATTTGGGGAGGAGTTTGGTTGCTGAGTGTTTTAAACCAAGTATTATATTAATAACTATCGGATAATGGTCGCTGCCGTGTAGGTGTGGTAGTATTTCGCAGTTGGTATTTGGAAGAAGTAGGGGAGAGGTCAGGGATAAATCAACATGAGTGAAAGTCTTGTGGGTGGAGAAGTGGGTTGGACTACCATCGTCAAATGGGTTAAGAAATGTTCTATAATTTTACCTCTACTGTTTAAAGATGGTGAACCTCAGAGGGGACTCCAAGAATTGACGTCGCCAACTAATAAAATAGGAGTGTCAATATTGTGGGCAATACTTTCTAAATCAAGTGGAGTGAATGATTGGGATGGAGGGATGTAAACTGAAATTATAGTTAATTTAGTTATTAGTGTTATTTCGACTGCTACGGCTGGTATGGTCGAGTTTATTTGAACAATTTTATGGGTAATCGATCTGTGAACTAAAAGCCCTGTGCCTTGTTTTGACACTGTATTGTCATTGAGGTTATGGAAGAAGGCTATATACTCTTTGGGTGGGTTTGGATTTGAGGAAATAGGTATATGTGTTTCTTGCAAAGCAATAATTGCCGGTTTTTGCTCCCGAATGAGTATTTGCAACTCATGCAGGTTGTTTAGATACCCATTTAGATTCCATTGCAGAACTTTCAGGGACTTGTTGGATTGTTTACATGGGTGTTGGTGGCGAGAATTGTTATAGTCAGAATTTTGGTGATAGTTGAATTGACTCTGCGACTCGGATGTTGAAGCGTTCAAGCTCCCTAAAGAGCTTGGACGATTCAATTCCCGAGTGACAGAGTCAGTATATGTTGTCATTTTCTGAGTCGGAAGAGTTTAATATATCGGCGATAAGAGACGTGGAGGTAGTTTTTGTAGGAGTATTTGTGTTGCTATCAGGCGATCGTGTTTGAGTTTTTGTTAAAGAGAGAATTTGTTCTCTGAGCAGACTGTTGGCGGTTTTTTCTGTGGTTAGTGTAACGGATGGTGTGGGCGCCTTGACAGTTGGCGTGTGGTGGAAGGTTGCAAGTGAAGCATGTTACTGCCCGTTTTCACCATTTGATTGTGTGTCCAAGGAGTTGGCATTGCCAGCAACGCATTGGGTTGGGTATATATTCTGTCACTTTGGTTTTGTACCAGCCGATTTCGATAAAGTTGGGAATTTGGAATTGGTCGAAGGAAAATAGCATAACGCCGGTTGGTTTTCTTACGCCGTCGTGAAGTTTAGTAAACTTGTATACACCGCAAACGTTTTGGGACTTCATTTCAGAGATAATTTCTGTCTCTGGAATATTTATAAGGGGCAAGGGGCATACGCAACACCTTTAGTAAAATTGAGGTTAAGGTGAAGTTTGATTGTCACTGGGCAGAGGTTGTTAATGATTTTAGAGCGGATAAATTAGTCGGCGATTTGTTGGTTTTTCGCTAAAAGGAGGAGAGAGCCGTCTTTTAATTGAGTGATTTTTTCATACTCTGTGCTAATTGAGTCGATCGTTTTTTTAGTAGAAACACGTTTATGGTATTGTGCGATTTTTCTTCACTATTGGCTGAGATTATCACAAATCTGGGATTTTTGGTGGGGGTATTGCAGGGAAGTTCTGGGTAGCCCGGTAGAATTTGAGAAGATGGTTTGAGTCTCTTTTTCGGTCGATCGGGGGGGTCGGGAGGTTTGGAGAGACAGAACTCCTCAATATCCCCAAACCTGTTCGCAGGTTGGGGGCCACGTGCGAAAAAAAAAATTTTTTTTTTTACACTGTACTCACTCGGAAGAGGTGCTTTTGAACTATGTACGTAAAAAGAAAAGAGAAGATGGTGTTAGCAAAAGGAGAACTATAGAGAATTAGTTGCCGACTGAACAAATTGCTCTTCACCACGATGTGCACTGCCTGAAGGTTAGCCGATGACTGATATACTCTAAAAATACACTTAAAACATACAGAATTTTCTAATTGGCCATAGTTATGAGTTATAAGGTGTCGTACATATATTTGAGATCAGCTGGAAATTTATTTCGATCTAGCCATATCCGTCCGTCTGTCTGTAACATTTCTGAAATCCTTCCACAAGCATGCCCACTTTTAAAAAAATTTAGGTTTTTTTTCAATTTTTACTTGCACATATAATGGCACGTATCGGTTTCCTAAAAATGTTCGACCTCGAGATTTTGAACAGACTTGATATTATTATAATAAAGAAAATTAAAAAAGTATGGTCCTCAATTTTTATCTGTCAGCCTGTCAATATGTGTGGTCGACTGCAGCCTAAATGGCTGGACGGATTTTCTTCAAACTCTAGGTTCACAGAAATTTTCATTCTAACCGCAACATTTTTTTTTTTTTTTTCTATTCTAAGCTTTGAAAAACAAAAAAACAATATTTTTACCATTTTCTTTAAATTTCAAATCTGAGTCTGCAGATAAACAGAATACTGGTGCAAGTACGTGCGACCCAGTCGTGCACTTTATTTTACCAGAAACTGAAAAATATATACTTCACAAAATATGTAGACTTTGTTGTTGTCTACAATTGGGGGCATTTACGTCAAAATATTATTATTTTGCTTTCGTAAAGTGATGGTTAGATCATATTGTGAATAATCCGTGACCTTTGGTTACTCGTACCTTTGGTTTGACGACAGCCATGCCCATTTTCTTCTATGGAGAAATTTTAGCAACAAATTATCTGGTAAAATCTCTTAAAAATCGCCAGAATATTCTCTTGGTAGAAAGATGTCACTGCATTTGAATCAAAGAGTTCATAACACTAAGTCCATTTTATTATGGATTTGTTAGAAGATGAGGATACTCGTAGAATATCATAAAATATGTATGTTAAATGTTAGTGGCGTTGTTTGAGAAATTGTGTCACGTTTTTCATGTGAAGGTAAATATCTTCCACAACTTTTATGTGTGAATTAGTTGGAATAAAATCTCATGTCAGATATGGCGAAAACAACTGAATGGTACGAGTAACTACAATATTATTGCTTTTTGCTTAAAACTTACAAACATTTCAACGGTTTTTTGTTGCAAACTTATTGGAGATTGTATGAACGAAAGTACTGTTATCTGAAAACGAAATACCTTGAATAGCTCAAATTTGTAGACACCCACGCAAATTGACGGGTGGCTATTTCAAGACCATTGACACTATTCCTCTTTTAAATTTCAATATTTATCATTTCCACGGAAGGTTGACTGATTTCCTGAATATGAGGAAAATCCTCAAGCATTTTAAGCAGTCGGCACTAAAATTGATAGGGTACTTATACTAATTGTGACACAAAGCTTCTAACATAGATACACCAACATTATATAAAGTGTAAATGGTCAGTACATAGGTGCACATGTGAACAAGTATATATACGAGTACATATGTAAATGGTAGCCCAAAACCGGGGAAATTATTTACAAAATGAAAATGCCTACATGTTTATAAAGGGTGTCCCAAAATTCAAGCAAGATTTGAATTTGCGCCATTTGCGCGGTAAAGTGTTGCCGACGAAAAAAAAAAAGACAGCGTGACAGCTGACAGTTCAAGGTTATTAAAAATGGAGTGCTTCACGAAAGAACAACGCATTTTCATTGTTGAGCAATATTTTACAAATAATGAAGGTTTGGCAGCTACAGTTCGTGAGAGTTTTGTTGAGAGTCCAGGAACATCAATTCGACTCCCTGGTCAATAATTTGACATTTCAAAAAGCTGTAGAGAACAGCGTACTCTCACGAAAGATTTGCATCTTCATGCATACAAAGTGCAATTGTACTTTTTTCTTTGGGGGTTTTTGAGTTCTAAAGTTTGTGCCAACAAGCCCACGACCACCCACGCCTTGAAGGAGCATTTCAGCGCTGTATCAACGAAATTCAGTCACGATTATGCAAAACTGTCTTGGACAATTTCGACAAAAGAGTGCGTATGTACCTGAAATGCTATATATATATATATATATATATATATAACCCTATACCGTATAGTATACTTAATAAATCAATAAAACATTTACAATTTTTAATTAAAAGCCTGTGTTTTCTATCAAAACTACAACTTATATGAAATATGTAATCATAAGTGACACTTGCAGTTTACAAACTCTCCTAAACTGCAAATAACCGTCCCCATGCGTTCTTCGAGAATGGAAAATCCTACAGAAACCCGTCGCGAAGCGAAAACTGCAATACTGGCAGCTTGAGGGATTAAATGAAATTTGGAAGATGAAATTTGGTATATAAGCTTTTTAGAACCCGACGCAGTACAACTGTAAACAATTTTAAAATTTGCCACGCTGTAAAAAAAAAAATGCCCTTATCGCCTTAACATAATATGATATATATTCACATTCTCTATAATTCGTCCATACGTTGTATAATTCCATGTTTACATTTTGGGGGAGTTTTTTTTTTTATAAAGCCTGATATTACCTTCTTGAAGCTATTTCCGGTAATAGATAAGCCTTGCTTTCAAGTTCTCGTCAAAATCCATGAACAAATAATTACACCTGCTCGCACTTTCTTATAAGAAGAAGTTTTTCTGATAAAATCTCTTAAAAGTCTTAAAAGTCTAGGACGTATACTTTGAATAAAAAGATACGCGCACCCACTTTATTAGGGATTCGAAGATGAAAGATAGGGTATCAAACGATCCGTTACAGACGGATTATAACCGTCTTGTATGTTTTAATCCCAAATTCTTCGGATAATTGACACATCCGTATATATAGTAATATACCGACTGTTTTGCGTACTTAAAGTTGAGTTAAAAACACTGAAAATTATAGAAAACAATTTTTCTAAATAAAAATGTTCTATTCACATGTCGATATCAAATGAAATAAAGGGCACCACTGGGTCGCACGCACTTGCTCCATAAATGTTTGTAAATTTTTCAGGTTTTAAATTTAAAATTTCTCCAAAATCTAAAAAACTTTTTTTCGCGTGCGACAGAAATGTTAATTTCATGTCCTTAATTTCTAAGGAAATCACTTAGATATCAATTTTGAATAAAATCAACATAACCGCCAGTCCGCTAAAAATAAAGTACTGTTTTTTCGAGCCTGACTACGCACTCCTTTAAAAAACGTTGACTTTACTTTAAATATGAATTTTTATTAAAAATCGTTGGACTCGTTTCCGAGAAAATTGATTGTTTTCAAAAAGTGCCGTTAATTTTGAGGCTTGTATGGAATTACAAAAGAGTACATTCAACACAAATTTGTTTTAATTTTAATACAAAAAAAATATTTAATACAATTCTACTATTTTCTTAAATCATTAAATGGCATTTTCAATAGATTTCTTAAGAAAATAAATAAAGTTCTTAAAGTTAATATAAGAAACTTTAAACAGCCAAACTTTCTCATGCTGCCAGTATTGTAATTTTTGCTTCGCGACAAGTTTCTGGAGGATTTTTCATTCTCCACGAATGAACTGGGAGAGAATGAGAGTTTGCAAACTGCGAGTGTCAGTTACGAGTATGATTATATATTTTATTAAACAAAACATTTATTTATTTTTTAAAGGAAAGAGTAAAATAATTTGTTTAACCAAAATAAACTACAATTTAAATCAAAACAATTCGATGATACTCGTATCAGACAAATTTCCTTTTAACAACCCCTCTTTTTCAACCTAACTTTTTAAATACCGCAAGTTCAGTGTGACCTCAGGTTTCTGAAGAAATTAATTGGAGTAATTTCAGGTCGATGTTAAAAAAATTGATTTAATCGAAAACTGCCCGAAAGCTCTTCGTCAGCCAACAATAAAATTTGCAGAAGCTAGGTTTCGCAAGCGTTAACCGGATACATAATCACAGAAAGCTTTTTTTTTTTTGAGATGTCAGAGCTTGCAGCAAGTTCCTGTTTAAACACATTCTTTTCAAATTGCACACAAAAAAAAATTACTTTAGTAAATTGTCTATAAGGAAAAAAAAAAAAAATAAATAAATAAAATATTGCCCATATGTGTTGGTTAGTGCCTAACGCAAATTATGTATTTAAATAAATTTTATTGTTCTTGCTAAATTCGAAACTTTTAAGAATTTCGCAATTTCTCGGACAACAAATAAGTAAGGTTTTATAAAAATGTTACTAATTTATAATTCTAATTAACAGCTCCGATACATCTAGATTATTTCAAATACGCATATATTAACAACTTGCTTCGTCCTCAGGTGTAAGCAAGTATTTCTTGAAGTTATCGTTTCCTTTTTTTTGCATCTTGAGTTAGATTGTGTTACTTCCATTAAAGCCAATATTTATGTAAGTGAATTTGTAGTGTGCATCAACTCTGACCCCTCGTGGAGCATAAGGCGTCAACAACGTCTGCGCACCATCGTGTTCGAAGTTCTGCAACGCGCTTGAGTTCCCTCCAAGTCATCCCCAATGATCTAGATTCCTCCTCGACTCTCCTTCTCCATGTTTGTCTAGGGCGATCTACTCGTTTGCCTGATTGGGTAAGTCGATTCCATTGCATGGTGTACTTCGCAATGGAACTGTTTTCGTGCCGAAATCAAACCACTGCCCCTTTCTCCTCCGTATTTTAATATCTATAGGCTCCTGGCCCATTATCGCGTGTAGTTGGTCATTTGATATAAAATTCGGCCAGAAGATCCTTAGGATGTTGCGAAGACAACTATTTATGAAGGTTTGCAGCTTCCTTGTGACGGTATCGGTCACTTTCCAAGTACTACACCTATAAATTAGCTCTGTTTCCACGTTCGCTCGCAACAGTCTCAGCTTAGTTTTTGTGCTGAAAACATTGCTGTTCCAGATGTTAGACAGTGAACGTAGCCTTTGCTTTAAGAATTCTGCTGTCCACATACAGTTCGATACCGTCATCTTCTGAGACCATACTCCCCAAATATAGAAAGCTGCTTCATTTCTTGGCTTGCTGTCCGCCACTGTTGAGTTGAACGGCGCTGGTCTTTTGTTGAGAAATTGAAGGGCCTTTGTTTTTGCCGTACTTATTTTGAACCCTACTTTGTTCGCCTCTGACTTCAAATTATGGGCCATCTGATGCAGGTCCATTATCCTGTGTGAATCCCTTTATACTCGTACATAGTTATAATAATAATTTCCTGTATACTTGGGCGCTTTCCCCAAGTATACAGGACAAGCCTTCTTGAAAGCCTTTACTAATTTCAAACCAACCTTACTGTGTTCTAGAAATCTGAAATAAAAATAAAATTGCATTTTAAATTTTATTAACGGATTTGTAGAGGTTGAAAACCAGACCGATTCTAACCGTAACCACCTGCGCCAAATACGCTCACTAAAATCAGATCAAACCAATGAACCAAATTTCATAAAAATAGGCTAGGTGGTCCTTCAGTTATCTGCGTGGCCGCCTCAGCTTCGCTGGCAGTACTTCAAGCGGTCGGCCCAATTTTTGATGACTCGGTCCAATATGTGCGGCGTTATTCCGGCAAAAGCGTCTCGAATATTGGCCTCGAGATCGTCCAAAGTAGCTGGCTTGTTAGCATAGACTAAGGACGATTTTATCACATAATTTGGTACATATTTGACGAAGAAACAAATATGTATGTGTATGATGGATTTTTCCCGTGCAGGGACGGGTTAAGAATATCATTGAAGCGCCCCCACAAATATATAGCGCTTGTCGTAGAAGGCGACTAAGGGGAAAATCACATCTAGTCAATTTTGTTTAAAATATCCAGGTGAGCCTAGCTACACATATACTATCTTAAAACTGTTTCACAAGTGTGCATGCGAACCCGTGGATTTACACGACTGGAGATCACCAGTGTTGTAAAATTAAGATCAAACATAAATCAAAAATCAGGAGCATGCACGTCTCAAAATCAAAAAACGCTTAAACCTTAGCATTATGGAAAAGTACGCTAAAAAGAAGAGCACTACCCCGCCATACACTATCAATGCTACGGCTTGGTTGTGATCCTGGGACGAGCAGAAATGCTCGGGTCAGAGCTATTCTGTTTCCGGGGGATAGCAAAATAATGCAACGACTTAGGCGTAACCTAAGAGTTGCGAGTTGGAATCTTGAAAGTATGAGTAGTCACAGCTACGAGCTGATTATTAGAAGGTGAGTGGACATCTTGTGTGTACAAGAAACGAAATGGCGAAACACCGGAAATCGGGCGCGTTTCTTGGACGTTAAGATAAAAGCTTCCAAGATGTTCTAATATGGACCGGAACAAGGTAAAAACGGAATTGCTATCATTCTCGCGGCAGAGCTACTTGCCAACATCTTGACCATTTCAAAGTCCAGTGACCGTTTGATGTCTCTCAAATTGGTGATACAGGCGTCGGATATGAACAGAGAGAACAATATGCATTCTGGCTGGGTTTTCACAACCTCATCAAAAACATCCCAAAGGAAGAGCTTTTGTTTGTTGGCGGAAATTTAAACAGACATGTGGGGAAGACAAACGAAGATTATGAAGACTGCCATGGAGGACTGGGGTACGGCACCAGGAATCCTCCAGGTGAAAACATCCGAAGCATGTGCAAGTCTTATCGTGCTAAATAGGATGTTCGTCAAACAAAGACGGCACCTGACCACTTACATCAGTGGCGGAAATGAAACCCAGATTTACTACTATTTGGTAGCCAGTTTCATGAAAACCCTGGCTAAAGATTGCAAAGTGATCCTGGGAGAGGCGATCGCCCAGCAACATCATCTCCTCCTGACAGAAATTTTTATGGACACGACGAAGAAAAAAAATGGACAAAGGAAAAGACGAAGCTTTTATTACCAGCATGATAAAATACCTCTTTGCCAACATGGATGAGGTCGGTGATGAGGAGTGCAGAGCACAAGATATGTGGGATTCCCTATAGCGATCTTGCTTGAAGAGGGCCAAATCACTGCTTGGAACGTCGAAAGGCCCCTGCCAACATGCCAAAGAAACATGATGGTGTACAGGTGAAGCTAAAATAGTAATACGGGAAAAGAAAACGCTTTGAAGGCTTGTTCAAAGTGCTCTTCTACTAAAACAGATGGGTGGCCATGGTGTAGTGTTAACATCATCGCTTGTCACGCTGCAGGTTTGCGGTTCGAATCCTGATGTCAAGAATCATGAATCTATTTATTTCGCATGAAACAAATAAAAAAGTCAATCAATTGCGAAAGCTTATGTCAACTCTACTGCGAAGGCACAACACTGGCGGTAGGGTTGTCGTATGGCTAAAATGCAACTAAGTCGTGATGATGACATCAGGAACGTCCGTGTCCTAAAATAAGTATAAGGGTCATCAACATCTATATATCACTTGAAGTGATATATAGATGTTACAAAGGTCTCGCGCTGAAGAAAGTGCGCCCAATTTTAAGCAAAAAGTATGGAAGGCCTCTATAGAGAGTTGGAGGAAATATCGTCTTCGGCGTCTGATAGGAACCATGCTATCCAGGAGCTTCGACAAAACAACTTGAATAAGGGAACAACTATCTTCAAAATAGCAGCCCAGAGAGGTATCCGACATTACTGTCGAAGAAGTTAGAAATGCGGTTGAATACTCCAAAAAAAAGAAAAGCGTTGGGCCAGACGAGATACCCTCTGAGTTCTGGAAAAAGATGGGAGACATCGGGTCTAGATGGCTTATGATTCTTATCTCCAAACTTATGAGCGGGCTATAACTACCGTTCTGTTAAGCTGATGTTACACGCCATGAAAATCATTGAGCGGGTATAGAAGGCAGACTACGGAAAATAATAGAGCTATCGGATGACCAGTGCGGGTTTGTCTCGGGTAAATCAACAACAGGTGAAATCCAAAATATAAGGATCATAATGGGAAAACATCGTGATTCCTTAAAGGACGTGCATATGGTGTTGATTGATTTTGAAAAAGCAAGCATTTGATAGACAACCAAGAGATCTCTTATGGGTGGCGCTAAGACAACGAGGAGTTCCAGAAACCTACGTGCGCATGATCATGGACATGTATGAGGGATCAAGGACAAGAGTAGGATGTCCCGCAAGTGTCACCGAAGAGTTCCCAATCAAAGTCGGTGCACATCAGGGAAGTGTCCTCAGTCCTTTGCTATTTATTGCAGTCCTTGATTCTCTGCTTGAAGGAGAAGTGACGGACCCCGAAATGCATCAGTTATTCTTTGTTGATGGAGCTATTATAAGTGACTGCAACGAGCACTTGATCAACGGCAGCTGAGATGGAGATACTTCGCATGACAGCAGGAGTAAGAAAGCTTGATAGAATAAGAAGTTCGAAGATTGGAGGAAGCCTTCATGTAAAAGAACCCATCAAAAACAAGATAGAGTCAGTTGATATTGTTATGTTCAAAAGAGAGATCATTCGAACCCCGTCAAAAAGGCAACATCATCGTTCCTACACAATCGCGCAAAAAACAACTGGATCACACAAATGCAAAAACATCAGCATTTGAATGGCCTCAGTGATGAAGTGATCAGAAACCCGGAAACCCCACAAGCGTACCAGTAGGGATGCAGTAAAGTGGGAGGGTTGTGATCCTTCTACTCCGGATCATAACCTCGCCGTAAGGAAAAGAAGAAGACCAAATCGATGGATTTCAAGCGAATTTTTTTATCAAGAAAGCTACTGTAGCAGAGGAGGGGGTGTTGCTATTTTTGTTAAAAAGAATGGAATTGCTTTAGAGAAGATTAATTTTAATACGTTCTTCTATGAAAACATACAACTAAAACAAAACTTAAACTCGGACGAATTTGATTTACTCGCTATTTATATTTTACTATTTTATATTTTACAGCACACCGAAACTAAATGTACCAAGCTTTATAGAAAAACTAGAAAAATAAATTGATAGCATTGATAACAGAAAGAAATTCGTCATAATGGCTGATATGAATATAAATTAAGTTATATGCACTACTGTAAATAACTATTTAAGTATAATAGCTTCAAGAGATTTGGAAAGTATATTCCAGGCTAATACCAGAGTTGATTTAGCTAGTGGAAGTAGCAGCAGAATTGATAACTGTCTAATCCGAGACATATCTGCAGTTATTGAAAACAGCTTCTCAGACCACTATTCGCTATTCTGTGGCCTAACAAATAACACCACTAACAGTACACAAAGTGACGATATGCTCAATAAGATAAATGACACTCTTGTAAGTAAACATCTTCAAAGTGTAAGCTGGGATGAAATCTTCCAAAAGCAGACGTTAACGACTTTTATGATGAACTCTTGCGTGCATATATTTAAAGAAGCTTATGAAAACACAACAAACAAGAAGAGAATCAGCATAAGCCCATGTATTAATAATTGCACCATTTGCAAACAAACTCTGTATAAACGATGGAAGAATAATAACACATGTAACCGATATGAGTTTGAGCCGAAATCTGGTTCAATCAAAATCCGATTTTTATCGAAACAAGTTCCAGGAATTTAGAAGAAATCCAAAGAAAATACTTGGAATTTAATAAACAGCATACTTGGCAGAAACACAAGCAGTCTGGACGAAATAATTTGCAAAAACCAAATTAATATTCACACGCTCGTCAATAAATTTGCTACAAGTTTCATAACTGAAATAAAAAATATTGTTCACGCATGTAATGTCGTTCGTTGTCGTGTGTTGTTTACAATAGAACTACACTTTTGGTTCAATCGATATTTGTTGGAAATGTATCTAATGAAGAAATCCTGAAGTTACTACGTAATCTTAAAACAAATAAACCACCCGGAATAGATAACATACGTGCAAAAGGCTTGAAGCAAAATGCTGAAATACTGGCACCTGTAATATCGCATCTCGTTAACCTGAATTTGAACCAATCTCGCGTACCTGATAAGCTAAAGGCTGCAGTAGTTCGTCCAATATTCAAAACAGGATCAAAAGCGGACGTCCTTAACTATAGACCTGTTTCCATCCTTCCAGCTATGGACAAATTATTGGAAGAAGTCATGGCGGATAAATTAAAGGATTATATTCATCATTACAGAATCATTAACAAAAATCGAATTCACATAAAACAAAAACACCTATAAACTTCTAGCGCAGTTTGCTATTTTGACCAATCCAGTCTTAAAAACGAGGGTGGCCGTGGTGTGGTGGTAACATCATCGCTTGGCACGCTATTGATTCACGGTTCGAATCCTGATGTCAAGAATCATCTATTTATTTCGCATTAAATAAATAAAAAAGTCGATCACTTGCGAAAGCTAAGTCAACTCTACTGTGAAGGCATAACACTGGCAGTAGGGTGGTCATATGGCTAAAATGCAACTTGATCGCGATGATGACATCAGGAGGACGGAAAAAAAAATACTGTGAATCATAAGCAACGACAATAATAGCGAAGACAAACAAAAATACTCCCCAGTTATGTGGACAGCCACCCTTGGAGGTTACAGAAACTTAATACCACCAGAGTTTCAAACTACACCAATCTGTCTTTCTCTCTGTCTCTTCCCCTTTCCACAAAACGCACGTGTTCTAAAAATTAGTATAAGGGTATTCATATCCCCTTTAACACGTGCAAATTATAAACAAAAAAAAAAAAAAAATATTCTGGTCATTTTCATAGATTTTGAAAAGCCTTTTCCACATGAAAAAATAATTGAGAGATTAGAAATCATTGGAATTCGAGGAGAAGTTTTGGAATTGTTTAGAAATGTTAAGAAATCGTCAACTTTAGGTTAACCTTTGTGTCTACACTAGGGTTGCCAGATTTTTTTCGAAGCTTGACGGGACAAATGACAAAAATATGGAAAAATCCCGGAATATCAATTTTTTACCCGGGACAAATTAAAAACTCAATATATTAAGATAAATAAACAAGTAGTGACTAGGACACATATTGTTACAAAGCTATAATTTTTTTTATGAATCCATAAAATCGCATTTCTAAACAAAATTTGGTTAATGTTAATATAAATAAGTATATACCTTATATTTTAATTATAAAAGAATGTTAAAACAAAACAGTCTTTTCGTAACTAAGTTAATATAAATAAGTATATAACTAATATTTTAATTATAAAAGAATAAGAAAACAAAACAGTCTTTTTGTAACTAGGTGTATCAAAAATCGTATATTTTATATTAAATTATTTTGTATATTTAAAGGCCTCTCTAAGTCAGAATTATTTTTTACAAAAGATGTTTGCAATTCGGCTCTTATCAAATCCGGTTTGCATTTATTTCGCACATCTGTCCATTTTAAAGCCATCTGCGCAAAAACTCTTTCTGCAAAACAATTGGAACTTGGAATACTAAACACAAATGAAATTAATTTGAAAATATTTGGTATTTCCTCAATTGAAAAGGTTCTCAGTATATCACTCCATTTTGTTAAGGAGCTTATGTCCTTATCATTTAATTTTACAACTTCTTCTAAAGACTTTCGTATTGTTTGATATTCTTCGTAAAGAGAATCAACTTCTATGTCATTAATTTGGAGCAAGTCCACAGCACTTTCAAAATGCTCAAATCTTAAATTATTATTTAAATTTAAAAATTAAAGTTTAGATAAAATATTATTATCTGAAAAATCATAACGTTTTTCTATATATTCAATAAAGTTACTATAGAATCGTATTAAATCATTTTGTACAGTCTTTGCCATCAGGCGTCAGATCAGAAAGGAACTGTCTTGCCCTTCTTCCAAAAAATATATCTCCTAATTTTTCTTTAAACTTGTTACGAATTTCATGCATTTTGAAATGCATTTCAGCTACACTGAGAGAATCAGATTCCATGTGTTTAATAGTTGTTTCGACTAAAAACATCACATTATGAATGAAAGATAAATAAGTGAGGGTTTTTTTTTTCTTGGTATTCTGAGGGAGGACATTCATTATTAAATTCTTGAAAGTGTGATTTTATAGCAGGCCATATTTTAAGTAATCTTTCAACAGCTGTAACGTGCTTTATAATTTCCTCCCACTCCATTTGATTATCTTCGTACTGTTGTTGCAAATTGTCTCTTCTTTTAGCCGATCGGCTAAAGTAGCTGCATATTTTCAGCAATAGACTTTCTACATCGTATTCTAGTTTATCGGTGGAATATTTTGCAGCATTGTGTAGTATGTGAACTGGACAGCCTGCCTTTATTATTTTATCGTTTTTCAATTTGAGAATAGTGTAAATAGAGTGGTTTTTCCCGAAGTTCACATTTGTATTATCTGCAGAAAATGCAGGTACTTTAGCTAAAGAAAGCCCTTTTTTTTCTAAAGTTTCCTCTAAAATCTTTGATACCTGATTTGCAGATTCATCGTTGTTTTCTACAAAATCAAGAAGCCTATTCTCAATCCCTGTATCAGAGAAATATCGAATGCAAATTGAAAACATTTTCCGATTTTTCCTATTGCTAGCATCGGTAGCGATGGAGAAGTATAAGTTCTTGTCTTTTTTTTTTTCAAAATGATTCTTTAGCAATAACTTGTTTCGCTAAAACTTCTGCTTTTGTTCTTCCACAGCTTATTTTTTTGGCAATTTTGCGAATCACTTAAAATATGTGGTAGTAATTTGTGTTCGCAATTCATACTGTTGTAACTTAAAGAATGATTAACAGTGTGAAAGACAGATGTTATTTCAGCAACAGCAACTTTGTCTTCTGAATCGACCGTAGATTGTCCCGGCTTCGAAAAATAGTTTAATAGGTTTGAAGATGCTACGTTCTCCACAATAGCCAAGTGGGATTTTGTGGACGCATGTGTTTTTAAATCATTTTGTCCTCCGTAACCACAAGAGAATTCTTTTTTGCACAAACGGCAAAATACTTTATACTGGTTTTCTTTTACTCCTCTGAACCACGGAAATTTGTTTTCCCACTGACTGTTATAAGCGGTAAGCCGTTTTTGTTTCTTTTTAGGCACACCACTTCTCGAACTAGCAGCCGAACTGGTATCGCAGTCGCTTGATGTTAAATTGCTCATTATAGTTAACAATTAACTGCAAATTAAAATGTTTTCTAGATGTATTTATGCAAAAGTAAAATAAAATCTTTACTTCTGAAGTCCAGGAAAGTAAATTTGCAAATATCAAATGTTGTTTCGATAATATTTAGCGATTTTGATGACAGCTGTCAGGTTGAAAGAATGACGTTCAACTGTGTTCGATTAAAATTTTAAAGAAAATTCGTTAAGGTTAAATCACAATGCAATTGTTGTTTTACAAATATTAAAGAGATGTTTACACTGAATATTTTTTTCTGAGTTTTGGTAAAAAAAAACGGGAAATAAGCTGTCCCGGCGGGACAGTTGAATTCATGTCTAAAATCTGGCAACGCTAGTCTACACCCACATACCCGGGTGTGTTTTTCATTTTCAGAATGATATATTTTTTTAGGTGCCGTATCGACTTTAAATTTTGCAAACCTCCTAAAATATTGTTTTTTATCATATTCGAAAAAAAAAAAATAAGTGTTTTTTTTTTGGGTCAAAATTTACAAGTAGTTTTTACGATTTGCCCCTTCTATCTATAGCCAACACACCCGGGTTTGCATAGAAAAGTGTATATAAATTGTTAGTTAGAAATGCAGAAAAGCGCTATTGTTTCATTATAAATTCTTATTTCTTATTCATTTGACATTATTTTTTTATTTTGTTTGAAAAAAAAAGGAAAATATTTAATTTTATAAAAAAAAAGTGTTATTTTAGGATGGACATCTATCACATTGAGTTATATCTACTGAATGTTCAGCACAAACTGGCTTTTTGCATTCTTTGCAGGCTTTTCGTGTTGGTCTTCTTCTGGGACATAGGTAACAATTTCCCTTCTGCTTGATTCTGCCAGAATTGTCACGTTCTTCTTGAGCTCTTACTGGAAGATTTTCAATAGTCGGAGTTACTGGGTGGCCCAACATACTTTCAATTTCACTACGTGATGGAAATTTCGCATGATTTGTGCATTTTGTGAACGATTCTGGATTTCTGCCATGGCTAATTGTTCACTCAACTGTTGTAGGAACAACCTTCTACGGTTTGTTGATGTCTTCAAGTGTGGATTATTTTCCATGTAGATCACGAATGCTGTAAATGCAGCCACATCCACAATGTTAAAAAAAAAACCAAAGGCCATCTCTTCGTTCTTCTCTTCGTTGTATATTCACCAAGGCATTTGTCCATATTGTTAACACCTCCTTTGCTTCTGTTGTAATCGAGTATCATTTTTGGCTTTCTTTTAGGACCTTCAATTTCGATACTGTAATGGGAAGTGGAAAGAATCACAACCGATTTGTCCTTTTTTGGAATATATGAACACATACTTATGCTGCTGCTGAATCCAAAGATTGATGATTCTACTGCTCTTAATTTTGGATTAGAAAATCCTTCTGGTACAAATGTACGTCTTTTGTTTACAGTGCCCAATATTGACAAATTGTAGTCTAACGTCAAAGTAGAAGCCAAATTATAGCTTGTAAAAAAGTTGTCATATACGATGTTTCGAGCACTTCCACGGAACAGATTGCAAACTTTGACCACACGTTCACCTTGATTTTTTTTCTCTTTCTCCAGAAGGTGCCATACCAGTATAGATTTTGTCCTTTGACTGGATAAGAAGTAATAGCGTCACATACCCACCAAACCTTAATTCCATACTTGGCCGGTTTTGAAGGTATATTTTGAGTGAATCCGCTGCTACCACGATAAGGATAAAGTTCTTAATCACCAGTGACGTTGGCTCCTGCTTTATAATTATCCTGGAGGTTTCTATTCAACAGCTAACAAAAGTATGCCCAGATAAGCGTCAAATTCAGTTGTAGTAATAAGTTTCCATATACGAAGTGGTCTTGCTGGGTTTTCATCATGTTCACGTTCGTAACACTGGGCTGCTTTTCTATTGGTTCCGCGAATTATTATATCACAGATTTCAGGGGACATCAGCATTTCGAATGTTTGTATAATGCTAAGATCTTTTGTTCTGCGTGCTGGTCCAGTGTTCGAGCTTTTAAGAATATTATGCGACAAAAATCGGCTAGGTTGTGGTGGTTGGTCTGACCAAATTGTACCATCTCTAGCTGTATAATTCTTTGCAGAAGATTCAATTGGAGCTACTTCCAATTCTTCGTCGGAATTAGTCTCACTAGCAGGATCATATTCTGATAACTGCAATCCCTCTGCATCTGAGTCTTCTACATTCACATTATTGTATTCACCTTCGCCCTCTTCATCTGCCAATGAACGTTCATAAGTATCTTGCTCATCTTCACTATCAGCTACCAAAAGTTCCTCCAATCTTTGGCTTATGTACTGTTCTCTGTCTTCAAAGCTAAGTCCTTGCAAATGCCGGGGAGTTAACCATTGACCATCAGCCATAATATAATTTTATTTTATTTTTATTAATAGTTACTTTAAAAACTTGTAAATAAATAAAGAAATCAATAAAAAATTAATAAATATATAAATAACTAAAAAACATGTATGCTTACTTCTTGAAATATTTTGTCGCAAATGCATTGCGTGAAAAATAAAAGCGTCTTTGTATCCAAATGCCGTAACAAATGTTGTAACAAGAGAAAACACTTCAAACAATTCTAAGACACAATTGGCAGAAACACATCCAACACCCATGTATGGGACACCCGGGTATGTTGGGTGTATGTTTATGTATAATTTTTTGGCTGTAGACACAAGGAATAAAGTCTTAAATAACTATAGCCAGCAAGAACCAATAACGTACGGAGTGCCTCAAGGTTCAATTAATAGGACCGCTGTTATTCATAATATACATATGTAAACGATCTGTTAATAGTCCTGCGAAAAAGTGTGATATTTGCTTATTGCGGATGATACGGCAATCGTAGTAAACCAGAAAGTTTTAAGAACAGTTCGAATTATTAGTCCATTGGTGCCACGATTTTGGACTTGTCATCAATTCAAAAAAAAACAAATTAATGCATATCAGACCTTCCAACGTAGTTAAAACCAAAATTCTAATTAAATTTCACCAAACATAATGTCTGCACAACAAAAACATGTGAACCCGAATGATGATTGCACAAACATCATTGAAAACGTAAGAAGTTACAAATACCTTGAGGTAGAACTGGACTGTTTCTCTAAATGGGATCTACACTTAGCACAACTGCGTAAACCAAATCACCTAAGCAACAACACCAACTACAGTGTCCCGAAACAAGTGTACTTTTCACTAGAGGAGTCTTTACTAAGATATGGTATACTAACATGGTGCCATACGACTTTGAGCTATTTGATACAGCCAGTTTTTAAAAATTTTAATATGCGCAAAATATGGACCAAATTGGCTAAGAAATACCCAAACGCTACATTCAGAGCTAGGACTTTTGAGTTTTAAACTACTGTTTGAATGCACGGTTATTAAGGAATATTACTATGATCAACAGTATATGTAAATGGCGTCTCGAACATGATGTTAACACCAGATGCAGAGCGCAAGGTTTCCTGAAAACTCCAAGATACAACAATTCATACCGTAGACAACAATTATCAGTTACAATTCCTAAGGTTTTCAATAGACTAGGGAATTACATAATATTTCATCAGAGGGCCTTAGAAAAATACTTATAAAAGAACACCCATTGAATGCATTACGTTCTATTAAATTTGTTATATAAAACCATATGGGACAAAAGAGGGCTTACTCGTAGTTCATTTGATATATTATATGTAATTTGCTTTCCCATTTACAGTGCATTTTTAGAGCATTTTTTTAAGCTACTTATAGATGATCATTGCACATCGTCTGGGAGCTGCTCATCGTTCAAAAAAAGCTTATTTTTTAAACTCTAATAAGTTTTTATCCTCTCAGAGCCAAGGGTTTTTAAATAGGGACATAACAGTTTTGTATTTTAATACAAACGCACCCTTAAACTTTTTTTATGATCTGTCAATGTCAAAACGTCAGTCAAGGTTTACGTTTTTATCATTGTGAAGTTCACGAATGAGCAACGTATTTAAAATTACTACTGAAATTCTGAGTCGGTGGTCGCAACTTTAAGAGCGCTTAATCCAATTTACGTAATAATCGTCCCACCAGACAGACGGTACGTGCTATAGTGGATAAATTCGAGTCAACGTATTCACTATTGAATGTTCCTGTGCCAATGAGACCACGCACCGGTCGAAGTACCGAAAATATCGCAGCCGTAAATACTTCAGTTCAAAATGAGCCAAACCAGTCGATTCCACGCCGTTCACAGGAATTGGGAATCTCTCAGTCCAGATTGTGGCGAATTTTGCGTAAAGATCTTGGCCTACACCCTTACAAGATCAAATTAACTCAAGAACTGAAGCCTCTGGATCATTTGAAGCGTCGAAACTTCTCCGATTGGGCCCTGCAAAAGTTTGAAAAAAAATTGTTATATCCTTATTGAAAAACAGTATACGTGGAAAATTGAGTCATTAAAATAATATTAAGGGATACTTAATATGTAAACGATACGTAATATCTTCACTTTAACCGTAAGAAATGCAACAATATCATAATCTATGAATTTTTAAAACATGCCACAATCTCAAAACAGAAAAACCATGGGAGAGTGCCTGGTGACTTTCTGGCACGGGCGGGTTGGCTCCCTGAAATTACACCAAAGGAAAATACGCCAAAAAAGTGTTTTGGAAAAAAAGCCAAAAGAATTGTGTCGTAATGTTTTGTCAAAAACGCCAAAAACCAAAAAGGAAAATTCGCCAGAAAGCAAGGAAATTACGCCACAACTTTGGAAAAATAACCAAAAAGTAAAACGGAAATAACACCACAAAAAGTTTACAACCATTGCGCTATCTGTAGTAGTTGCATCATGCATACTCGTATAGGGTCCCATATACATATACACACATAAACAGTGAGGTAGGTATGGGGGGCATGCTGCCCCCTTGCTTGGGGTCACTGTTGGATTTGGAGTAGGTGTGAGGTTGGATATTTGGGGATCTGCATTGCGATTGATCGGGAAACTACTGACTGCTCAAAACTTGGCTTGGGTCAGTAGCGCAACAATCAAGTTCGTGTTGAAATGCTTGCTTTACCTCCTAGTGGTGGTCACCGGGTAACTATACGTATAAACTTATGCGTGTAGGCTAAAATTGCAAGTCTAGGGCCTTGATTCTAGACTAGGTAACGTAGGCTAGCAACCTGCGTTAAGGAACCCTAATCGCTACAGAAACCGACACTATGCCTCGGATGAGGAATGATCACATGTTGACGACTTTTGGCTATTGTACCCGGACAAAGAAAGGTTTCTGGAATGTGAAGACGCTCCTCGACTCGGGAAGTGAAGGACCTCACAATGCCAGATTCCTTCAATTGGAAAAAGAACTCATGCGCTATAGGACATTTTGGTTTGTGGATTTCTGCAATGCCAAACGCCTTGTGATAGGTGGCACCATGTTTGAGCATAAGACCTGCCACAAAGTCAGCTAGGTTTCCAACCACAGGCAACCAACCTCCAATCAAATTGACTATTTTGCTATCAGCCGCCGCTTTAGAAGTAGTTTCCTGGACGTCCGAAACAGGCGAGGGGCAGATGTGGGGATACTACGCACTGCTGCCGTTCGAAGATCTCACGACAATACAAGAATGCCCAGGTTCAACATCGATAGACTTAGTGATCCCTCAGTGCGCCAACAATTAAGGGAGCACATTTCGCAAGGTGTGGAAGCAATCAGCAGCTCACTGCCCACAACCATCCAAGACCATTGGTGTGCTGTGAAAAATGTTTTTACATCAGGTGCTGAAAGAATTGTCAGTCGATCACAGGAAAGGCATAGGGCGTGGCTTTCCGAGGATACCTGGAGACGGATTGACGAACGGAAACAGCTGAAAGCTCGCATTGCAGCCGCTCCAGCAGCAGGGAGTAATGAGCTAGAGTCCCTATATCGCATGAAGATGAGAGAAGTTCAGCGTAGCGTGCGACGTGGCAGGCGCAACTACATCAACGCGCTGACTACAGAAGTAGAAGAATGTGTGATAGTAGGACCGTCTACAGAATCACTAAAGAGTTGACAGGTGGTCGCAGCTCCAGCCAACACCCAGTGAAAAGCCTAGACGGTTCCTTGCTTATTTCGGATGAAGACCAGCTTAAGAGATGGAAGGAGCATTTTGCTGGTTTTAAACCTTGTATTCGCTAGCGATATGCTCCCAAATCAGACTGAGGTGCCCCAGGTAAGAAATGCCCGAATGCGCACTGCGACTCCCAGTAAGGATGAGATCACTACCGCGATCAAAGTACTTAAAACCAACAAGGCGGTCGGACTTGACGGTATTCCCGCACAGCTCTTACGAGCAGCGCCAACAACATCGGCTGAGCTTCTGCTTCCACTTATAGAGAGAGCTTGGGAAGCCAAGAACTTTCCTGACGAGTGGAAAAAGGGAATGATCGTCAAGCTTCCTAAGAAAGGTAGTTTAATGGAGTGCGGAAACTGGAGAGGTATCTGCGTGCTGCCTGCTGTAGCTAAGATAATAGCTAAAATCATCCTGGAGCGAATCAAACAACATCTTGAAGACACACTCGATGCCGAACAAGCAGGTTTCCGCTCTGGATCCTCCTGTGCCGACCACATCAACATCTTGCGTTGAATATCGATCGCCACTTCACCTGCTGTTCATCGATTTTGAGAAGGCGTTCGATAGTGTTAACAGGGAGTTTATTTGGCGTGCCTTGCGCAGGAGAGGTATTCCCGATAAATTAATTGCTATTGTCAAAGCTATTTACGAAGGGCCCAAATGTCAAGTTCTGCACAGAGGAAGGTTGTCTGAGGAATTTGAGATCCAAAGTGGGGTAGACAAGGCTACATTCTTTCACCAATACTATTCCTATTGGTGATTAACGATGTGCTTCGTGCAGCTTTGTCGACGGGAAACGGAGGAATTCGATGGATTCTCACATCCCAATCTTGGAACGAACTCATCGGCTCAAATATGCATTGCTGGGCAATCGGTAGAGAGAGTAGAGGATTTCCAGTATCTTGGGAGTATTGTCTCGACCGATGGCGGAGCCGAACTGGATATAACCAACAGAATCGCCGAACCAAAGTCCGCGTTCGGGATGTTGTCCAAAAAATGGCGAAGCAATATAATCAGTTTGAACACCAAGCTAAGACTGTTCCGCTCCAACGTTGAATCCGTGTTGTTATATGGATGTAGCACGTGGAGAGTGACCACCGCTACAGAAAGCTGTAAACGTTCGTTAATAGGTGCCTTTGCAACATCTCAATGATTTTCTGGCCCAATCGTATCTCTAACGAAAATCTTTACGAGAGAACGGGTCAGGAACCAATAGGTACAAACATCCAACGACGGAAGTGGCAGTGGATTGGTCACACGCTCCGAAAGGGTGACAGCTCCATAGCGAATCATGCTATGCAATGGAACCCCTTAACTCAGGACGGCAGAAGACCTGATGGTCCAAGGAGAACATGGCGCAGAGCAGTCGAGAAGGAAGCACGTCAGTTGGGGAAAAGCTGGGGAGAGCTAAGACACGTTGCCAGAAACCGTACACGATGGCGCGTAGGAGTAGTCGAGGCCCTAGGACCCACAAGGTGATATAGGATATAAATCAAATCAAAATCATACGTGCTTTCGAAATTAGCCACATTGCACATTTTTTGGAGTAATTTCCTTTGGCAATTTTTTAGCGTTTTTTTTATCTTTCTTAAATGGAAAAAAAAATAAAAGAGTTATTGAAAAAAATGCCAAGAAAAGCAGCATTTACGTCAAAATATTTCGGTGTTTTTTCCTAGGAAAAAAAACCACAAATTTGTATGGAGATTTTCCGTCTTTTTTTTTCCATTTCCTTTTTTTGGCGTAATTTCAGGGAGCCGGGCGGGTTTTCTAGTTACAGATATACATATAATTTAAACTCGGAACCACCAAATTTTGACACCCAATCTTAACTCTTTCTTAATAACTTCACCTTCCATTCATATATCCAGATGTAGACTTTGTATACAAACTCGTTCTTCTACTAAAATCAATTAACCAGTCTTAAATATAGTTTACCATCCAAATTTTGATTATAAAAGCACAAATTTTCAATGAGTAAATTCTACCTTCCACGCAATGTACAAACATACAGATGACTATATTCGTATATAACCCTCTTCAGCCTTCGGTTATACAAACAAAGATTCATATTAAGGACTTCCCCTATTTCATAAAATCAGATCAACTAAGGAACATTTCTTTTTCAAACTTATGCCATTAGAAGCCTCTTAATTGAGCCATAAATTTTCAAAACAATGAATATACCCTGGACAGAGTTCAACAATAAAAAGCGAAAGCAAAAAAAACATACCCTTATGTCCCCATCTTCAATATTCAGAGCAAAAAAAAAAGGACAAATAGTCTCTATTCATCGATAACAATTCACATTTGAATACACAAAAGAAGACAACGCACCAATAACAATCATAAATAATTTCACAATGAATAAAATAAACATTTTACGTTCGGTTTCACTAATAGGCAAATTATACTGACCCGACTCCCGCTCCATATGTTTGAACTTGACCCGAAAAAGGCTAAGGGCAGGTCTTGTGTGAAGAACGAGTTTCCATTTTCATTTCGATCTGTATCTGCAGGACATATGCCCCCACCCAACACGGAAAATAATCTCCTCTTTATAAGAACACAATCAATAAGTCGCATAAACCGACAAAGAACGAAGAGGAAGAAAAGAACGCTTTGTACTCGTTTCTTTGTTGTGCTAAGGTCGAATCGAAGGAGAGAAAAGAGAAGTGAACGATTTAGATTTTTTTTCTTGGAAGTCGTATTACGCCTTTGTCTTTGAAAGTGCAACAAATTGATACCAGTAGGTGCTCATTAAAAATAAATTGAACCAGATATTATTTGATATTGGGTGCGCGAAAAAAGCTTAGAAGGGAACAATAGAAGACTAGAAGTTTCAATTTTTTATATAATACTTTCGGTCTTCAATTGACACAGTTAACATGACAAGGGATCGATATCTACCGGGATAAAATGGTGATTATTTTAATTGCCACAAATTATTCCAGTTTGTACAATGTTTCAAATGTATAATCTAATTGCGGTATGTCTAGTTTAATTGCGCGCAAAATACTACTTAATCAAATTCTCAAAAACTAAATTTCGAGCCTCAAAATCCAAAAGCTCCTATTTTGGGAGCGATAAAAAGTATTTACCTATTCAAAAACAACAAAAAAATCATGTTTAATTAAGACTTGGTATCAAATGAGAATAAAACAATAAGATTCTAGTTAGTAAAATTAATGAAATATTTAGAAAGAAAAGCATTCACAATTCATCACCGATGATTGTGATAAATTTAATAAAATGAAACAAATTATCACTTTCATTATGCGTAATTCCTGATAGTTATGCATAATCACCTAATTTGGCACATTCACCGTAACTTATAGTCGCCTCAGGGATTAAGTGGCCAATACTTTTTCGATATACGGAGCGCGACAAAACGAAAAAATATTTTTTTTTTCTCAAATGTTATACATTTAAGGGATAACATTATAAAATAATAAAGTAAAACTACAAAAACGAAAACAAGTATTCCATACAAGGCATAAGCACATTAAGTGGTACGACAAAAAGATGGGACGTTTTTGAAAATATAAGAACTTAGTATAGAAAAATTGTAGTGAACTTAAAAATTAAAACTTTTAGTAATGAATTGACCCTCCTTGCTTTTTCAAAATCTCCGTCATACGCTGTTGAAGCGATTTAAATAACTTTTTAATATTTTCTTAGTATTGCTGCTCACTTTTCTGCAATGTTCCTTTTGAGATCCTGAATTGTGGCCATTATAGAATTTCAATTTGAACAAAAATTCTTTCACAACTCTGGCAGTGTCAACGGCTGCATTATCTTGTTGGTAAATCATGGTACATTTACTCGTAGTAAATTCTTGCTCCGAAGTCATTTTGACGCACCACATGTTTTTTTTTTTTTTCAGATAACGGTAAATCTCTTTGAATCTTTTCACCCCTATGAACTCAAAAAAATTCATTCAACTACTACTCAAAACTAAACGAAAAGAGAAGCGTCCAAACATTGCTAACTATATTTTTGAAAAATAATATAAATGTGCTATCTTTTTGTCGCGCTGTATACGTTACAAATTAACACATTGACTGCCAGGGTAATTTTCGAAATGTTTAACCAGTTTAACCAGTTTTTTTTCCCCTATATTTGTGATTTCTTTGGATTAAAGTACATTTTAGGTATATAGATGTATTTTTATTAATTAAGAAGGTCCTTGGAAGGATTTTCCCCTGGCTATCATATATCATAGCCATAGCCCGGACTTCTACTTGTCCGGGCATATGGCTATCATTTGATAGCCAGGAGTTTCAGTTTGTGAAAGAGTTTTCTTGCTCATTATAAATTAATCTTGACTTGTAAGCTGCTGCAAATTTCAAAAAACCTAGATTATAAACCAGTGAGAAATTGAAACATGTTTTACATAATTTATGGAGCTTTGTAAATTAAAACATCAAGCAAAGTAGCCGATCTGCACTGAGTGTAAGTATAGTTTGTTGAACGAAGTGTAATAGTAAAGTTTCACAAATACTAACTGCAGCTAACTGCAGCCTAATAGTGAGTGAAATGACAGAAGCACTTACTGCAAGCTAGTTAGACATCTTGATTTATAAAGCCGACATTTCGCGCTCAATTCATTTTGTAGAAGAAGGTACAAAAGGGCGAAATTGCTTCTCGGGAAGATGATGACGGAATCGTCGTTTTGAAGTGGAAGGACACACAGGATGTTCGTATGCTCTCTACAAAACACGCTCCAGTTTTATTGCCAATTTCAAATAGAAGAACATCTCAAATAAGTACTCAGCCCTCCACCAGCTCAAATCCACCTGCAGCTCCTAGGCCAAGACGACAGGCTCAAAGGTCATTATTAAAGCCTGAAGCAATTCTAGCTTACAATAAAGGAAAAGCTGGAATTGATCTGTCTGACCAAATCGGTTCATATTCCACAACTCTGCGGAAAGGTATCAAATGGTACAAGAAATTAGGAGTTGAACTTTTGCTTTTAGTTTCAGTTGTATCGAAATAAAATTCGCAGAAATTGCAGTGTTTGCTACAACAGAATCTCCAAAGAAAAGGGTCGGGTTTTTGCTCGGAAAGAATCAAGGCAAACTAGTACTTTTTGTGAAGATTGCTCAAATCAACCCCAAATGTACCAGGAATGTTTCAATGTTATTCATTAACACTTTTTCGTCCAAAATTAAAACATATTTTTGTAAATTGAATTTTTATTATTGAAAAAGTTTTGTTTTCTAATTTTCATGCTTTTTTATTGTTTCCTAAAGTAAGAAGCTATAAAATGTAAACCAATCACAAACATTTGAATCCAAGTTTACTTCGCACTACCCGGGGTGCCAGACTTTTTGATTTATATTGAATTTTGTTCCTAGTGGCTATCAATTTTGAATGCCACGGCATAGCATCAACGCACATGTGGCTATTATAATTGATAGCCACGGCCACAACGGAAACATCACTAGCTATCAAACATAACAGCCATGGCAGACAATGTGTTAAGATCTATGTTTTCGGGTACAGTCTTTCAGATGCTGTTATCAGCATTTTGATGTCTCCATTCGTTTCGGAGATTTACCCTTGGCATTGAGATGGTCTATATGAAATGAATAAAATCAACTCAACTCAACAACAACTATTCTTAGGTTATTTTGGGTTTAGATGGAGTTTTAAATGTACGGTGCTAAAAAAAAAAAAAAAAACTTCAGGCAAATTTAAAGTGCCTCTGAAGATGACTACCTCTTTATAGTTTATCTCTGCTCAGTTTTTATGAACCTGAGTGGTTAAATATAGTCTTGCGACCTAAAATACATATTTTTTTTTATATATATTTCATACTTTACTTTACTTTATACTTACTTAAGTTAAGCTTCGATATAAATATAAATAAATAAACAAATATTTTGGCTATAACAGCTCAATGAAGCGATTTGCCTAGCTTCTCGCAGCCACTTGTGCCGTGTGCCGCATAAATGGTTGGGAACTACAGTTTTATGCCGTTTTCGAAGGGCAATTTTCTTCTATTGAGAGAATTATTTCATGACAGTTTTACTCTCAAATGTTTGTCAGACGTTCGTATAAATATATTTCGCTAAGTCTCGTAGCACTGGGTAAAAATTTTTTACGTGCATCTGTAAGGTTTCCGGAAAATTTTCAATCCCAACATTTTATTCAAATTTGGCATTACTGTGATAAAGAAACTCAAAAAAGTATGTCTCTTAATTCTGTCTGTATGCATGGCCGACTGCAGCTAAAAACGGCTAAACGGATTTTCTTCAAACTTCATGTCAGTAGGGTCGCAATTCGAGGCAAAACTGAATTTTTATTATAACCCCAAAATTAACGGTATTTTACCAATGGCCAATTTTGAAAAAAGTTGATTTGCTAGAATCATATTCCATATTTGAGTTAAAGTAGATTTGATTCTCTCAAAAGATTGCATATCAGCGCTGTAATTGGTGTCATTACTGGGCACTGTCTAATACGCAAGCATGCAACAAGGCTTGGCAATAGCTTGAAATCGAATGATTTCTGCAGAAGTTGCGTGGTCGAGGGGGAGGAGGAGACTATTCTACACCATCTTTGCACCTGCCCAGCTCTCTTCCAAAGATGGAAACTCTGCGAACTAAATGATCTGAAAAAAAATGACGTTAGGAACCTCCTACGCTTCATCAGAAGCTCCAAATGGTTCAATGAGTAGGCTAGAGACCGCTTTCTAAACCCACGTGGTATCACAATGGACCTATTACTGGTCTAAGTGTGTTGGCTTTTAGCTGACAGCCACCTCAACCTAACCTACGCTAAAGCAGATATGTCCTATCAGATGGCTTACCACGTTTTTGGCAGAAAAAATCTATTTTTGTATTTGTATGTATTTGTATATATTTATTCTTATAAATTCATGAAACAAACAAATAATGCATTTAATATAAAACAATTCAAGTTCTTAGAAACCAAATATAAGGAAGGTTGGTCACATTCAGTATTTGTACACAAGTAAAAAATAGAGTTGAATGCAACTTCAAAAAATAAAGCAATACAAAAAAAGGGATGGAGTGACACTTTAAGAATTCAAAGCAAGAAACTGAAAAATTAACTTTAAACTTTAAGCAAAACAAGAACGAAAGAATGTAGACAAAGATTATACCAAAACATCAGAAATGCGAGATTCTAACGCAACATTATCAAAGCCGAAGGGACACAATTTTATGCGTTTTAAGAACATTCCAGGTATTGTATTAAATAACCGATAAGACAAAATAGAAACAACATTTCGATATGAAGTGATACGGAAATAGGATACAGATAAAATGGTAGAAAGATTTACACGAAGATTATAACAAAACAATAAACGAAAATTAAGATTACCAGGCTTCATAAAGAAAATTTTTAACACCTTAAAACAATACAAATGACGAATAGGAATAAATTTCAGGGCACAGAATACAGGAAAGCCAGAATATCTACCAGATTTTCGACAAATTTTCTTAGAATATACACTGGCGATCACTAGGATGAGGCCATACATTCTGCAATCGATTTTCACTCTTTATACCTGTTGGAAATTTTGTATCCGGAAACTTTTACTACCTGTGAACAGGCACATATTTTCCCAATAGGAAGTCATAAAATTAAAGGGTAAATAAGAAACTACAGTTGGAATTTCCAAAGATCAAACAATGAACTACTTGAAAAGTGTATAAAAAGATGCGCCACTAGGATGAGGCCACATGCAAAATCTTCGAAAGAAAGGAAAAATTTAATAAAATGTTTACATTTTATGGTTTTAAAACATTTATTTATTACGTTTTTCTACATTAATAATGAATGAGTATGCCCGCCATTTTTCCATATGACCTCTATAAGACGGTTTGGAATAGAATCATATAGTTTTTTTTAAATAATCAAGTGAAATTTGGGCCCAGACATCACGAATAGCTTCAATTAAAGTGTCCTTGTCTTCAAATTGTCTGCCGCCTTCATACAATTTACGAGATAACCATGCCCAAACATTTTCGATAATGATTAAGTCCGGTGAATAGGGCGGTCATGGCGAAAGTTCCACGTCTTCTGTTTGAATCCAACTTCTAACAACCCTGGAAGTACGGATGGGGCATTGTCTTGTTGGAATATCCAAGGCAGGGGTCCGAAAATATTTTTTACTTTTGGAAATGACCGTTCCAGCAAACATTTGTAGTTGTTTCCGTTCATTGTTGTGGACAAAAACTCAAACTCGATTGTGCCATAGTAGGTAATAGCTCCCCACACCATTACACCTGATGTACGGCTGTTATGTCTCATGGAAATAAAAGTTATAACCATCGGGGCTGTCAAGGTTAAACTTTTTTTCATCCGAAAAGACAACGCGTTTCCATTCACTGCTCCAAGCGACATGTTCTCCTGCAAAATTCATTCGATTGTGTACTTGCCTCAAAACAGGTTTCTTTTTAAGTTTTCTTCTCTGTATAGTACCACTTTTTCATATTATCCTTCGGACCGTTGCTATGCTGGCTGATTCTCCGTTGTTGGCCTTTATTTTAGTCGCTGGTAGAGTAGAATTTGAGGCAAGCCATAGAATTAACCGCTTTTCTCGCAATGTTGTTACTTCTGCCGTGCTTCCTTTTTGATTTTTCCCATAGTGTTGTGGATCCGCAAGATTTTTTTTTTTTTTTATAATTTGCACGTGTGAAAGGGGTTATGAATACTCTTATACTAATTTTAGGACACGGGCGTTTTTTTGTGGAAAGGGGGAAAGACAGAGACAAAGACAGATTGGTGTAGTTGGTTTGAAACTCAGCTGGTATTAAGTTTCAGTGAACTCCAAGGGTGGCTGTTCAGATAACTGGGGAGCTTGTTTGTTTTTGCTTTTGTCGTTGCTCATGATTTACAGTATTTTTTTCCGTCCTCCTGATGTCATCATCACGATCAAGTTGCATTTTAGTCATATGACCGCCCTACTGCCAGTGTTATGCCTTCGCAGTAGAGTTGACATAAGCTTTCGCAAGTGATCGACTTTTTTATTTATTTCATGCGAAATAATTAGATGATTATTGACATCAGGATTCGAACCGTGAACATGCAGCGTGACAAGCGATGATGTTACCACTACACCACGTCCACCCTCAGATAACTGTTTACAACAGTCTTACTTCTATTAAGCCTCCTTGCAATTTCTCGGCCTGAGAGTCCTAACTCCTTGAAAGCATCTATTTTTCCCCTTTCTGTCGCTGTCAAAGTCTTTCCGGAAACATTTTTTTCTTTTTAAACTAAATAAAAACAGTTCTTTTCAACGCTTTTTTAAATATTCTTAACAAAACTTTGAAAAAAATCGGCGATGTGAACTCCTGCAACGAAATATTCGAAATGGCCTCAACCTAGTCGCGCATCTTTTTATACGCTTTTCAAGTAGTTCATTGTTTGATCTTGGGAAATTCCAACGGTAGTTTTTTTTTATGACTTCCTGTGGGAAAATATGTACTTGTACACAGGTAGTAAAAGTTTCCGGGTACAACATTTCCAACAGGTATAAAGAGTGAAAATCGATTGCAAAATGTATGGCCTCATCCTAGTGATCGCCAGTGTATTTTTGCAAAATCAAAAGTGGTTGTATTTTATCTCGAAACACGTATACGAGTAGACCAAAACAGAACTGGACCTAAAATGAATCCTTGAGGAACTCCCAGGTTTAAGAACCTTATTTCGCTCTTTATATCATATATCTTCACTATTTGCGACATGTTTTCAAGATGCGAGTAGAACATGAAACCACTAAATCCAGTTTTTTTCCAAATTTCTCAACAAGAAACTCCTCTGCGGGAAGCCTTGTACAAACTACAGTGTCTGTTTCCAAACATCTCAAGCATCCATCAGTGGATTCGACCATTTTATATGATCTGGTTCAATTCGTCAGGATAGCCGAATGTAGGACCGACCCTAACAGACAGACATTACACTATGAATAACGAACCAACGGTACCGCACACTATTGTATAACGATAGGATATAACGTTTAATTTAACGAAGGAATACATATGAAGTACAGACAAAGAAACAGACGAAGAGTTGTCCCACTTATTCGGCTGAGTAGTATAGAGATAACAGCTAACCTTCATGGACTTCAGTGGGAAAAGATTGGAGACATCGGGTCCAGATAGCTCATGATTCTTATCTCCCAATTTATGAGCAGTAATCTAATGCCTAATCAGTGGAGGGAAAGTTATCGTCTTCCTTTGCACAAAGAAAAGGGCGATACGCTAAACTGTGATAACTGCCATTCTGTCAAGCTGATGTCATTCAACATGAAGATCGTTGAGCGGGTGTTAGATGGCCGACTGCGGATCTGATGACCAGTGCGGGTTTGTCTCGGGTAAATCAACAACAGATGCAATCCAAAGTATAAGGATCATAATGGAAAAACATGGTGATTCCTTAAAGGACTCGCATATGGTGTTGGTTGATTTTGAAAAAGCCTTTCATAGACAACCAAGAGATCTCTTATGCGTGACAACGAAGAGTTCCAGAAACCTACGTGCGCATGATCATGGATATGTATGAGGGAGCAAGGACAAGAGTAAGATATCCCGCAGGAGTCAACGAAGAGTTCCCAGTCAAAGTCGGTGTACACCAGGGAAGTGTCCTTAGTCCTTTGCTATTTATTGCAGTCCTTGATTATCTGCTTGAAGGAAAAGTGACGGATCCCAAAATGCATGAGTTATTCTTTGCTAACGATGGAGCTATCATAAGTGAAAATCAAACTTCACTGCAACTAGCACTTGAAGTATGGGTGGATGTTTTGGAGGGAAATGAGTACCGTATTAGTTCAAAAAATGCGGAATATCTGTGCCGTATGTTCTCTGATCCACACCGGCCTATTGCAGACATTTGCTTGAATGGAAATGTGCTTCTCAATTGCGCAAAGTTCAAATATCTGAGATCTATGATCCATAGCGAAGCAACTTGTGATGATGATATCAATCATCGCGTAAGTGTAGTGTGGATGAAGTGGTGGGAAAACTCCGCTATCTTCTGTGATCGAAAAATGCTCCCTAAGCTGAAAGGAGGGCTCTACACTGGAGTTGTAAGTCCGGCGCTCACATACGGTTCACAATGCTGGACAATATACAAAAAGTATGAGAGAAAATTAACGGCAACTGAGATGAAGATGCTCCGCATGAAAGCAGGAGTAACAAAACTTGATAGAGTAAGAAGTTCAAAGATACGAGGAACCCTTCATGTAAAAGAGCCCATCACAAGCAAGATAGAGCACGACCGTCTCAGTTGATATTGTCATGTTCAAAGGAGAGATCCTTCGAATCTCGTCAAAAAGGCAATATCAATCATCGTTCCTACACAATCGCGCAAAAAAGGCAGACCAAAAAAAAACTGGATCACACAAATGTTAAAACACCAGCATTTGTTTGGCCTCCGTGACGAAGTGATCCGATACCGAGAAGGCTGCCGGTCCTTCCTGAGGTCAAACCGGCAAACCCAACGGGTGAACCAGTAGGGATGCAGTAGGGTGGGAGGTTTGTGATCCTTCTACTCCGGATCACTTCGCCGTAAGGAAAAGAAGAAGAAGTGAGAGTAACCTTATGTCAAAACCGAACGAAAACCCACTCAATTTCTGTCAAACTCTCTAGTTACCCATAAAGTACTTGAGTAAACTTATAGTCTGTCAAATTGTTTACATTCGGTTTGGTTTCAGTGCAAAAAAATGGAAAATAAACTAAAACAATTAAAAAAAATTAAAATTACTGCTTCTTTCAATGGAAGGGATAAATACCCTGTCAAAAATAAATGATTTGGAAAAGAAAAAAAAAACGATCCTGTAGTGTTCGGCTAATAAATCGCGATAGAAACCAGCACGGGTTTTTTGCAATCTTCTTCGAAGATCGCCGAAGACTTTTGGACCCTATGGAATATACCTAATTGTGTTGGATCTGTTGGCGGAAAGTTTATTGCTATAAGATGTCCCCCGAATAGTAGAAGTCAGTTTTTTTGTTATAAAAAATACTTCAGTATAAAAATACTAGCAGCGTGTGATGCCAGATATCGCTTTACATTTGTAGATGATGGAGCTTATGGCAGCCAGTAACAAATCCTTATTAAATTGTTTGTCCTTTTTAATAAATATGCATTTTTCGAACTTTATTAAGGTATTTTCCAAACCAGTCGATTTGGAAAGAGACTGCTGGCAAATGCCCTGCCGATTCCACCTCCAAACTACTTGCCGGGCACGCAAGTTTAAGTTCCACACTATTTTGTTACTGATGCTGAATTTCTCTTGGGAACAAATGTAATACGACCGTATCCTAGCATACTGTTACCAGCAGATAAGGAGAATTTTAATAAAAGATTGTCAAGACCTCAGCGAACAATTGAAAATTCTTTTGCACGTTGGCACATTTTATTAAATACACTACATATGTGTGCTGAAAATGCAGAAAAGTGGTCTTAGCTAATTGTTGCGTTGCAGAATTTCATAATGTTCAACAAAGAAGATATATCTTACAGCCCTAGCAACTATACGGATTGGGAGGATCCTGAGGGGAACGTCATGATGGATTGTGGAGAAGTGAATTCGGAAGAAATTTACCATCAGTCACAGCATCTAGTATTCATTATTACTGTGGCAGGGCTTCTATACAAATTAGAAATAAGATTTGCGAGTTTCTTAATGGAAAATAAATTGAAACAACCAAATGCAGATTTGAATATTTTTTTATAAGTATATGTTTATTGAGCTTATGGATTTCTTTGAACTTCGCTTCGAAGTTTGATGATTGTTTGAAACATACCGGATTGAAATTATCTTTTTTTTAATAGTTACCCCAAACTTGTTGTAGAGATTATCTAGTGAAAGATTTTCTTTTTTTTTTGCTGGGGTTGAGGAAGAGCCCGATTTAGGAGAACCTTCGAAAACCGAGTTGTAACTCACATCTTCGAAGGATGCTGTAACATTTTCATTCGAAGCTGGTAATGGTCCCAGTTATAATTTCATTACTGAGGCCAATCGAACGCTGGTGTTTTTGCATTTGTGTGATCCAGTTGTTTTTTGGTCTGCCTTTTTTGCGCGATTGCGTAGGAACGTTGATTGATATTGGCTTTTTGACGGGGTTCGAAGGATCTCTCCTTTGAACATGACAATACCAACTGAGCCGGTTGTGCTCTATCTTGCTTGTGATGGGTTCTTTTACATGAAGGCTTCCTCGAATCTTTGAACTTCTTATTCTATCAATAGGGTGGCCGTGGTGTAGTGGTAACATCATCGCTTGTCACACTGTTGATTCACGGTTCGAATCCTGATGTCAAGAATCATCTATTTACTTCGCATGAAATAAATAAAAAAAAGTCGATCACTTGCTAAAGCTAAGTCAACTCTACTGTGAAGGCATAACACTGGCAGTAGGGTTGTCATATGGCTAAAATGCAACTTGGTAGTGATGATGACATCATTAGGACGGAAAAAAATACTGTGAATCATAAGCAATGACAACAATAGCGAAAAAACAAACAAAATACTCCCCAGTTATCTGGACAGCCACCCTTGGAGTTTACAGAAACTTAATACCACCTGAGTTTCAAACTACACCACTCTGTCTTTCTCTCTGTCTCTTCCCCTTTCCGCAAAAACGCACGTGTTCTAAAAATGAGTATAAGGGAATTCATATCCCCTTTAACACGTGCAAATTATAAAAAAAAAAAAATCTTCGTTACTCCTGCTGTCATGCGAAGCATCTTCATCTCAGCTGCCGTTAATTTGCCCTCATACTTTTTGTACATTGCCCAGCATTGTGAACCGTATGTGAGCGCCGGACGTATAACTGCGGTGTAGAGCCTTCTTTAAGCTTAGGGGGCATTTTTCGATCACAGATGATAGCGGAGTTTTCCCGCCACTTCATCCACCCTACGCTTACGCGATGATTGATGTCATCATCACAAGCTGTTTCGCTGTTGATCATAGATCCCAGATATTTGAACTTTTCACACTTGGGAAGCACTTTTCCATTCAAGTAAATGTCTGGAATAGGCCGGTGTGGATCAGAGAACGGGCAGCACAGACACTCTGTCTTTTTCGAACTGTCTTTTTGATCTTCGCTTATGATAACTCCATCGTCAGCAAAGAATAACTGATGCACTTTGGGATCCGTCACTTTTCCTTCAAGCAGATAATCAAGGACTGCAATAAATAGCAAAGGACTAAGGACGCTTCCCTGGTGTACACCGACTTTGATTGGGAACTCTTCGGTGACTTCTGCTGACCATCTTACTCTTGTCCTTGCTCCCTCATACATGTCCATGATCATGCGCACGTAGGTTTCTGGAACTCCTTTTTGTCTTAGCGCCACCCATAAGAGATCTCTTGGTTGTCTATCAAAAGCTTTTTCAAAATCAACCAACACCATGTGCAAGTCCTTTAAGGAATCACGATGTTTTTCTATTATGATCCTAATACTTTAGACGCAATCTGTTGTTGATTTACCCGAGACAAACCCGCACTGGTCATCAGATAGCCGTATTATTTTCCGCAGTCGGCCATCTAATACCCGATCTTCATGGTGTGTGACATCAGCTTGACAGAACGGTAGTTATCGCAGTTTCGCGTATCGCCCTTCCCTTTGTGCAAAGAAGAAGATAACTTCCCTCCACTGAAATTTAAATTTTTATATTTGTATTAAACTACAGCATTGCTTACCATCGTGGCTTCATCAAATCAGTTAAAAATATCATATTTTGAAAGTATTGCCACTCGTCTACTTCGAACAATCCGCAACCAGGCGGCATTTCCCTCTTCTTCATCTTCTTCCCAAATCGCTCCCGCAACAACTTCCACCAGATACTCGTAGGTACACAAAACAATCCTTTGCATTTACTTACCACTTCTTTCAGTCGTTTTGACAATTTTACCCCACACTTTATACTTTTGTATTTTATTATAGTGCAATGAGCCTGACTTGTCATAAAGACATTTATTTTTGTCCACCATTGAAATAAATATATACTTAAATATTTACAAAATCGTATTCAGATTAAAATTCTACGGCCAGCGCTATTTTTTTTTTAAGCCCACATAAGTTAACGAAAACTTGACGAAACCGAGCATAATTCCATTATGGTCGTCATACCTAAGCATGGCGTAAGCTCATTCATGCCCGATTCATAATGCAGCGTAAGAGCGAGACGAGTCTAGCGCGAGTTGTCAAAAAAAGTTTCGATCTATGCAAATGTACGAAATAATGATGCGAGACTCGTTCTATCGCAACACATTCTTTTCGGAAAATTTAAAAACTCTCGCGACGAGATAGCCTGTCAGCAGGCTGATGCGACTTTGTTATGTAGCCAGAAAGAGAAAGGTGGTGTGTTGCCGAAGTAGCAACGAACAGTATAGTTTAAATATCAAGTTTAATATACTACACATGTACTAAATATTACATAATTATTAAAACAAACTAAACTGTTTTTTAACAAATGAAAGTGGTCATCAAACCCCAGAATCCTACAAATCTGGGGTGGCCGTGGTGTAGTGGTAACATCATCGCTATACGGTTCAAATCCTGATGTCAAGAATCAGTAGAGTGGTCATATGGCTGAAAATGCAACTTGATCGTGATGGTGCCATCTGGAGGATGGACAAAAAGTACTGTGAATTATAGTTGATGCTAGTTATCTTGATGCTACCCTTGGACTTTACAGAAATTTAATACCACCTGAGTTTCAAACCACTATATCCATCTTTCTTTCTTTCTCTCTTTATGTCTATCTAGAAAACGCCAGTGTCCTGTAATAATATAAGAGTATTCGTATCCCCTTTAGCGCGAGCAAATTATAAAAAAAAAATTTCTGTCGAAGCCAAGGCTTCAAAGATCACTTAAGGTCACAGAACACCGCAAGGACATTATGGTTGCAATCGTTTGACATTCGACGAACCCTACCCATCAACTCAACTAATGCAGGTCATTTTCCTTTACTGTCATCTCTAAATGTTCGAGAGTTCCACGGGCTTTCGGATCACAATGAGATCCAATCCAACTCAACGGTAAGATTCGTTTCTATTCACTAAAAATTTTAATTAATTGCTATGCTACCTTCTTTCAAATTCAAGCTGCGAACTTTTCAAGAGTCTGTATATATTTAAAAAAAAAAGAAAAATGATACCAATGCTGGCGACAGTTGCTACCAAATACGTACATATATAATTTTTTTCGACCACGCGGTTTCTCGTCGTTTTGCAATTTTTCTTCGAATTTAATATTTTGAATTATTAAAAACAAGTCACAGGTTCTCAGGAACAGATGATATCAGAGGATGCTTTTACCTTACGCAGATGCAAATTCAGATTCTCAATCATGTGCGCTCTAATTTCTTTTGCCAAGAATATCCTTGAATTTCTGAATGAATTATTCATGGAATATTGGTGTTTCTTACCCAATGTCATGCAGTAGTGCCATTCGGGAGAGTATTCATAAGGCTATGTGTGGTAGGTATTTCATGAATTTTTCTTGTAGTTTTTTATAGCTGGTGCATGTCAAGAGCTATTCAAATTTCCTGCTATTGAATTTGAAGCGAATAGAAGCAACAAGCTACGAGTATTTCGATGTTTGCAGCAGGTGGTTGAGTGATGACGAGAGGATCTGGGAATGTCGACGATTGTAAAGACGATAAAATGTGAAACGATTTTTTTTACTCTTTCAAGTTTTTTTTTAGGCACAGCAGATGGAAATTAAGTAGAATAAATTGACAGACGTATTATTTTTTTTGTTAACCTAATGTAAACCGTTGTGCAAATTAATTTGTTGATTTTGAGAAAGGAAACATAGTAAAGAAGTTAGGAGAGTGTAAAATCACAAACAAAAGAGAAAAAAACAGATATATGCTTTATAATACTTTATTCGGGCTTTGTTAAAAAAGATCCCGTCCAGGATGGATGGGTATATTTGATTCCCCGTGGATTCGAACAAATTTATTAAACATATGTGCATATATGAATTTGTAGATACATAATAATAAACATGAAATCAGACACTTTCCACTATGTAGGGAATTTGGCAAATTCCTATTTCCCTATCGAGCTCCATTACTAGCAACAAAACATCTGAAATCCAAGTAAGCCCTTTTATACTAGTAAGATTTTGCTTTCTGATAAGAGCAATGCACTAAGTGAAAAAGATCGCATACTACTTATATATCAATGAAAAGGATAACTTGTCTGAACTTATTCACTCGCTGTGCTAACTTTCTATAGAAGATACCATAACGCATTACTCTTTCATAAAAGTAGTGTAACTAAGGCATTTGACCGCATTACCGCACAAGTGAAGGGGAATTCAGAACGGAATGAACTAATTTAAAAAAAAATACTATGGACGCTTGCCAACCGTGTGACAAAGAAAGTATGAAAAGATATACTTGTCATTGTACTTGTAAAAATACTGAAAGAATCCATCCATGAAAAGGAAAGAGATCTGAAAGTATGCCAAGTTCATATTGTTGCAAAGCCTTTCCAAATAATTTGTCACAACTCTATCTTAAGTCTATTTGTGCACATAAATAGATTTAAGACAAGTGATAAATTATTTAAAAAAGCATTATAACAAGTTGAACTTGGCATAGTTTTAGAGATCCATAGGGCCAAACTCCAAGCTACTATGAGGACAACAGGTGACGGATAACTAAATGGGCTACGGATATGTATGTAGATTAGCTGCGAATAACAAATAAACAGTGGCCGACGAAGAGCGTAAAAATGAAGGGTATATTAAAATATATTGATACGAAGAACTATACCTGACTTCCATGTTACAAAATCATTTATCAAAATAATGTCTGATATGCGAAATTTTGGTGGAATTTCGCTGAATGTCACATTCGATGGGCGGCTGATAAGTTCGCGGCCTAAAGCATTAAGTGAAAGAAGAGATCCGATTAGAAAAATTGATTTTTTAATATAATCTCATTCGAGAGAAATGCATTTGTGCATTTCTCACATTGAGCATATAGTGCCTTAATATCACCGAAAAAATATTATTTTTCTTTGCCTTCAAAATGACTTTCTACGGTCGCCTTGATCTCGTTCTCATCTGCAAATCTCCGGCCTCGTAACTCCTTTTTCAAATTGGGAAAAATAAAAAGTCACTCGGGGACAAGTCTGGGCTATAGGGTGGGTGGCCTACCGTTGAAAAACCTGTATCTTTTAAGGCCGGTCTTGAAACCCGCACCATGTGAACAGGTGCGTTATAATGCAAAAACAACACTCCGTGCCTGACTTTCTCATGTCGTTTCCGTACAACCGCTTAACGTGCCTGAGGCAATAAATTTACGTAGTATTAACCATTCATCGAAGTCCCCTTTGGGAGGTAATCAATCAGCAAAACACCTTCGCTGTCCCAAAATCAGTCGCCATAAGTTTCGAAGATGCCCTAGGCAGGGTCGTCTTCCCAGTTCTCTCGCGAGCCTCCTAAGGCCACCTGAGGCCTAGCAAGCCGCAACCGTAAAACATTCATTGCTCCGAAACGGCAACACGCGCCTCGGATACGGACGAATGCTTTATTGATGACCATTGACTGTCGATCACGGACAACGATTGGATTCTGGAAAGTTAAGACCGTCCTTGACAACGGACAAGAAGGTCCCCAAAACTCCAGATACCTCTAATTAGAGCGGTACAAACTGGACTTCCTAGGACTGGACTTCCTAGGAGTAAGCGAAATTAGACGGTGGGAACACGGCATGCAACACTCCGAAACTGGCAAAAGCTTCCTGGTCTACTCTGGGAAACCAACGAACACTAGTCGCGAATATGAAGTAGGGCTCTTGCTTACCCCTAAAGCTAGAGGCAGCCTTATATCCAATTCACCTTATGGTGACAGGATAATGACGGCAGGTTCAAAAGTAAGGTTAGGAATATAACCATTATCCAGGGCTACGCTCCGCCAAACTTTGCGGATGTGGATTACAAGGATGATTTCTACAGCAAACTAGGCGCAGCCACCAACTCAACGCCTAACGGACATATCGTGATCGTGATGGGAGATTTTAACGCGAAGATAGGCAACGACAACACTACGCTCAAACAGCCGTCGCTTTAGAAATTGCATCCAAGATGTTCGTAACAAACGTGGAGCTGACATCGGAATAGAGAGGGACCACCATCTAATAGTATACATCTTCGTACTGCAACTGTCAATAGCAACCGATCCAACTTGTTGAAGATAGCCAGGCATAATCAAAGCACGGGTTGTAGCAGCCTCAGCAGTAGAGCGCCCCGAAATAGAAGTTCAGTATACATGAAGAAAAAAGAAGTGCAGCGTAGTGTAAGACGAGACAAGCGTAACTACATCAACGCACTAGCCACCAAAGCTGAAGAAGTAGCAAATAGGTGCGACGGCAGGACTGTCTATAGTATTAGTAAGGAACTCACTGGTGGTCAAAATTCCAAGCTATATCTAATAAAAGGACTAGACGGAAATCTACTGATTTCGGAACAGGAATAGGAATAGGCCAGATGGCGGAACATTTTGCAGTAGTGCTTAACAACTTGGGCTACAGTAATTTGGACCTAACTCAGGTTAGCCTTTCACAGCAATAAATTCCCGTGTTCGGGAAATAACATCCCCCCTAAAACGCTGAAATAACGTCAGTGTTGGCATAGACGGCATACAGGTGGAACTGTTTCAAGCCGCACCCAATATTTCGGAGAAAATCCTACAGCCTTTAATAAGGAATGCATTGGAAACCGAGGCCTTCCCCGAAGATTGGAAGAGGGGTTAAAAATGATTGTTAATCTACCCAAGAAGGGAAACCTGATGAATGCTGGGGGTAAAAGCTATGTCTTACACAACGGTAAGATGAAATAGGAATTTGAAGTCCGCAGTGGAGTACTACAAGGATGCATTCTTTCGCTACTGTTATTATGATTATGTTATATAATCAGTGATGACGGTCACAAGAAAACTGCAAACCTTCCTAAATAGATGTCCTCGCAACATCCTAAGCCATCCTGAGCCAGTAGACGAATGGGCCGCCCTAGACAGACATGGAGAAGGACAGTCGAGGAGGAAACTAGATAATTGGGGATGACTTGGAGGGAAATCAAACGCGTTGCAGAACTCCGAACACGATGACGCGCAGACGTTGTTGACCCCCTATGCCCCACAAGGGGTCAGAGGATATAAGAAGAAGAAATATGTATGAGCAAAACTTAAATGGACAATGTTATAAAATAGTGTATATTTTCAAAATCCCTCATTTGATTGCAAGAAAATTTATATGCTTTAGATCCTCTTTATATTTTACAACCTAAAAAAGTTTCTTCCAAATCTTCTCATTCTGACAGAAGTGATTGTAAACTAACGCAATTCATGATTGAACAAACACGAGTGTAATAAAAACCAAATATTTTTCCAAAACCATCTTCAGGTCCAGTTCAGTTTAATATAATAGTTTGCAAGATGAATCATTTAAATTCATCCTTTTTTGCATCAACTAATGTGTGTTTTTCAAAACCAAAATCAACAAAATTTGAACCCCTAGTTCAGGTAAGTATTATTCAAAAGCTATCTACCTGCGGCCTCGTCTACACTCGTGTGAATTATACTAAAAACAGTGGAAGTGGAAAATCAAAACAAACGAATGAAGAAAAAAAACTTAAGACTACCCAAAAGGTCACAGAAGACTGGTGATAAAAAAAAAGTGTGCACATATACCGCAGCACTTTGCAATGTTCAAGGAAATACCACAACCAACAACAATGGCAACAGCATTCTTAAAAAAAAAGCATCATTGGGCAAAGGCTTTGACAGCGAAAAATTAAAGCATTTAAAGAGGAAGAGACGAACAACTCCTGAAATGAAAACTAATTAAGGACTTAACCATAACGGGACTTTGAAGAAGAAGCAAGAAGGAGAGAAGATGTGCGGTACAAGGAGGTGGTCAAAACTGGGAAAATCATACAAACAGCACCGACAAAGAAACCCATCGAAGTTATTATCTATCAGAGGACGAGGGCAATAACAGAAGACGCAGCAGCGGCAGAAGCAATCAAGTGGCAACTGTAAGAAGGAATGCTAAATACGTCATCAAATAACAGCGATTACCAAAGAAAACATCAGCAAAAAGGAGAACCACCCAAGTAGGGAACTGAGAACTAAACTAGAGAAGCAAAAGATATCCTGAATAAAGAAAAATTCTGCAAAGTGGGTCGATGTCAAGCAGAGTGGGCGTGTTAAGCAAATAAAAAGAAAACCTTCTCGACTGGATGCCCTACTAATTAAAACATATAGGGGATTATCCTTTAACGAGATATTTTGAAAAGTCAGAGCGGACCAGAACCTAAAATATTTGGGTATTAGAGGTCGATGAGATTTGTATTCAAAAAATCAATTGCAATAGACAAATGCATGATAGTAAAATGGTGACGTTGAAGCGATCATGGAAGAAGGCGTACATGGATAGTTCAGTTGGTAGAGCATTGGGGACTAAGAATAAGTCCATCGCAGGTTCCGTCCCTGCCTGTCTATCTTTTCTTCTTTATGCAATTCTTCATCAAATATTACTCTCTATCATTCAAATAAATTAGCATTCATAACATTTTCAAATTAAAAATAAATAAATATTGATATTTTGGCGATCACAGCCTACGAGTTAGAGCCCTCTAATTCACGTGTACACGGATACACGGACTACACGTGTATTTAGCTCTTTCGTGAATTAGCACGTGTACTTCGGATCGTGCCTCAAATACATATTTATTTACACGGTTCGTTCTGGTTGGCATTTTGAAACAAAAGTTTTGTCATAACTTTCTAGTTAATGGACGGATTTTGATGATTCAGGTGTCAATCTAAAAGAAATCATTTGTGAATCGATTTATAAAAAGTCCACAATAGAGGGATATGGTATCCTACGAACCTACGATGTTTTCTTTATGTGTTTAAAATGAAATAAAGATTTATTCACGGAAAGTCGATTAAATTATATTTTGCAATATACATACATATGTATATTTGATTTGAATAACATAATATTATATTTAATATTAGAGAGAAAAAAACGAAACAAATGCGGGTTGACTGTAGTTGTTATTACTTTTTATTTCGTGAACGATTTCGAAGCGTCAAATTCTGGAATTATTTTCTTATTTTGATAAAAAAACACTAAACACTAAGTCCACATTTTCTGGAAGTAATGAAGCCCTTTTAAAAGTGACTATACTTCCAGCTGTAGAAAAGCAACGTTCTGAGCTAACAGAAGTTGCTGGTATGCATAAATACCTCAGTGCTAAATGTGCAATGGCTGTATATTTATCGTCTCTACATTTCCACCACTCATATGGGTTTAGGTCAAACTTTAACTGGGGTTCGCTGAAATATGCTTCTAGTTGACTTCCAACTTCGTTTCGATTAGTAACTGTTGCTTTATATAGAACTTATAAAGCAGTTTTCTTCTGCAACGAAAATTCTGTAATAGTACTTCTACTACTACACGCCGTAGTAATCTCAATCGGTGTATTTTCCTTAAGAAGTTGCTTGAATTTCTCTCTTATGGCGACTCTTACGTTATAGCCTTCATGTTCAAGATCTTTGTAACGCGGATCAAATAAAGAGGCAACTTGTCTTGTAGAAATTGTGGCAGATGTGCGATCCAATTGTAGGTGGAACCGTTGCCGCAAGTCTTTTGTAAAATTATTTTTAAAGTTATTTACCATATCAGAGTCATTGTCGGATGCCTCCATGTGATTTGTCAGTAATTTATGCACAAGCGGTCAAACCATGGATATAGGTGAGTCTTCACCGCTTTAAAGATTAGTAAGCAAGTGTATGGGCTGAAGAACGTTAGCGAGTTCTTCAATAGATATCCACTCCTGTTCTGAGATCTCCAGTTTTGCAGCCATTGCAGATGACGTGACTGTTCGATCTGCCATAACTGCACCTTGGTTTTTGATCAGTCGCTGAAGCATAAAGCAAATTGAATTCCATCTTGTGTTACAGGATTGTAGGAGTGATAGTACTGGCAAGCCCAACTGCTTCTGCTTTTCCTCCAAAGCATATTTTGCAATGCTGGAATATTTGAAATGCCCTACTATTTTACCGGCTTTCTCAATTACGTTATGGATACACTCAAAAGAAAGTGATTTCTTTACTGCTAATTGAAGACCATGAATAGCACATGTTAAATTGTGCTTTTCTTGTACCTGTTCCATAGATTCAACAGCTTTTACGACATTTGCAGCGTTATCGGTGACCTTTTCATATAGCCTCCAGTCTTGTAAAATATTGTCCATCTTGTTTGCCAGATTTTCTGCTACGTGGTGCTTATCCATTTCACTTGTCTCAAGTGTAAAAGACCGTGGTATCCAATCGTTATCAATTAAATGTACCGTCATTGTTATGTACGATGCCTGTGTTGCCGAGGTCCAACAGTCGGATGTGCATGATACTCCAGAAGCCTTGCCGATCGTTTCCTTTATTACCTTTTCCGTGTGCTGTCTCAGAGACACTAGTCGTTTTTTTATTGCTCCTTCTTTCACCGGCCTATAGTTTGGCTCCACCACAGCCATAAATTGAAGGAAACCTTTGCTGGTACAGAAAGCAAGAGGCATTTGGTTCAACGCGATCATTTTCGCAAACCCTGATGGAAGAATTTTTCCTAGAAAAGCTCCATTTGACAATTAAAAGCTAAAGAAAAAAAAAATGTTCAAAATCTCACAGAGAATCGTCATATTTCATTAATTTTTATTTTAAAGCACCTAAGCAGCCAAAAAAAATAAGTTTACATCCCAAAATTGTAAGTAGTTTTAGTTATCATATCTGAAATTAAAAGAAATCTTCATAGGTTTGTTGTATATTCTACGCAGTTACTTAAATATAAGTCTCTCTCTTTCTCTCTTTTGTACAATAATTTTACCATCTTAAATCAAGTTAGTGAATAAACTGATCTTCTTGGATGCACACCTAACCGAGTAGTTTTTCATTTCTTTTATCACAACGTCAAATAGAACATGGTGTCAGATTAGTCAAAAAACGAAACCCACAGTTTATTAAAAAAATATTGATTAGCACACAGTCATTAAACAGTCGTCTGCGTTATCAGTGCCGGCAATACACGCAATACATATAACCTGTCAGTGCACCACGTGTGAAATCCCAACTGGAGAAAAACGTAGAGAAATCGGTTACTGACTCAGGAATTGCTTTTGATTCCCATTTAAGAGAAGCGGAGGAAGAATTGGAGTCAACAATACTTCAATTGGATCAATCGTCTATGCCAGAAACATCTGTGGGTCAAGACAAATCGTCGTCGTCAACTTCGGTCACACAGCAAGGTCAATTAGCAAAAAAAACCAATGGAGTTTTCGTTTGGAGCAAAGCCGCCGAAAGAGGTGTATTTTAGTCAGCCAAATCTAAGTAGAGCGTAGAAGTTCTGGATACAAAAACTGGAGATTTTTTTGGAGTTTGTGGAAATAAAAGATGATCCAAAAAAGGTCACCGCCATTTTGTCATATATCGGCGATGAAGGACTACGCATCTACAATACGTTTCCCAAAAACCTTAAATTTGATGAAGTGGTTGAGAAATTTAATAATTATTGTGATCCTAGGACTAACATTGTGTTTGAGCGTTACAAATTTTTATCTACAAGGCAAAAGACAGCAGAAACAATCGATCAGTTCCTGACTTACTTGAAGGGATTGGTTCAACCATGTGACTATGGAGATCTTCAAGATGAAATGGTCCGAGATGTCTTCATAATTGGGTTAAACGATTACAAGTTAAGACGTTTGTTGCTTGACATCGATGATCTCACTCTAGAGGCAGCTGAGAAGCGTTCAAAATCATATGTTATTAGCCAGTCGCAATCAAAAGAGACGTCTTCAGTCGCCATTAAATCCGAGAACAACATCAATTACATTCAGAAGTCCAACAGCAACAGGAGCAGTCGAACACCGAATAGCTAGAACCACAAGCGGCATCAGTCAACTCAAGAAAACAACGCCAGGTACACCACAACCCCCAATAGCAGCTCCAACTCTAAAGTCAATGTGAGTGATTCTAACAAGAGATGTGAACGATGCGGAAACTGGTATCACCGAACCAAATGTCCAGCGCTTGGTCAGAGATGTCACATTTGTAATGGTTTGAATCACTTCGACAGGTATTGCAAGCTAAACAAAGGTATAAAATCATTTACTGTAAATAACAATTCCGAATGCAATAATGATCCATATGATGATAGTGATTTTTTTATTGGTTCTGTTAATCTTGAAACAAGAGACTTAAATTCAGTTAATTGTGATAAAGATTATATAAAGTCGGATATGTATTTTAATGAATTTTTTGTGATTAACGATAAAGTTATCAGAGTTGAATTGAACACGGGAGCAGAAGCAAATGTGATGGGTTTGAATACATTTAAGCATATCAACTCGAGAAAAAATTTAAAACTTTGCAAATGTGTAGGAAAATTAACAGCGTTTGGGGGATCGAAGGTTAACATTCTTGGTCAATGTACAGTAAATGCTTTTCTTGGCATAAATAAGGTGAGACAACTTCTTGGTTGTAAATGAAAATGTCAGCACGGTTTTAGGAAAAATTGATTGCTTTAGGTTCGGTTTGGTTAGGCAAGTTAAAAATGAGTCAAATGTTCTAATTAATTAATTAAACCAGGGTTTAGTCACTTATTTAAAGGATTGGGTTGCTTAGATGGGGAATTTAAACTTAAAGTTAATCCCATAGTAAGTCGAGTAATTGATGCACCCAGGCGAATTCCGTTCAAATTACGTCCAAAATTAAAACAAGAACTAGATCGTATGGAACAAAATGAAGTTATAATAAGGGTCAACAGTCCAACGCGGTGGGTTAGTTCAGTTGTTTTGGTTGAAAAAGCAGATGGCTGTTTTGCGAATTTCTTTAGATCCAAGAAACCTAAATAAGGCATTAGAAAGAGAGCACTATCCCATTCCAAATATTTAACTCATTAAATCCAGATTGTCGGGTTCAAAATACTATTCAACGCTCGATGCTAGTAAGGGTTATTGGATGCTAAAATTAGATGAGGAAAGCTCTGACTTGTGCACATTCAACACTCCTTTCGGAAGGTACAAGTCTTTGAGAATGTCATATGGAGTGAAAGTAGCACAAGAAATTTTTCATCGTGTCATGACGGAAATTTTTTTTTATCTAGATGTTATTGTATATATAGATGATATCTTGATCTATGCTAATAACATTCAAGAACATAATAGGAAATTATATCAGGTACTAGAACGAATGGATAAAGTGGGATTAAGATTAAATAAAGAAAAATGTAGGTTTGGTCTAACTGAGGTAAAATTTTTCGGTCACATATTTAATGAACTTGGTGTTCATACTGACTCTCAAAAAGTCGAAGCGATTTTGAACTTGAAATCTCCAACTTCTGTGAAAGAAGTTCATAGGTTTCTAGGAACAGTCACGCACTTTGGTTCATTTATTCAAAACTTATCTAATGCAACAGAGCTATTGCGGCAATTGCTTAAGAAGAATGTTACTTTCCAATGAAATGACTCTTTGGAAAAAGTTTTCATAAAACTTAAGACTTTAGTCACAAATCCACCTGTTCTTGCGTATTTCGATCCTAGTAAACCACTTGTAATATCAACAGATGCTTCACAGTTTGCGGTATGGGGTTGTCTTTTACAAGATAGTCGTCCTTTAGCCTTTGCGTCCAAAACCCTAACTGAATGTCAACGAAATTATGCACAGATAGAGAAAGAACTCTATGCGATTCTTTTCGGCTGTGAAAAATGGCATCAATTTATTTATAGTCAAACGATAGTAGTGGAAACAGACCACAAACCACTGATTCCTCTATTTAAAAAGGCACTAGTCCATGCTCCACCTAGATTACAGAGGATGATTCTTCGTCTTCAAGCCTATGACTTAAAAGTAGTGTATAAGCCGGATAAAAAGATGTTAGTCGCAGATATGCTATCACGAGCACCATTATGTCATATGGAGGAAAGTCAGATAGACAAAGAAATAAGAATCAATGTTGGGCTTATAAAGTCAAGTCTTGCTATTACAATGAAATCTTGGCTGCGACCAATGAAGATGAAATTTTGCGAGAATTGCGTTCCTTAATAAAAGGCCAATGGCCCGAAAATAGAAAAAAATTGAATTAGGAACTGTAGTCATTTTGGAATTATAGACACGAACTAACAGAAATTGATAATCTTATCTTTAAAGGTCAAGCGTTAGTAGTTCCACGTAAAATGGCGGAAAAGATTCTTGAATATATTCATGATGGTCACTCGGGAATAGAAAAGAGTAAACGACAGGCAAGGGGTTCAGTATTGTGTTACTTGCAAAAGATACCTAAACATAAATGTGAAAGAACCCTTAATACCACATCAACTGCCAGATCTTCCATTCCAAAAAGTAGCCATTGATCTTTTTGAATGGAAAAAGGATTTATATCTGTTGTTGATAGATTACTACTCAAAGTTTATTGAAGTCGTAAAACTTCGCTCATCCAAAGCGACTGAAGTTATAGTCCATCTAAAGTCAATTTTTGCTCGTCATGGAATACCATCAGAGCTGATGTCCGACAATGGTCCTCCATTTAACTCGTCAGAATTCAAGGAGTTTGCAAATAAGTGGATGTTCAACCATATCACAAGTAGCCCATACTATCCGAAATCCAACGGCTTGGTTGAAAGGGCCATACAAACTGTAAAAAAAATGCTCACAAAATGTAGTAAAAGTGGTGGGGATCCTTACCTTGGACTCCTAAACCTCCGAACAACTTCACAACTTAGTTACTCTCCGTCACAATTGTTAATGTCGAGAAAGCTGAGGACACGACTTCCGATGCAACAATCGGAACTCAAATCAGCTTTAATAGATGCAAAACTATACAGTCATCAGATTCGGGACTATCAATATAAAATGAAAACAAGCTATGATAAACATGCTAAAGAACACGCTGCAATTGAGGAAAATGTACCAGTTTACTTTAAAAAAAATCTCCATGGGAGCTATGGGAAAAGGATAAGGTGGTAGAGGTAACTGAAATGCCAAAGTCTGTGATTGGAGAAGATGAAAAGGGAAAGCAATATCGCCGCAATCAAAAAGACATTAGGAACGATAAAGTTACCCTTGATAGTGCTCATCCAAATAAGAAAGTAACCAACCAAAAAGAACCTATAGATACATTGACTCTTCGATCCGGCAAACAAGTTCCTCGAACATAAATTTAACTAGTATTTCTTCTGATCTCAAAACCAACTTATTTTATTAATTAGAATTAACTTAAAAAAAAAAAAAATGTAAATATATGAAAAAGGGACATGTTGTATATTCGACGCATTACTTAAATATAAGTCTCTCTCTTTCTCTCTTTTGTACAATAATGTTACCAACTTAAATCAAGTTAGTGAATAAACTGATCTTCTTGGATGCACACCTAACCGAGTAGTTTTTCATTTCTTTTATCACAACGTCAAATAGAACAAGTTTGACGAACTAAATAAATTAAGAACAATAACAGAAAGGATCTTAAAAATAGTTGAAGTTGTTGATGTCTTTCAAAATGCTACGAAAATCCGTCGAAGGTGGTGGATCCAGCCCATTAATCAAAATCGGGATGTCCGGGGGGACTACGGGAATTTGTTTGTTACTTTGAGGTAAAGTAAAAATTTGTTAGAAGTAAATCCACCAACACAAATTGATTATTTTATATTCAAGATATATTGGCATTTCCATATCGCATAGGTACATCAACCATTCAAACCATAATTCCGAATGTTTGTAACGTATTATGCCACCAAAATCCACGTATTGTTGGTTGACCGATGAAAACAAATTTTGCCAGTATTGGAATTTTCCTCATTGCCTAGGTGCTATTGATGGCAAGCACATTACAATACAAGGACCAAGGCGAAGTGCGACTCTGTTCTTTAATTACAAGAGGCACTACAGCATTTTTCTGCTCGAGGTTGCGGATGCTCATTACAAGTTCTCCTATGACGACATCGGAGCATATGGACCTCAAAGCGATGGTGGTATTTTTACAAATAGTAAAATTGGAATATTACTGCAAACTAGCCAAATGAACTTTCCAAGTGCAGCTCCTTTACTTGGAGATAAGATGATAATTTATTGTTTGAAGTTTGCTTATCATCCGTTTTCTTTCTAAGAAATTCAAATGTACCCTACTTCATTGTTGGTGATGGAACATTTCCACTTAAAACTTACTTGCTTAAACCATTCAGTGGTAGGTCTCTGGACGACAAGAAGTATTACTTCAATAAAAGATTGTCCAGACCACGCAGAGTGGTGGTAAACGCGTTTGGCATACTAGTTGCTAGGTGGAGAATTTACCATCGTACCATTACAGCAGAACCGAATGCAGTAGACTGCATTATTAAAGCGACCGCCGTGTTGCATAATATGCTAAGCGATAGTAGCCAGCACACTTATGTTCCTCCTACATTTGTCGATAGGCGCAGCTAGGCTAATGGGATTTGGATTAATGGATCCTGGAGAACTGAAGAAACATCTTCACGATTAAACACCATTCTACCAACTTTACGTTTAGGACCTAGAAACGCACCATCTTCAGCAATTCAATACAAGGATTATTTAAAGAATTCGATTTATAACAGATCATATTAATTAAAAGTTTATTTTGTATTTTTTACTGGAATGATAAATAATAAAGAATTAAACACAATAATTGAGGTTCAGTAGTTTTCATCAAGCTTATATTTCCAGAAAACATTCATAACATCACGAATGCAACTGGTTCTCCGTTTCCGCTGCATTGACGACGATTCTTGCGTCATGAAATCGAACACTTTGAAGTGATTTTTTTTTTAGTTTCTTGTTGTGGTATTGACTGTGCCTGAGCAGCAATATTGTCCGCAGTGTCGCCTATTCACTTTATTGCTTCCACGCCTTCTTTGTAAAAGTCTTCCCGATTTCGATTTATTGCTTTTGATGAACTTGGTGGACATTTTAGTTCCTTGTTTGGAGTAGAATATTGGTAATGTCTGTGACGTTATTTCTGGCAAATTCTCATCTGGCAACGGAGCAGGACGAGGGTCGAAGCTTATAGTTTGTCTGGGTTGCATAGTTCTCCCTATGAACTCCATTTTTGGCATTAAATGCCATAATCTTGTGTTGTGAGCTCCAGATCCAGATCTCATGTGCAGATGTTCCCTCTTCTTCTCCCTGTTATACTGTTCCTGTTATACTTCTGCAGGAGTGCTACCGGGAAACTGCAAGGACATTTGGATAAAAATTCGCTGCTTCTTGACAATATCTCAATAGTCGCTTCTTTTATTATCCCAAAGGGTCGGATGAGGTTTATTAAATTTTCATCATCGATATCTAAGCAGGGAAACTCAAATGAGTTATACTTTTTTTTATGTCAACCAAATCTTTTCAAGTGCATTTAATTAGAATTAAAATTGCTAATTGTTGATTGCATGTGGTGAATAGTACCAGCTATCATTGGAATGTGATTTATGTCAAAAATAAGGTTTATTTCCTCAATCGTATAGATGAGAAGTTTTTCAAGAATGTGTTAGTTTTTTGAACTTGGAAAAAGTGAAAGCACGGACTCTCTTGAGCTTCCAAAGAAATTACTTTTTAAAAATGAAATGGAATGATACAGAGTACTTAATAAGATGAAAAGACAGAATGCATATTTTTTCACTTTTTCCACTTTTTGCCGAATGTAGTTATACCTTTATGCCATTTCCGAAGGGGGAACAAGAGAAAACTTTTGTTTTTAGTACTGCAGTAAAACAAGGATTCTACTACTTTGTCCGTACAAGCAGTTAGTAGGAGATGTCGACATAAAATCAAAAATAGTTAAGATTAGCACTCAAGGATTAGCACTTAAGGTTAGCACTCAAATAGGGATAAACGAACAATATCCAATATATTATATACAATATTGTATATAAAAACTTAAATCGCGGCTGTTCCCTCTGGAAGAATTTTTGGAATTTGTCAAGATCCATTGTAGGGCATCTTCTGAACATATTCACCAAGTCTCAGAATTTTACTCCAATTGTATGGTTTAATACAGAAAAAAAGTACTTTATCCCAAGAGGTTGGAACTTACTAAACGATAATACTTAAAAACAATTACTTGCTCAACTCTCTGGCCCGGAAAATCTTCAAATCCATTCCGAAGGGTCGACGCGGTAAAGAAAGACCTCACCTAAGGTGGTGCCAAGCATAGTCATCGACACTTATGGGTCACTTTTCTGACACGCTGTGCCTATCAAAAGCAGTCAGACTTCCTTGCCCATAGCCTATAAGGCGAAGGTCCTATAAGTAGCAATAGCCACGGGTGTAACTGCGGTAAATGCAAAACCAAGCAAAAAAAAAGTAGTATCTGCTGCAGAAGTCAAATCAATGTCCAGAAGTGCAAACTCAAGCATGGAGCACGGGATAAGTCGTGCACAGAATCAGCCAGCAGATAGAGATCGCTGCACACCCCTGCTACAGCAAATATATTATGGCCACTGTATAAGAAGGCCTGAATCTATAGACTAATGCGAAGAGGAAACATACAACCCATTTCCTTGGTGTAAATACACACTCAAATTGAAAAATTGTATATAAAAAAGACAAAAAACTTACATTCCTACCATATTTTTAGCACTCTGCGCTATAGAAAGCCAGAAATTGGATTGCTCTAGGTTTCCGCAGTTTTTTTATTTGTTGCTCTAACATCTCAATATAGGGCCTGGCCTAGCTTCTCACAGCTACTCGTACAGGGCGCAGCACGAATGGTTGGGACCTGCAGTTTTATGCCTTTTCCGAAGGGAAATTTTCTCGATTGAGACCGTGAGAAAACTTCTCCTTTTTTTTTCTTGGATTCTAACCTAGAACCACCCGCTCAGTGATCGCACACTTAACCACTGAGCTACGGCGCGCCAACAGGTTCTCGCCGATGCTTATATTTATAAGTGTGGAAAGTTCTGGGCACTCATTCCGTAAGACGATTTTCGTCGAACGATATCGTTTTGACGATAGTTTTGCTTCACGTAACTTTAAAAATCACTATCGTCTAGACGATATCGTTTTGACGATTCAACTTTTGCTTCACGTAACCCCAAAAACTGTCAAACACTGTCGATAAGACGACATCGTTTGCACGATAGCTAAACAAATTAAGCTTTCTTTTGAAGTTTTAAAGTGAATAGTTTCAATGTCAGTGCTTAGTTGAAAATGATAACAAATTCCAGGCAATATGAAGACGAAGACAATTAAGAGCCTCTTCCAATGCACACGTTAGTACATTAAATAATAAACTCAATTTCATCTCAGCGTGGACCACTAAGTGGAAACCCTTTTCCTTTAGTGTGTCCAAAATCACATCTACCACTAGGAGCCATATAACTATATAATATAACTATATAATAGCTGACCTTTCTTCTCTTATTGACATTATCCAGGGTTGAGTGAATTATACGGTGCAGAGGACTGTGCGGGCTTTGTTGCTCAGGATCGCGTCGGCCATAAAGTTGTTGAAAACTCGAAATTGATATAGAAAAATGCCCCACGGAGAGCCGTATCCAGAGCTCTAACCTTCAAATACACATTTTATGATTTAGATAGGTAGTCATCGCCGATCACATCTCTAACAAATATGTCTATCAACCGTTCCAAGATTTTTACCAGAAACTACGACAGACTGATTGGTCTGCAGTCCGTTGAAGCAGTGTGACAATCTTTCCTTTGCTTTTGGACATACCCTAGTTTAAGGCAGCTTGTGTCCGCCTTAACCAGGATATAACAATTCCCTCTGATTCTTGCAATATGACGTCGAATGCTATCCATTCCTGTTGCCTTTTATGGAGCAAAGAATTTGATTGCCCATGCTATGGTCGACTATATCTTCTGATTCATCCGCATACATTCCCGGTATAGTTTCCAGAATAGATTGACTAACCGTGCAACCAGGGAAATGTGTGATCGTTAGGGTGTCCAGCGTCTCTTCCTGCGAATCGATCCAGGTACCGTCGCTCCTCTTAATAGAAAAAGCCGGCTTTGGTGTCTTAGCTAGGACTTTTCTTAGACGGGACGCTTCATTGGTTGATTCTATAGATTCGCACAAATGTCTCCATTAGTTCTTCTGTAAGTGGACAATTCAATGACCCCTTCTTTGACAATATAATCTTCGCGTTCCACCAGAGTGGACGATCTCTTTTGCTGTAACCGCTAATCCGGCAGGATCTTTTGAAGGATCACGAAAGAGCGTCGGTAAGTGTTTCGATTGCTGTAGAGGTTTTTTTTTTTTTTTTTTTTCCCGAGGGTTGGTGAAAAAATCTTCCATAGACACTATGAGGATAGCAAGCGCGTGCATGCTCATTCCTATCTCGCCAAATCGAAAGGTTTCGTCCTTTGTAATCGGCGCAATATATTGCTTTCATCCAGAATTTGTAGGATTGTATTGTTGACATGTCCGATTAGTCGGTTTCTATGCTTTCTCGCGAAGCTTCTAATTTCAGCTTCGATTGTCGGTATTCCGAGATCCCTGTGGATATCATCATTTCTAGTATACCACGGTGCGTGGACAATTTCTCTTAGCACTTTATTTTGTAAAGTTTGTAAAATAAAGGCGTATGTTTTCTTGGTACAGCCCCAAAGTTGTATACCGTAAGTCCACACCGGCTTTATCACTTGCTTGTATAAAAGCAGTTTGTTCTCAGTACTGAGCTGGGAGTGTTTTCCGAGCAACCAGTTCATTTCTCTATATTTGATTTCGAGTTCTTTACGTTTCATTTTCACGTGAGAATTCCATTTCAGTTTTGCGTCGAGTGTCATTCCAAGGTATTTGGCCTCGTTTACAAAAGGTATTCGGGCCAAGTTTAGGAAAATTTGCAAAACATTAGTTTTCTTATAAGTGAAATTCACGTGAACAGATTTAGATTCGTTGAGGGCGATCCGCCAGTCCCTCGTCCATTCATTTACTTTATTCAGTGCGTTTTGCAGTTTTGCAGTCGTTTCTTCAATTGTTTTACCTACGGCTAGGATAGCGGTGTCATCGGCAAACGTAGCCAGGATAGTGCCATCTTCTTTCGGTATATCTCGAGTATATAACAGATAGGGAAGTGGCCCAAGAACGCTTCCTTGCGGTACACCGGCCGAAATTTCTTTGAGCTCCGAGTATTCATTTCCATGTCTAACACGGAAGAGTCTATTCCCGAGATATGATTCTAGAATGTCGCATAGGCATATAGGGAGAACTTATCGTAATTTGCAATTCAAGCCATCATGCCACACCGTATCAAAGGCTTTCCAAAGTGAATAATTGGAATCTTTTTTCGCTGTTAAACTTTCAAGATAAGAGCCTATCGCACGATTCTTAAAATCCTTTATAGTCTTCTTCAACGAATTGTACAGGTGATTCGAGTGAGCTTTATGTTGCGGAGCACGACTCTGTTGCCATTTCTTACGCGCTTTTCTTTTTTCCTTGACCAATTCTTTTATTTCCGTAGAATATCGTAGACCGTATTTGTCCGGAGTTCTCCTTGGATTGGGAGTATTATTCCAAGAGGCGAGCTGTACGATCTCAACGAAGCGATCAAGTTCAACCTCAAGTTCATAGGGTGTCGTAAGTGGAACGCTCAGTTCAACATTATCTTCAACTAAAGCCTTCCCAGTTAGTTGTTCTACCGGTTAATCTCGCTGGCTCTAGGGTATAGACTAGTTTTTCGCTCAATGTCAAAACAACTGGGGAATGGTCAGACGACAAATCAAAGCTCTCTTCAACTTTAATGTGGTTGGTAGAAATTCCTTTCACGACGAAAAAGTCGATCAAGTCAGGTATTTTCGAAGTATCAGTTGGCCAGTAGGTCGGTTTACCCGTCGAATGGAAATCACAACTGTACTCCATACCTGCCTCATAGAGCATTCTGCCTTTTTGCAAGCTGTGTCTTGAGCCCCAGAATGTATGTTTCGCATTAAAATCGCCGCCAATAATGAAATTAGGTTTCAGCAATTTAAACAAGTTAGTAAAATCACTTTTTTCAAGCGCGGAACGCGGTGGGCAGTAGATAGATGAGAATTTAAAAGTACGCTGACTATTTTTTACTCGAATCGTGCAATGTTTCAAGCTCGATCTTTAGGTCTTCGGATTGTTCGATGCAGTCTTTAATAAACAATGATGATCCGCCTCTCGCTTTTCCCGAAGGGTGACAAGCGTGGTAATCATTATGCCCTTTTATTTTTAAATGCGATTCGTTTTTACGTGGGTTTCAGAAATCAAGCAAATATCGATATCTTTTTCACGCAAGAATATTTCCAATTCGTCAAGTTTTTGCAAAAGTCCGTTTGCATTCCAAGTACATATTTTTAACATTCGTTTTACATTCATATTCTAGTTGGAGTACGCGTTTTCCCTGAATTACTTTCGAGCTTAACCAGCCTATCGAGAATAATTTTATTTATTTTGCTTTGTTCCTCAAGTTTCGCTAGAATAACTGAAAAAAACATGAGAAACAGGGTCCTTCGAAATTTCAATATTTTTTGGTATTTTGGATGCCGCGGCCTGAGCGTAAGTCTGCACTCCTGCTGTACGAAGGTCATTACCCAGTCGCTTTTCCAGTGGTAACTTTTCTGTACCGTTACTTTTAGGAACAGAGGTCGAGGGCTTTTCTTTCGTCATTCTTCCCCTCACCTTTTTGCGCTCTGAACCCGGTAGTTTTGATTTGCACTCTTTCTCTTCCGCGACCTTACGCTTTGGTTTAGTTTGCGGTTTTGATTTTGCATTTAGTGGCTTAAGGAGCGCATCACTTCTCTATAATTTGGCGGGTGCTTTCCCTAACAATTAGCACAGGTTGCGGAGGTTTGTTTGTTTACTCCACAAACTTGGGAGAGGTGATTTCCAGCGCATTTCACACATCGCGGTTCTTTTTTGCAGTACATTTGCGTATGATTGAATCCTTGGCAACGTTTGCACTGCGGAATCATTCTTATATTTCTACGCATTAGCTCGATTTTGACTACGATATTTAGTATGGTCCTAATTCGGTAGATGTCGTCGATATTGTCGGATTTATCGAAGGTAAGCATAAAGAGCGGAAGTCCACGCCTTACCAAGATGTCTTTATCTATTTCCGTTTGTTGCTTCTCCTTTTTGATGATATTAACGGCATCAGGAATTTTAAAGCCTTTGTCTTGAAGGTCAGTCGTAATCTCTTCTTTAGTGCAAGAGGGATGGAATCCCCTTGCAACAACACGATGTGGCCTTTCTGACTTGCTTTCGAAAGTATACCACTCAATTTTTTCGGTATTTAACTTTTGGGAGACTGCTTGGTAGTCGTCGTATTCATCGACGTTAATTTTCCACGCATTGCCCCTCAAAGACGTGACCTTATATTTCGATGTTAAAGTTCCTTTAAGAAGGCTTTGCAACTTATTAAATTCCGTTAGCCCGACGATGTTAATTGGTGGGGGTGGACGAGTTTGCGCTCGAGGTTGCTTTTCTTGCTGTTCCTTGTGCTCTTCTTTCTCTTTTTCTTTTAGGGACTCGACTTGGAGCCGGCTATCCGTTTCTTACTAGGTCTCTTCTTTGTGACCCGACACATTTCGCGTGCTAGCTCTTCTTCGTCGGTGTGATATTCCCGACTAGCTAAGCGTGCTGGAGTACATTCGGGTTCTTTCTCTATACGTGCGCTCTTTAGGACCTTATTTTCTTCTTTTAATAAGTCTATTTCTTTCTTGAGCTCTTGGTAGAGTAGATTCATTTCGTTAAGCTTCCTTCGGAGTATTTTATTTTCTTCCTCGAAGCTGTTATATTTCTCTGAGTCCTGAATTTCGCGCGCTGGCGCTTCCGGTGGACTTCTTTTCCCGGAGTTATTCGATCTTGGTGGAGGAGATCGAGATACCCTTGAACTTTTTGAAAACGGGTCATTGGATTGCAATAAGCGGCTCTCCCCAGAATCCGTAGAGCCGACCTCCGAGAGGGTGGATTTTCCAGTAAAGCTGGACTGCCACCTGGGGTAATATATCTTTTTGTTTTGTTCATTGCATATTTTGTATACACTATACGCTCGGTACACGGAGATTGGATTTTAGTCGCCTCTTACGACAGGCATGTCTACCTCGGGTATATTCTATCCCCTACCCGAAGGGTAGAGGTGAGATCCTCTTCCGGATAAAGTCCAGCTGATTTCCCCACTTCACTACTGAATCTTAGCCAGTTTGCTCTACGTGGATTTCTAAGAACCACTCTCTTATTAGTGCTCAGCAATAAACTGAAGAGTATCCAACAATGATCAGTTAACGACCTCTACGGAACTTCCCTTCTTCTTTAAAAAAAAAAAAACTATCATAGATTGGAGTTCAAGATATAGTTAAATAAAGCCGTACCTCTATCATTGATATAGATGCTACCACACAGAGTACGAGTGTGGTGGGCATTACTATCACATCCTAGGACTAAATCTTTCTTACCTTGCTGAGTCATTGATAGCAACATCCTCAAAACTTTATGCCATCACCATAGCATAGATACGTCGATGCCACAATACAATTACCATTCCGCCCTCGAACCTCCACTACTGTTAATTCACCAGAGCTAAAATGAGATACCATTAATGCATGAAGACTTTTCTTAGCTACGATACAAACCTTACCGGCGTCGCTATTGTAAAAGGTTTTATATTTTTGATTATTGTGAATCCACGGTTCCTGAATTAGGGCTAGGTTCAGGTGGTCCACCTTCATTGGTTGTTGTTCAATTAGAGTTTCACATTATGTACTTTACAAATATTATCATATTATTTCGATTTGCAGAAAAAAAATCAATACTAAAATGCAACTTGCACCATAATGGTTCGCAAAAGAATGAAAGATATGTATTCATCGTGTAAAGCAGTGGCGATTGTTGGAATTGTTCATATCGTTCATGAACGCCTCAAAACAAATATTATTATTTATTTAATTTTTGTATTTTGTTTTCCAATTATAAATTATTATGAGATTTGTAACATTTCCCGATAGAATTGTACGAGTATTCTTAAATGATGGCTACTTCTAAAATTATACTCAAATCAACCTCCCTCTGAACAAAGTACTAGCAGAAGAATGAAATGCCCTTTTCTGAGATTGAATACTAAATAATATGGTGACGAGATAAGAACGATAGGAAAATAAATTAGAAATAGAACAACAACGGTGTGAGATATCAAATTCATTTTGAAGCTACATTCATGCCATTACACAGTACGAAAGAGCATATATAATGGAAAAATATAATTTAAATGGCCGCCTCGTCTTCGCTGGCAGTGCTTCAAGCGGTCGGTCCAATTTTTTATGACTCGGTCCAATATGTGCGGTATTATTCCGGCAGTAGCGTCTCGCATGTTGGCCTCTAGCTCGTCCAAAGTAGTTAGCTTGTTAGCGTAGACAAGGGACTTGACGTAGCCCCAGAGAAAATAATCGAGGGGAGTCACGTCGCATGATCGCGCCGGCCAATTGATGAACGCTCGCCGTGAGATGACCCAGTCGCCAAATTTCTCCTTCACCACTTCGAGCGTTGCGTCGCTTATATAGCATGTAGAGCCGTCTTGTTGCAACCACAGCACGGATATATCGATGTTGTCAAGCTCTGGCCACAGAATGTCGATGAACATCGTTCTATACCGAGGACCATTGACGGTAAAGGTGTCTCCTTCCTCATTTCAAAAGCAATAAGGTCCAATGATTCCGCCGTGAACTCTTATGGATTGTGGTCGCTCCAATAATGGGCCTCGTCTGAGAAGATGATTTTTGGCCAAAATACCGATCTCCGGCCAACATTTCCAGAGCCCAATTAGCGAACTCAAGGTGTTGTCTATGGTCATCCGGCTTCAATTCTTGAGTCAGCATAATCTTATACGAATGTAGGCCCAAATCCAACCGCAAAATTATCCTGGTTGACTCTCTGGCGATACGCAATTCAGCTGACCTGGGTTTTCTTCGATACTGGCCGCTACGGCGGCTATGTTTTCTTCACTTCGCATCGATCTCTGTCTGGTTGGTGGTTTAAGGTCCAAAAGACGCTCAAAGTTTTTCACGGTGCGACGAATTGCCTACGCACTGAAGCCATGATGACGACCGACCTCACGACGAAATTTACGTTGCGTATTTACAACTGATGGCAAAGCTTACTGAATATTTTGACAGCTGGATGTCATTAGTAACTTTGACAGCTGCTGAAATATAACAATTGGAAAAACTATCATTGCTATCTGGTCACCCTTTATATCATGAAAAAATTGGACTGTTCATTTTGTTCAAAACCTGCTGTGTACGAAATCGAGGACCACACAAGTTGAACATTATGATGGGTTTTAGATGGGCGAGTGGGGTGGCAAGATGTAAGTTGCAAACTGCCATTTCGTTCAACGGGAGTTTTTTTTTGTTTTTTTTTTTTTTTTTGTTAAATATAATTTGCGCGTCAAAGGGAATATGTAAGTTATAAAATAATAGATTGAACCTTTAAAAAAAATATTTTCTTCTGGCAGTTTGCCAGTCCTTTATTCTGTAAATCAAACTTAAGACTAAACCTATACTAGATACTTCACATGCATTTATTGATTATCTAATTCTATGTCAGCGGAATATTGACTGCGGCTGTAAGTTCAGTTGACGATTTCCACGAATTGCTTTCCGTTGCCGATCGCAGTAATTTCCAGGTATTTTGTCTGGGCGGAAATTAGGTCGTGTGAACGACTGCCTGGTGCACTTGCTGAAAGTTAATTTGTTTCGCGTTAACTCTTCCCCCTTTAAATGCGATAGTCCTCAATCGCTTAGAAGTAAGGAATGTCATTGAACTTAGTTCGTGCAGTAGTGGAGTCATCTGCTTTTGGTACGTCTTCGATAGGCGGAGGGATTTCAATGGTTGTCATCTCTGGTTGCTGAATAACTATTTTCGTGTTTCCCCGTTTGGTCAAGATTTTACGAGCTGCTATGATTGCGAGGAAGATGCCAATGAAGGTGATTGTCCCATAGCTGATGATTGTTTGTGATTCACTTTCAAATTAGAGTAGCTGAATCTCTTTTGTGTTGTTGATGTGCATCTCGCCCATCATCTCGAGGGATAGTAGTCTGTGGAACGTATTTTCCTTTGGAGTCTGCTGTAAGATCGCTGGGAGGATGGTGTGTGTGGATGCTTCTTGCGCAACGAATATTCTATTGTTGATGGTGATATTGGTTTTTTGATACTTGATGAGAAAGGTACCAGTAAGATTCCGTAGTGTGGCTTCAGCTTCGAGGGTCCCGTTGAAGTCATTCAGCAGTATTATTCCAGGTGTTATTTCGTCAATCATAGGGATGTGCTGACTGTTCATTAAGTTACATGTGGCTATTTTGCTATTTAACAAATTTGGGATGCATGTGGAGTTTATAAGATCTACAAGGTTATTTTTATTACAAATTGAGATATAATTAATCGATTTACATTCGTTAACTAGTCCAAAAATGTCTTCTCTATTTCTTACAACTTCTTTGTAATTTATTTCTATTGCTATGCCTTTCTTTTTGACAGGCTTAAGTAAAATTTTATCGTAAATGTACGAATCAGTTATTGGAATATTAACAATGTACAAAATAGAAATTGAATTGGTTATTATTTTGATTTCAGCAAAGTTTAGAGCTTCTTCTATACTGGAAAACGGAACATTTTCTACATTCAATGTGTTAATGGCTAGGCTTATTTCTTCTTTCGATAAAACGAGTGAATTGACAATTCCTAATTTTGCCCAATGAATTGCTAAATTAATGTTTTGTAATTCTTCTTTTACAATTTTCAATTTATATTGAGTCTCGGATACAATTTCTTTGTTGATGTATTTGTTCTCTCTTAACATTGCTTCGATTTCATTCGTGATTTTGGTTAAATTATCAAGTCTTTCATTGTGTAATTTATTTATTATAACTTGATTATTAGAGTTAACAAGTAAATTGTTCATTTTCCGTTTTATTGTTATAAAGTCGTCGTGGTATGAAATCCAAGGACCTTCTCACTTTTTTGCTTAAGGTTATGGATCAGGGTTTGAATTTGTTGGTATTCATGGGATAGGTAGGGAAATAGGGGATCGTTTTTTGTTGAGTTTAGTTCAAGCGTCGGGGCAATGTTGGTCACAAATTGGTCGTACTGGTCAAGGTCAATTTCGTGGATCAGCTTAAAGTTTCCGTTCTGTATTTTTACTTGTCCGGTGTGCAGTGAAACAAACTGAAAATTCGAGAAATCTAAAATTTGGATTTCTCCTGTTACGACATATAGCGCAAGTCTGAAATAAAAAGGGGTAGAAGTGTCGGTCAGTTTCGTATATTGCTTTTATGAACGGTTTTCCCTGATTCTGTTATTACCGTCGTGTTCTTGTCTTCTTTAACTATTTCTTTTTTGTATCGGAATGTTAATTTTGACCCTAGTCTCTTATTGTGCTTAACGAAAATTACATCTCCTGGATTATAAGTCTTACTTGGTTGACGTTTTTTATTATGGTATTCAATATCTTTTCGTTGTTTCTGTGTAATCTTTTCGATGTTTTGTTGGCGGGTTTTTTCGAATTCTTCAGGGGTTATTCTAGGGCTTCGGCCAAGGAAAAGCTCAACTGGTTTTTTACCAGTTGTGGAATGGACTGTGAAATTATATTCGTTTGTTGCTCTTTCGAGCAGTTCTTCAAAGGAGCGAGGGGTCTGTTCGGCTTTAAGGCATCGCATGATTTCAGAAAGAGTCGAATGAAAGCGCTCAATCTGTCCATTTACCTAACTTTTGTATGGTGGTGTTTTATAAATGCGTATTCCTAATTCATCCTCCATCATGGAAGTAATTGATACAGAATTTAAAGCTTTTTCGTTGTCAATGACTACATTTTCAGGAATGCAAAATGAGAACAGCATTTCTCGAAGTGGTTGCCTGATGTCTGTTATAGCTCTCGATTGGATTATTTTAGTTTTAGCAAATTTAGTAAGTTTGCATATGGCGGTTAACACTAATATTTTTTCCGTTGAAAAAATGTCAAAGTGCACAGTGTGGCCAGGATAGGTTGGGATAGGAGTTGGTTCAAGGATGGGTTTGTTTGGGTCTCGTTCGTACTTGTTTGTTTTGCATGTGTGGCAATTTTTGACTAATCTTTTAATCTTTGCTGCCATGCGTGGGAAGTAAAAGTTTTCAAGCAGTTGCTTGCGGTTTTCCTCTGGATTTCGATGTGCTCTTCGATGAATTTTTAGAATTTTGTCCTCTTGCTCAGTTTCGTTCGTAATGTCTTCAACCATTGTCTGGGTAAACCTAACTTTGTAATTTGCGAAATGTAATGGATAAATGTTCTGTATTCGTCCCATAACTTCTTCTTTTGTGAGTAACCCGTTTATTGTACTGGGGTTAAGGAATTTTTTGAATATATTGATGATGTCGGTGTCAGTATAGCTAGGCTGAATGAAAATATGCCTATGATAGGTTGGGAATGGAATAAGGAATTGGTGATTCGTCTCATTTCCGATTTTGAGGATCAGTTGATTGCGGAAAACGTTAATGGGTGTTTCTACTGTTGGTATCAAATTATGTGATGAACTGTCATCACTGTGCTGTGTCATTGTCATTGAATTTATTTGTGTTTCTTTTCGAAGTCGTGATAAAGCGTCGGCAACTACATTTGACCTCCCTGGTTTGTACGTCAACTCATAGTTGTATTCCTCCAGGATGGCCTTCCACCGCTTCATCTTGTGGTTTGTGTTCTTATGACTCAGCGCATACGTCAATGGCTGATGGTCCGTATAGATTTTCACTTTCTTCGATCCGTAAAGGAAATTCCTAAGCGAGTTGAGAGCCCAGATGATGGCAAGCATCTCCTTCTCGTTAGTGGCGTAACTCTCCTCTGTTTTGTTTAATGTCCTTGATAAAAATGTGATTGGTTTGCTGTCCTGAGATAGTACAGCACCGATCGCATAGTCGGAAGCGTCTGTCGTAAGTTCAAAGTCTTTGTCGAAATTTGGGTAAGTAAGAATAACTTCTTTTGAAACTAAAGATTGTTTGATTTTCTGAAAAGAGTTTATGGCTTTTGTGTCTAGTTCAATTGCTTTATTCTTAGAGAGTTGCTTGGACACGCGTCCGTCTTCCCCTCTCAAAAGGGATGTCAGGGGTTTCGCTATCTTGGCGTAGTCCATGATAAAACGGCGATAATATCCTGACATTCCTAAGAATGACCGCAAGTCTTTAAGAGTTTTAGGAACTGGTAGTTCAGCAATGGCCTGAACCTTTTTGGGGTTGGTCTTAATTCCATCTGTACCGATAACGAATCCTAGGAATTCTACTTCCTTTTGAAAAAATTCGCATTTATCTAGCTGGATCTTCATGTTGGCACGCTCTAAGGTATCAAACACGGCTTCAAGGTTATTGAGATGTTCGGTTTTATCTTTGCCGAAGATGACAATGTCATCAATGTAAACATAACACCGTTTACCAATATGTTCTCTTAAGATGTCGTCAAGAGCTCTTTGAAATACCGCTGGAGCATTTTTTAAACCAAAGGGAAGTCTGGTGAATTCGAACTTCCCGTTATTAACGGAGAAAGCCGATTTTTCAATATCAGACTCTCTAAGTTTAATCTGGTGGAAACCGCTCTTGAGATCTATTATCGTGAACCACTTATTGTTACCGAGATTAGCGAGAACTTCATTGATCTCTGGGATAGGGTACCTATCCGCAATGGTGACCGAATTCAGTTTCCGATAGTCGATAACCATGCGATACTTTCTCTCTCCGGAGGCGTCCATTTTCTTGGGGACGATCCATACCGGGGAGTTGTAAGGTGACTTGGATGGTCGGATAATACCATCTTCCAGCAGGCTGGCTATTTGTTTCTCCACCTCTTCCTTAAGTGCTCTTGGATACGGGTACGATTTTGAATAGACTGGTTGACTAGTTGTGGTTCGGATTTCACCTTTAACAATTGTCGTATACGTCAGTTTCTCGTCTGGGTCAGAAAAGAGTTTAGTGTAAGAATTGATAGTGTTGGTAAGTTTAGCAGATTCTTCTTCGCTTAAATGGGGGGTTTTAATGTTTACATTATTGACAGTTTCTGTTATATGTTGTTTGAGAGGTATGAAAATGTTGGGGTGAATTATTATATGATTTTCTTTGGTGTGAATGACAGCGTTTAATTTCCTCAACGTGTCATTACCAAATATACCATCAAATGAGATAAGGCTGGGGAGTATAAAGAGTTGTAATTTTTCTATGCTGGGGTCTAGGAGTTGAATAAAACAATGATGAGTGATTTTTATATTTCCTACGACTGAATTGGCATAAAAGCTCCTTTCATTCGGAAGAGGGTTTCGGATGTGACGGGGTTGAATATAATTTTTACTTGACCCCGTGTCAATAAGAAATTTAAGCGTCTGTCCACTCTTCGCGACATTTTCGAAGTACGGAAGCGAAGAGCGCTTCAATCTAAAAAATAAATGTCGTCTAGTTGTTGTGATTGGTCAAGGTAGTGGTCTTCATCTGCGTCAGTGTTATATTCTGCAAGTGTTTGTTCGTAATTGTCGTCTTCCTGGCTTATAGTGGTTTCGTATTCCTCTAGTTCCTTCTCTTCCAGGTTGGATTCTTCAGTGTGGTATACTCGTTGTAATTTTTGCGGGTGATGAACTTGTTGCGAATGTTGACGTTTTTGGGCAAACTGTTGATTGCGAGGTCTATTTTGATAATTGACATTTCCAGATTTTATGGAGTAATCGATGTCCATCGGCTTAGGAGGAAGGGGGCGCTGGTTTGGTGGTGGCCGTTGGTGTTGAAACTGGAATCTTGGTTGAGCTTGTGGCTCTCTATGGAATTGAGGCGGTTGAGGGTTACGTGGGTTGTGGAGTAACTGTGGGTAAAAGTCGCGTCTGGGAGCAGGAATAGGCATTGGGTTGGATAAAGCGTTTCTTCTGGGAGGAACCGGTGGTGGTATTTGTTGGAAAGTTATGCGAACACCAGATTGAGAATTATGGGCATGTTGGGCCCGAAAGTCCACATTTTGAAGTTTAAGACATAAGTGCAGAGCCTGAGGTAGGTCTGCAGGTTCCCTTATGCTAAGCAATCTAGGAAGGTCACCCTTCAAACCTCTCACGAAGGTATCGAGTGCCTTGTCGCGGTAGCATTGAGTCATGTTGTTTAATGATTCTTGACTCATTTCTAGAGAACCTAACTTATTTAAAATTAAAGATAAATGGTGATAGACCGTTTAATAGAATTCGGGTATCGAGCTGTTACCCTGTACAAGAGTGGTCATCTGATATTCAAGGGTGCCTAGGTCCCTCTTGTCCGCGTAGTGTAGGGTTAAGCATTTGGATATCTTATCCCAACTTAAGGGAGTGTTATAGGATTCTAAGGCTATGTATGCATGACCTGTTATTTTATTCCTAATGACGGACAGTATCCCGTAATATTTAGGAGTGCCTTTCAAATGTTCGTAGATTTTGAGAATGCGCTCCACACTCTTTTTCCAGGAGTTGAATTCCTGGGCTTCTCCGGAAAAGTCCCGAAGGCTTTTCACTACGTCCGGTATTTTGTCCATGTCAGACAGGTTTCTATCGTTAGTTACGTTAATTGGTTGGTCGATGTCGTTGTTTATGTCTGAAGCGGGATTCATAATTGAACTGAATAGCTGACGTCCTTGGATCTGTAGTGTTTGTGCCACTAGATTTGTTATAAGCTGTATCATTTCGTCATTAACTTGGTTCTGAATGGGGGGAGCGGGGGGAGCAGCGGCATTTTCTGCCGGTATTTCCAAGCGAGCAGGTCTTATTAGATTACTTGGGTTCGACATTTCGATCTTAGTATCTTCGGAATCGAGATTAAAATTGAGGCAGTGGTAAGGAAAACTGGGTCTTAGTTAATTACTTATCGATATTAAATCTAAATTGGGATTGAACAATAATTAAGAGAATGGAGTGTCTTGTTCTTATATGTTCTGAATTTGAACAATGATTGTCTTTAAGAAATTTGTATGAAAGGTGAGTCTTAGCTTTATAAATTTGAATTTAAACAGTGATTTTAATAGTATTTTGGTTTTATAGGTTTTGAATTTGAACAATGAAAAAGTGAGTCTTAAGTTTGAATTTGAACAATAAAAAAAAAATATTATATGACTTACAAAAATATTAATGGTTCGGTTCTTATTTCCATAACGATTTGGGTAGGGTTTCAGGAACTACTGATCGTCGGATAGGGCGGCTGTCCGGAAATCTGGACCCCTTTTTGTCCTTGTTTTACGGGGCTACTTAGGGGCCTCTTTTCCCTTTCACAACACTGTCTCTATATGGCTTGGTGTCCACTTTTTAATTGTTCGCACGTACTAATTTGGTTATTTAGTCTCACACGCGTTAATTTAACGAGGATTCTTGCAAGCTAATTTGATTATTTAGCCTCACACGCGTTTTTTGTTTGCGAACTAATTTGGTTATTTAGTTTCGCACACGTTTATTTATTTGCAACTAATTTGGTTATTTTAGTTTCACACGCGTTTATTTGTTTGCGAACTACTTTGGTTATTTAGTTTCACACACGTTTATTTATTTGCAACTAATTTGGTTATTTAGTTTTACGCACAATTTCCTCGAGTCAGTGAAACGACGCAGTCCCTGCTCGGGCGCCAGTTATAAAATAATAGATTGAACCTTTAAAAAAAATATTTTCCTCTGGCAGTTTGCCAGTCCTTTATTCTGTAAATCAAACTTAAGACTAAACCTATACTAGAACTTCACATGCATTTATTGATTATCTAATACTATGTCAGCGGAATATTGACTGCGGCTGTAAGTTCAGTTGACGATTTCCACGAATTGCTTTCCGTTGCCGATCGCAGTAATTTCCAGGTATGCGGAAATTAGGTCGTGTGAACGACTGCCTGGTGCACTTGCTGAAAGTTAATTTGTTTGTTGTTGTTAACTTGTATATTCTTATATTTTTTAAGGACACGGCTTTTGGGAAAAGGGGGAAGAGGAACAGAGGAGATGCCTGTGCACGTTGACTTTAATTGTTTGAAGATTCTAGTGATTATCAAATACAGAGCCTGATAGATCATTCCACATTCGTGTCATGCGACTTATAAACGACTCCCTATATTTGACAGTACGACCAAAGTTTGGCTTAAGGCTGACCTGATGTACATTCGAAGCATGAGGAGTACTGCAGGTGCAAGTTTAAAGGGGAGGAATGCAAATGGTTTTTATAAAAAAAAAAAAACGATAAAGTACGGAAAGTCAAGAGACATTTCTCCGATGTTCAAGTGAATGTATGGAGTTCACAATGTCTCTATTATCTATACGTTTTAACGCGCGATTCTGTACCATATATAAAATGTGCAGAATGGTTTTGGGTGTAACAGACCAGATGTGGGCGTTATGTTACAGCTTTGGGCGGATGAATGCCTTATAAATTGAGGCCAGATCAGACGGGATAGTATATTTCTTGCACCGCTTAAGGAATCCTAGACATTTTGCAGCATTTTTGGCGACCTCGAACGTGTGATCGTTACATCAAAGATGGTAATTAATACACATACCCAGAATAGCAAGGTTTTCGATTTCAGCGATGCAAGTACCATTCATGAATAATAGTTCAGGGTTTTGGTTTCCCTTGAGAAACAGCATTGTGTTTTTGAAGCATTCAATTCCTCACTGTTAGTTGAACCCCATTTGATTCTGAACTTGAACTTATTTATAATGAAACAAATTTGCAGAATATATGCGTCTCCAATTACGTAAAACGTCAAAGCCGTAATTGCTATCATGTAGAAAATATTATTATTCCAACTCTCGGATACAGCTTATAGGTTTAAATAATGCGAAGATTTTGGCATCATAACCATCGCAATCCAACACTTTTTCGCAAGAAACATACATATCTTGAAGGCATATGAGCGACTGCACCGTCTCTCCTTTTCTGTAATACTTTCCATGATTTGCTGTTAAGTTTGGAGTTTTTTGCTCACAAAGTCACCAGAATCTTTTTGGTTGTCAGAAAAATCACCTGATAATGTATGGTTTCTACCAACAACACGTCTAGTCCTCACTTTTCTTTCATTTAATTTTATAATGTAGATTATTATTTTGTTCAACAACAATTTTTCGATAAAGCATGAACACTGAAAATTAAATGCCGTAATGGACAACGATTTTATAAATTTTGGGGGGCGAGAGTGATTAGCCTTTTCTTCTCCACATCATTTTTCTCCTTCGCAACCTGGTGCGTGCAATCTACAACCAATCGATTAAACAGCCATTACTGACGTTTTTTCTTAAACTATTTGCAACTCATTCACCCTAACTGATTAAGACCAACATGAATAATTTAATTCCCGAAATCATTTTCCGATAATGTACTCATGTGTATTTACTAAACGAAATCGAGCATCCCATAATGTACCTACACCAAAAGTGTGCAAATAATGGTCAGGAACTCCTACTGTGCTTTGCCAACAATACGTCCAACCGATGTACAAATTATCTTCCCTTATATTCCGCCCATTATTCAGATGAAGCGCAATAATCATCATCATACGCTTCATATACTCCGGGACTAGTCCTTTTCTTTTCCCTAAACTCACACATGTACAAAATACTGTTCATCGCCAGCCACCCAGGATTTAATTGTGTTCACATTCGCAAATACACTACACGCACCGAAAGCTATCGCACTTGATTGACCCCAAAAGTCATGAACATTAGTTCCTATTGTTCCGACGTCGTCGCCGTGTTGTTGTTGTCATCATAGCGATTGCACTTCGGGTGTCCTAGACAAAAGAAAGCCGAGGACGTGTCCACCATAATTAAGCTGCCATCTATTCCTGGCAGATATTGAATACGGTTCTGCCCTTTTCGATTTATCCTGCAGGACGGAAGTGCTTCCATAATTTGAGGAACAATCGTTTATAGCTTTGATATCTAATATCAGTGCAATAAATATTCATGCCATTGACTTTTTCCATCGAATCCAGCAGGCATCCATATGTCCTTCTCGTAATCACATTGGCACAGTATGTCGTGCTAGTATTCATCCAATTAACACTGTTCTCTGTGCCAGCCGTCATCATTCCCACTGACGTAGGACGTACTCGTGCTCTCTAACAGGTTCGGTGTTTCATTTGATTTCTTAGTTATCATCATCATCCGGAAAATGTTATTGGTCACGTATTGGGGTGTGACACGGAGAGAAAATTTGAAGCTGTAATACTAACCAATTGGTTCGTGTCCTAGGGACCGGTTAAAGTTCGAAATTATTACATTTATACGAAGATACGCACGTGTAGCTTTAATTTTGACTTTCATTAAGTAACGCACAACTTGTGGATATTGGTGAGCGAAAAAGAAAACGAAATAGAACGACTTATTGGTTTGTGTGCCACCCTCTTTTACATGCAAGTATCAGTAAATATGTGTGCCTTTATGTTTATTTACTCGTATATGTTTTTTTTTTTGTAAGGAATGTAGCAATACCGAATTTTAAATGATTCCGCCTTGCTAAACTTTTGGAAACTGCGATCAATGGTTGCAGACTTTTGGGAAATCTCATCTACGCTTTCGGTAGAAAACAATGGCTTATTCATTCAAGCAATTCTATGTAGAACAGTGTATAGCATCTGAATATACTCCAATGAAACGGCAAACGAAACAACCCAAAAGTAGAAGAAATTCCCGATTCTGCAACAACTGATAATAGCGGTGTTTCTATGTGAAAATGGTGTTGAATTCAATAAAAGTTTGCATGAAAAACTAACTGGGCATAAAGTTTCAGGAACTTTCGATATTATCCACAATTATCGCAAACAGAGTGTAGCACATTTCGACTATCGGGCAACAGATTGCTCAAAAATGTGTTTTACTCAGGAATTTTGGCAGACAACAAGAAAGTGCAATTTAATTTCTTTAGTTTTAGTTTCTGTGCAAATTTAAAAAAATTAAATTTTAGAAACACTTATTTTGATTGAATCTCAATCCACCAGTAATTCAGTGGTGCCAAATTATTTTTATTATTACTTTTTACACTTAACTGACCTTTACATAAAGTTACAAAGAAACAACGCTATTGTCTTCTTGCCAACTCAGAAATGTTTTAGCTTCTGCTTCAGTGCAAGCGCTGTTTATATTTGAGGGGTCTAGAAGCAAAGTTTGCAATCTTCACTTTTTGGAGGAAATGAATTAAAGTAGGGAAACTAATATTTAAGGTACACCGACATATAGGGGAGAGGGGGGCACCTTTGAACACTATTTTCTTTCGAGTCTCATAAAAACCTATGTGTTTGAATAATTGTCCTGAACATTAATTTCCCGTTGAAATATGGAAATAAACTTTGGTTAAAGCCCATAACAACGTTAATTTAATATAGTTTTATAATTATTATTCGTTTAAAAAACGAAGCAGCCTCTTATGTTCAAAGGTACCCCTCATGTGGGGCAGCTTTGAACAAGGCTGGGGCACCTTTGAACGGCAGATTTTGTAAAAGTTTTGACCAATAACAAAAAAGAATTTAAGCTTTGTTTCTTAGTAAAATAAATAAATTATTTTTATTGAATAAAAAAAAACTTAAAAACCTGAATTCACAAATAACTGAATTTACGAGTACACATTAAAAAGTAAACAAATCTTACATACATATTATGTATAACCAAAAAACTTTAGTTCTTGGCTTAAGTGAAACAAAACAAACATATAACATAAAAGACTAGAATTCACAAATTACTTAAATTACATAGTAAGGAAACAAATCTATATAAACAAAGACTAAAAGAATTTATAAATAAAATTTTTAAGTAAAATTTACAGATATGCTTCTCTAACCCAACTGAAATTTGGAGAAGTTAAAGGCAAAACTTAGCATAGAGGCTGTTCTCGATGTTCCAGGGGCGTTTATTGATGGTGGCAGTTTAGCTTTAATTTGTATGCCACTTAGAGACCACTTGTCTTCCAGATCAAGATAATAAAACTTATCGGAACCTACCTTCTTCTTTAAAAAGCTGACGTTATACATGTTGTCATCTTTCTCATTTATTTTCTCAACAATGTTCAACATTTTGTTATTATTTTTATTGGAACATTCAACCAAAATGAAATCGCCAGGATTTAAATTTTCGTAGCTTAGATCGGTACACATATTTTCTACTTGCTCTGTATCAATGGATGAGTCATCAGCAAAATCATACGAGTAGTCTAGATCGGTGTCATCATTGACCGAAAAGGAACTCTCGTCTGATTCCGAACTAGATATTTTTGATTTGTTAGCTTTGAACGCCCGTTTGTTGTTTTTTTTTTTCAATCTTTAAACGTTTATTAAAAGTCTTCATCCCTGATTTTGCAAGGCGCTTTTGACGGTCTTGGTATGCAGCCTCTATCTCATTTTTGTCAGGTGTTTCTGTCAAAATACGAGACTTCCCCTTCTTTCTTCCTCTATTTACGTTTTCCTCGGAGGAGCTTTCGGGAAGGGCCTGACAATTTTCGGTGAAACAACATTTTCCTTGAAAGTATCGCCTTCAGTTGAATGCTGAAAATTTGATTCGTTATTTTCAGTTAACGGTTCAACAACGTCTTGTGGAGTTTCACTTTCTATGATGATTGGATCTGTCCCAACAGGAATTCCAGAATCTTCTGTCTCTCAAGCGAAATCAAAACCCTCAACCATTATCCATGGATGGTACTTGCATCATTGAAACCGAAAGACTTGCCATTCTCGGTATGTGTATTAATAACCATCTTCGATGGAATGATCACATATTCGAGGTCGCCAAAAATGCTGCAAAATGTCTAGGATTCCTTAAACGGTGCAAGAAATATTTTACCCCGTCTGATCTGGCCTCAATTCATAAGGCATTCATCCACCCTAAGCTGGAATATAACGCCCATATCTGGTCTGGTGCACCCAAGACCGTTTTGCACATTCTTGATAGGGTACAAAATCGCGCGTTAAAACTTATAGGTAACAGAAACATTGTGAATTCCATTCATTCACTAGAACATCGGAGAAATGTCTCCTGTCTCTCCCTGTTTTATCGTTTTTTCCACAAAAAATGCTCCAGCGAAATAAGCAGTTGCATTCCTCCCCTTCAAAATTTCACCCGCAATACGCAACATGCTTCGAATGCACATCAGTTTACCCTAAAGACAAACTTCGGTCGTACTGTCAAATATAGGGATTCATTTATAAGACGAACAACACGAATGTGGAACGATTTACCAGGCTCTGTATTTCTTCATCACTACAACCTTCAAACATTCAAAGCCAACGTGCATAGGTACCTCCTCTGTTCCTCTACCCCCTTTTCCCTGACGCCCGTGCCCTGAAACAATTAAAGGGTATTAATACTCCCTTTGGCGAGCGCATATTATAAAAAAAAAAAAAAGAAAAAAAAAATTCTTGATTTGTGACTTCTGCACATGCAAAATCTTCTTCTAAAAAGGCAGTTCTAGAAAATGGGTAAATGCCTGGCTTTGCAAACCCAGAAACGATATTTTTCGGGGTAAATGCAGCAATATAGGCAGTGTTGGCAATGCCCGGAAGATCATGTATCCTTATAGTTTTACCAGGATTATTTAATAGCCAGTCATTCTGCGCCACTGACAGCTTCTGCCTAAACGGTCCCAGAACAGCGACATCGAGAGGCTGAAGACGATGAGTGCAGTGAGGGGGAAATGTAACAAAGGCTATACCATGTTCTCGGCAGAAGTTTATAGCATCTATTGTAAAATGGATTTCATGGTTCTCCAGGAGAAGTAAAATCATGTCATTCTTTGTGCTTCTTGTTTGTTTTTGAATGTGTTAGGAACTTTAATAAAAAGAATTCCCGTCATCCAACCACTTGTGGGACTATTAGCATAGCCTACGCTACCAGCTGGCGCTCCAATAAGCATGCTGTCATGATATCTAGCCCGTGAAAATATAAAAATGGGAGTAATTGTGTTCCCAACTGCATTTACAATAGCGCACATAGTTATCAGTTGGCCTCTTTCAGCAGAAACGCACTGGCCTACTTGTTTCTGGTCCTTTTGAGCTATAACATTTGGCGCTTGCACAACTGTTGTCACACCCGTTTCATCTAAGTTTAATATACGATCAGAGGTAAAGTCGAACTTACCAAGGGCTCTTTGGTAATTGGAATGGAATTCCGCAAGATTATTCTTGTTGAAGCTTGTTGATCTTGATAAGCTTGTGTTTTCAGGCTTACGTAACGAAAGATTAGTGTGCCTTTTCATAAAATTGTTCATCCAATCTATTCCAGCTTTTCTATTTTCAATCCAAGTACTCGGACATTTTTGTAATATAGTATGGGATAAAATAATCCTCAAGCATATTTTCTTCAGTGGTAGTAAAAATCTGAATGTGGAAAATTGGGTGGAATAAACTTGACTTTGGACAGTTTTGTTATTTTTATAGTTCTTTATTCTATAAAATAAAGTATTCGGCAGAATACCGTAGGCACTAGCAGCCCTCTAAGGGTCATTGTTTTATTTATAACTGCCGTGATAGGCTCTTTACGTCATCTTCGTTAAGTTCGGTAGATCTTTTTTTATATTGTAGTTACGCACCATTGTATTAACCTGAAAATTAAGTTAAACTTAATGTAAAAACCGCCTAATTATGTTCTTACCTATTCATATTAATATAAAAAAAATTCAAATGCAGCTTCACATGTGAACGCAGAACGGGGCAGCTTTGAACATGTTCAAACTTGGCCCGACCGTTTTGTTCAAATGCTCACTAAAACAAAATGTATCGTAAATAGTTTTATATTACAAATTTATCAAAAAACTCACCTTTATACAGTTCTAGATAAACCTGCACCTTCAAAATATATTTTTCACAGTTATAAAAGCTCACCAAAAAATGTGTACACTCTTACGAAAAAAAAAAAAAAAAATACAATTTACTCATAAAATCTTCCTTACTGGCCTACTTCCACGCGACTACTAAGAGGACCACCGAAAGCCGTTGACGTTAAAAAAAGACAGTATTGCCAAGTTTAAAATTTGCTTTAGGCTCGGAAATATTTGTTTGTTAGGATTTTATTAGCAATGTTCAAAGGTGCCCCCCTCTCCCCTAATCCTGTTTGTTTGCAAATCTGTATACAAATTTGATGGCCCTCATATTTTAGAAGAAAAACCACGAAGTTATCTAGTTTAGTTAGAAATTATAAGAAATTCTGCTCTAATTGGATATTGCTAACTTTGTTTCTAAACCACTCATTTATAGCTCTATTGGCGGTCCACTTCAAGCTATGAAGATTGAGTACTTTAATATGAATAAATCAAATAAATAAAAACAAAAATTCTAAACATACTTTTCGAGACTAATTATTTTCTAAAATTATAACTTAATTAGCTGTACCCTCGACTTTATACGCGTAGACTTTAGAATTTCTTGTCGGGGGGCTTGCCCCGCATCTACGTTCATGTGACATAACTTGATTTACACTTATTACATTTATTATAGGACTTGCCATGTTCAGCAAAACATGCAACGTACTGTTGTACATGGTGTGCCCAAATGTAATCCAGCAACTTTTAATGTTTGTCCCTGTGCGTGTAATAGAGATGCGAGGAATTAGCACGCTTTCTCCTTTGGCCACTCCGGTGAGAATTATGGCCTTGATCACATTTCGTCCAACTCTGCATTGCGCAGCCTGGTACCATTGCATAGTGTCAAGGTTACGCATCAGAATAACTGGAAAACTAACTTTCAGCTCCAGTTTATGAGACGGCACTCCGAATAAATCCAAGGAGTTACAAAACTCTACTGGGTAGGTGGTAGAGTCATCGGCGAACATGACTGTGTCAATGGAAATTTTTTTTTTTTTTATTAATTTTAACAACATTCTTCGGCGCCAGTATAGTCCTCTCACACAACCACTCTTTGTTGTCGATATTTTGTTGTAAGCTCGGAAAAACATAAGCGACAAGCACACAAACCGTTGGTAAAGGAAATCTTCCCGTCGTTATCTGTGTCCATGCTAATCTCTCAATTTGTTGTAGACTAATGGCATAGGTTTCTGACTGTGGGTCATTAAAAAGCTGGATACGCATGTTGGATATGAGGGAAAAATTCTCTACTTTGGTCCATAGTGGAGACACGCATTAATTTCATCCGCTGGAGTCCCCTCTAAGTAACAGTTAGAGGCTGTCTGGAATTTTCTGCAGGTAAAAGGACCAGACCATCCATCAACACACGGTTTAGAGCTTTGACTAAATGTTTGATTGACATAATACACTCGTCCCACACAATTAATTTGCACTACTGTAGAAGAGCGCCGTGGTTGCTGCTCTTGCTAATATTGTATGTAGGGTTCACTTCACTTGCAAGATTAAGCTGTAATTTGAAAACCGAATGTGCAGTTCATCCACCGCTCAATTAAGTTGCAGCAATGCCCGAGAAAACTACAGCTAATACCATATTCCTGTCTGCTAAAAGTAAATTAAGTAAAAATGTTTTGCCTGTGCTGCCTGGTGCGTCAAGAAATTAAAGCCCTCCTTCACCACTCTTTGCTCAGGCAATAAACGGTGCTCCATTTCATTAACATAAAGTTTTAAATTTTTGATGTCATAGTTCAGCTCTCTTATAACATCAGTTGACAATTCTCCTATACAGTGAGATGTAACGTGCCTTCACGCCTGCACAGTTCTCGACAGGTGTCCCTGTCCCTCTGTCAAATAGTTTTGTTGTGGCAGCCATTTTATATAGACGCCTACTAGCATTTTCGTTAAAATGGAAAAAAGTGAATTTCGAGAGCTCATTAAACACTATTTTTTGCGAGAAAAAACTATCACGCAAACCAAACAAAAGCTTGACAAATATTGTGGGGACTCTTCACCATCGATTGGAACCATTCACCACTGGTTTATCAATTTCGGTGTGGTCGCTCAAGCACAAGTGACGCCGAACGTTCTGGTCGCCCAATTGAGGTCACCGCACCAGAAATGGTCGACAAAATCCATGGTTTGATAATGGACGATCGGCGAGTGAACGTGCGCGAGCTTGAAGGGGCCACAGGGTTACCACATGGCTCAGTGATTTCGATTTTACATAAATATTTGGACATGAAAAAGCTTTCCGCAAGATGGGTGCTGCGTTTGCTCACAATCGACAACAAACTCATTCATTTGACAACTTCAAAGGTGTGTTTGGCGATGTTTCAGAAAAATTCGGCTGAGGTTTTTCGCCGTTTCGTAACCGTGGATGAAACCTGGATTCACCACAACACACCAGAAACCAAGGAACAGTCAAAACAAAGGACTTCTCCTGGTGAATCGAAGCCAAAGAAGGCCAAGGCGGGTTTGTCAGCAAACAAGGTCATGGCGACAGTTTTTTGGGATGCGCGCGGTGTTATTCACATCGATTACCTTGAAAAGGGTAAAACGAACACCGGCGCATATTACGCAGAGATGCTGGATCGATTCCAAGTCGATTTGAAGCAAAAACGGCCGCATTTGGGGAAGAAAAAAGTTCTTTTTCACCAGGACAACGCCCTGCGACTATTTCTTGTTTCCAAACATGAAGAAATGGCTCGGCGGTAAGAGATTTGAGTCGAATGAAAAGGTCATCGCTGAAACAAACGCTTATTTTGAGGGGCTCGAGAAATCGTATTATTTGGAGGGCATACAAAAATTGGAGAAACTTTGGATGAAGTGTATAGAGCTAAAAGGAGACTATGTTGAAAAATTAAAGTGTTTTTATACCGAAAAGAGTGTTCCTTATTTCATTTTTCGGGGACTTATTGACCCACCCTCGTATTTGCATATGTATTTGATTGTCTGCAGGGGAGAATAAGGGACAACCCAGATGTTGTTTACAGCAACCCAAAGAAAAGAAAGTCATGAAAACTGCCCGGTCATGCTTCTACGTCGTTGGCTCGGCCGAATATTCACGCTGCGAAGATTATGCTGTGTATTTGGTAGGACCAGGTAGATGTCATTTATTATGAACTGTTGAAACCCAACGAAACCATCACTGGGGAACGGTATCGACTTCAATTGATGCGATTGAGCCGGGCACTGCGCGAAAAACGGCCACAATACGAGCAGAGGCACGAAAATGTGATTCTACAGCATGACAACGCTCGGCCTCATGTTGCCAAACCCTTTAAAATCTACCTGGAAAAGCTCAAATGGGAAGTCCTACCCCACCCGTAATATTCCCCAGATATTACGCCATCCGATTATTTCTTGTGCCGTTCGATTATTACTTGTACACATGGTCTGACTGAAACAGCGATAACTTAGTTGCGCACCTAAAATATATATTTAGTATACATAAATCAAATAATCTGTATAATTATTAAGCGACATGAAATTTAGTGCAAGGCATAACTTCTTTATAAATGCAAAGTGAAAGTCTGTGTGTATGTTCCCTATAGACTGTTAAACCCTTCCACCGATTGTTATGAAATTTCAACCACGTTTATTTACGTCAAAAGTGTTAATTTAACAAAAAAAAAAAAAAAATAGCAAAAATTCTTAGTCAAAGTCCCAGCAATTATTCTTAACTTAGGGGTATAACAAAGACGATTTGTGCAAAGACACAAGGCTATCATTTATCCGCTTATGATGATTATCCGAACCATATACACAGCTTAGAAATCTAACCAAGTTAATCAGTTAATCACATTATAATGACGAATTTAAAAATTTATAAATTCCACCCCCTATAACTTAACACCAATTAATAAAATATCAATGATTTCCATACAGAAAATCAATTTTTTTCTAAATGTATGAAGTCATTCTTGAATGCCACAAGAATTCATTTGATAATAATTACAATTTTTTAGTAATTAAACTTTTGCATAGCTCAGGTTTAGAATTCTGAAATCCATTAGGTGGTCCTTGCATCGAGTATACACAATTTATTTGTTTGAACGTGAAAACATAAAGGGTTGGCCTGAGTCACTCTGAGGATGAGGACAAGACGAGCATAGGGCGAATACGAGGATAACTTATATTATCAATTACGAGTATAATAGCATGCCAAACTCATGAACTTTCTTCACACACTTGCGTACAGCAGGTACGGTTGGTGCATTATTTTGACCGAAATTTGTTTTCAAAAATAAGTTTTCAATATTTCGGAACGTTGTTCAAGCGTAAGAGATATGATACTGTTTCTTATACTGTGAGCTGTCAGTGTAAAAATAACATGTAATTTAAAAAGAAACCAGCAGATGGCGCACTCGTTATTGTTACGAGGTTGAACGGGGAATAGCCAATGTGCGAATTTCGGAGAAGGAAAAAATAAAAATAATTTCAGAAAATCACTAACGTAACAATAAAACTTTATGTTACACTTTTGGTTCCCAAGAGGTTAACTGAATTTGTTTTTATCTACGTAAAATTTTTTTTGAGGATAGGCACTGTAAAACCGCCCGATCTGGAAACTTCGAAACGTAATTACGTAGAATGTAACAAAATGTGATGGTACCACACCGAGCGACAAGTGGGTGACACCCAGTCTATCAAATGTTGAATAAAAAATTAGTTTTTCTTTTAAACAGTTTTGATTATTTTTAACAAGTACTCCTATTAAATACACTTAATTTAGAATGTGACCTCATCAGTAGCAATGGAGTAGTAGGTGGGCGTAATACTGTCTGCTGGTTCTGCTGAGGCTGTAGCAGGGTAGTTTCGAAACACTGCCCCCTCCTTAAAGTTCCATCAGAGTCCTAAAAGCAGCCAATCGATTTACTTGAACTACTCTATCATCGTTTTTACAGTTTATTGGATCCCGAAGGACAGATCTACCACCTTTGTCGCACCTTCCCAGTCGCATTACAGTTGCAGTGATACTCCCTTTCGGCGTTTCAGATTGATCACCCAGACTTCGCCACCAGCCTGAAAAGACAGTAAATTGAAAGGCAGATTAAGTTTCCAACTTTTCGGCGTTGCGTGCAAGGCTCTGCCTCGTCAAATCAGCATCACCGTCAAACGGTGATGCTGAAGGTAGTAGTAATGGAAGTGTTCAACGAACCCCGTCCGTCCGAGAAATCCATCTTTTCTTTATCTTACTCTGTAAGTAAATAGTCGAAAATCATTTGTACTCTCCTAGAGATGTAAAGAGTCTCTCTATCCTCAGTAACTGGGTATGCTCTTTTAAGTGACGGAACTTCGAAAGCACATCTTCCTCGTACTCCTATATCCAAATCGGACAAATCGGGGTGGCGCCATTGGGCTTTTCACGGAGAGACTAACTTGAACCGACAAATCCTAATTTGGCTTCAATAGGTTTCGCACGTTGCCTTCTGGTTGAGACTGTCTTTTCTCCGAAGATTCAGTCTTTTGCTTATTATTCTTTTTCTTTGGCGACTTTATTGAAATTGATAGGTTTGATTGTGTAATGTGATTTGGGGCGTTATTGGACAGCCTACTGATGGTGATCGATGATGCAAGCGATGATAAAGTGAACTCCATCTTCCAGTCGTTTCTGCACTGCTGCATACCCAGATTCGAGCTCCTGCTGCAATCCTGTTAGCTTAGCTTATCACTAATCCACCAATCAATCACTTCATGTTGGTGATGAAAATTTGTATTATGACAGCAACAATAACCTTCTACATACATATGTACGTGTTAGAGAAAACGAGGTGGATTTAACAAATGATCGGGCAGGCTGACGATGCTAATTGTTAAAACGCAAGTGAAAATGTAAAAAATGCCAGGAAAGCTCAAATTGGTAATCCTGATAGGAAAAAAGAAAGTAGAGCAGAACAAAACCCTCATCTTCTAACCCATCAATGATAAAGTGGGTATGTGAACTTTTTAATGTAAATATAATGACACATTTCTACTCGGGTACATTTCCACGCTTTTCAGAGACTTTATTAGAAAAACGGTATTTACGCCTTTTTCTTAGAAAGGGGGCTTGGCTCCCTCCATTTGTAACCAAAGTTTCCGGATTTTGGTAACATATTCTCACAATAAAACTTAACCATAATCCGTGGTGTAGTGGTAACATCATCGCTTGTCACGCTGTTGATTCACGGTTCGAATCCTGATGTCAAGAATCATCTAATTATTTCGCATGAAATAAATGAAAAAGTCGATCACTTGCGAAAGCTAGGTCAACTCTACTGTGAAGGCATAACAATGGCAGTAGGGTAGTCATATGGCTAAAATGCAACTTGATCGTGATAATGACATCAGGAGGACGGAAAAAAATACTGTGAATCATAAGCAACGACAATAATAGCGAAATCAAACAAAATACTCCCCAGTTATCTGGACAGCCACCCTTGGAGTTTACAGAAACTTAATACCACCTGAGTTTCAAACTACACCACTCTGTCTTTCTCTCTGTCTCTTCCTCTTTCCACAAAACGCACGTGTTCTAAAAAAAATGAGTATAAGGGTATTCATATCCCCTTTAACACGTGCAAATTATAAAAAAAAAAATAAAAATAGTTTTGACAAAGCAAACTACTTTTTTTTTATAAAAAAAAGCTGGTGAGCTGCTCTTGTTTTCTTTTGGAACCACAACCTCTACACATCCGTTTCTGATTTTTTTCTCGGAGGTGGTTGTGAGAAGCCCAAGACTTCTGACGCAGCGTTTCTAATGGCTTGTTGACATCTTTGCCACTGGTCTTTCAGGTTCATGTCGACAGTCGTGGAATTTCTTTCAAGCTCGAGGGATATACGGTCGCCATAGGCTGTAGCGATCACTTCCAATTGTAGTCGCCCAACGTTGAATTTCCTCGGCGTAGTTGTTAATCGCTTAAAAGCTTCGATGGATATTCGTAAACAAAGTTTGGCACCAACCAGGTATTGATCCGAGTCGATATTAGCTGCACGGAAGGTACGAACATCCAGTATGTTAGAGGAGTGCCTTCCGTCAATGGCAACATGATCTATCTGGTTGCATGTTCGACCATCTGGTGATCGCCATGTGCTTTTTTCGATGTCGAGACGTGGGAATCTCTTGCTGCTTACCACCATGTTTTTCAAGCTACAAAGTCGATGAGTCTGAGTGCGTTACCAGATGTGGTGTCGTGTAGGCTGTGTTTCCCTATCGCCTTACCAAAGATGACCTCTTTCCCAATTTTGGCATTAAAATAACTCAAGAGTATTGCTCGTAAGTTTTTGCAAGGAGCTCGCTGACTTCGAGAAAGCTCAAGACTCTTTGCCTAAGTCCTCCTCTGACAGCAAAACCGCATCCAAAAAAGCGCGACTTTCCATCGAGGTGATAGTTACCGTAAATCGCAATTTTCCGTTTTTCTTAGGCCTAATCCATCTCATCGCATATCTTGGAGGGCTCTTACATCAGCTTTGAAACTGGCGAGGGTCTCGGCTAGCTGTTAAGCTTTGTGCGACTAACATTGTCACCAAATATTTTTCTATATCTGTAACTTGGGACAGCTCAGTTCCTACTCTTGTTTTAAGCGAGCTACTCTTTACTTCTATATTGTAGAATGCGTCCATCAATTGCCAACTTCACAAGTCGGTAAACTATGCATGTAAATGATTTTTGGATCGATAATTCATTCTATTTGAAAAAAAATTCATACAAATAATTTCGTTTCGTATGCAAACGCAAAATGATAACGTAATGAGAGTTAATATACTGATTGTACTGAATTTGGGAGAATTGTACTTGTGTATTTTTTCAAATCGTTTGTATTGAAAAGCTACAATTGTATCGACTTTTTCAACCCTGGACTATGCAACTACTCTCATATTGCTATTCTGACAAAAATACGGTCAGTTATGCCTTTGCGAATATTTAAATTTAAACAGATGGCGCTGCACTACTGTTGAAGAAAGTGACGTAACAAAGTCAGAATCTGGGCTAACTCTATGGTGCTGAAACATGAACGCTGTCAAAGCTGATCAAAACAATCTTTTATCCCCTCGCCTGATTTTTGTTCGCGTTGACAAGGCAGTTACAAGTCATGACCAAGCAGGTAAAAGTTCTAGAATCCTTTTAAAAAATTGTTTAATCATGTACACATCTCTATATAATAGCTTCAATTGTCACGTAACCAATATTAACCATGCAGCTTCTTCTATTATTCGTATCACTTTACAGGCATCTCCAATAAACCTTGTTTTTAAAAAAAAGCAGCTGATAAAAGACCTGGAGAGAAAATTAATTTTGCTAATAGCTTTGGCCAAGTGTTTTACCAGCCCGAATATCAACACCGTTTCCCCCAGCAAACAACAGCAATAACCCCCATGCACTATGTACTCCACGAGGAGATCCCTGAATGCATACGCTACCATCTACCAAACACTCTGTGTCCTTTTAATTAAAATGTACCAAACCATTACAGGAAACGAAAAAGGAAGAAAAAAACTAACAAACTTTCATAAAGAAGAAAAGCGAAGCAAATTTTACTCCAGAACCCACTTTCCTTGTTCGCACTTTGGCTCTCGACGCCCACTTACCACTAAGACGATAGTTTAATTTATTTTCATGCAGAGTAAAGCATGTTACACGTCTTCGGTGGGACTTAAACATAAAATTTACAACACTTCAGCAAGCAATATACAACACCGCACCACTCCGGAGGGAAACGTATTTTATGGCAAAAGAACGGTTCTGGGTAGAAAATTGTAGTCAATCGTATTTTCATAAGGCTGGTAAATGCTCAAACTTCAATCAGGGTATGGTCTGTCCTAGGGCTGTACTTTGGGGGACACCTTGAATGGCAACTCATGCTTAACTCGCCTTTCTTGTTTTTTAGTGTACCTAAAAATAAATATGGCCAAAACAAGTACACTCTGAATTACAAAAGAGGACACACACAGAATTAGTGCAGAGTTAAAAATAGCCTTAGTTACACCAATCAGCAATCTAAATCATATACTAAGCTACAAAATTAACAAATATTGGACAGCTCAAATTCACTTTTATGTGCCACGTAACTTTTTTTAAAAAAAACATTGGTCGAATACGAGTATATGTACCTATCAGTGGCGTGGCGTCCATACAAGCCGATTCCTTCCGGCTTCCCTTTTCAAATATCAAAAATTTGTATTTTGCCACTTGCCAACCATCACATTCAATTATTTGTTCATCAAACCATTTTTCATAACTTTATACACGCTCGAAGATGAAATGCTGCGACCACTTCGGTTGTTTATTCATTTTTACTCATACACAAACTCGCACACATAGACGAGGCAAGTATGAACTCCACTAGCGAGAGAGCGTGCAATGAATTTTTTTGAAAAGCCGTTCATTTTCCGGCTTATGCATTCATTTCTTCACAGTACGAACTTTCAACTCCATTCCTTTCTGGCATATAGTAGAAGTTTTTTTGCGATTTCTTTGTCTAACATACATTCGCTTATGAGAAAAATAACCCGCAATTTCTCGGCTTTTGTGGATGAACATTGGTGGGGGAGAAAGGTTTTAGTTCGAGGGAGTTTTTTTTTTTTCTTGTAGGCAACAAAATAAGCCGACGATAATCGAGTTATTGGGTGATGTAATGGTTCGAACGGCGTTTAAGGTTTGAGGTTATTGAAAATTTGGATGCAATTTTTTGTGATTTTTGTGACTGCTAATTATTAGAAAAATTTTAAAAATTTAGCAATTACATATTGGTCGTTAAGTTTTTTTTGGCGGTACAAGTATGTCATTGCTCTCGAGTGTTATCTTCTTCGGTTTCTGGGTGCTTGATATTTTGAGCTTTAGGATTTATAGCTGTCAGGTTTTCCTTGGCGAACAGTGTACACTCATACCTCGCTTTACGGCCTCTCTTTATATGGCCTTTCGCTATACCGGCCTTTTTTTTATTACTTTGTTTCCGTTTTACGGCAAATATTTTTTCTTACAACAAAAAAAAAATTACCCGTTATACGGCAATTCGCTTTACGGCCTAATTTTGTGGAACGTATCTAGGCCGCTAACCGAGGTATGGGTGTATAGGTACCAGTGGCGTGGGGTGAAATTTCAAGAGACGGAAGTCGAAAAAAGTTTAAGTAAAATGTTTTATTCAAGACTTATCATTTTGGTGCTTATTCAAAACACAGACTTAAGATATGCAATCCAAGCCATCTTTGTTACACTTTAAGTTATTGGAATTTACGTAGACAATGAGCTCATCGCATAAAAAAGTGGCTTCGAAAGAAGCCGTTCTGGGCAAAGGAATCTATATAACTTATTGATAACTCGGAGCGTTGTTAAATATAAAAAAATTAGCAATTACAATTATGTACTACCTATTTGTACTCTAAAGCTATCCTACGATTCTTTTCTACGAATTCTACTAAAACTCTTTTATAAAATTTTGAGTTATTTTTAATTTCTAAAAGAAGGTGCTTTTCGATAGATAAAAGTGCCAGGTCTGAGAGTCTTTCTTCTTTTTGGGAATTTCTTAAGTAAGTGTGGACTCTTTTTAAAGTCGAAAAAGATTTTTCGGCAGAGGACACAGTCAAAGGCAGGGTTAAAAAGATTTCACACAATGTTAGAGTTTGAGAAAAAGTATTTCTAAGCATTTCCGTATTAAAATGCTTATAAAGTTGAATAACCTCAACCTGTTTAAGTGAAGGGGTAGTGTATAAAACTTTGAGTTCCTTTTTTTGAAGTAGTAAAATTAAAAATTCACATGAAATAGGGTAATTAAAGAAGATATTTTGTAATCCGGCATTGAATTAGAAAAATATTCATATTTTGATTTGCTTAATAAATCAAAGAAAATATATGAACTAAATGAACTATACCTATTCTTAATCTGACTTTTAACATTATCTATAATTGCTACAAAAATTCGGCTATAATTTGTTTTTGAATCAATATTAAGTAGTCGGCGTTTGCGTGGAGGTTCTGAGCAGTCACTTACGCTCTCATAGATTGAGTCAAATGAGCTAAAAAATTCAGAATGAATCAAAGACTCAAAACCCTCGATATCTTGCTTCGCAAGTTCTATGTCCTCTCTGCAATTGAATAAGACGTTCACTATACGCGAATGATATTGCCATCGAGTCTCTGATACCACAGAATGCCAGCTCTTGTGTTCCTAGAAGAACTACAGTGTCTATGAAACGCTTCATTAAATCGCGATTGCGATCAACTTTTCTATTATGAGCCTCATAAGAATTCCCTAAAGAAGTCTCTATGTGATATTCGCCAAATTCATGCAAATGCAAGAAGCTGCGTATAAGCTTTTCCGTTTGAATATGTTTTTTGGAAGAATTAATAAAATTGTTTATATCAAAGAAACCTGTGTGACTCCAAACACTACGAGAATTAGAAAAAAGAAGACAAGGAAAACAAAACATTCTATTTAGTTTGCAACTGCCAGTCAGCCATGGATTCTTTTTGTAAAAAGACTCATGAAAATGTTTCTGATACCCATGCTTTCGCGTATAATCAATTTTCATTGATGGTGTCGAGCGACCTAGTTCTATAACTTTTTTTTTTACAAAAAAAAAGCTTACTGAACTCGTTGGTTTCTTTTAGAAGAAAATCAGTTAAACAACACTCAAAATTAACTAGAGATATCTTGTCTAAGAATAATGAGAATGTTCAATGGGGCACCTCTTGAGTAGATTTATAATTACTTACTTGGTATATAGCTAATAACTATGCACTTAGCTCACTCACTATTTTATAATAATTTAATAATTTAAAACACTAACTTAATTACCAATATATAATTGCTAAATTTTTAAAAATTTCTAATAGTAGTAGTCACAAAAATCGCAAAAATTTGCATCCGAATTTTCAATAAATCACGCACAATTACAAAACCGATTTGCTTATTTTGTTTCCTACAATAAAAAAAAAAAACTCCCTCGAACTAAAACCTTTCTCCTCCACCAATGTTCATCCACAAAAGCCGAGAAATCCCGGGTTATTTTCCTCATAAGCGAATGTATGTTAGACAAAGAAATCGCAAATAAACTTCTACTATATGCTAGAAAGGAATAGAGTTGAAAGTTCGTACTGTGAAGAAATGAATGCATAAGCCGGAAAATGAACGGCTTTTCAAAAAAAAATTCATTGCACGCTTTTCTTTTGAAAAAGAAGTTGTCTCTCGCTAGCGGAGTTCATACTTGACTCGGCTATGTGTGCGAGTTTGTGTACGAGTATGAGTGTACGAGTATGAGTCGCAACATTTCACCTTCAAGCGTGTATAAAGTTATGATTTACGAATGAAAAATGGTTTGATGAACAAATAATTGAATGTGATGGTTGGCAAGTGGCAGAATAAAAATGTTTGATATTTAAAAAGGGAAGCCGGAAGGAATCGGCTTGTATGGACGCCACGCCACTGATATGCACCATATGTCAGAACTGGAAGAATCGCAGCATCAAATATGTACTTTTTTGACTCCGGTGTTATATTTGAGTCAAGTATTGGTTTAAGATTCCAGTACTGTTTCCAACAATTTGCTATCCTTCTGTCAATTTCTTTGTCCATTTTTTGGGTGAACGATAACAGTTTTCCTAGGTAGATGTAGTCTTGGATGTACTCAATAGTTTCATTGTGGATTTGCGTTTACACTGTTTCTGCGTTTGTCATTAATTTTGTCTTTTCTTTGTTAATATTCAAATCGACTTTTGCGCATTCTTGACTTAAATAGTTCTACTAACATTGTCTTAAGTTCATCGTGAGATAGTCCTATAAGAATTATGTCGCCAGCGAATTTTAGATAGTTCAGTTTTACTCCGTCCACCTTAATTCCTAATTCGTTTCAGTTGAGATTTTTAAAACATTTTTCAAGTACCACCGCAAACAGGATTGGGGAGAGGGGATCTCATTACCGCACTCCACGTCTCAAATGGAATGGACTTTCTTTTCTTTCTAAGTTAATTGCTGCAGTATTTGCCTCGAATTCCTTCCCTTTGTAGTGCTTTAAAAATCATTGTGTGTTCTATAGTATGAAGTCAACGAACGGTAAATATAGTTTTTGCCGATATTCTGTGCACCTTTCAATGACTTGGTTTGTTAGCCCACTTGTACGTCTATTGACTTTGCGATTTCATCATCTAAGAACGTTGGTACATTATCGCAGTTTGTAAGTGTTAGAATTTCGTTGTAAGTTTCATCGCTTGTTATGGATGATGCGTAAAGATTCTCAAAACAGTCTGTTGCAGTTTCTATTATTGTTTTCCTGTTGCAAATATCTCTGTCGTTTTCTTTAATTCTAGTCATCCAATCCTTACCAGCAGCCAGGGTTTGTTTTACTTTCTTTAATGATCGTGTATCCTCAATAATTAGTTTTACCATTGTGTCATTATATTTTTCCAAATCATTCTTTATAGAGTGCTTTACTGTATATTTTAGTTCTTTCAGTCTTTGCTTTTTAGTTTCGTTTAAAGTGTCCCTCATTTGGAGTTTATTTCTTTCATTTAAAATTTGGTTTATTTCGTTTGAGAGTTTATCTGGTTTTGTCCATGTTTTTTGCACTATTGAAGAATTGACGGCTTTTATTATAATGAATTCTAACAGATCATATTTTTCCTGCAGTGTATTCATATTTTTCTAGTTGCTTCATTATGGATTTTCGGGATAAATTTTGCTATGATGAAGTCGATTTCGTTCTTTGTATCTCCATTTGGTGCTATCCAAGTCCATTGCCTATTCGATGGTTTCATGAACAAGGTGTTTACAACGAACGACTTATGTTGCCAAAGCCATTGAATTAATCGTTCCCCTCTCGTATTTCTATTACCGTATCCGATTTTTCACATGATTTAGTCCTTAGTTGGCATGCCAATTTTCGCATTAAAATCTCCTAACATCATTGTTATTTCTGTTTTGAATTCCTTGCATGCGCTGTTGAGGTGGTGATAGAATTGTTCAATTTCGTCATCATTGGCTGCTTCTGTGGATTATCGACAGCCTCGATGAATTAGTTTTTAGTTGTATGGCAATGATTCTATCATTAAACGGTTTCGACTTTCATTTGAAAGTGTTCTGATATTCATCGTACATATAAATTTGTTTCGTTGTTTTTTTTTTTATATTTGTCACCATCATTTAAATTTGGGGGGTATTGGCCTAACGTCCTCTCGGTGGCCAGCCGTGTTGAGGAGTGATTGATAGTGTTTATTTCCAAGGTTATTAATTTCATCTCTTATATCCTTCATAGATAACATTGGCGCAGTTACATTCTCTATACGCCTGTGTACCAAGAGTTCACAAACTAACTGGTGAGCGCTACAGACATATGTTAAACGATTTTTTTTTTGCCACAAGTTGCTGAATTGAGTGTCGAGCATTGTTGGTTCCAGTAGGACGGAGCAACCGCTCACACAGCTAGGGCAACGATGGCGATTTTGAATCACCAATTTCCGGACCCTGTGATCTCTCGTTTAGGCGATTTGAACTGGCCAGCCAGATCGCCAAACTTCTTCCTTTGGGGCTTTTTGAAATCTCACGATTACCACAACAAACCACAAACCTTGCAAGTCTTGAAAGCCAACATTGAAGAAGAAATCACCAATTTGGAGCCAGATGTTTTGCGAGCAACAATTCAAAATGCCGTAAAACGAGCACAAATGTGCGTCTCTTCAAGAGGTGGTCATTTCACCGATATCATTTTTTTAGCTTAATGTCATCAATTTTACACCTTCAAATAAACTTTTCGTGAAAATGGGGCCCAATTTTTTTCCATATATAACAAAATTGCAGCCAATTCACATTATGGCCGTTTTCGAAAACGTCATTTGCATCAAATTGCTTTTGGATAATGTACTTAAACGCAAGCTGCAAAAGTCGTTTGTTCGAAAACCATTTTGCTTTGTTTGAAAACGTCAAATGCGATTGCAAAAAAAATCATGTAGGCGACACAGATCAATGGTAGCAAAAAACTTTTGCAGTTTGACGTTCGCAACCCTTAAGTGCTGCAATGACGTTCAAATTGACGAACAAATGACATTTTCGAAAATGGATGACATTACTTTTGCCCCACCTTGTACAATGTGCGTTACAACCACGATCGTATTCACACTACCAAAGACGAAAGAAAAAAATTTCTAAAAATTAACCTTGTCTACAAAGAATTTCATACAAAGTAGTGCCAATTATTTTTTACACCACTATCGATCAATTTTTTTTTTCTAATTTTGTCTCTTTCGAACGATGCGTGCAACATTTTTTGCGGTAAAAATGAATCTCTAACTTATGCCTACGTTTAATATATTTTCTTTTAAATTTTTCCCGGAATTCCTAGAATTATTTTGGATAAAATAAATACATATATAGGTCGGATACCCTTGGTGCTCAGAAGAATAACAGTTGAAGTCAATTTTAAATGGGGGCGAGTCAATGAAAAAGGGACTTTAGGGACATTCATGCCATTATGTATGGAATAGCACATCATTTAAACGGCCGCCTCGCCTTCGCTGGCAATGCTTCAAGCGGTCGGTCTCAGTCCAATATATGCGGCGTTATTCCGGCAATAGCATCTCGAATGTTGGCGTCGAGCTCGTCCAAAGTGATTGGCTTGTTAGCGTAGACTAAGGACTAAGGTGTCAAGTCACATGATCGCGGCGGCCAATTGATGAACGCTCGCCGTGAGATGACCCAGTCGCCAAATTTCTCCATCACCACTTCGAGCGTTGAGTCGCTTATATGGCATGTAGCGCCATCTTGTTGGAACCACAGCTGGGATATATCAATGTTGTCAAGCTCTGGCCACAGAAAGTCGATTAACATCGCTCAATACCGAAGACCATTGACGGTAACGGTGTCTCCTTCCTCATTTCAAAAGAAATAAGGTCCGAAGATGCCGCCGTGCCATAAACCGCACCAAACAGTCAATCTTTGTGGATGCATTGATGCTTGGTCGAATACTTGTGAATTCTGGTCGCTCCAACAACTGCAATTTTGCTTGTCGTCATAGCCTCTGAGCCAAAAATGGGCCTCGTCCGAGAAGATGATTTTTTGACAAAAATCCGGATCTCCGGCCAACATTTCCAGCGCCCAATTAGCGACTCACGGCGTTGTCTATGGTCGTCCGGCTTCAATTCTTGAGTCAACACAATCTTATACGGATGTAGGCCCAAATCCAACCGCAAAATAAGCTTGGTTGACTCTCTGGCGATGCCCAATTCAGCTGATTGGCGCCGAATCGACATTTTTGGGTCTTCTTCGATACTGGCCGCTACGGCGGCTATGCTTTCTTGACTTCGCACCGATCTCTGTCTGGTTGGTAACTTAAGGTCCAAAGAGTGTACTCGCGCTCAAACTTTTCCACGGTGCAACGAATTGCCTGCGCACTGAAGCCATGATGATGACCGACCTCACGACGAAATTCACGTTGCGTATTTACAACTGAGCCGGAATTTCTTTTAATACTTTTTTAATAATTTTCACACTTTCGGGAAGTGTCAGGCGATGCATGATAAAATAACAAACCTTACTGAATATTTTGACAGCTGGATATCATTGGTAGCTTTAACAGCTGCTGAAACATAAGAATTGGAAAAACTATCATTGCTATCTGGTCACCCTTTATACATACATATATTATTAATTTTTGTGTAATCTCTCAGGAAAGGCGAACCGATAACTCCTGAGCAGTGCCCCGAGATACCTGTTGATTCTGCTCCTGAATAGCTTGAGATTAAAGAGATGTGCTTATATTATCTCAATGAATTTTAAAATTAATAGTTTGCGCTTTCAAGTTAATAGTTATAGTTAGAATATTAACTTTAAAATTATTAGTTCAAACTACTCGAAAAAAGAATACTGTAAAATGTAACGTTAGATTTCTTCAACCCAAGCCAATTTTTATGCGCAAATGTTACCTTCAGCACCGTGCTTCCTCAGTGTGTCGAGAGAAGAGTGTTGGATGGAGAGTTAAATGAAACACGGAGTTTTTAAAATACTATATACTTATCTTTATTTATTTGATGTTTGTTTTTTCTTATTTATTATTAGGCCCGCTGTCGGGGCTAGGCTGCGACCTTTTAGAATGTAGTTTTAACTCTGACTTTTCTTCAGATTTTCAGATTAAGGTTTTTATTGTTTAGTCGTTCTATTTACAAATTGGCTTAAAACTAGACTTATTACTATAAATTTAATGTTGGCTCAACAATAGGGGCCCAACGTATATCTACTGGCTAGTTTGCTAAGGTTTTTTTTTTTTAAAAAACCTATATTAATGGCTACTTAATCTATTACATGAATATTTTATATAAGAGAATATATTTGGAAAGTTTTTTTTTTTTTTGTTAAATAAAGAAATATGTTATTAAGGGGACTATCCCCGGTAATAGGCATTGTCTGCAAGCTGGTAGAACGGTGTTTCTTCGTTGTTCATTATGTCTTCAAATCTTGAATCGATGATTGCTCGTGCACTCAGGTATCGGTGGCTTGGATCGATCTGCTGTCGGATGTAGTCTTGTATTTCCTCGTTAGGGTGGTCAACAAGATTTTGCAGGAGTCTACTTGAAAGTTGAATCATATACTGGTCGATTGGGCTCACACCGGCGTTCTCGTAAAGAAAAGCCTTAGGGTGGTACTTCCTTGTGATTGGGTTTCGCCACAGTCCTGTACAGATTCGAAGGACCTTCCGTTCGAATATTTGAATCTTCTTCATGGTGGTGGGCGATATGGTGAACCATATGGGGCAGCCATATGTGATAACTGGTCTTATCAGCTGCTTGTATACGAGCAGTTTAGTCTTCTTGCTGAGCCCATTTCTCTTTCTGAGTAATGGGTGGACTAAATGCAACGCATAATTGGCCCTCCTTAGGATGATTTCAGCGTGAGGATTAAACTTAAACCTCTCGCTGAAATTGATTCCAAGATATTTGGTGGTTTGCTTGGTTCGCACCTCGGTGTTATCTGGAAGAGAAATCCGTATGTTGTGGCAGCGAGTTGCGAACGCTCGGCGTCCCCTCGTAGCTGTCACTGGATTTCTGAAGCAGATTAGTTCCGTCTTGCTGCTGTTGATTTTGATTCCCCATTTGACTTTTCTTTCCACAACCATCCCCTTTTATACTAATTTTTGGCATTGGTCTTCGTCCCTCCTTCTTTTCCTTTGTACCATATTTACTATGCATAGATTTTACACGCGTTAGCTACACATTCTTTTAATGATAATTGCTTATGCGTTTCCTTCTATCTGTTCCACTTAAAAATTGCATTCAACGCATCTTGGATGTTATTATATTAACCCATGCTGGGTTGCCTGCGACATCCATTCATAAATTGTCTTCACTCTAAACCATACGCTAAATGCTTTTATTGTAATTTGAGTGTTATTACTCGTGCGTTATGGCGTCGTTTTTTGGGTATACAATTGTTTGTACTATGTAAGTTCGCTGCTTGTTTTAAAGTCGAAGCCGTACGACAGAGGCAGAATTTATCATTTATGAATGGGATGAATGTGTTGTATCGGCATTAGTGGATATGACGTAGGGTAAACAAAGCAAGAATCACCACGGGTGAGCTTATTAACGAATGCACTCGTTTGTTGTGCAAGGTAAGTGACGCTTGTGTTGTGAAATGCGGCAGCAATTTGTTTACCAGACGTACTCCTTTCCTGTCCTCCTTTTCAGTTCTCGTACTCCTGGGACCTTATTTTGTATTCCGTTTCTATATCAAATGTATTCGAAATTCCGAAATTGGAATTTTCTATTTCTATAGAAAAGACCTCTATCCGAATTCGGAAAGAAAAAGTAATACCAATCCTTTTTCGGAAATTTGGCATTTTGTATTTCGAAAGCACTTGTCAAAGTCATCTGTTTTTGCTGATATTCATTCGAAAGGTTTATTGTTAGCGAATGTGTGATTTGGTGAGAATTTTCGGATAAAATGTAAGTATTTCATAAATAAATGTATGTTTAAAAATAAATAATGTGTTTTATTTAATTACATAAAGGGAAGCGGCCAAAAGTTCACATAAGAAACCTGCACAATTCGAAGTCTTGGTGCATTTTAACCAACCAACTGTGGACTAGGCTGATGGAAGCCTTAAATTCGAAAGGCCCGCCTATTCGTGTGGTTAACGAGTGGAAGAAGGTAAGAGTGAAATTAGTTGACAACATTTGTTTGCAAACAATGTATTTTTAGGTGTGGGCTGACTTTAAAAACCATGCCAAATCCAAGCTGCGAAAAAATAAAGTCAGCATGCAAGCGACCGGCGGAGGTCCAAGCAAGTGTGTGCCACTTATGCCATTAGAGGAAAAGGTAGATATGGGCGAGGACGATGTCGAAAACAGACCATCAGTGTCGCCTCCTGTAGACACGGGAGAGCCTTCTTGCTCCTGGCAGAAAGTAGGTTCTGCCAGGATAAATAATACACCGAAACGCTGTCTTCTAGAAAGGCAAGTGCGAAACCAGGAGAAATATCATGCAGAAGTGATAAGTGTATTAAAAGAAATTAATAAAAATTCGAAGGATAGTGTCCGATATCAAAGAAACACTTTGAATTGGAAGAAAAAAATGGAAGTTTTTGCAAAAAATGGAGTTGGCAAAGCAGGAAACGAGGTTAAAGAAACTACAAATCAAAGAAAGAATGCTAAACTTAAGAGAGCAATAGGTAATAGAATCAAGTGAACCAGAAATGACTGATAGAAGTGAAGTACAAAGTGCAATTTTTTTTTATTATTAGTGAAGAAGTATCTGTTTTCAAGTTTTAAGTTTTTTTATTAGTAAATAAGTACATATGTTTTTAATTATGTTTTTTTTATGTTTAAGTTAAATTCCATAACAAATAAATGAAGTAATTTTAAAATGAAATTCAATGAAATTAAAAGTTATAACAAGCTATCTTTTATTTCATTTCTTGTTCTTGGAGCAACATTAAGTCGTTGCTTGTGAAACTATGATTTTCCTCAGAGCGGAAATAATTTTCATTTGTTAATGGTTCTACGGTATGCAAATCCACTTTAAACAGCAAGCAGATATTGTGAAGAGCACAACAAGAATTAAGAATCTGTGTTTCTTTCTGGGGGGAGTAAAAGAGTTCCCGCGCTGCCAGCAAACATCTAAACCTGTCCTTTAAAATGCCGAAAGTCCGTTCAATTAAACTTCTGGCTGTCGAGCGTCCTTAATTCAACTTAGATTCCGGTGAATTTTCAGCTGCTACGCGGTATGGTGTTAAAAACCAAGGTAAAAGAGGATATCGGGAATCACCTTTAACATAAATAAAAAATTATTAAAAATGTTTATTAGTTAGCAATTGGAGTACTTACCTAAAAGCCAAGAAGATCTGTCTCCGTTGAGAAAGCTTCTTTGAAGATAGACCTTCTCAGAACAGAATGTGAATCATGCGACGCACCTCCATAACATCCATTCACAGCTAATATTTTCATATTGTGATCGCTAACCTAAAGAAAACCCTAAGTCTTGATTTTTCGTATTATACTTACGATCATGGGATTGATGCTATGTTTTAGCTTCCTATTTAGGAATAAGTGTTCCGTCAATCGGGGCCTAATTATTTGAATGTGAGTTCCATCAATCAATCCAATTACTCCCGGGATGCCCGACTTCCTACAAAAATGTTGCTTGGCGTGATTTTTGTTTTCTTCTGAAAGGACAAACAAAATATGCCTCGGGCAAAGAACATGTTCTATTGCCTGGGAAGTTTCAGATAAATACACAGACAATCTGAACTGGCTAAAATTTGCGAAGCTATCCTGAGCAATTTGGTGCTGATAGCCCCCTTGTGCCAAGAATTTCAATGTAGCTGCGAGTTTTATCACTGCTGGTACTGCGGTTTGTCTTCTGGCAATAGAAAACTTAGGTTCAATTGCTTCCAACGTGTGAGGAATGCTTCATTCGACAGCCGAAAGATTTTCACAAAGCTATAATATGTAATACATAAATTCATTAGAACATTTGCATGGATCTTTTACTTAAATAATAATTCAAATGTCTCACCTCTCATGGCTCAGTTCCATAATCTTCGAATGATCCCTAAGTCTCCTTTGTTAGATGCGTTCAACTCTTCTTTCGTCATCTTCAAACCAAATAGCAACACTGTCTTTTTTTATCTTATTTTAATTTTCAATCACCTTGATTCACTTTAATTATCTTGAGAAATTAAAAACAGCATTCACTCAAATACAGGGTCTTCCAATAGGGACTTCCGAACTTTGACAGTTGATAGCGGCCATATTGTTGAAGCTACATCTGTCAAATTGGCTGTCATTTATTCACTCTGTTTTGCCAAATCACCATGGACGGATATAGCGTTCAACAACATGTGCAAATAATAAAATTGTTTTATCAAAATGGGTGTTCTGTTCGGGCAACGTTCCGCGCCCTTCGCCCATTTTCGGTCGCCATAATAGTCCTTCCGTGAGGACTATTCGTAGTGTGTAGTGTGGTGGATAAATTTGAGTCCACTGGGTCAGTAAACGATCAGCCAACACCCGTACGTTGACGAAACGCAAGATCTGCCGAAAACATCGCCGCTGTCCGTGAGAGTGTTCAGGAGAATCCGAGGCAGTCGATTTCGCGTCGCTCACAAGAACTCGGCCTTCGCAGACCACAATTTGGCGAATTTTGGGTCGTGACTTGGGCTTGCACCCGCACAAAATTCAACTGACCCAAGAGGTGAAGGTAAACGACCATAGACAACGACGTGTGTTCGCTGAATGGGCTCTGGAGCAGTTGGAAACTGACCTTAATTTTCATCGAAAAATCATCTTCAGCGATGAGGGCCATTTCTGGATGAATGGGTACGTCAGCAAACAAAATTGTCGAATTTGGGACGATACTAATCCACATGAGATCCAACAGCGTTCAATGCATCCCGAAAAACTCACTGTTTGGTGTGGATTTTGGGTTGGCGGCATCATCGGTCCATATTTCTTTGAGAACGACATTGGCCAGGCATTCGATGCAAATAAAACATATATAAAACATTTTGATACAAACATATATGTATGTACATACCAATGGAAACTCTATGCAATTCAAAAAGAATTCATTAATATAATCTCATTCCAATACTCATCGGTTTACCGAATAAAACATACCACAAACACACACTTGAAGTGATAGCATATCATATTTAGGGTGCTGTGAAATAATAAAATCTAAAATTATTCCTTATTGCGCTTTGCAAAACAGAAATAAGGCAGTAGCCAATTTGGCCCTATTGCCCTTTGCTTGCAGTTGGCCTCATTTCACTTTTACAGCCAAATGTGGCCATCCTGATTACGCTTTGTAAATTTGAATAAAAAAACATTTCTTTTTACACTTTCTAGTTTTGCTTACCTGATTACTTATGTATATGCTTCTTCGAGGCGAATCAAACAGTACTCGGGTGGCGCTAAAAAAAAAACTATGAACATCTCTTCGACTCATACACCAAACGGCTCTCGCCTCACAAGGAGGAGATCAGAGCGGCGTGTGGTCTTGTAAACCCTATTACGCACTTTTATATATGTTTGTATATTTCTTTGAGGAGTATTTCACTGTTTTATTATTTCAGCGATTTTTCATTTTATTCTGTGGGCGATTATTCATTGGGAAAAAAGTCCAAATATGGGACTATTTCTCATTTTGGTCTATGGACGGATATTCATTACTTTTGAGAGTTTTTACCTTTCGTTGGGCTTTCCTGCATTGCGAAGAATCGCACAATAATTTGTTCATTTGGGAGTTTCGGACGATTTTGTCTTTGAGAATATTTTCACTTTTGGCATTTTGGGCGATCTTTCACTATGAACAAGAGTCCAACATGAAAATACACAATCGCCCAAATGAAAGTAAATATTCGGTCAAACATTTTGGGGCGATAGTTCATTTTCGGATTTTGGGCGATTATTCGCACAGAATACAAGCAGCTCCAGTTGCATATTAACATTTTTATATTTTGAATGCATAGGTATTTGAAATTTTGATATGAAAACATTTTGAAAACTAGGTTTTTTAATTTTTGAGAATTTGTGAAAATAATAGCAAACAAATCGCGTGAATTTAATGTGTAACTGGAATAAGAACTTAATTAAACATTCACCACACATCGAATTATTTGTTTCTTACATGATCGTTATGAGCAAAGAGCACGATCAAGAACCGCTTATAGCCGCAACACTAAAAGTGCCGTCCAATAAATATTCACGATACGCTGTCTCTGGCAGCTTTTGGATTGCGGTTGCAATTGTTGGGGACAGGAAGATTAAATAATTAAAATGATCCTCAAGCACTGTGCTCCTATAGAAGAGTTCGCTATTTTCGTATCGTGAGATACTAATGTGATATTGGTAACATTTTATGTTTTAAATAAGTTCAGCCCTTCTTTTGGATTAACGGGATCACTCGGAAATCATTTGTTTCTTATGTTTATAACCCGAACTGACTACTTGATTCACTCTTATTATCTTTTGCACAGACTTCGACAAACACTTGACAAATTCCGCTTCCGACATATTTTGGCATTTGGCCTTATTTCACTTTCCAAATTTTGGAACTTGGCCTAATTTCGCTTAGCTTTCTTTCACGGCACCCAAATTTAGCTTAATAGTTGACCGTCTCGTTCGCGTTAAAAATTGAAGCCAACGAATCTTTCGCTGCCACACAATATACAATTTTGTGCATATGTAATATTCATTTGAATAAAAGCGTGTATGCATATGATTTCGATCTTCAAAGGTTTGTATGTATAATACATAAGTATATGTCGTATTGTGAAAGTAGATATAATGTGCAAGTCATTAGTAAAAACGACTATTTGGAACACAGAATGCTTTTTGGAGTGATAAATGTGCAAATAACATTAACGACTACAAACAAAAATGTTGAGGCTCTGTTTTTTTTTTTTTTTTTGTTACATAATAACGTCTCTTCTCAGTTTTCTTCAGGACCACGACGAGCACGTGATAGACTAGGATCCCTTTTTTTATCTGAGAGAAACATTATTATACAGTTAGTAAGTATTATTTGTACGTAAGTTCAATTGTTTTTTTCACAAAAGTTTACAAAACCTCATAGTAGAAACTATTCTTGCTTTTTATTTTTTTAACTAATGATTTTTCTATGGAAATCAAAGCTAGCTCCGATAATCTTTTTTCAAGCATCGTGTTTCTAGAATAAGATTTTATTCGCTTAAGTGCAGAAAACGATCTTTCAACAGAACTGCTTATGTTTGTATTGTTAGCATTAAACAGCTTAGTTTAAAATTTTCTGAAAATGTATCATTCAAGTCCATATTGGAAAGGATCTCAGGTATGTTGCAGAATTGCGCATGAGAAAAAAATACATTAAACTCATTCCTAAGTTTAACGAATTCAAAGAAAGGACCATAAGAATTTTGTAGGCTTTCGATAGCTTGGACTGGGAAACTTTATTCTTAAATACTAAAATTTTTTGAATTCAACAATTCTAAAAATTTTAAGTCTGTCAGGGACTTGAATCTTACATCCATTTGTGTTGAAAAATTATCAAAAATTTCAAAATAGACAACTCAATACCTGTTAAATCCTCGCCTCGTTTTGGAATTGAATTAACAACATTTTTAGCAGCATTGAACAGGTTTTGAAACTGCGATCTGTTGTTTAAAATTCACATTTTTGTAACTTAAATTTGTTCACAACAATATTGAATGTCGAAAGATTTTGTTTGTAATACATTAAACAATACATCGGTAAATGAAAAGATGTCATTAAATGTGTTTAAAAAAAAAACAGTCTTAAACGTATTAAGAAATTGTAAAAATCCTCTTGCTTGAATTGCATCGGCACCCCAAGTCATCATCAATCATTTCTTCAAATAATATGGTCAAATCATAAATATAAGTATGAACGACGTTAACAAGTCAAGATGAATAGTTCTATCTCGTGGGGGCAACTGTTGGGAATCTGCGCTTAACAATTTGTTCCAAAATAAAAGTTCTCTTAGTTGATTGGGAGAGAAAAGATTTTAACTTCGTGAAGGAAATTCACAGATTGTGATAAAACAAGGTTTAAAACATGAACATTACAGTGTACTAAAATTGGATTTGGAAATCCTCTCTAATCCTGGCTTTTTAATCACTGGACATAACCGCTGCACCATCGTAGGTTCGAGCTACAGGCTGTCGTACGATTATCACTCATATTCCAAAATTGATAAAATCGTTCTCTCGCTTAACCTTTAGCATTAACACATCGGAAAACGACGGATAATTGAGCATTTTTCTTGATATCTGTGGCTTCTTCAAGCATTACAAAAATAAATAGTACTTCACAATAGTGCCTCAATTTGAGGCAATATTGTCAATGCTGTAATAATTAGGGCGTGCTTGCTTGAAGACCTTAGACGGCTGCGTACTGCAACTTGTTCGAGAACAAAAACATGACAGCATCACAGCACGTTCTGGTTACGACATCCCTTTAATTCAAACTACTAAAACTGTAACACTTTGCCAACTACCGCTCATTTGGTATTCTTGTATTGGAACCACTTATTTTAAAAAAAAATCCACATCTAAAGATCAACGAACTGTCCACGTTGGAATATGAACAATATAATAATACACGTGTATGTGAAATTTTGACACTAATAAATAGTACAGTGCCTAACTAGCCAAGATTCTTGCAGCCACTCGTTATGGGTGTGTTATATTGACGAGCCCTATTATTTTTGGTATCGATTGGTTAAGCTGATTTGAAAGTACATTTAATTTTGTATAATTTGGTCATGTTTTTCATTCCCGTTATTTTCTGCAAAAATGCAAGGATTTCAGGGATTCTTGCTACAAAATGTTTACTTTAAGTAGAAAGGACTAAAATAAATATAATTTTGTATGGTAAATTTTGCCAAAAATGTTTTAAAAAAAAAAACCAACATATTTCGTGACATGTAAGTCATGTATGATATAATCCATACCTATACTTCATTTGCTCGTGTACTTCTTTTCAATTTGTATGTAAAACTAAAATTAATTTGTATGTACGAAGGTAGGTCAATAAGTCCCTGAAAAATTAAATAAGGAACACTCTTTACGGTATAAAACATTTTATTTTTCAACATGGTCTCCTTTTAGCTCTATACACTTCATCCAACGTTTCTCCAATTTTTTGAAGCCCTCCAAATAATACGATTTCTCGATCCCCTCAAAATAAGCGTTTGTTTCAGCGATGACCTCTTCATTCGACCCAAATCTCTTTCCTCCGAGCCATTTCTTCATGTTTGGAAACAAGAAATAGTCGCAGGGGGCTAAATCTGGGGAATATGCTGGATGAGGGAGGAGTTCGTAGCCTAACACATGCAATTTTGCCATTGCGACTGCGGACTTGTGCGCCGGTGCGTTGTCCTGGTGAAAAAGAACTTTTTTCTTCGCCAAATGCGGGCGTTCTTGCTTCAAATCGGTTTGGAATCGATCCAGCAGATCTGCGTAATATGCGCCGGTGATCGTTTTACCCTTTTCAAGGTAATCGATGAGAATAACACCGCGCGAGTTACGTCAGCACCGAACATTACCCCATCAATCGGAAGTGCTAACGCTAGCATTTCCGATTCGCGAAATAGTTCAATGGTCGAGCATTGCAACATTGACCTAATTAAAGCAAAGTACTGTAAGTAAAAAACAGCAAATGCTAAGGCTAGCATTTCCGCTGCAGTCAATAGTTCAATGCACAGTGCAAATATAATAACAGGAATTGCTGACTGGAGAAATGTTCGGTGGACGTCACTTCTTCGATTAGATTTAAGAAATAAGAAGAGAGTAATAAAATACCGCTCTTAAGAGTCGGATCAAAACCTAAGTATTCGGTTTTTTATTATTTAAAAATAGTAAGGAAAAAAAAAAGAATTTAAAAAGAATTCCTTTAAGTCGCGCATCCCAAAAAACTGTCGCCATGACCTTGTTTGTTGACAAACCCGCCTTGGCCTTCTTCGACTTCCATTCACCAAGAGAAGTCCATTGTTTTGACTGTTCCTTGGTTTCTGGTTACGGTTACGAAACGGCGAAAAAACTCAGCCGAATTTTTCTGGAAGATCGCCGAACACACCTTTGAAGTTATCAAACGAATGCGTTTGTTGTCGATTGTGATCTCCAATGAGCTGTCTGGGGTCTGCGGACTTTCTATCCCTTGTCCTGAAGCGTGGATATTAGAACATCACGTGTTCTGTATTTTCTTCTTTATCGCACAACGCACAAAGTGGCGAACTGTCGTCTCCGAATCTGTACATATGCTTAATGTATCCCCGTGATCAGTTAGGAACTGTGTGATATTCTAGTTCACCTCTCCTGCTTTCCTTTTCACCCAGTTTTCTATGTTGGAGATACATTTGTGCAAATTTTCCTCCATTCTAATAACTCCTCCTTGCTATCGATTCGCGAGTTTTCTAATGTATACTCGTTTCATTTCATCGACTAAGATGTCGATGGGCACCGTGACAGATACAACATATGCCGTCTTCTCTAATACTGTTCAATAAACGCAGATTGTCCTTAGAGCACTGAGCCTATACACCGTCAATAATTTTCGTCTAGACTCTTTTATTGCCATAGGCTCAACCCACACTGGAGACGCGTGCAGTAGTGCTAAGCTTATAGCTCTGAATAATACGACTCTATAACTATATCTGGGTCAGCTGATGTTTGGCAGCACCCTCGCTAGCGACGATTGTAGGATAGACACTTTTTTCGAACACACTCTATGTGAAACTTTAAGTTTAACCTATTGTCTATCATTACACTTAAGTATTTGATTGCCTGTTTAGATTGTTTCAATTAATCTCCCTAGCTGCAGCATTCTACTATCATTTTTATGTCATTTACCGTGCAGCGGACTTTCCGGAACCCAAGTGGCATTCTGAGAGTGCATCTCTTTCCTCGGATATTGGTAGTAGTTACTTAAGTAGGTAAATGGGGCAATAAGATGTAGAGGCTCCGAGGAGTTTGTTTCCTTTGGGGAACAGCATGAGCTACAATTTTCAATGATCTGGAAATATCCCTTGTTTTAGACAGCTCTGTATGATTTCTGAAAAGATAGCGGGTCTTGCGCTAATAGCTGCTTTCAGAGCAATATCGGAATTACATCCGAACCTGCTGCTTTGTTATCACGTTTGCAATTATACTCTGGTGTTAGTGTTACCGATGGGGTCTCTTCGTTTGGGTACTTCTATGGTCTCACGAGATATGGTCACTGTTGGTCGTGGAAATAGTGTTGTAATGATGCTCAGCATATTTGGGCACGTTAGTTGTGGTGCTCTATGTCCTTTGAGCTTCATCATGGCGACCATGTATGCAACTGCCTACATAGGCATCTGCTGACATATAGTTCTTTGAAGCATCTGTTTTTGCTGTCTCTTATGACCATTTTCAAGGCCTTTCTGGCATTCCTAAATATTATAAACTTCATATACATATGTAAATGTATCTACGATGTATTTACACATCGCATAAATTGTAGACGAAGAATTCCTCACTAAACGAATACATGTTGAGCTGTTTACTTAAACAATTAAATGCAATCCAATCTTTCATTAATTTTTTAAGAAAAAAAGTGTGATCTGACAGTACTATATATTTCAACTTATCTCTCATGGCAACACTGCTGCTAATTACCTCTACCTTATTTGCAAAACATTACAAGTGATAATAGTTGCTTATTTAAAAAAAACAAAAAAAAATTTATAGGGACTCGTACATAGCTGAGGTATGTACACATGTATATACCTATATATATTGTTTAAAATTATGTCGCTTGACTTCAATTGTTTTTTTTTTTTTATATACATAACATAATTACATTGTCCTAAAAAGCCTCCGGTGAAAAGCATTGAAAAACAAATTTACCTCGAAACAACTCCGACGACGGGAATAAAATTGCAATTAAAAAATTTTATGAATAAATGTATACTCGTACGAGTACTTATACCACTTTATTGTGCTTCATGGAGCACTGTGGCCTTTCATTCAAAAAGAGAAACATTGCATTAAAAAACCGTCCGAAACCAACACTGCCAGTACGACGAACATTTTAACTATTGTTCAATGCTGACAATGTAATCCGTAAAATAAAGCATAATTCCGCTTCGTTTACAATTAAAATATTGTTATAATAACAATTTCTGCAAAAATGTTGTATGTCACCTACAGAGCCGTAAGGTAAAACGTAACTTTACATCGTTCAGCTGACCAGAAAAACGTCCCTATCGCGGGCAAAATTTTCAAATAACAAGTAAAATGCCAAGACATTCGTAATTTCTCACCAATAAAAGTTAACATGGCTACTATATCCCGAGGGGTGGCTCGTTAAACGGCATGGTAATGTATCGCATGTACAATATTAACCTAATTATAATTTATGTGTAAAATGAAAACTTCATCGAAGCTTGGTGACACATACATATGTATGTATGTACACACCAAAAGAAGATCTTCGTTTATTGTTCCACCAAAACAACGCGTACTCACCGTCGAAGGCAGGAATATAGCCTCGTTAGATGACCTACTTTTAAGGGCAGTGCTGCATTTTGTTTAAGCTTACAGTATTACACACAAGGAATACCAATAAAGTCAAAAGTGCTTGTGTGAAACAATTTTTTAACTGAATTTTTTTTAAATATAAATTATGATTGCTATGAAGGGGCTATTTCCTCGATTCCACTCCTTTATTGACATAATAATGGATTCTGATAGGTCTACAGAATAGAAGCTAACCATAACCATAACGTACGTATGTTTACGATTACACCCATAGCGTTGGGGAGTAACTCTGTGCACACGTCCTGTCTTGCCGTGGTAGGCTTTGTAGGTCATAACGTTTTGCACAGCTCCGTGTCCCTTGATCCCGCTATTTCTAAAGACACGCATATATGTGCATACATAGGTGGACAATGAAATGACACCTAACTTGCGGAAGGAACGAGAGGACATGGCCTTGTTGATCATGTCGATCTCTAATCCCTAATACGGAACGACGTCCACGCAGTTCTGTCTCTAAATATTGTCTGTCTTTATGTATGTACGCTCATCCCCTTCGATTACTTACCTTGTCAAGGTGGGGATGCTCAGTAGGATCTAGTGATCCTGGAGGGCGATTGCAGCAGGGTCACCCAAGCTGTAAGGTCTCCAGAAGTAGGTCCGAAGCTAAAGAGTAATCAGCCTGATTCCAGTGGCGGTGTGAGCAGATTGTAAACCGTACCCAAATATGCAAGGCTGAGGGTCAAATCAGTCGCTAACGAGCTCCGTCAGGTGCCTGGCAAGGACCTGTCGTAAGTTGCTTTATCGCAGCAGAACCGGCTATGTTGCGATGAACAGTTTCCATACCGGCTTACTAGTGGGAACATGCATAAAAGTAAGCAAACTAAAACCAATACTTGAAGTAAAATAGATGAGACCGGTCCTCCTTTGAAGCCGGTCGGTAGCACGGCGATCAAGCTGTTTACCGGTAATACCAACATTAATAAACAAAGTATTTAAGATGAGACTGGTCCTCCTTTAAAACCGGACGCTAGCATCGCGATCAAACTGTTTACCGGTAAAACTCCAAAGGCACTGGACAGCAAAAGGATTGTGAATTTACATAGTCCTTCTGCTGCCAAAAGCCGCACGGAGCCTAGCAAAGGTACTTTACAAACTAATAAAGACTCTTCGGGAGCGGAGAGACTAGCAGAGACTTCACGTCTAAAAGACAGAGATCGTTGGAAGAATCTTAGTCGGATTCAAAAAGACCTAAGGTGCACAACACCATAACCTTCTTTAGGCCATCCAACGTCACGTCGAAGTCGTAGAGTAAAGTACTCAAGGACAGGTTTATACAGGCTGTCATCGATAAGAACGATATCGATGGTACAATTACTCCAGATAAATGGAGAATGATCCCAGCCAAACTAGCGACTTGCTTCCTTGATATCATGAAGGAAAATCCCGGCCCTCCTCGCACCTGGATCCCAGCCGAACCCTCTAACACGGAGGACATTATCCGGATCCTCCAAATCAGCAACCCGTCGCTTCCTACTCACAACTGGAAGGTCGGCAGGCTGGAGGAGCAGAGAGGGCTTTACATATGCGCGTTAATTGTAATCAATAAAGAATCTCTACCTCCTTTGGCGAAAACTGAAGGTGTGATTAGCTATGTGTTCGATGCTATAATCTTGAAAGTCCACAAAAAGGATGAAGTGGATGTTGAAAAACTCCCCCCTCATCTTTCAGACCCTACTGTAGGTATTATAGACACTGAGAAATCAATCTCCTTCCCTTCTATGGAGGATAATAACTCTCAGTCTGCCATTCAACCATCTTTAGTCGATGACGGTTCGCTATCAGACTTGGAGATGGTTGATATCTCAGACAAAGCACCTTTGAGTGAGGATAAACTTCTTGGCTTATCCTCAGACTCGGAGGGCTTGAGTACCACTGTGGTGGAGGTTTCTCTGCCTGATTGTAGCAACAATGCTGCAGTTAGTTCAGATTAATCTCCTTCACTCCAAAACGGCTTCGGCCGGCCTTCTTCTCCGTCTCTCAATTAATAGGGAAAATATTGTTTGATCCAAGAACCTTGGGTTGTTAAAAACCTGGTTTGTGGACTCAGGACTCTCGGATACTATTCCTTTTATGTCAAGGATAAAGGTAAACCTAGATCGTGCATATTGGTAAAAAGTAGCATTAAAGTAATTTTACTTCCTAACTACATTGATCGGGATATAACCGTAGCGTTGCTAGAAACAAACAAACTCTCCTATTATCTATGTAGCATCAGCTTATCTCGCCCACGTCATTATAGACCCTCCTGGACCCAATATGGCATGGCTGGTCCCAGACGCTGGAAAAAGTAAAATGGGAGTCATAGTTGGCTGTGATGCTAATGCTCACCACTCCGCTTGGGGTAGCTCTGACATTAACGAAAGAGGTGAGTTGCTTTTTGACTATATTTTAAAAACTAACCTCATTTTGTGCAACATCGGTAACGAACCTACATTTATAATTAGTAACCGCCAGGAGGTTCTAGATATAACTCTTGTCTCCTACAACATTAATCAAATGATCAAGAACTGGAAGGTATCACGGTCTTGACCACCGATACCTTCAATTTAGTCTTGACGACGATCCTCCAGCCCCATTTGTTTACAGAAATATCACAGTAATATAACTGGCTCAAATATAGGGAAACTTTAAAAAAAATATTGGTTAATTCCGACACTCTAAAGTCCCCGAATAATACTCAAGAGCTTGATTGCATGGTCAAGGACCTTACCTTGACCCTCAATAAAGCGTTGTCTTCCTTTTGTCCTTCCGTCAGGTTTAGGGGCAAGAAAAAACCACACTGATGGACCTCTGATCTTGGACCACTCAGGAATACCTGCAGAAAACTTTTCAACAAAGGCAAAAGAACAAGAGATGCATCTGACTGAGACTCCTACAAAGAATCCCTAAAAACATATTTATAAAAAAGAATTGAGGACAGCCAAACGTAATTCTTGGAGATTCTTTTGTGGTAAAATAGAAGAATCTTCTGAGGCGTCTAAGCTGAGAAAAATCCTCTCGACAAATCCTTCAGTCAAATCCAGCTGTTTAATAAAAACAGATGGGTCTTGGACAACTTATAGTGTAGATAAATTATTTACTTATTAATACACACTTCCCAAGTAATTCCCTGCCTGCCAACAATATTGACTCTATTAAGTCAAATGCTTAAGAAACATACCTTTCGAGTCTGATTGCGCAGGACAAACTCCTTTGAGCGCTACATAGCTTCAAATCATATAAATCCGCTGGACCAGATGGCATAACACCTGCTGAATTACAAATGTCATCTGACATTATTCTGCCAGTTTTAAAAAATATTTTTCAGAGCTGTCTGATTCTGGTCCATATGCCGCATATAAGGAGAGCAGTCAATGTGGTATTCATATTGGGTATGAAGCTTGTAAATATTCACATACCAGTCCAAAAGACCTCAGACCTATTAGTCTATCATCTTTCCTTCTAAAAACACTAGAACGAATGATTGATATCCTCTTACGTGATAGTATTGACACACGACTACTGTCCACGACTCAACACGCATACTGTAAGGGCAAATCAGTCGAAACAGCATTGCATACGTTAGTCAATAAAATGGAATACTCCATGTATCATAAGGAGTGCACTGTGGTAACTTTTCTAGATATTGAAGGCGCTTTTAACAACGTCTACTCATCTGTAATAATAATCAAAGCACTGTCAAATCTGAAGATAGATAGTTCACTTGGCGAGCTGATTAATTTACTGCTTAATGATCGGATTATCAACTCAAAGCTCAAAGGGTAGGTCATCTGTCAAAAGTTATGTCAGTAGAGGTACCCCTCAAGGGGGCGTCCTATCCCCACTTCTTTGGAATCTGGTGGTCAATGAACTACTGTTAATCCTGGAAGCTGAGGGTTGCGAAGCTATCGCTTATGCGGACGATGTTGCTATAGCAGTCTCCGGTAAACACCTCACTACCTTAAAAGAGCTCCCACAAAATGCTTTGGATAAGCTATCTAGATGCACAGCTCGGTGTGGTCTAGAAGTAAATCCCCAAAAAACCGAACTAGTCCTATTCTCAAGGAAATACAAAATCCCACCTATTGACCCTCCATCCCTTAATGGAACAAACCTAATTTTCCCCAACGAAGCAAAATACTTTGGTCTTATTTTGGATAGGAAATAAAGCTGTAAATCTAATATACAGGGAAGACTTAAGAAAGCCACTGTCGCACTCTTCTCTTGCAAAAAAGCCACCGGATGCAAATGGGGCTTACAACCCAGACTAACTCACTGGCTCTATATCTCGGTCATTAGACCGATCCTCATGTACGGGGTAGTTGTCTGGTTGACTGCCTTGGATAAGGCAATAAACCAGAAGTTATTAAGCAAAGTCCAACGTTCAGCTTGTCTGTGCATAAGTGGAGCACTGCGGACGACATCTTCCGCAGCTATGGACATTCTTTTTCATTTAACACCCCTTGATATTTATGGCAGGCAAATGGAAGCTAACTCAGCCATTCGCCTTAAAGCTACTTCACAGTGGTCCAAAAAAATGTATGGCCACGCCTCCATTTTAAATAAATTTAACATCTTCCCTGAAGACTTTGACTACACCATCCCCAAGTTAAATTTTGACAAAAACTTCCAAGTTACCAACCCTTCCAGAGCATTCAGGGAAGAAGGTGGCTTTACGGAAGTTAAGTCGGTACATTTTTATACCGACGGTTCAAAAACTAATGACGGGGTAGGTGGTGATGTCTTCTCTGTTAGGCTTAATTTAAACCTCTCTTTTCGTCTCCGAAACCATTGTAGCGTGTTCCAGGTGGAGATAATGGCAATAAGGGAAGTCTTGTCTTTGCTAAAGGAAAACGAGATATCGGCCTTTTCTTTTCAGACAGCCAAGCCGCAATCAAATCCTTGGAATCATAGACTGCTAGACTGCCGATCGTCTCTTATAGAGATGGCGGAGCAGTTCATTATTCACCTAATTTTGGTGCCGGGGCTTAAGGATATTCCAGGGAATTGTAAGGCTGACGAACTTGCCAGACATGAAACCATAATACCCATCCTTCCGAGTGGACAAGGAGTACAACTTGTCTAGCGGCAAAACAAATTTGACCCATGCTGGATCTGAAACGCTCTAGGAATTTGATTTCTCTAAATAGGAAGCATATTAGTGCTGTTATAGGTGTCATTACTGGACACTGTCTAATAGGCAAGAATGCAACAAAGCTTGGTGTATTCTCTAACGATTTCTGCAGAAGCTGCATGGACGAGGAGGAGGAAGAGACTATACTTCACTTTCTTTGCACCTGCCCAGCTCTCTCCCAAAGAAGGAAACTCCACTTAGAAGCCTTCTGTTTCAATGACCTAGATGATCTGAATAATATTGACGCAAGGTACATTCTACGCTTCACTAGAAGCTCTAAATGGTTCAACGAGTAGGCGTCTCAAACACATGTGGTATCACAGTGGACCTATTATTGGTCTAAGTGTGTTGGCTTCTTTTGCTGACAACCACTTCAACCTAACCTAACCTATGTATGTGCGCTGAACCGCAGCCTAAACGACTGGACGAATTTATTTCAAACTTCTTCTGTGAGGTTCGATTTTCATTTTAACCCCAAAATTAACGATATTTTCACGACGACCGATTTTCTCGAATACGGCGGTTTTTGGAAAAAAAAGTTGTATAACAGCAGTTTATCCATTGTCGAATTTTTGAAAATTGGTCATTTCTCGGAAATGACTAAAACGATTGTATTGAAAATAGATATATAAGCAATATTCGGTATACAAAAGGGCATACCAAGTTTTGGAAAATTATAATATCAAAGAAAGTTTTTTTAGTTTTAAACCATTTTTTTTTTTTTTTAAAAACTACATTTTAACAACTTCACCTATATTTAAAATTTGATTGAAATTCCGAATAATCAGCACCCAGATGCAAGAACGTACATTCCAGTCGTGCACTTTACTTCAATATCGGCCATTAGTAAAGTCCTGTTACAATATATGAGGTTTGAAGGAAATTCGTCCACCCGTTTAGGCTGCAGTCGTGCACATGGACCGATAGACAGATAACAGACCTACAAAATGTCGAAATTGAAAATTTTCAGAAAACCCATACTTACCCTTATATGTAGGTGTAAGTAACAATTGTAATGAAATGATCAGAGTATATCTACTTACAGTGAGTAGGGACACTCTCCACGTGTTTCTTATCAGTTTACAATTTTGAGTACCGCTATATTTCACAGCCACGAGAAATAGACGGCTATATGAATGCTGTAGTGAAAGAGGGATAGAAGAGAAGAAAAACTAATTCGAAATGTGGCACAGGGTGACACAAAAAAAAAAACAGAAATCAATTTGTCATCAATCTTTATTACGCATTTTATAATTACATAGTTCACACGTGCGTTACGGTTAAATATTTATGTTTGTTGTTGTTTGTTTTTTTTGTTATTTTTATTGAACTGCTTAATAATATGGTAAACTCATACTCGGACATATAATTTGAAAAGAAATTCCTTATTTTGATTTCTGCAACAATTGTATTGAAATTCATTTTTCAAAATGTTAAAAATATTCATCTCAAAATTATTGGGGAAATACATGTTTGGAAAACATTTTTGTTCAAGACTCTCTAACGAGTTTAAAAATTCTTGAGTAGGCCGTGTTAATTTCGCACCTTCATATTCCTCGAAATCTGTAAAAAGGGAGGAAACGTTAAGTTGCGGACTCAACTCCAATTCACACTTGTGGTTTAGGCAGTATTTTTTCAAAATATATCCTGCGAAATAAAAAAAACATTTTCAACTGCGAAGTCGATAGTTTTGTAATCAGGCTCAGTTTTGAAAGCGAAAACCACATTGTCCTCATTTTTTTTTTTTGTTTGTGGTTGCATCTGCACCTCAATGTCTGGAAGTTCCAAGTTTGCAGTTGGCTCACAGTTTCCACGTGTAATATCCTCCATGTACTTTGCTGAAAAAGATCTTTTAAAAGCACACATGAATTGAAATGAAGTCAACAACTTATTATTTCCTCCTCGGTTGCGTAAAACAGCAAAGGTGTTTTCTAAACAAACCTGATTAAGATTTCTTGTTAAAAGAAACTTAACACCGTCATCTTTAATTTCATTAAAAATGCCAATTAAGGCATGATATTCTGTTGCCACCCTTTTATAAAACGCATTTTTTTAGTTATGTTGATTGAATTTTACAGAAAAGTTATACTTTTAAAAAAAGTATTCATTTCCTGCAAAAAAGTTATTTGATCCGGGTTTGCAAAAAATGGCCTTCTGAATTTTTTGGGTTCTCGAAATTTTGATGAATCGGAAATATCAAATAACTTATCTATTTTCTCAATCATTTCAGCAGTATTAATAGCTGTTGAAGATGCAGCACCTAAACTAGCTAAAGTATAAATCAAATCAAATTTCCAAAACAAAATATCAGGTCATTTTTTATACGCTTCAGTTACTTATCACTAATTAATTGATGCCATAAAATAATTAGTGTAATTCGAGGTTCACTTCCATGAAAAGGAAATGTGTTCACACACGCGACACCCGTTTTTCTTCCAATTCAAATTATCCAACTACTGATAACAATCCAATCCCAGCCCGCCTTTAAAAAGACGTGCGAAAAAAAATGTAAACAAACCTCTCTCCAGTCTGACTACATAATTAGTGTGACCATCTGCTATAAAATTTAACACCTAAAAACTGTAGACAATAGAACTTAAAATCGTCAAATATGATATTTAATGAAGTCATAGCAAAGCAAAAAGGTTCAATTGCATATCCTAGAATGGAACATTTATTTTGAAAATCCATAACTAAGCCTATATAATCAATAACCAATGACAAAAAACACAAACAAAACCTACTTTACGAAAGCAAAGCTGGTCACCCCGTATTCTTTAATTCATACCAGCGTGGAGAGGAAAAATACTACTCCACTGACAGTCACTCCAGCCCGCCTTTAAAAATACATTATGGGAAATTCTCATTTATGTATCTTACGCATAGAGCCGTATGTATCGTGTTGGCAAATTGTGTTGTGTGCTCTTTTTATTATAAGAGATCGCACATAAGGGTTAAAATCAATACTTTTTACTTCTTTTCGCTTATTGTACGATTTTTTTTAGATTTTTCTTGTGTGAGTAGCATTTGCATGTGTGCGGAGAGTGTCCCTACTCACTGTAAGTAGATATACTCTGGAAATGATAACTAGCTTTTTCCTTGATTTTCAGGAGAAGAGAAAATTTCTCGGATAGAATTCTAAAATTAAATCATCATTGCAACTCAAAAAGGCAAAATCCTGTTTTTTAAAGAAAACGACCCCAAAAAGTGCGCGTGGCCCTATAAAGAGTAGGGATGAATTGCAGACGAAGCTAATGACAGCGATCTGTAAATATAAATAAATAAAAAAATCGCTTGGGATCAGTTGCCCTTTCTCTCTATAAAACACACACTCTATTATTTGTACACCCATAGGGTATCCTATCATAATTTTGAAACATGGTTTACGTTATAGAAACTGAAAAATATTTACTCAACAAAGTATATAGACGTTGATATTGTCTACAATTCGTCCATACCTTGAGGGCCACACTCATATCATATTTTGGGGGCATTTTCTTCAAAAAACCTTATTTTGCTTTCTCAAAGCTATTTACGGTGATGGTTAAGTCTTATCGTGAATATTTCACGAGAATCTGTAACAACAAATTACCTGATAAAATCTCTTAAAAATCACGAGAACACTGCCGTTGTGAACCTTTTGGTTCAAATCAGAGGATATTCTCTCGATTTGTAAGGGATTTTAGCACATAATTTGTGGCTCAGACTTTTTTCTTAGATGAAAGTGGGCGTGGCATTGCCATTTGTAGCTGAAAGTAGAATTCGTAAAATACTTTAAAAAACGACCCCTAATTGTGGGAATGATATTTTGTGTGAATTGTAAAGAATGTGAACGATTATATATTTTGTTAAGGCGATATTTTTCAGTTTCTAAAAGTAGGGGCAAAAGAAATGTCATAATGTGAATTGGCTGCAATTTTGTTATAAATGAAACAAATTGGGCCCTATTTTCACGCAAAGTTAATTACAAGGTGTAAAATTGATGACATTAAGCTAAAAAAATGATATCGGTGAAATGACCACCTCTTGAAGAGATGCACATTTGTGCTCGTTTTACGGCATTTTAAATTGTTGCTCGCAAAACATTTGGCTCCAAATTAGTGATTTCTTCTTCAATGTTGTCTTTCAAGACTTGCAAGGTTTGTTGTGGTAAACGCGAGATTTCAAAAAGCCTCAAAATAAGAAACCTGGCGCCGTCAGATCTGACGGTCTGGCCGGCCTGTTCAAATCGCCTAAACGGGAGATCACACGGCCCGGAATTTGGTGATTCAAAATCTCCATCGTTGACCGAACTGTGTGCGCGGTTGCTCCGTCCTACTGGAACCAACAATGCTGGAGATCCAATTCAGGAACTTGCGGTAAAAAAAACTCATTTAACATCTATCTGAAGCGCTTACCAGTTACGGTTAAGGTGGTGCCGTCGGCGTTCTCAAAAAAATAAGGGCCAATAACTTTTTCACCGCAAATGCTGCACGAAACAGTCACTTTGATGTGATGCAATGGCTCTTCTTGCATTGCATGTGGATTCTCCTGCCCCAGAATCGCAAATTTTGTTTATTCACATAACTACTTGAGTGGAAATGGGCTTCGTCGTTCATTACGAGTATGATTTTGGATTTAGGATGATAAAATAACAGACCGGAAATTGGTCAAATAAACAGTAACAATAATTCCGCGTTTTTTAGTTGTGTATAGCTCCATTACTAGTTTTCAACTAATTCTCTATCTGTCTACAACATAAATGTCAAAGCACAATTACATTTACCGCCATTTGCAAAAATTATGGGCACATTCACATTATGACATTACATTATTACATTACTCCACCTTGTAGTAAAAATATTTTTAAAGAGCTTTTTTTTAAGAAGTGGACGTGGGCTTTAAAAATGTGTACTCTTGTATTGCTTCGAATCCTGAGAAGGTTGTACGAGTATATCAAATTTCATCTTCTAGTTCAAAGTTACAAACCATGAATCAAAATTTATATAATCTATGGGACATACATAGATACGTATATTCTGAGGGCGTCTGATCATATGGCTCCAAAACATTACCTGTTTCTAATTAGAGTCAGTTGAAAAGAAGGTTGGGATGAATTTGATTATAATGAAAAGTGTCAGGTGATTGAAAATAAATCCATACTGATCGGAAAGAGAATTGAGTACGAAATGTGTTGTGTTGTACACAAATGTATTTTTTCAATTTATATTCGATCCTACATGATGTGTCTCGGCAAAGAATCAACGGTAAATATCATGAAGTTCTGGATGCAAATACAATGTATCAGAAAATCGATTGAAGAAAATTAATTAGCAATGGGTACTTGCAACTAAAGCGATTTTGAAATGTGGCCGTGTAAGTAGATTTTATTCGTGTAAGATTATTTTGGTTATCAGCCTGGATGGACGAACACTAAAAAGGTAGATTGGCCATTCAGAGCCAGTGCTATAGCCCGCAAGGTCCCCTGATCTACACGCCCGACTTTTACGCATAGTGGTTCGATAAAGAAAAATGCATGCAAGAATTCCAAGAACGAAGTAGGATGAGCTTATGAGAAAAAATATAAATATATGTACCAGCGTATGGTGAATTAGAAATAAGTGGAAGAGAGCTTGATACAATCAAATTCATACCGAGAGAGGTGGACTACAATTTTGACAATTTTGGTAAGGTATGAAATTTATTTTGTTCACATTAAATATCTTATACTGACACTGAATTTCACATTAAACAATTTTAATTTGGCCGATTTGTATTTTGTGATTTTTTCTAATTATGAATCTATTTATAGAATATACATATATGTATATGTTGGCGCTAACAGTCCAATACAGGGTCTGACTTAGCTTCTCACAGCCACATAATGGTTGGAACCTACGGCGTAAAACTCCGTTTCCGAAAGGTAATTTTTTCGATTGAGAAATCTCTGAATTTTTTTTTCATTTTTACTCTCAGACGTTTGTCAGATGTTCGCGACAGCTGGGATCGTGAGAAAACTTTTTCTTTGACAAAACTTCAACCTCCTGGTCAGTGATTACGCACTTAACCACTGAGCCACGGCACCATATCTATAGAATACAAATTCAAATTTATTTTATGTACCTTCATATATAACATTCCTTGTAAAGGCTGAGCTACAAATATCACGAAACTCGTGTTCGGCTTAATTTTGACCCAAATATGTTCTAACATATACAAGTAAGTAATGTTAACTGATTCATTAAGCATGAAGCAAGTGGTGCTTCTAATGAGTACTCGTAGCTTGGATCACTATACGCAGCTAGTACATACATACATATGTATGTTAGGTGCGCAACTAAGTTCTCGCTGTTTGTCAATAGATGGCTCCAGCAGTAAGTGCTGGTCGATTTTGACATATCTAAAACGTCATGAGCCGAGCTTAGACATAATGGTAAACAAAATGTTTTGACACATTAGTGATTATGTTTTGACGTCATATACTTTTGGTTGTGTGAAAATGTCTGATTTTGTGCCAAATAATCGTCATTTACGGGAAGTGTTGATTTTCTTCTTTCATTCGAAGAAAACGGCGGCTGAAGCGCATCGAGAGCTCCAAAAAGTTTACAGAGATGTTCTACCCCTCCCGCCATATTCCCCAGATATTGCGCCATCCGATTATTACTTGTTCCGTTCGATGGCACATGGTCTGGCAGTTCCGCTCATATGAAGACATAAAAAAATGGCTGGATTCGTGGATAGCCTCAAAAGATGGAAAAAAGTTGTAGCTAGCGATGGTCAAATACTTTGAATAATTCATTTGTAACCATTTTTTCACAATAAAGTTGCATTTTCATAAAAAAAAAACAGCGAGTACTTAGTTGCACACCTAATATATTATAATTTGATATTGTTGTTAGTAAAAGACTTTATTTGACACTTTAGACTGGGGATATTCACGTATGTATGTACATATATACCACAAGTGAATAGATAGCCAATGGTGATATTCTCTAATATGATAGACATATTGAAGTAGAATTCATTTGTCGTATTTTGCTATATAAATCTTGCAAGAAATGGAGACAAAAATGTCAAGAGTCGTTAGTTGTTAGTCGGCCTTGCTTTGTAGATACTGCACAATGCAGTGTATTTCGAAAATCAAAAATCGTGTTCTGCAGTAACCCTCCCTTGAGGTAGTACTATGAGTGTGCCAAGTTTCGCTCTATAGATCATCCTAGCAACTCTGTAGACCTCAGAAAGGCACAATTTAGGAGTCAATTTTCAAGCAAATTATGTATTGTGGATACTGTGTAACACACTGTATTTTGATGATCAAAAATACCTTCCCTGCAGTTATGTTACAAGTGTGCAAAGTTGCAGCTCTGTAAGTCAGTCAATCTACTCTGTAGCCCTCAGAAGGGTAGAAATTATGAGATAATTTCTTAGAAAATGATGTGATGATATTGTGGATACTGTGCAATATACTGTATTTCGAAGATCAAAAATCGGGCTCTATTGTGACTCTCCATGATCCTTTTCACGTTATGTAACGTTCTGACAGTGGTGGTAAACGAACGCAATGCATTTTATTATAAAAAATAGTACGGCTCGATTAGTCATTAGGTCAAATGTTATGCATAAAATATATTTGAAATCAATGCATTTTCGCCCAAGTTATCGTATGCCACATAATCGAATGACCCAACTGTTTCTTTTCAAAACCACTAATTCGATTGACACCAATATCAATAGGTCTTGAATACTAGTTCAAATAAATGTTCTTCAAAAAAGCGTTAATGAAATTGTTGCATTTTTTAACAAGTAAAGGACAATGCAGATACACGGACAGACTAACATTCGCCATGTGGAAAACCACTTTTTTGTACATTTTTGATACAGTACATTTAGAGTCTGACTTTATCTAAAACACTATTTTTTGACATGAACACCAAACAAGAAAGCTAGCATCCATCTAGAACTCATCTCTTAATACCCTATCTTCTAACTTACCCCTAATAAAATGAGCGTGGCGTTGCCAAATTTTTAAACAGATGCAATGATATCTCTCTATACAGAGGATATTTCCGCTATTTTTAAGGAATATAATCATAAAACTGTTGTTACAACTTTTTCCTTGCAGAAAGTGGCCGTGGCTTCCAAAAATTGTAACCGAAATTCACGGATTCTGATGATATATTAACAATAAGACTAAAACATCAATGTAAATAACTCTGGAAAAGGAATAACGTATTTTTTTAAAAGAAATCGCCCCCAAAAAGTGAGTATGGCCATGTAATATATTTTTGAGTTTCCAGAAAGAGTATTGATAAAAAAGAATTTTTTTTAAAAAGTGGACTATCTGTGGGTGGATTTTAACAAATTTCTTATACTGCTTCGGATTCTTGAAATCTTATGTACTAAATTTCATCTTCCTAGCTCAAAATGACGAATGGCCTCTTCCGTTTCGCAAATATCCACGGAAGAGGTTTTTGAAAAGTTCACCATATTTATCTCGGAAACAGTTGGAAATAGGACAAAACACTTATGAACACAAAAAAAAAGTGTTATCATGGTGTCACCTTTCGCGAACGTCTGACAAACATCCGAGAGTAGTATTGTCATGAAAAACTTCTCTCAATCGAAAAAAAAATAAATAATTAACTTGAGAAAAGGCATAAAACAGCCCATACATAGTGTGACAATACAAAATTTGGGCAGCTAGCACGTTCAGTTGTAATATAAACTCACCGGAAACAAAAGTTGCCCCACCACTGGAATTTCAGAAAGAAAAAATAATTGGTAGTTTTGTTGAAATTGACTTTCGGCGCCCTTCAGAAGACGGTGGGTGTTTGAATGGTCGAGATTAGTTCTCAACGCCTTTGAATCTGTTTTTTGGCAGCAAAAGAGAGAGCTTCTTTGGATCCTGGCGAAAGCAGAAGAATTCTTTAGAAATCAACCGAGGCGTCCATAGTTCCAGTCAGGCCAAACTATTTAGCGTACATCCTATATGGGCTACAGTGACATATGTGTGTGTAGATCAGGTCTATATGGATTTTCAAGACTAAGTCAGAACTTAAAAAAAACAAATTGTAGCATATGAATGAGACAACGGCAGTACATTCTGCCTGACAGCGAAATTTTGGTCATCACCGCGGTTTAACAGTCTACAAAAGTTATATTTCCAAGTTCTCAGTAACCAACTCTGACTCTACTACTAGATTTCTTATTTCATCCGTACAGGCTTCTGTTCGGACTGTGTAGCCTTGGACTGCTCCTTTCACCTTCTGGCAAAACTCGAACACCATTCCTAGTATAATATGTATCTCTCCATTGACTCGACCTCGAGTTTTTCATGTTCTTTCTTTTTTCTTTCTTAGAAGCTGGTGTTCTTCCCTACTCTTCTGCTTGTAGATGTCTTAAGCTCCTCTCGTCCCCCTATGCAGAGTCGCTTGTTTTGCTGAGTGCGATTGGCTACACACATAATCAAACGAGGGGGTTCTTTGTTTATTTTGTTGCTTGTTCACTATTGTGTTGCTAATCTGGCAAATAGTTGATATTGCTTTCTTGGATAGGTTCATAAGTTCCTAATAGATTTTTCCATTGCAGGTTGACCATAGTCTCCCAAATATTTCAACTCTCTCCCGTCGCATGCTATTGTGAAATTCTTTTCGGACCTGTCTTCTTTAGAGATAAACGTTACATTAATCTTATCGACATTCACCTTTCAATTCAAGTTCAGCTTACAATTCCTCTACCGCCTGTTGTTTCCAAAGATGATAGTGTCAATTGCAAATAAACGGATTACAACCCGTCTCCACATTCCAACTTTGATCTTATCGGTCCGTCTTCCACATGGCTGCTTTATCGAAGAATATATTTAACAACTTTGGACTGACACTGCCCCTTGGCTTCAGTCCTTTTCCCATCGTGAACGCTCCTAATAACTCTCCCTCCATTCTTACTCTGGCAGTGGGGTTGTCGTAAACGCTTGGCATTTGTAAGTCTCTCTGGTACTTCTTTCGTTGTCAATACGTCCCACAAATGCTGTCTTGGTTTTACAACTTTTTTTCTAAATTTGCAATACAATTTAACTGAGCTGTACTGCGCGTTGAATTATCCCTTCCTTATTCATTTATTGATGGAAATCAAGAATTTAAATAAGTTCACAGGTGTTCTGTAGGTAGCTGTTTTGAAATCACAATACACTTTCACTCATAAAAATTCCCTGCTTGAGTTTTCTGCCCCAGTTCTTCATAATTCAGTAGCCAATAATTATATCTCGACAAATGAGCACAGAGACCGAGCAAAAAGGAAAACTGTGTTATCCCCGCAAATGTAACTTCAATAACTTACTCTTACCAAACGATTGTAATCTGTTATTATGTGAAACAGAACAGCTGGTTGTAAACGTACTCCCATAATTACGCAATTAATAGCAATTACACCGCTAATATGCATTTGTTATGTATACACGCCCATTGTATTTTCCTTGCAGCCCGAAAAGCCTATGGTGCAAATAATCAAGAGAAGTCAGTGGTTATATGCTTTCTTTGAGCTACATTCATAAATAAACAATCGTACATTCTGTGGGCTTGAACGCTGTGGTATTTTCTCATATACAGGGTGCCATAAGGTCTCATTGTTGATTCATCGATAAATTTATTTAGATTACACCGGTGATACTCACCTACCTCTATGTTAACTACTTCAACTTGCTCATGTACATTAGTTACTATCATAGATAACTCGCAGTCCAGTCATTATGCCATCTTAATTCAGAATATCTCCAAAAGGGTTTAATTTTTGTCAAAATATTCTTTTGAGGGCGAAGGCACAGAGGAATGACGCAAGTCTTCGAGAACCAAACAAACTCTTTATCGAAGTTACATCTGATTGTTGACGCTGGCGACCATATCAATAACAATGAGTATATATCATCGGTATACTGAACTATGATAAGTTGACTCCAAGACTTCATAAAATAGTAGTTTCCTTTAATGAAAAAAACAAAGGCTTTAAAGTATGCTATTTCAAGGCTGCAAGTGGTGCCAATGAGCGAGATATCCTTGAGAGGCCGAATCATCTCATTCGTATTCATACTAATGAAAACTACGTAATATGTCCTACGAATGATCGGATTGGAACTATGGCGCACAAATATTAACGGATCGTACGTAAGTGTTTGCTTTTAAGTCAGGGCTCTCATCGCGTAACTTTTAAGACGATCATCATCCAAACGATTGTAAAGGGTGGTTAAGTTTTAAGGGCCGATGTTGATTTTGAATAAAACACAAACGCCGCGACCTCGGCGGCACACCTCCATCCGATGGTCCAAATTTTCGATGACGCTGAGGCATAATTGAGGTTCTATGCCGTTAATGTGCCGAATTATCTCATCCTTTAGCTCTTGAATTGTTGCTGCCTTATCGACGTACACCTTTTCTTTCAAATAACCCCAAAGAAAGAAGTCCAACGGTGTCACATCACATGATCTTGGCGGCCAATTGACATCGCCACCACGTGAGATAACACGGCCATTGAATTTGTCGCGCAAAAGAGCCATTGTTTCGTTAGCTGTGTGGGAAGTGGCACCATCCTGTTGAAACCATATATCGTCCACATCCATATCTTCCAATTCGGGCCATAAAAAGTTCGTTATCATCTCACGATAGCGAACACCATTCACAGTAACTGCCTGACCGGCCTCATTTTGGAAAAAATACGGCCCGATGATGCCGCCAGCCCATAAATCGCACCAAACAGTCACTCTTTGTGGGTGCATTGGTTTTTCGACAATCACTCTTGGATTATCATTCGCCCAAATGCAGCAATTCTGCTTATTGACGAATCCACTGAGGTGAAAATGTGCCTCATCACTGAAGATGATTTTCTTCGAAAATTGATCATCCACTGTTGCCATTTCTTGCCACCATTGTGACCATTGACGACGCTTGAAATGGTCAAGAGGCTTTAGTTCTTGAGTCAATTGCACCTTGTAAGCGCGTAAATGCAAGTCTTTATGCATAATGTTCATCAACGACGAGCGTGAGAGGTGCAATTGTTGGGCACGACGACGAGTTAAGGTGGACGGCTCTTCAGCCACACTATCGCGAACAGCAGCAATATTTTCTGCAGTACGAGCTGTAAGAGCATGCACTGGTGTTTCCACATCTCCTACAGACCCGGTTTGCACAAATTTTTGCACGATTTTTCCGATTGTACGCACATTTGGACGATTAAATTGACCGAAAGAATCACGAAATGCACGATATGCATTTTGATTTGAACGCCCATTTTCATAATAAGCCTGAATAACTTTAACGCGTTTTGCGATTGTGTATCTTTCCATGATTCAAATTGAGTTAGTCTGAAATTGAGAAATGTCGAATGAAATGCAGAAAAAAACTTGACGTTTAGGTGTGGTTCACATTCAACATCGGCCCTTAAAATTTAACCACCCTTTATAAACGACATCGTCAAAAGTTTGCTTCGTGTAACATCACAATCGCATCGTCCCGTCGTGTCGTCCATCGTTTAAACTGTTGACAGTTTGAAAAACAGTTTGAGGACTACTAAACACATTAAATGTCATATCGAAAATGGCATTTATGCTGTCACTGTTCAAATTTAAGCTGTGTCTTCCCTTTCTATTGAAGAAAATGTCCTCATTTTCTCACGGAATTTGAAAATATAGGTGGGTGCCATCTACGCATCTGATAACTATGGAAATAAAATCACTAGTATAATTCGAAGAACCGAAAATATGGATATTTATACTTAGTTCCTGGGATTGCATATTTCTGATAAAACCACTGCTTTCTCCCTTCTTTTCGTATTTCGTTGTCAATATCCCATGTAATCCAGATTGGACAGAGCTTTAGTTCCAACGCTTTTATGGTCTCGCAAACTATCTCTGAAAGCGTACTTTGTGCAACAGAAATACCAAAGTCGTTACCAGTCAACCATTGGTAGCCACCTCCAGCTAGGACCTATAAGGTAGCACCAAGTCTTAAAATTGGTGGAATGTATGTTGACCGCGAGCCGCTCCTTGGGTTAACAGTTTCCAACGTTAGTACAAACGCCTCTTTTGATAAGCGAAAACGTTGAATAAAACTAAAATATAAAATTTATTGTTTAAAAATAGTTTATAATATTGGAAATGAAAGAGGATCCGATGCATCTCTAAGCGTCCTTCGCATTCGCAATAGTCCGACCGAATTTTCGAAAAACAACACATTGTAATGCCGATGCATTTTTTTTTTTTTTTTTGTATTTGTTACTATTTTTATGATTTTTATTTAAAATGTAATCAACAAAACTAAACAATCAACCACGAAGTTTAAAACGATTGTAAAATAACAATCGTTCAATCGCAATCGTACAATCGTCGGTATTTGACAGTTCAATAAGTTATACGAAGCATTAGTGAATCGTCCGAACGATTCAACTATTTTAGTGTTACACGAAGCAATACAATCGTCGAAACGCCGTCGTCAGACGATCGTCGTCTTAAGCGATGAGAGGCCAGGATTGTACTAGACGAAACGTCAAAAATATGTCATTTGACAGTGAAAAAAAAAATAATATTTATAATTGAAAGGATTGAAATATTTATAATTGAAGGCTTTATCTTTTATTTAAATATTTTTAATTAGAGTGAAACTAGGAAATACTAGGAACTTAAGCCTATTGTTAAGTTGAGTTAGAATTATCCAAGATGTGGATATGCAAAGCTAGGTTGAGATCAATAAAGATCAATATCTTAAAAAACTGTCGCAATAGGAATATTCTGATTCCGCATTCATGTTCAGCATTCCGAAAATTAAAGGAATCGCTATTGCTAAGACTTGAAGGATAAAAAAAAGTGTAATTATATTAGCCAATCTGAAAAATCACCACGTTTGTTCCAGAGTGTGAATTAACTATCTCCGGGCGAGACAGATAATTTGTATAATACTCGTATGTTCGTTTAAAAAATTTAATGGATTATGGAACAACAACAAGTGGATGCTGATTTTTCAAACAAAATTATCTTCAATGATGAGGCTCATTTTGATCTTGATGGCTTTGTTAATCGTAAAATTGTCTAATTTGGGGTTCAGAAAATCCACGAGTGATTATTGAGAAACAAATGCATCCACAACGTGTCACTGTTTGCAGATTTTAGGCTGGATTCGTGCGATTTAACGCCGTTGAACTTTTTCGTTGAGGTTTTTGAAGTCTACGGTTTCTGCCAACAAGCCCACGACCACCCACGCCTTGAAGGAGTAAATTGATTTACTTTAGTAAAGCCTTCGATGAGATCTCGCACGGAATCATCGTTTTTAAACTTAAAGCTCTTGGCTGTCAACCCGGTTTAATTGCGTAGATAAAATCCTAACTTAAAGAACGGCAATACAAAGTCCTCTTTAGATGCTCTGTATCCGACCCCTTTATAGCCATATTCAGAGAGCCAAGCTAGCCAACTTGGTCCTCTGAATTTCATTTTTTCTATTACGATGTTGACTGTATCATCTCAAACTCTCATATATCTATTTATGCTGATGACATGAGCATTTTCAGGCACATTTTCAGGCCCTCCGCTATTCATCCACTTTAAGCTGATTTGAACAATTTTGCAATCAAAAAAATATCCTTGAGCTCAATATCAGCAAATGCAAAGCCATTACGCGTCTTGCACCAGTCCTAGATCCTATCTGATCTATGATGAGCATGTCCTTTCCATTTCTTTATTGCATGATTTGGGTGTAATCCGTGACAGAAAACTAAATTTTCGGTGTCATACTGATAACATTATTAGCAGAGCTAATTGCGCACTTGGAAGGAAGGAATTCTCCAACCCTTATGTCACAAAATCTCTCTTTTTCACATTGTTAGACCAATCCTTGAATTTACTAGTAAAGTATGGGCGCTCTATCGCGATACCCATTCTCTTCGAATTGAGGATGTTCAAAGCAGATTCATCCATTTTGCTGTACGCATTCTTCCTTGGGTCAACTGATACCCGTGTAACCTACCCCCCTATGAGGATCGTTTAAAATTAATAAACGTACAATCCCTCGAAACACGCCATGAAATTGCCGACATCAAATGATATCCCGCAATACCAACCCTCACAATCTGAGATCTGTACCGCTCTTGCGCCTTAACTTTCACCGCACCAACTATTGCTCTAACATGTCTAGAATAAAATAAACAAATAAACTAGCTCTTTTTTTAGCTTTTATAACCTAAAAACCAGACCTATTGTCTTAAAAAAACGTATCAAACGATTCGATTTGATCTCGCGAACCAATTCGAAAAATCAAAACGCAATGTCGATTGGAAAAATTAATGTTTTTTTTTTTAAAAAAAAACCTATTATGTTAAGTTCTCTAACTCAAAGTGAGAAACAATTTAATTATATTATTTCGAATAAATCGAAAAATATCTTTCTCACTTGGAAATGAATTCGGGTTGTGTAACAAGACGTGAGAGCTCTCACTTTTCCATTGGAAGTATTCGAAAAAACTGTCAGTTTATGTAAGTAAATTCGTATACATTAATTGTGCTGGGGGTAAGAACTTTTTTCTGATATAAATATGAATACAAATTTAAAAATGTCTTTATTAGTGTCGTCCTTTTGTGCGCGATTGCGAAATTAAAAGCCTTCTCGCAGAAAAGCGGTGACGATGGCGGAAGCGGTGGTAATGCAGGGGCAATGGCCACAGCGAAGGGGCAACCCAGTTGTAACTTGCATTTCTCAGTTTCTCGAGTTACTTTAAAGTGTGTGCAATTGCACGATCTCTTGGTACTCTAGTTGAATGCAACAAAGTTCGGACACAATCGCAGCATCGCCGCGCGCCGTTAGTGTGTGCTCTTTTACTGTACTTTACGAGTATTTGACCACCATACGAGTAGCTACCACAATCTTTGGTAAAATCTTTATCGCTCCAGTTTGAGAGGGCCTTTATGTGTCAGTCAACCCGGAAGTTAACATACACGTATGTATCGTCAAATAAATAGTTAGTTCTAAGACGTGTCACTGGAAGAGTTGCTGTGATTACCTAGCATCTGTACACCGGGATCGCAGATATATGCTCATTCCACGAAAGATAACACAGGATTCAGCTTAGAAAACTGATGCCTGAATTACGAAGAAAAGCTAAATTTGAACATTTTTCCTTAGTTTCAAGTAATTATAACTTTGGCGCTACTAGTCGCAGAATAGTGAAATAAATTTTGTTAAAACGAGAATAGTTAAGCGGACGGTACGTACATACGTGTATGCTACCTTGCCTGGCAGATGCAGGCCGATACGATTTCCAAAATTTTTGAAACTATAACTTATGAAGAAGAAACCAATTTCCCCCCTCCCATTACGTTACTTTCAGACCACACCTGCAACCCATGGTAAACAAAAAATGTCACACTATAACAGTTTATAACATTGTTTGGGGTAAATTTTTGTGGGTCAAATCTTGATTTCAACTGGAGGTTATATAGTAGAGATTCCATTGTGTTCTTACCAAATAATATTTAATTTTCTATCTTTACTTGTCCACTACATTTTAACAGAAACTGTTCACCTTCTTCTATCAATTAGTGACGCCTTAAGTGCACAATGCATATACATATAAGGGGTGTCCCAAAATTCACACAAGATTTGAATTTTGCGCCATTTTTTTTTTTTTTTATTTATAATCTGCGCGCGCCAAAGGGATTATAAATACCCTTATATTTTTTCAGGACACGAGCCTTTAGGAAAATGAGGAAGAGGCTTTAAACATACAAGGGGGGTCCCAAAATTCACGCAAGATTTGAATTTTGCACCATTTTTTTTTATTTTTTTTATAATCTGCGCCCGCCAAAGGGATTATAAATACCCTTCTATTTTTTCAGGACACGGGCCTTTAGGAAAATGAGGAAGAGGAACAGAGGAGAAGCCTGTGGACGTTGGCTTTCAATGTTTGAAGGTTGTAGTGATGGGAAAATACAGAGCCTGGTAGTTCGGTTTATAAACGAATCCCTATATTTGACAGTACGACCGAAGTTTGGCTTTAAGGTGAACTGATATGCATTTGAATGCGTGTGAAATTTTGAAGTGGAGAAATACAACTGGCTATTTCGCTGGAGCATTTTTTATTAAAATAGCGATAAAATAGGGAGAGACACGAGATATTTCTCCGATGTTCAAGTGAATGTATGGAATTCACAATGTTTCTATCACCTATAAGTTTTAGTGCGCGATTCTTTACCCTGTCTAGAATGTGCAGAACGGTCTTGGGTGCACCAGACCAAATATGGGCATTATATTCCAGCTTATACTGCCATTTGTGCAGTAAACTGAGTGACAGCTTACAGTTTTATTAAAAATGGAGTGCTACACGAAAGAACAACCGGTTTTCATTGTTGACCAAGATTTTAAAAATAATGGAGGTTTGACAGCTACAGTTCGCAATTTCCGTAAAAAATATAGTCGGAATGGTGATTTTACTTCATCAACTTTGAAAAGATTAATTCAAAAATTCAGGTAGACTGGATCAGTTAGTGACCTTAGACACTCTGGCCGTCCTTCAACAAGTCGTGCAACACAAAACATCGAAGCAGTTCGTGAGAGTGTTGTTGAGAGTCCATCAATTCGGCACCGTGGTCAAGAATTGGACATTTCGAGAAGGTCTCTATAGCGTAGACGGCAATATTCTTCTTTGAAAATGCGGCTAATCAGGCAATAACAATTAATGGTGCTCGCTATCGCGAAATAATAATCCAGTTTTTTGTGCTTAAATTTCAAGATATGGATATGGTTTCAACAAGACGGTGTCACATGCCATACAGGCCGAGAAACAATTCAATTACTGCATGAATCATTTCCTGGTCTTGTAATTTCCAATTTTGGTAATCAGAATTGGCCGCCCACATCATGCAGTTTAACGCCGTTGGACTCTTTGGGGTTTTTTGAAATTTAAGGTTTATGCCAACAAGCCCACTGCCACCTACGCAACGAGCAAATTGAGCGCTGTATCAACGAAATTCAGCCACAATTATGCAAAACGGTCATGAAAAATTTCGACAAAAGAGTGCGTATGTGCCAGCAAATCCGTGGAGGCCATTTACCCGATATGCTATTCCACACATAACCCTATACTGTATACCTTATGAATCGATAAAACATTTACAATTTTTAATTAAAAACCTGTGTTTTTTATCGAAATTACTTCTTGCGTGTATTTTGGCACACCCTTTCATTATTGGTGTTGCAAAATGTTACATGCTGCAACAACGAATAAGCTGTCAGATAAAGTGGTGTTCGAGAAGCCTGTGTACTACCGGCACTAGTTTTCTGTTGGTCACCAGCGATAAAACCAATAGAGTCTTAACAAACTACCTCATACACAGAAATCACATCGACAGATATAGAATTATGGCCTTACACTGTCTGATATTTTGGAGAACAGAAATGTTGTCTCGGTATGTTGTCTAAGATCTGGGCAAGCATAGTTTTCTTAAGTAATAGAATTAAAAGGTAGGGTTAGTGCTGTTATATCGATGTAGAATATGGTAAGTGACCACTGGTGTTTCAAACAGCTCCAAACTTTTGTTAGTCGTTATATAAGAACATATTGCGTAATGAGAGAACATTTCAGGAACAAATAGATAGGATTACAATACAAAAGCAAAAGTGGCAGAGTATTGGTCACACTCTGCAAACGGATGATAACTGCAAAGCCCCTAAAGGGAATAAAGGGACTTAAGTAAGAAAGTAGGTCTAGGTCAAAAAGTTCCATAGTTACAAACATTGTGACAGATACAAGGACGGTTGGGCAGATAAAGTGCTAATAGTGTTCTGTTTCACCATTTTGGTGCGGAATCCTATAAATAAACAGACAGAATAATGTACTAACTTCCATCACTATTCCACTTCCTGTAATGTAAGCAAGATTTTGGTTGCACACATGTACATATAAATGCATATAGTTTTATTAGTTTATTTTTTAGTTTTATTGTGTTAAAAAAATTACTGAAATATACATAAATATGTACGTGTACATTTTAAATCTAATGCCAAAATACATACATACATACATACATACATACATACATATGTACAATGTCACAGCCCCCATGTTTTCCACATATAAAAATAAAAAAACAAAACAAAACAATTCGACCTGATTGCCATCGATTTCATCTCTTACTACTCGCACCTGCCAAACTTCTTTACATATCCAACAAATAGAACTTGTCTATCCATGCACATCATTTGACATTTTGACATGATCGATTTTATTCAATTGTAAATAACTAAATCCTTCAAACCCATCACTCACTGCCAGTGGATAGAATGGAACACAGTCGAGTTTGAGGATAAAATTGGAACAAAGAATCGCAAATTGAAAGACAGGCAGCAACAATAAAGTAAAACCTATAAAACAAAACAAGATAAGCTATTGTTTGGGAGCGTAAATCCTTTTCTTAAACGCCACTTGCCATAAATAAAGTGGCGCCAAACGTACATCAGGCGCTTCGTGGGGGTGGTGGTAATTCATGAGTCCTATATCTTCCTTTTGAGTTTATCACTCTCATTCGCACGTCTATCGCGCCTAACTGACTGTAAAAATATGTTTCCTTAGTTCTTAGCAAATCCATTGCCTGTGGTAGGAGTTTAGAGTATACTCAGGCGCGCGTCAGTGGAAAACACTTTGCACCCCAACCGAATTAATTGCTTTTTGTATAGAATTTATGATACGAAATTGCAGCAACAAAACAACGTTTCATATTGCATCGCTACCCGAAGTTACTGTGCATCAGATAGAGTGCAGTGACCTGCACGGGAAGTGAATACAAGTGCCCTCGTGATGAACCTTTTCGGTGCATGCTCCTTAGTTTCGTTCGAACAAACTATGGTTGAATACTTTTCATTTGTTTTCTTGAAAGGCTATATTTTAGATAAGCACATGGAGCGAATGGGGGTGTGCAATTGTGCGGACTAATTTTCCCTGCAAAGCAAGGAGCGAGGATAAAGAATCAATTTTGAAGAAGAAAGGAGCTTCGGTGATGTCAGTTGCTTAAATTATGGCACGTAAAATCGTTTGAGACCACAAAAAGCCAGGGATAAAATTCAATATTGCATAAAGTCAGATGTTGGCAACTTTTTACAACGGGAGTTTTAAATTTTGTGTTTGCGATTTTTTCCGTTTGATGAGTAAAGAATCAATTTTGAAGAAGAAAGGAGCTCGGTGGTGTCAGTTGCCAGACTGGATATTCACTGGGTAAAATTCACATATGCTCCACAAACAGGGCTGAGTGGGTTTCACAAAGGTAAATTCTAAATGTGTTGGTATGGGAGTCCCGAACTACCTTCTCCACCGGCTACAATATTGAAGAATTTGGACGATTGTGGATCGCCTATGGCTGACTTTTATTTTGTTGCAGATTGATTTTATTGGCTTATTTTGTCCAAAGTTATTTTGTTTCAGGCTATATATTTTTATCGCTGGGTTACTTTAAAGGTTTATTTCGTCGTATGTGATTTTGTGGGGTTATAATTACGTGTCACCGTTTGTTAGGTGGAAAGCGACCGAAACATAGAAAAATTAAATAAACAAACAATTTTAAACCGGAAAACAACAATTTTGTATTATATAATAATTCTCTTGATCGATTTATCGAATTGTATAAAAAAGTCGGTATTTGTAAATTATCTCATTCTCATAGAGGATCACCACAGCGAAACCTCGAAAAATCACTTTAGAAGCACATAAATTAAAAACGAAAGAGTATTCTGAGTTCTCGAACAGTATCTGGAAACTGTCATTCTGGGTGTATCAGGAATATTGTAGATCAGTAATTTAAAACACAATGAATATTACCATAAATATTTCTAATTTCAATCTAGACATTTGGAATAATAAAAATGGAAATTTTGCAAATAATTTGTAACCTGTTCGAGATGTTAATTAAAAAAATCCCCAAAAAAATCGATGCAAGTTTGTTGCCATTTTTCATTAAAACATCTACCATTTGTAATATTTTTCTAATGCCTTCGTGAACCAAACATACTAGACATAGAGAGGCCTACATTAGCTCAAAATATTGTTCCTAACTTGGATTTCTGTTTAAATATGCCTTCACCATTCAGTTCTGAAGTCCTTTCTGAGTCAATTTTTTCGCAGAAAGTAATAAAAAAAATGCTTGCGAACTTAAGATTGTATGTTTTTGTGATACTCGAATACTATGCGTTGCAAAACCTTTCGAGGAGTTCAAAGCATGTTGATACTTACCATTTTTAAAAACTGATTCGCCGTGTTGTATTAAAGGGCGACCACATAGCAATGACAGTTTTTCCAATTATTATGTTTCAAAGCTACCAATAACATTCAGCTGTCAAAATATTCAGTAAGGTTTGCCATTTAGTCATGCATTGCTTGACACTTCACGAACGTGTGGAAATTATTAAAAAAAATTATCGAAATTCCGGCTCAATTGTAAATATGCAACGTGAATTTCGTCGTGAGGTCGGACGTCATCGTGGCAGGCAATTCTTCGCACCGTGGAAAAGTTTGAGCGTGAGTAAACTCTTTTAGACCTTAAGCCATCAAACAGACAGAGATCGGTGCGAAATGAAGAAAACATAACCGCCGTAGCGAGCAGTATCGAAGAAGACGTAAACATGTCGATTCGGCGCCGATCACCTGAACTGGGCATCTCCAGAGAGTCAACCAGGCTTATTTTGCAGTTGGATTTGGTCCTACATCCACATAAGATTGTGCTGACGCAAGAATTGAAGCCGGACGACCATAGACAATGCCATGAGTTCTCTAATAGGGCACTGGAAATGTTGACCAAAAAATCATCTTCTTGGACGAGGCCCATTTTTGACTCAGCGCCTATGTCAACAAGCAAAAGTGCCATTATTGGAGCGACCGCAATCCACAAGTGTTCGACCAAGCATCAATGCATCCACAAAGATTGACTATTTGGTGCGATTTATGACAGGGCGGCACCATCGGAACTTATTTATTTCGAAACCGACTTTTTGTGACCAGAGCTCAACAACATTGATATATCCGAGCTGTGGTTCCAACAAGATGGCGGAACACGCCATACAAGCGACGCAACACTCGAAGTGGTGAGGGAGAAATATGGCGGCAGGGTCATCTCACGGCGAGTGTTCATAAATTGGCCGTCGCGATTATGCGACTGGACACCCCTCGATAATTGGGGCTACGTCAAGTCCTTAGTCTACGCTAACAAGCTAACCACTTTGGACGAGCTTGAGGCCAACATTCGAGACGCTATTGCATGAATAACGCCGCGGATATTAGACCGAGTCATCAAAAATTGGACCGACCGCTTGAAGCACTGCCAGCGAAGCCGAGGCAGCCGTTTAAATGATGTGCTATTCCGTACATAATAGCATAAATGTAGCTTTAAAATAAAGCTAGAATCAATTTGAAATCTCACACCGTTGTTATTTTATTTAAATTTCTTTTCCTACCGTTCTTATCTGGTCACCCTATACTTCGGAACTGGAATCTGCTAAATCAGTCGAGTTCAGCAATTTTTCATCACATCCAGTGGTTGACGGTGGATCTGGTACCTGAGTGCTAGATTCCTCTACCGATAGCGGATGCAATGCGTGATTTTTTTGGAAGATTTACTGGAACTCACGCTCGTACACGTGTGCATGTGTGCAGCTCCCGTACTGACCTGCAATATTGCCACCGTAATCGGATTGAATTGAGCGTGGCCAATATATTTTCTGATTACGTTAACAATGCTCTTAGGCATTGCTCGGTTGCTACCCAAGAGACATCACCATTTACATAGCAAACAATGCTCTTCTTCCTTGCGCCAATAAAATCATACGTACTCGATTGTTATTTCATTATTTTTTTTTTTTGAAGAGCGATTATATTGACAATCGAATTGCACATTGAATAATTATCAATTTATTCCATTGTACGATTCAGTCGCAATTGCTCATCACTAATTCTTATAAGGCCCACATATATTTTCATTGTTCCATATGGAAATGGTAAAACAGAACACTAATGGAACAATTATAAAATATATTTTTTGAGGGCTTCGCAGGAGAATCAAATAAATATATCCATTATGTGGATGGAGAAAGCTTAATTTAAACACTTTCCCGTGCGTCCTATTGTAAAACCGTCCAAACCTCCAAAACCGCAAAACCATCGCCCTGACCATGAACAATTGTTTATTTCCGAAACGAATTTTCCATGTGCTTCAAAAAATCAAATTTTCTATGAAATTTTAAATTATTTTGATCCTATTAAGTGCTCTGAGTTGGTCCCTTGTTTTTACACTGGTTGGAAGCTTATTCTAGGAATAAGGATTTCAATTTGCCTTGTTTGTTATTTTGTTTTCATTTACGTACCTACTCCTGTTTAAAATAACATTTTTGCAAACTTTACATGGTACTGTACATTGGAAACATACACATATGTATGTACATACTCATATGTAGGTACTCAGAGCACGATGTCAACAATCCATATGAGCTCACCCATATTTTTAAGTAAGAAACACTGCGTTGTCAGCTTAAATATGGGTTTATATAAATACATCTATCTAAATCAGAACATGTGTATATTTTCTGGATACATTAACAGATTGCAGTACTTAAAATTATACTCGAGATCAGAGCGTCGAATGCTGAATATCGCTTTTAATCGGTGGATATTTTATGTATTTGTGTTCATTTTTCAAGAGTATAAGATGAGACATAGTTAACACTGCGTTGTGAGATTTCATATTTACATGTATCCAGAGCAAAAAACTTTAAAACACAATCTTTCGCGCATAAGAAAATAACTGTAAAATGTAATTGACGCCAGCGCATAAACTGAGTATGATTTCAAGATGAGAATGTATGATTGGCTTCCGAAGAACCTACATTAGCGCTGCAGAAAAGGCACTATAGTGGCAAACTAGTATTTTGAAATCAATTATTTTCTTATTAAAAAGCCTAGGTTTTCCATAATATAGGGCCATCCAACAAGAGGTGTCATTTTAAATCAATAGAAAAACGCAACATTTTTATAAAAAAAGTACAAACTCTGAGGTTAGTAATGGAATACACTATCTGCCAAATGTCGGCCTCGGCTCTGCCTACAAATAGTCATTCTTTTGATGAAATTTTTCGTCACGTTTTCACATAATTGTGGCTGTATTTCGCGAAAAACAGCTCTGATATTTTCTTTTAGTGCATGAATCGTTGGTGGAGCATTGGCGTAGACTATATTTTTAACATAGCCCCAAAGAAAAAAAGTCTAACGGTGTTACCTAGGCGGCCAATTGAAATCTCCATTTCGAGAAATCACACCAGGAAATTTGTCACGCAATAGAGCCATTGTTTCAGTCGTGGGACAGCACGGGCAAACGAGTCGAAGTGTGGTTAGATACCTTGGGATCTGGCTAGATCAATATCTATATTTTAACAAAAATGTAGATGCTGCTCTGGTCAGAACCAGAGGTGCTTTTGCCCTTACAAAGAGACTGTTTTATAGCAACCAACTCTATGCAAGGGTGAAGGTGATCTGCTACATGGCCCTTATTCGGCCCATGCTCGTATATGGATGTCCCGTGTGGTTCAACGTGGGAGCAAGCTGGATGGAAAGGATTCGGGTGTTTGAGAGGGCTTGTCTTAGGGCTTGTCTTCAGTGGTACAGAACACTAGAGTCCCAGTACATAAAATTCTATTCTAATGAGGTCCTGTGTAATAGGGCGAACATAAACAGAGTGGATAATTTCCTGATCAATATGATTCGAAGGCACACTGTAAGAGCAATATCCTCGATGAATAACCTGATCTCCGGAAAATACTACCCCAATGATTTGTATCACGAGAGTGTGCGTCTTAACGGCTTCATCCCCCCAGAGGCGTTCCTATATTTAGATAGGGAAGGTCTGATACAGGATAGGGTAGCGGTGCCGCTAATCTACCATGTTGCCCGAAATGCTGCGGACAGGCGGCTTAACTACGACCGACACGTCGCACACAGCACCATGGAGCGTCTCCGGTTTAGTAGAGCGGTATCAAGCCGTGATATGGCAGATGTAGTGAGACAGCACCAGAAATTCTGGTGGCTCGGGGACGGAGAGCGAACACCCTCGTCGTTTCCTTTTGATTCGGGGTAGCCTCCGAAAGGGCAAAGTCGGTATAGGTTTTATAGCCTGGCCGGCTTACATAGTTTTGAGGTCAGTTTAAGCAGCTTTAAAAAAAAAAAAAATAAAAAAAAAAAAATACAAAATACAAAAAAATACAAGAAAAAAAAAAACCTTATACATGTATATATTGTAATATGCGAGCTACGGCTCGAGTAGATAAAACAATATTCTGTGAAGTTATTTCTTTATTTTCTAGTCTATAGAACAATTCAGGTTCACACTATACTATTCTTCGCAATTCTTTTCTTACAAGGTCTCTGTCCTCTCAAATCACTTTATCTCCTTTCAATTACTTAATTCACAAATCAAAACTAATTACTTCTTCTTGTTAAATCTGAACTTTCAATTTATCACAAAATTACAACTTCGCCCATTATCACTTTTCTAATCTCTTCGCCACAGTTTAGAAACTACTGCACCTTCTCAATCGCCATCTGTCTTTATATAGCAGAAGTTTCTGATAGTCAGAAACTTCTAGCAAATTTTTCGACCACTGGAACAAGAGAAATTCTGATGTAATAATTCTTGCAGTTACAATTCCCTCTTATCCGTGATATTATCCGTCTCTTTCGTTGACATGAGCTGTGGAGACTTCATAGCAGACACGAACCTCGAATGAAAGGACAGTTCGGACCAAAATTCTGTCAGAATGAAAAGACACTTCGGAATTTGTTGCATCATACTTTTAGGGAGCGTAGTTATTATTATGCTACACTGCCCCCCTCTTAGACGTGTTCGTCCCGAACAAGTGCATACTCATTTCGGCCATTGTATCGACTCAGTCCTCGCTGGATGCGGTAGACAACATCGTTGATGCGGGTTACTATTCTGTAGGGACCTTCCCAGTTCCGCTGCAATTTAGGTGATTTCCCCTTTTGGCGATGGGGATTATACAGCCACACCAGATCTCCTTCCTGGAATCCTGGTAGGAGATCCAAATTTCACCTCACTGGGTAAACGAGCTATTCCACCAAATAAGATTTCGAACGGCGTATGTTGAGTAGTGCTATGCACGGCACTTCTATAGGCCATCAAAAACAAGGGAATCTGCCGGTCCCAATCCCGTTGGTAGTCACCTACGACCTTCGAGAGATGTTCGTCCAAAGTCCTATTGAAACGCTCCACCATACCGTCCGACTGTGGATGAAGCGGGGTTGTCCTTGTCTTTTTGATTCCGAGTAGTTGACACATCTCTTGGAAGATTCTTGACTCGAAGTTCCGCCCTTGGTCAGAATGCAATTCCAAGGGCACACCGAATCTGCTAACCCAATTGTAGACGATCTGCTCCGCCACGGTTCTGGCTTCCTGGTTAGGGATCGGAAACGCTTCCGGCCACTTACTGAAGTAGTCCATCACTACGAGTATATACCGATTACCATTGTCGGTTTCCGGAAAGGGCCCTGCGATGTCAATGGTGATTCGTTCGAAAGGTGCTCCCACGTTGTATTGGTGCATCTTACCTCGAGTTTTGATTCTCGGACCCTTGCTAGCTGCACACACGTCGCATTTTCGGCACCAGTCTTCGATATCTTCCTTCGCTTTTAACCAATAAAAACGTTCTCGTACCTTTTCTAGCGTCTTATTCACTCCCAAGTGGCCTCCGGTCGCCCCGCCATGCATTTCCTGTAACACCTCCTTGACCCTCGTCCGCGGTACGACAAGCTGCATTACAAACGACTTTCCGTCGGAGGATTCCCATTTTCTTCTCAGAACACCTTCTTGGACATGGAGGGAGTCCCACTGCGCAAAATATGCCTTTAAGGTCGGGCTTCTGTGAGAGATGTCCTGATGATCCGGTTTCTCCATGTTCTCCTTCCAGGCCAGAATCGGCTCGATATCCGGGTCTTCCTTCTGAGCGTTCCGGATCTCATCTACGCTCCAGCCGGCGATAGGTTCGGCTCTCATTCTTTGGATGGAAACCAGCTCCCGTTCTTCCTGACGCGCACAATGTTTACAATCCGTTCTGCATGGTCTCCGGGACAGTGCATCCGCATTAGAGTGGAGTTTTCCTTTACGATGCTGTATTTCGTAGTCGTAGATTTGCAGCCTTTCGATCCATCTTGCGATCTGACCCTCAGGACTCTTGAACTGTAATAGCCATTTTAAGGCTGCATGGTCTGTGCGAAGAACGAACTTCCTCCCATAGAGGTATTTGTGAAAATGCTTCGTAGCCAAGATCAAAGCTAGAAGTTCCCGCCTTGTCACGCAGTAGTTCCTTTCTGGCTTAGAGAGCACCTTGCTGAAGTACGCAACCACCTTCTCTTGGCCGTCATGCACCTGGGAGAGTACGGCTCCTACCCCGACATTACTAGCATCTGCATCCACAATGAACGTTTCCCCGGGAGTGGGGTAAGCTAGTATCGGGGCATCGCATAGCCGTTGTTTAAGTGCCTTGAAGCTCTTCTTGCACTCAATTGACCATTTGAATTGTTTCCCCTTTTCCGTCAACTGGTGCAGGCTCTTTGCGATCCCGGCAAAATCCTTCACGAACCGTCTGTAGTAGGTGGCTAGGCCCAGGAAGCTCCTTAGTTGGTGTTTGTCTTTGGGGACTGGCCAGTTTCTCACCGCTTCGACCTTCTCCGGATCGGTTCTCACTACTTTCGCTGAAATTATGTGTCCCAGGTACTTGACTTCTGCTCTAAACAGGGCGCACTTCTTGGGGTTGAGCTTCAGGTGGGCACTTCGAAGCCTTTGAAACACATCCCTTAGATTGTCTCCGTGTTGCGCAAACGTTTTTCCTACGACGATGACATCATCCAGGTATACCAAACAGGTTTTCCATGTTAACCCTTGCAGGACACATTCCATCAATCGCTCGAAAGTCGCCGGAGCATTGCACAGCCCGAATGGCATTACCGTGAATTGCCATAGCCCATTTCCTGCGGTGAAGGCGGTTTTCTCCCGGTCTTCTGGATGGATCTGTACCTGCCAGTAGCCACTCTTCAAGTCGAGAGTGGAAAACCATCGGGCTCCTGATAGTGTGTCTAGCGTGTCGTCAATCCGTGGCAGAGGATAGCTATCTTTCTTGGTGACGTAATTGAGCTGCCGATAGTCCTCGCAGAACCGCGTGCTGCCATCTTTCTTCTTAACTAAAACAACCGGTGATGCCCACGGACTTTTGGAACTTTCAATCAGACCTTCTTTCTCCATTGCCGACACCATCTCTGCAACTTCTGATTGCTTTGCCAATGAAAGGCGCCTAGCAGGCTGACGAATTGGTATAGTATCACCAGTGTCTATTCGATGTTGTACCAGGTGTGTTCGGCAGTATTCTCCGTCCTGTGAGGCAAATACATCAGCGTACTCATTGATAAGATTCTCTGCCATAGTTCGCTGCTCCTGATTCAGCTCACTGGACTGGAGAATCGTCTCTCTCGTTTCCGCTGTCCACGGTGATGGGAAAGGTTTTGGAGCATCACGTTCAGATATTGTTGCGACGGCGGTAATCGGCGTGCATTTTCCAGTCACCTCCCCTCGCCTTAGTTTGACAGTGTGTGGTCTTGCGTTCAAAACCCTCACTGGAACCATGGTGTTCTTTAGTTCCACTAACGTCTTTCCCACGATGTAGTCTTGAGAATTCTTCTCTGGGTCTGGTTCTACTATGTGGAATCGGTGGCACCCAAGATCACCTTCCAGCTTCGTCCAAATGATTGTCTCTGAAGACGGCGGCAAAACTTCGTCTTTGCTGATGACTGTCCTGAGAGTTACGGCATTCTCGTTTCCGTACACCATCGGAATCTCCACATTTCGATACTTCAGTTCTTGCATCCCGATGTCCAAGATTACTTCATTTGCTTTCATGAAGTCTATTCCGATGATGCACTCGTCGCATATATCTGCCACCAGAAACGCATGGGAGAACATCAGTCCCGCCAGAGTGAACGTAAGACGAACTTCTCCAAACACCTTCGCCATTTCCCCTGTTGCAGTCTTCAGGCGGTAGCTGTTGGTGTTGTGCAGCCATGAGCTTCTGACGATATCTCTTCTTACAATGGAGGCGGTGGCACCTGTGTCGATGGTGGCTACGCACTTCTTCTTGTTGATTAGTGCCTCCACTGTCAGGCTCTTGTTACCCCGATTGGTTTGCGAAACTTGAATGGTGGTCCTGAGGGCCTCGATTATAGTAACCAACTTCTGCCCCGCGAAGTTGGTCCTTACGCATTTCCCGACTGCTGGTTTTGGTAAGTCTGACTGACAGCCAGATGCTTCCTCTCTGCTTCTCCTACTGGTGCAATGTGGACAATTTCCTCGTCTAGGTGCACTTCTGCACTGCCGTTGTAGGTGTCCGGTTTGGTTGCAATTCCAGCAACGGATTTGACTTCCGCGAGCTCTGTCTTCATCCATGACGGCTGTTCTCTGGCATGAGCATTCCACGACGGACATTTTCCTGACACGGTGTATTCCCTGGTATGCTTGGTCCGCAGCCTTCATTGACAATGCGAATGCCAATGCCTCGGGGAGTGTTCGCTTTTCAGCCATCCTTACAGCCATTTGCAGTTGTCTGTCCTCTAGTCGCTCTATATCCGCTTGCAACTGTTGGATCGTTTCCCCCCTTTTCTGGACTCGACTACGCAGCTGAACCCTGTACACCTGCTGCATGTGTTCATCCCCAAACCGCATCTCGATAGCCTGAACCAGAGAGTCGTAGTTCTGCTGTTTATCTTCCGGGATGGTCTGCAAGAGCTCCGCAGCTGGACCCCTCAGTGCAAGCGTGAGTGCAATAGACTTTTCTTCATCGTCCCAGCTATTGGTCATTGCGGCCGCTTCGAATTGCCTCTTATAAATTGGCCATGACGTTTGACCATCGAAGATAGGAGGCTGCATCTCCTTTCTTCTCAGTCCGTCAGTGGAATATTCCCGTGCTTTCTGTCTCTTCACGTTGCTGAGCTCCTTAGCAAGATTTTCGACTTGCTTTCCTACTATCTCGAATTGCGTATCCACTTTTTCAAACTGAGTCTCTATTTTCCCGAACTGAGTTTCATGTTTCTCAAAATTTTCATCGAATCTAGTTTCGACTTTTCCGAGTTGCGTCTCGACCTTCTCGATTTTCTCTTCGATCGCTTCGAATTTGGATTCCAAGTTCTTGTTTTGCTCATCAAGTTTACTTTCCAGAGCATCTAGAGAATTCTTCTGTTCGTCCATCTTAAGTTCTAGAGAATTCTTTTGTTCGTCCATTGCTTTCTTTTGTTCATCCAGCTTAAGTTCTAGAGAATTCTTTTGTTCGTCCATTGCTTTCTTTTGTTCGTCCAGCTTAAGTTCTAGAGAATTCCTTTGGTCGCCCATTGCTTTCTTTTGTTCGTCCATCGCTTTCTTTTGTTCGTCTAGCTTAAGTTCTAGAGAATTCCTTTGATCTTCTATTGCTTTCTTTGTTCGTCCATGACTAACTTAAGTTGCAGGAGCAGACTTGTTATACCCGGGTCGGCTACTGTACTTGCTGGTTCCTCTTCCACGTCAAACTCTACGTCGTGCGGATTTTCACCATCCTGCGTTACTGCTTCTTCCAGACGAATCAGCAGGGCATCTTTTCCCCCAGTTGTGTCGAGGTTCCGCTTACTGAGTTCTGCCTTTAGTTGAATTATAGTTAGTTTTCCCAATTTGCGACCCATTTTGCGCAACTAATTAACTCAACACGGAAATCGTTTTTTTTTTTTTTTTTGCTTGTGCAATTTCACACCACGGAAATAGTTATTCACAGAATAAGTTTTATCCCGCTTCTGACACCAATGTAATATGCAAGCTACGGCTCGAGTAGATAAAACGATATTCTGTGAAATTTATTTCTTTATTTTTTAGTCTATAGAACAATTCAAGTTCACACTATACTATTCTTCGCAAATTCTTTTCTTACAAGGTCTCTTTCCTCTCAAATCACTTTATCTCCTTTCAATTACTTAACTCACAAATCCAAACTAATTACTTTTTCTTGTTCACTCTCAACTTTCAATTTATCACAAAATTACAACTTCGCCCATTATCACTTTTCAAATCTCTTCGCCACGGTTCTAAACCAACTGTGTCTTTTTTGATCGCCATCTGTCCTTATATAGCAGAAGTTTCTTATAGCCAGAAACTTCTAGCAAATTCTTCGACCACTGGAACAAGAGAAATAATTCTTGCAGTTATAATTCCCTTTTATCCCTGATATTATTCGTCTCTTTCGTTGACATGAGCTGTGGAGACTTCGTCCCAGACACGAACCTCGAATGAAAGGACAGCTCGAACCAAAATTCTGCCAGAATGAAAAGTCACTTCGGAATTTGTTGCGTCATATTTTTAGGGGGCATAGATATCGAAGACTGGTGCAGAAAATGCGACGTGTGTGCAGCTAGCAAGGGTCCGAGAATCAAAACTCGAGGTAAGATGCACCAATACAACGTGGGAGCACCTTTCGAACGAATCGCCATTGACATCGCAGGGCCCTTTCCGGAAACCTACAATGGTAATCGGTATATACTCGTAGTGATGGACTACTTCAGTAAGTGGCCGGAAGCGTTTCCGAACCCTAACCAGGAAGCCAGAACCGTGGCGGAGCAGATCGTCTACAATTGGGTTAGCAGATTCGGTGTGCCTTTGGAATTGCATTCTGACCAAGGGCGGAACTTCGAGTCAAGAATCTTCCAAGAATGTGTCAACTACTCGGAATCAAAAAGACAAGGACAACCCCGCTTCATCCACAGTCGGACGGTATGGTGGAGCGTTTCAATAGGACTTTGGACGAACATCTCTCGAAGGTCGTAGGTGACTACCAACGGGATTGGGACCGGTAGATTCCCTTGTTTTTGATGGCCTATAGAAGTGCCGTGCATAGCACTACTCGACATACGCCGTTCGAAATCTTATTTGGTGGAATAGCTCGTTTACCCAGTGAGGTGAAATTTGGATCTCCTACCAATGAGCCCAGAAATGAAGAAGAGTAAGTGGCGGACCTTAGGGAAAGGCTTAGGGACATACACCAAAGGACCAGAAGCCAGATTAAGATGACGAGCGACCGCATGAAGACCAGGTATGATGCCAAGGCAACAACGTCAGGATTCCAGGAAGGAGATCTGGTGTGGCTGTATAATCCCCATCGCCAAAAGGGGAAATCACCTAAATTACAGCGGAACTGGGAAGGTCCCTACAGAATAGTAACCCGCATCAACGATGTTGTCTACCGCATCCAGCGAGGACCGAGGGCCAAAATGAAAGTGGTTCATGTGGACCGACTGAGTCGATACAATGGCCGAAATGAGGATGCACTTGTTCGGGACGAACACGTCTAAGAGGGGGGCAGTGTAGCATAATAATAACTACGCTCCTATGTCTATGCAGCAAATTCCGAAGTGACTTTCCATTCTGGCAGAATTTTGGTTCGAACTGTCCTTTCATTCGAGGTTCGTGTCTGGGACGAAGTCTCCACAGCTCATGTCAACGAAAGAGACGAATAATATCAGGGATAAAAGGGAATTATAACTGCAAGAATTATTTCTCTTGTTCCAGTGGTCGAAGAATTTGCTAGAAGTTTCTGGCTATAAGAAACTTCTGCTATATAAGGACAGATGGCGATCAAAAAAGACACAGTTGGTTTAGAACCGTGGCGAAGAGATTGGAAAAGTGATAATGGGCGAAGTTGTAATTTTGTGATAAATTGAAAGTTGAGAGTGAACAAGAAAAAGTAATTAGTTTGGATTTGTGAATTAAGTAATTGAAAGGAGATAAAGTGATTTGAGAGGAAAGAGACCTTGTAAGAAAAGAATTTGCGAAGAATAGTATAGTGTGAACTTGAATTGTTCTATAGACTAAAAAATAAAGAAATAAATTTCACAGAATATCGTTTTATCTACTCGAGCCGTAGCTTGCATATTACAATATTATAACCTGCTAGCGCATTCATTTATTTCCTTTTTAGTAAAAATATGGAATGCGAAGGGCGGACAAAAAAGTCTTGTGTGGCTCCACCTTATACAAATAAACGAAGTAACTGCAAGATGTCATTTTTGTAAAAGCCATCTCTCTTTCAAAGGAGGTTCGATATTTAATTTGGCCAAACATCCGCAATCAAAGCACACTTAAAATTTGGGATCTTAAGTTGCATCACCCGTCAATAATCCAAAGCCTGGAAAATTGGAAATATCTCAAAAATTCAACATCTTCTCAACAAAAACCAGCTATGCAATCTTCTATTGAAAAACTTTATGAAACAACCCATTAGTATTATTAGGGTAAAAGAAAATACATGATCATTTTTTGAAGATCGTAGTTAAGGATTTCCAACCATTTTCCATTGTCGGAAATGATGGTTTAAAACCCATTGTGAGGTATCCCATTTTTCCAATTTTTTTTTTATTTCAAACTGATATTGTAAAATAAACGAAACTATATATTATTATATATCCAATTTAGATACATACTCGTATTTGGAACCAAACTACCAAATGGAGTCGCGATTTCGCTCTTTAAAACCCTTGTTGGTTCCCCAACAAAAGTGACCACCCTTCAGCGCAATAAAGGATGCGCGCACGCGACACTGGCAGCAGGGGAACACTTACCGGAATTATCCTTTTTCTCGCTCCAAGAACAAATAATGCATTAGGGGGCATTATTGATAAATATTAAATTTACCTGTGTAACAATGTTAGTGCAATGTAAATTCAATAAGTTAAAATATTATTCAAGGCCAATGACCACATATGTTGATACATATGTCTGAGCTGAATCCAGCTGTTTCTGGAACATAAAAGGTACAGAGATTACAAGGTTGGTGCGCAGAGCAATTTGGCGCATTCGTATCATCCTCGCCAAACAATGAAGAACATATTGTAACATCGTCTAAAAGTATGCAACAATAATGTAGAATAATAACTACGCTCCTACAGCCCATTCCAAACTGTACTTTCATTCGAGGTTCGCAATAGCTGACAAAGCCACGGATAAAGAGAGAATTATAACTGGAAGAAATGATTGTCATCTTGGAATTATTTCCAGTGGTCGAAGAATTTGCTAGAAGTTTCTGGCTATCTGAAACTTCTGCTATATAAGGACAGATGGCGATCAATAGGAAAGACAGTGATTTTTAAACTGTGGCGAAGAGATTAGAAAAGTGATAATAGGCGAAGTTGTAATTTTGTGATAAATTGAAAGTTGAGAGTTAACAAGAAGGAGTAATTAGTTTGGATTTGTGAATTAAGTAATAGAAAGGAGATAAAGTGATTTGAGAGGAAAGAGACATTGTAAGAAAAGAATTGCGAAGGATAGTACAGTGTGAACTTGAATTGTTCTATAGACTAGAAAATAAAGAAATAAATTTCACAGAATATCGTTTTATCTACTCGAGCCGTAGCCTGCATATTACATTGGTGTCAGAAGCTGGGATAAAACTTATTCTGTGAATAACTATTTCCGTGGTGTGAAATTGCACAAGAAAAAAAAAAAAAAAAAAAAAAACGATTTCTGCGTTGAGTTAATTAGTTGCGCAAAATGGGTCGCAAATTGGGAAAACTAACTATAATTCAACTAAAGGCAGAACTCAGTAAGCGGAATCTCGACACAACTGGGGGAAAAGATGCCCTACTGATTCGTCTGGAAGAAGCAGTAACGCAGGAAGGTGAAAATCCGCATGACATAGAGTTTGACGTGGAAGAGGAACCAGCAAGTACAGTAGCCGACCCGGGTATAACAAGTCTGCTCCTGCAACTTAAGTTAGTCATGGACGAACAAAAGAAAGCAATAGAAGATCAAAGTCATAAGCTCGATGACCAAAAGAATTCTATAGAACTTAAGCTGGATGAACAAAAGAAAGCAATGGACGAACAAAAGAATTCTCTAGATGCTCTGGAAAGTAAACTTGATGAGCAAAACAAGAACTTGGAATCCAAATTCGAAGTGATCGAAGAGAAAATCGAGAAGGTCGAGACGCAACTCGAAAAAGTCGAAACCAGATTCGATGAAAATTTAGAGAAACATGAAACTCAGTTCGGGAAGATAGAGACTCAGTTTGAAAAAGTGGATACGCAATTCGAGATAGTAGGAAAGCAAGTCGAAAATCTCGCTAAAGAGCTCAGCAACGTGAAGAGACAGAAAGCACGGGAATATTCCACTGACGGTCTGAGAAGAAAGGAGATGCAGCCTCCTATCTTCGATGGTCAAACATCATGGCCAATTTATAAGAGGCAATTCGAAGCGGCCGCAATGACCAATAGCTGGGACGATGAAGAGAAGTCTATTGCACTCACGCTTGCACTGAGGGGTCCAGCTGCGGAGCTCTTGCAGACCATCCCGGAAGATAAACAGCAGAACTACGACTCTCTGGTTCAGGCTATCGAGATGCGGTTTGGGGATGAACACATGCAGCAGGTGTACAGGGTTCAGCTGCGTAGTCGAGTCCAGAAAAGGGGGGAAACGCTCCAACAGTTGCAAGCGGATATAGAGCGACTAGCCCATCTTTCATACCCTAAAGCCGGTGAGGAGCTTATCAACGAAATGGCGGTGGAAGCTTTTATTCAGGCCATAGAGGACAGACAACTGCAAATGGCTGTAAGGATGGCTGAAAAGCGAACACTCCCCGAGGCATTGGCATTCGCTTTGTCAATGAAGGCTGCGGACCAAGCATACCAGGGAATACACCGTGTCAGGGAAATGTCCGTCGTGGAATGCTCATGCCAGAGAACAGCCGTCATGGATGAAGACAGAGCTCGCGGAAGTCAAATCCGTTGCTGGAATTGCAACCGAACCGGACACCTACAACGGCAGTGCAGAAGTGCACCTAGACGAGGAAATTGTCCACATTGCGGAAGTAGGAGAAGCAGAGAGGAAGCATCTGGCGGTGATAACATCCATCCTGTCAGCCAGACTTCCCAAAACCAGCAGTCGGGAAATGCGTGAGGACCAACTTCGCGGGGCAGAAGTTGGTTACTGGAATCGAGGCCCCCAGGACCACCATTCAAGTTTCGCAAACCAAACGGGGTAACAAGAGCCTGACAGTGGAGGCACTAATCAACGAGAAGAAGTGCGTAGCCACCATCGACACAGGTGCCACTGCCTCCATTGTAAGAAGAGATATCGTCAAAAGCTCCTGGATGCACAACACCAACAGCTACTGCCTGAAGATTGCAACAGGGGAAATGGCGAAAGTGTTTGGAGAAGTTCGTCTTACGATTACTCTGGCGGGACTGACGTTCTCCCATGCGTTTCTGGTGGCAGATATATGCGACGAGTGCATCATCGGAATAGACTTCATGAAAGCAAATGAAGTAATCTTGGACATCGGGATGCAAGTACTGAGGTATCGAAATGTGGAGATTCCGATGGTGTACGGAAATGAGAATGCCGTAACTCTCAGGACAGTCATCAGCAAAGACGAAGTTTTGCCGCCGTCTTCAGAGACAATCATTTGGACGAAGCTGGAAGGTGATCTTGGGAGCCACCGATTCTACATAGTAGAACCAGACCCAGAGAAGAATTCTCAAGACTACATCGTGGGAAAGACGTTAGTCGAACCAAAAAACACCATGGTTCCAGTGAGGGTTTTGAACGCAAGACCACACACTGTCAAACTAAGGCGAGGGGATGTGACTGGAAAATGCACGCCGATTACCGCCGTCGCAACAATATCTGAACGTGATGCTCCAAAACCTCTCCCATCACCTTGGACAGCGGAAACGAGAGAGCCGATTCTCCAGTCCAGTGAGCTGAATCAGGAGCAGCGAACTATGGCAGAGAATCTTATCAATGAGTACGCTGATGTATTTGCCTCACAGGACGGTGAATACGGCCGAACACACCTGGTACAACATCGAATAGACACTGGTGATACTAGACCAATTCGTCAGCCTGCTAGGCGCCTTCCATTGGCAAAGCAGACAGAAGTTGCAGAGATGGTGTCGGCAATGGAGAAAGAAGGTCTGATTGAAAGTTCCAAAAGTCCGTGGGCATCACCGGTTGTACTGGTTAAGAAGAAAGATGGCAGCACGCGGTTCTGCGTGGACTATCGGCAGCTCAATTACGTCACCAAGAAAGACAGCTACCCTCTACCACGGATTGACGACACGCTAGACACACTATCAGGAGCCCGATGGTTTTCCACTCTCGACTTGAAGAGTGGCTACTGGCAGGTACAGATCCATCCAGAAGACCGGGAGAAAACCGCCTTCACCGCAGGAAATGGGCTATGGCAATTCACGGTAATGCCATTCGGGCTGTGCAATGCTCCGGCGACTTTCGAGCGATTGATGGAATGTGTCCTGCAAGGGTTAACATGGAAAACCTGTTTGGTATACTTGGATGATGTCATCGTCGTAGGAAAATCGTTTGCGCAACACCGAGACAATCTAAGGGATGTGTTTCAAAGGCTTCGAAGTGCCCACCTGAAGCTCAACCCCAAGAAGTGCGCCCTGTTTAGAGCGGAAGTCAAGTACTTGGGGCACATAATTTCAGCGAAAGGAGCGAGAACCGATCCAGAGAAGGTCGAAGCGGTGAAAAACTGGCCAGTCCCCAAGGATAAACACCAACTAAGGAGCTTCCTGGGCCTAGCCACCTACTACAGACGGTTCGTGAAGGATTTTGCCGGGATCGCAAAGAACCTGCACCAGTTGACGGAAAAGGGAAAACAATTCAAATGGACAATTGAGTGCGAGAAGAGCTTCAAGGCACTTAAACAACGGCTATGCGATGCCCCGATACTGGCTTACCCCACTCCCGGGGAAACGTTCATTGTGGATGCAGATGCTAGTAATGTTGGGGTACGAGCCGTACTCTCCCAGGTGCATGACGGCCAAGAGAAGGTGGTTGCGTACTTCAGCAAGGTGCTCTCTAAGCCAGAAAGGAACTACTGCGTGACAAGGAGAGAACTTCTAGCTTTGATCTTGGCTACGAAGCATTTTCACAAATACCTCTACGGGAGGAAGTTCGTTCTTCGCACAGACCATGCAGCCTTAAAATGGCTATTACAGTTCAAGAGTCCTGAGGGTCAGGTCGCAAGATGGATCGAAAGGCTGCAAATCTACGACTACGAAATACAGCATCGTAAAGGAAAACTCCACTCTAATGCGGATGCACTGTCCCGGAGACCATGCAGAACGGATTGTAAACATTGTGCGCGTCAGGAAGAACGGGAGCTGGTTTCCATCCAAAGAATGAGAGCCGAACCTATCGCCGGCTGGAGCGTAGATGAGATCCGGAACGCTCAGAAGGAAGACCCGGATATCGAGCCGATTCTGGCCTGGAAGGAGAACATGGAGAAACCGGATCATCAGGACATCTCTCACAGAAGCCCGACCTTAAAGGCATATTTTGCGCAGTGGGACTCCCTCCATGTCCAAGAAGGTGTTCTGAGAAGAAAATGGGAATCCTCCGACGGAAAGTCGTTTGTAATGCAGCTTGTAGTACCGCGGACGAGGGTCAAGGAGGTGTTACAGGAAATGCATGGCGGGGCGTCCGGAGGCCACTTGGGAGCGAATAAGACGCTAGAAAAGGTACGAGAACGTTTTTATTGGTTAAAAGCGAAGGAAGATATCGAAGACTGGTGCAGAGAATGCGACGTGTGTGCAGCTAGTAAGGGTCCGAGAACCAAAACTCGAGGTAAGATGCACCAATACAACGTGGGAGCACCTTTCGAACGAATCGCCATTGACATCGCAGGGCCCTTTCCGGAAACCGACAATGGTAATCGGTATATACTCGTAGTGATGGACTACTTCAGTAAGTGGCCGGAAGCGTTTCCGATCCCTAACCAGGAAGCCAGAACCGTGGCGGAGCAGATCGTCTACAATTGGGTTAGCAGATTCGGTGTGCCCTTGGAATTGCATTCTGACCAAGGGAGGAACTTCGAGTCAAGAATCTTCCAAGAGATGTGTCAACTACTCGGAATCAAAAAGACAAGGACAACCCCGCTTCATCCACAGTCGGACGGTATGGTGGAGCGTTTCAATAGGACTTTGGACGAACATCTCTCGAAGGTCGTAGGTGACTACCAACGGGATTGGGACCGGCAGATTCCCTTGTTTTTGATGGCCTATAGAAGTGCCGTGCATAGCACTACTCGACATACGCCGTTCGAAATCTTATTTGGTGGAATAGCTCGTTTACCCAGTGAGGTGAAATTTGGATCTCCTACCAATGAGCCCAGAAATGAAGAAGAGTACGTGGCGAACCTTAGGGAAAGGCTTAGGGACATACACCAAAGGACCAGAAGCCAGATTAAGATAACGAGCGACCGCATGAAGACCAGGTATGATGCCAAGGCAACAACGTCAGGATTCCAGGAAGGAGATCTAGTGTGGCTGTATAATCCCCATCGCCAAAAGGGGAAATCACCTAAATTGCAGCGGAACTGGGAGGGTCCATACAGAATAGTAACCCGCATCAACGATGTTGTCTACCGCATCCAGCGAGGACCAAGGGCCAAAATGAAAGTGGTTCATGTGGACCGACTGAGTCGATACAATGGTCGAAGTGAGGACGCACTTGTTCGGGACGAACAAGTCTAAGAGGGGGGCAGTGTAACATCGTCTAAAAGTATGCAACAATAATGTAGAATAATAACTACGCTCCTACAGCCCATTCCAAACTGTACTTTCATTCGAGGTTCGCAATAGCTGACAAAGCCACGGATAAAGAGAGAATTATAACTGGAAGAAATGATTGTCATCTTGGAATTATTTCCAGTGGTCGAAGAATTTGCTAGAAGTTTCTGGCTATCTGAAACTTCTGCTATATAAGGACAGATGGCGATCAATAGGAAAGACAGTGATTTTTAAACTGTGGCGAAGAGATTAGAAAAGTGATAATAGGCGAAGTTGTAATTTTGTGATAAATTGAAAGTTGAGAGTTAACAAGAAGGAGTAATTAGTTTGGATTTGTGAATTAAGTAATAGAAAGGAGATAAAGTGATTTGAGAGGAAAGAGACATTGTAAGAAAAGAATTGCGAAGGATAGTACAGTGTGAACTTGAATTGTTCTATAGACTAGAAAATAAAGAAATAAATTTCACAGAATATCGTTTTATCTACTCGAGCCGTAGCCTGCATATTACAATATCTAAAAAATTAATTGATCGTTTAATTTTCTTTAAATTTCACTTGACGCTGTTATATATTTATATCTTAGAACAACCCTACTTCCGCAAAAATATAAGAAGAATAGACAGATACTTGGACTTCGATTAACATGCAAAGTTTCGTTTCTAAGAATTGGAAACTAAGGAGCAGGCTTTTGAATTGTGTTCTTATGCCAGAGAAGCCAACTGCTAGAAACGCTGAAGGACTGGGAGATAGAAGATAAAGTAGTGCTGCACCAACAGATAGCGCAGGTAATATGAAAGCTGCTGTAAGGCTCACAGAATGGGGTGCCGTGCTGCGCCCATACAACCAGTCTTGTAGTTCAGGAGGGTCTACAAAGTATCCACCCCTTGCATTTAAAGATTGTCGAGCACTTTCGCAGAAGTACGAACGCAACGGAAAAAAAACTAAAGACTTTGCAGTTGCAAATGAACCTTTCAGATCAGCATTTGAAATAAATCATGGACGTGGTTACAAGATGGAACTCGTTAGAAATTTTACATAATCCCGTTGTGACTTGACATATAATCTCCGAAATAACAACCCGACTTTCACCTTAAAATGTACAAATAATTGTGTTTTTAAATATGAATAATCTCTAAGTCATGTGACTTTAGACTGAACGACAGACTGAAATATACATTATATCATCATTATAAGTTTACACTGGAAATAAAACTAATTAGACCAAAAATAAAATGGAAATGGGATTTTCTTTTATGTGACTACAAATCTTTATCCCTGCAGTATGAGCAGTATTAAATTATCTCTTTCAAACTACATTGATGGAATTTAGTTTTGTCGGAATTTAAGGTGAACCGTAGATGCACTCGTTACATAATTATCTATACTTATGCAGAGTGAAAGAGTTAAACAGAGTAGTGGATTACTATAAGTACATTGAAGTATTCGTTACTTTGTAACGAATGATTACGTATTCTTTCACCACTACCTAATATAATTATTCAGTCAGAATAAACCTCAGTAGTCTGCTATCTAATAAGTCGTGCAAATCATTGAAAAGTTAATTGAACAGAAGCGGGCAAACATCCATTCTTAACGCCCACAGAGGTTTCAGAGTAATCTGACATATTTTCCCCATCCCATTCTGCAGAAAACTTATTGCTCAGGTTGAAAAATAAACTTTTTCGGTCGATGCCATTAAAAAGTAGCTTTGAAATCTACAAAAAAGCCATACACGCGTACATTTTTCCATTCATTTATTTTTATTTGAATTTGTCCACTGCCGAGTAGTGATCTCTGAATCCTGCTTAAAATTTGTTAAATATTTTATGATTCTTTTCCCATTTAACGAATCTGTTTTCCAGAATTCCCATTAATAATTTATTAACATAATTCATAAAGGATATTCCACGTTAATTTTCTTAAAGACTGGGAAAATACAATAATTGATTTCAAAAATATTTTGTCTACTTTTTCAGTACCCAACATTTTTGATAAAGCTCTGGCTATTAACTTTATATAATTATCTGACGCCTCTATAAAACTTTGCATATTTTTGGGGGCTTTATTTGTTTTAGGTGTTATAGCATTTCGTGAATCTCGGACACTCTCCGTCAGGATTATCATCTATTATAAGGGGTTCTGGCCATTGCATTATTTTAGCCAGTAGCAGATGTTTTAATAGTGTATTTGTTTTAAATAGTTATTAAACTTTTCCATACGTAGTTCTGTCCCAATTCTGGAGGAACAATTCATTTGTTAATTTAAACAAGCCTCTTGATACTTTTATTGTATCAGTTTTGTCTCCATGTTTTTATATACCTACTTTGTTTATATTTCTATTGCAGGCCTTTGTATTCGTTTTGGCTCCCTCACCATTTCTGCGATACCGCCTATTCTATAGGTAGTTTAAAAGATCTTTCGAGAAATCATACCACTCCTGCTGGAATCGCATTTTATTTTGCCTTTATTTCTTGACACCAATTGCCGGCTTTATCATTTCTGAGAGTAGTGAAGTAGATAGAGGTAGATTGATAGGAAAATAATTTTTATTTCTCCAAAAACAAATAATTCAGATTGTGTAGTCCACATCGTGGCTTCAAAACCATGCTGCTCATGTTGCGGTGGCGTCTTTGAAGTATTATAGTTTGGGGTATCAGCATAAGCTAAGTAGCAGTATTCGTCGTGGAACTGTGATTGGCTTGCTTGGTTAGTGACTTCAATCCAGTGATGTGTGTGTTTTTTGGTATTAGGAAACATTTTCTTTGCAAAGAAACATTGCAGTTTTTCAGCTTGATTATGTTCGGAATAACCCCACACTTGGGCACAGTAATTCATTATAGACTTTGCAGCGGCTTCATAAATTTTGTATTTGGCTGCGTGGAGGATATTTTTGTTTATAATGTAATTGAACAATGGGGCGTTTATTGAATTTTTGGACGTAGTAAGCCTTTGAGTGAACTTACTTGCCAGACGCAATAGAGTCCGTCTCACATGGGTACTGGGGCACGAAGGTGTACCAGGTAACGAAAAGGCAGACGAACTCGCAAGGAAAGGAGCAGGCAATACAGAACTGAACCCGGATAATACAATAACGGTTCCTCTGACAACTATTAAAACAATAATCAATGAAAAGATACGACAGGAGTTCAATAACTACTGGACGAATCTAGACACGTGCAAAGTGGCTAGATCTATAATAACCAAACCGAGTAACAACACAGCAAAAAGAGCTCTTAACTCAAGCAGAACACAATTGAGATTGATGGTGGGACTTTTAACAGGGCACATCAATCTGGGATCTCCAAGGATTCGGGATATTACACACCTCAATAAGAAAGGAATCGGGGATATACTGGAGTTCGCCAGATGAACACTACGATTCCCCGATCACTATACGATATAGTTGATACTACCCATGATCCCTAGACCTAAATCCTCTCAATACATAATTCCCAAAACACATCACTATTCCTTACAGTTACGCAGATGAGGGGAACACAACGGGCCCAATGGAGGCCTAAGTGAAGAGCATAAGCTCACCCTCTTAAACAAACCAACCAACCAACCAAGCCTTTGAGTGAAATCTGTCGATCAATTTATCCCTAAGTAGTTATATTTGTTCGTCACATTTACTTCAGTGTTGTTGAAAACCCATTTTTCATCAGCTGCTCTGCTACTTTTGTTTCGAAAAAAAGCTATTTCTGTTTTGTCCAAATTTACTATCAAATTCCATTTGTGATAATATGTGATCAAACTATCAATCATGATTTTAAGGAAGCAGCACTGTCAGAAAGTAAAGGGTGACCAGATAGCAGTGATAGTCTTTCCAATTGTTATGTTTCAGCAGCTGTCAAAGTTACCAATGACATCCAGCTGTCAAAATATTCAATAAGGTTTGCCATGCACCCATCGTTTGACGCTTCCCGAACGTGTGAAAATTATTAAAAAATAATATCGAAATTCCGGCTCAGTTGTAAATACGCAACGTGAATTTCGTCGTGAGGTCAGGCAATTCGTCGCACCGTGGAGAAGTTTGAGCGTGGGTACACTTTTTTGGACCTTAAGCCACCAACCAGACAGAGACTGGTGCGAAGTGAAGAAAACATAGCCGCCGTAGCGGCCAGTGTCGAAGAAGACCCAGAGAGATTCAACCAGGCTTATTTTGCGATTATATTTGGGCCTACATCCATATAAGATTGTGCTGACGTAAGAATTGAAGCCGGACGACCATAGACAATGCCGTGAGTTCGCTAATTGGGCTCTGGAAATGTAGGCCGGAGATCTGGATTTTGGCCAAAAAAAATCATCTTCTCGGACGAGGCCCATTTTTGGCTCAGCGGCTATGTCAAGAAGCAAAATTGCTATTATTGGAGCGACCACAATCCACAAGTGTTCGATCAAGTATCAATTCATCCACAACGATTGACTGTTTGGTGCGGTTTAGGGCACGGCGGCATCATCGGACCTTATTTCTTTTCGAAATGGTCCTCGGTGTAGAGCGATGTTAATCGACTTTCTGTGGCCAGAGCTCGACATCATCGATATATCCGAGCTGTGGTTCCAACAAGATGGCGCTACATGCCTTACAAGTGACGCAACGCTCGAAGTGGTGAAGGAGAAATTTGGCGACTGGGACATCTCACAGCGAGCGTTCATCAATTGGCCGCCGCGATTATGTGACTTGGCACCCCTCGATAATTGGGGCTACGTCAAGTCCTTAGTCTACGCTAACAAGCCAACCACTTTGGACGAGCTCGAAGCCAACATTCGAGACGCCATTGCCGGAATAACGCCGCACATATTGGACCGACCGCTTGAAGCACTTCCAGCGAAGCCGAGGAGACCATTTAAATGACGTACTCTTCCATACATAATGGCATGAATGTAGCTTCAAAATAAAGCCAGAATCAATTTGATATCTCATACCGTTGTTATTTTATTTAAATTTATTTTCTTATCATTCTTATCTATTCACCCTATAGGTGACTTTATCCTGCAGCAGGACAATGCCCCAATCCATCGTGCAAAAATCGTCTTAGAATGCATTCAAGACGAAAACATTAATAGTCTGGAATGGCCACCTTAGAGCCCCGACCCGTCCCCCATCGAGAACATCTGGTCTCTTTTAAAATTAAGGATTGCTAGTAATCTGTTGGAATTAAGATCTCTAATCGAGTCAGAGTGGGCGAAAATAATTCCGGATGAGTGCAAAAAGTACAGCCGTAATATGCCAACCAGATTGACTAACATGTCTCAATTGAAAGGCGGGCACTGTGGCTATTAAACTCTTGTTAACCTACTTTTGTAACCTTTAAATGTAGACATCTACTAAAGAAAAGTTTAAAAGAAAGTTTATTTTTATATTTTTTGTTTACATATTTCATTTTTTTTTCTTTTTTTGTAAATTATGTTCGCATAAAATTAGATTAAATTAGACGTAAAATTAAATATCTTTTGTTTTCAAAAAGAATTGGACTTTGTTAACCTAACTATGGTAGCAACTGTATATTAAACTGCGCTTATCGCGCATACCACTTTATCATGCACATTCATCCGACATAGCCAACTGCATTCCTCCACTTCAAAATTTCACCCGCAATACGCGACATGCTTCGAATGCACATCAGTTTACCCTTCGGTCGTACTGTTAAATATAGGGATTCGTTTATAAGCCGAACGACACGAATGTGGAATGATCTACCAAGCTCTGTATTTCCCTATCACTACAACCTTTAGAAGGAAAGAAGTCGGAAATAGCGAAACTAGATATTCATCGGAAATAAAATAACTGATACGAGAAAAGAGGAAAGCACATAAAAGATGTCAACAATCCCGCGCTCCCCAGCATAAAAGTTATTAGAACCACCTGTGTAATAAAAGTTAAAATTACTCACTTTGGAAAGTCATGAAAGGTATCAAAAAAATAAACCCAAATGCAATCGCCACCAATAAGGAAAAAATAAGGGTAAATGGGCTAAAGGGGACAAATTCCTAGAGAAGGCGGATTTATTTGCCAAGGACCTTGAAGAATCGTTTAAGCCATTTGACGGACAGGCACCAGGTATGAAAAGGATCTTGGTGGCACGATCTCGACACTTGATAAATTTAAAATAAAAAGTGTGTCATTAGCCGAACTTCGCCAGGCAACAATTAAACTGAGAAATAACAAAGCCCCTGGATATGATTTAATGGCTGGACATATCCTCAAGGAATTGCTAAAGAAAGCCCTAATCAAACTCCTTTATCTTATATGTAAATACTTCGCTAAGACTACGAGTATTATACGTTCCAAGATAATGGAAAATGGCAATATCACTCCTGTCGATAATACAAAAGTTATTTGAAATATATCTATTAAAGAGGCTATAGGCGGCCATTGAAGAAAGCCGTTTAATTCCTGATCATAAATTCAGCTTCAGAATCAAGCATTCTACAATTGACCAGATTTATAGGATAACCGTTGAAATGGTGAAATTGTGAAATCCCTAGAATTGAAAAAGTTGTGTTCCAGCACTGTTCTTACGTCTCTGAAGCCTTTGACAAGGCATGGCACGAAAGCTAATTTAGTTTTGGTAGATTCGAACGTCTTATTTTTCGGCACAAGCTAAAAACTAACTTAAAAACCAAGACTTAAAAATTAAGATTAAAAACTAACGATGAAGGAGATTGAATTTTAGGAGGGGAGTGCTGTGGTTGTAATCGAAAACTGTAAGGTTTGAGTTAACCTTCCACACCATAACATCAACGCTTGTCACGCTCTTGGTTCACGGTTCAAATCCTGATCTCAACAATCATCTATTTATTTCGTTTGAAATAAATAAAAAAGTCGATCAATTGCGAAAGCTTAGTCAACTCTACTGCGAAGGCATAACACTGGCAGTAGAGTGGTCATATGGCTTAAATGCAACTTGATCGTGATGATAACATCAGGTGGAGGGAAAAAAATACTGTGAATCATGAGCAACGACAAAAAGCAAAACAAACAAGCTCCCCAGTTATCTGGATGCCACCCTTGGAGTTTACTGAAACTTAATACCACCTAAGTTTCAAACCCACTACACCAATCTTCCTTTCTCTCTCTCTCAATTTCTGCAAACGCCCGTGCCCTGAAATAATTTAATGGTATTCATATCCCATTTGGCGCGCGCAAATTATAAAAAAAAAAAAAAAAAATACGGGGAAAATACGAGTTGTATAAAGACGTCCAATCGACAGAACCTGAGAGGGGTCGATGAATGAAGAGAATGTCTGCTACGTCTCTACGTTTACGTACGCACGGTAAGATAACAGCATCGTTCCAGGCAGACCTCGAATTTTTTATTTATTTTTTTTCAAGCACAAGGTAATAGATTGGCATTTGGGGATATTAAGTTCTTTTTGAGGCCCCAAATCGAAAAACTATCGAGGTCTTGTTGAAGGAGACTAGAGTCCTGTGGTAGAGAAATTTGGTAATTATCATCGTAGTAGGAGAGGGATGAGTGTTTAATGACCCTCTCAAGATACTCGTAGTTTATAGTTAGGATGAAGAGAAGGGGTCCTATATGGCTGCCTTGTGGAACACCAGAGGTGACCAAGAAAGTAGCTGTAGCTGGACCTGAAACGAACACTATAAAAATGGGTTTTCAGGTATAAAATAACCATTTTAAAAATATGGGTTCAAAACCGAGGATAAAAAGTTTGAAAAGGATTAGCTTACAAGATATCTTATCAAAAGCCTTACGAGATGAAAATTGATCTACCTTTCAGGAAGCCATGTTGACAAAGGGAGATAAGAGACTTGCACTAAAGGCTGAAGGCTTCGTATAAAATACTTTCGAAGAGTTTGGGTATATGAGAAAATTTAGCAATGGGACGATAATTAGTTACTTCGTTCTTTGATCCTTTTTTGTGTATTGGGGTTATGAAAGAAAAAAAATATTCCAAACCTAAGGAAATTCTCCTTGTGAAAAGGATAGACGAAAGTTAAGAAGGGGGGAGGGGGAAATGGGAAGAGCACAAATTCATCATTAAGTTTTTCTAACTTATTTTCCATAAGAATAGCATCAAAGGTTTGAGAGAGAAAAAGGTCAAGTAGCAAATTGAAGAAAGAGGTGTCCGGTACGAAGGATTTGTCGGTAAAAGCTTGATTAAGAAAGGTGGCAAAAAAGTTGGTAATGGTATGTGGATCGGTTGATGATTGGTTTTCAAATGGAAGTAAAGTAGGGTAACCGCAAGATTTTCTTTTACAGTTGATGAGTTGGAAAAAAAAGACTTAGGGTCGTTAATAAGATTGGCTTTCACCTTATTTAGGTTGCCCTGGTAGAGAGAGTAATAAAGCTTAGTGAATTGAAGGTAAGTACCTAAAACTGCCCATAACTTGTTTCTTTTGTTCCGTAAGGTGCGAGGTCTACGATTATACCAAGGAAGGACATCAACGTTAATTTTACGGAAGTGTGCTTTATGAAAGTTGTAAGAAGAGAGATCTGTGCAAGAAGTAGACTGGACTAAAGAGTTGTGGAAAAATGCAATAAGAAGGGGAGGGTGAGAGTTATTAATAGTTGATAGAGATATGGGACAAGGAGAGACTGAGGAGCTAATGGGATCTGATGTAAAAATAAAGTCTAATCGTCTACTCATGTAGTTTGAGACACCACTGATTTGGCAAAGACTTGAGTCTGTTAGCAGATCTAAGAAGAGACATCTTCAGTCGAGCTGGCATTTGAAGCGATGAAAAAGATTGATCGTATGATGGAGTCCACTGCAATTGAGGTAGATTAAAGTCGCCAAAAATAAGGATATCGCTGAGTCAATTATTATTGATATTGGGTCGGTAGTATGCAACAACACATAGCGAAACAAAGTCGAGTTTAGAAGAAGGAACAGCAAAGAGGGAAAAATTAGGGCCATTGTCGACGGCCAGTAGGACGCCGCGACAAGGAGGGTCAAGGTTAGGGCGGAAATAACTCCAAGTTCCTCATGTCGTTGGCATGTCGAGGATCAGCTCAGTTTCTATTAGATATCGAAAGGGAGAGCATGAGATTGGCAACAGCACGGATGTTCGGGCTAAGGCCTTTTACTTTCTGGTAATATAAGGTGAGAAATGTTGTTATGAGGAGGTGTAAGGGAGGGTGGTTTAGGTACTGGCAAAGATGGCAAGTTAAGGACGAACAAATTTTGTGGTCCACTCGGCTCCGTTGGAGGTGTGAGACTTTTAGAGTGTACACAATTACCGAAAGCATTAAGGTCGTCCGCCACTTTTTGGGGAGACATAATGAAAATCTCATAATACATGATATAAAGGTTCCTGAGGTTAATTATTTTGGTGGTAAGGCCTTCCTGTAGAATAGAAACCATGACTCTTGTTTTGGTTTTACTCTCGCAGCAAATCGAGTCAGTTTTATTATTTAGATTTATTATGAAAAAAGAGTCGTATATTCGTAGGTTATATAGGAAGGTGTGTTAGAAAAGGTGTTAGATGAGGGATTGGATAGGGTATGGCTTTCATAATAAGGGAGCTAAAAAAATTAACAAACTACTCAGTTTAATTAAATCGGTACAAATACCGTATGCTAACGAGGCAAAATGTCTAGGAATGATATTAGATGCGAAACTTAAATCGAAGCCGCACGTTAAAAAGAAAAACTAGATCCAGACAAATGTGTTGGCTACTTGGAAGATATTCCAAGTTAAGCATATGTAGGTATTAGTGGCGTGGCGTCCATGCAAGCGGATTCCTTCCGGCTTCCCTTTTCAAATATCAAACATTTTTATTTTGCCACTTGCCAACCATCAAATTCAATTATTTGTTCATCAAACCATTTTTCATAACTTTATACACGCTCGAAGATGAAATGCTGCGACCACTTCGGTTGTTTATTCATTTTTACTCATACACAAACTCGCACACATAGGCGAGACAAGTATGAACTCATCTAGCGAGAGAGCGTGCAATGAATTTTTTTGAGAAACCTTTCATTTTCAGGCTTATGCATTCATTTCTTCGTAGTACGAACTTTCAACTCTATTCCTTTCTGGCATATAGTAGAAGTTTTTTTGCGATTTCTTTGTCTAACATACATTCGCTTATGAAGAAAATAACCCGAGATTTCTCGGCTTTTGTGGATGAACATTGGTGGAGGAGAAAGGTTTTAGTTCGAGGGAGATTCTTTTTTTATTGTAGGCAACAAAATAAGCCGACGAAAATCGAGTTATTGGGTGATGTAGCGGTTTTTTTTTTTGCAAATTTGATATGACGGTTACAAATCGGTTGTGTAATTGTGCGTGATTTATTGAAAATTTGGAAGCAAATGTTTGTGATTTTTGTGATTGCTAATTATTAGAAAATTTTAAAAATTTAGCAATTACATATTGGTAGTTAAGTTAGTGTTTTAAATTATTAAATTATTATAAAATAGTGAGTGAGCTAAGTGAATAGTTATTAGTTATATACCAAGTAAGTAATTATATAACTACTCAATAGGTGCCCCATTGAACATTCTCATTATTCTTAGACAAGATGTCTCTAGTTAATTTTGAGTGTTGTTTAACTGATTTTCTTCTAAAAGAAACCAGCCAGTTCAGTAAGCTTTCTTCTTTGTAAAAAAAAAAAAAAGTTATAGAACTAGGTCGCTCGACACCATCAATGAAAATTGATTATACGCGAAAGCATGGGTATCAGAAACATTTTCATGAGTCTCTTTATAAAAAGAATCCATGGTTGACTGGCAGTTGCAAATTAAATAGAATGTTTTGTTTTCCTTGTCTCTTTTTTCTAATTCTCGTAGTGTTTGGAGTCACACAGGTTTCTTTGATATAAACAATTTTATTAATTCTTCCAAAAAACATATTCAAACGGAAAAGCTTATACGCAGCTTCTTGCATGAATTTGGCGAATATCGCATAGAGACTTCTTTAGGGAATTCTTACGAGGCTCACAATAGAAAAGTTGATCGCAATCGCGATTTAATGAAGCGTTTCATATACACTGTAGTTTTTCTAGGAAAACAAGAGCTGTCATTCCGGGGTATCAGAGACTCGATGGCAATATCATTCGCGTATAGTGAACGTCTTATTCAATTGCAGAGAAGACATAGAGCTTGCGAAGCTAGAGATCGAGGGTTTTGAGTCATGGATTCATTCTGAATTTTTAAACTCATTTGACTCAATCTATGAGAGCGTAAGTAACTGCTCAGAACCTCCACGCAAACGCCGACTACTTAATATTGATTCAAATACAAATTATAGCCGAATTTTTGTAGCAATTATAGATAATGTTACAAGTCAGATTAAGAATAGGTATAGTTCATTTAGTTCATATATTTTCTTTGATTTATTAAACAAATAAAAATATGAATATTTTTCTAATTCAATGCCGGATTTGTAAATATCGTAACATAATGTAGCATAATAACTACGCGCACAGATGTAGGCAACACATTCCGAAGTGTCTTTTCATTCGAGGTTCGTGTCCACAGTAAGAGACGGATACGACGTCGAGGAATTAAGAGAGAATTATAACCGCAAGAGAATTATAACCGCAAGAGATTATTGGCAGCAGCTGCCATCTTGGAATTATTACATCAGAATTTTCTTGTTCCAGTGGTCGAAGAATTTGCTAGAAGTTTCTGGCTATCAGAAATGCGACTATATAAGGACAGATGGCGATCGAGGCAAGGCAGTTGGGTTTTGAAACGCACGAAGAGATTGGAAAAGTGATAATAGGCGAAGTTGTAATTTTGTGATAAATTGAAAGTTGAGAGTTAACAAGAAGAAGTAATTAGTTTGGATTTGTGAATTAAGTAATTGAAAGGAGATAAAGTGATTTGAGAAGAAAGAGACCTTGCAAGGAAGGAATTTGCGAAGAATAGTTGAGTGTGAACTTGAATTGTTCTATAGACTAGAAAATAAAGAAATAATCTCACAGAATAACGTTTTATCTACTCGAGCCGTAGCTCGCATATTACAATATCTTCTTTAATTACCCTATTTCATGGAATTTTTAATTTTACTACTTCAAAAAAAGGAACTCAAAGTTTTATACACTACCCCTTCACTTAAAAAGCTTGAGGTTTTTCAACTTTATTAGCATTTTAATACGGAAATGCTTAGAGATACTTTTTCTCAAGCTCTGACATTGTGTGAAATCTTTTTAACCCTGCCTTTGACTGTGGCCTCTGTCGAAAGATCTTTTTCGACTTTAAAAATAGTCTACACTTAAGAAATTCCCACAAAGAAGAAAGACTCTCAGACCTGGCATTTTTATCTATCGAAAATCACCTTCTTTTAGAAATTAAAAATAACTCAAATTTGTATGAAAAAGTTTTAGCAGAATTCGTAAAAAAGAATCGTAGGATAGCTTTAGAGTACAAATAGGTAGTACATAATTGTAATTGCTAATTTTTTTATATTTAACAACGCTCCGAGTTATCAATAACTTACATAGATTATTCTGCCCAGAACGGCTTCTTTCGAAGCCACTTTTTTATGCGATGAGCTCATTATCTACGTAAATTCGAATGACTTAAAGTATAACAAAGGTGGCTTAGATTGCATATCTTAAGTCTGTGTTTCAAATAAGCACCAAAATGATAAGACTTGAATAAAACATTTTACTTAAAATTTTTTCGGCTTCCCTCTCTTGAAATTTCACCCCACGCCACTGATAGGTATAACAAACTGCTTAAACCTATATAGACGTATGGTATACAACTTTGGGATTGTTCTAAACTAAGCAATAGAAATATTCTAATTTTTCCAAAAAAAAAAGTGCTAAGTTCAATATGATTGCTAAATGGTATATTAACAACAATAATTTCCACAGAGATTTGAGAATAGATACCGTCGTAGAAGAAATAGCAGACTTTATTCGCGTTATCTAAAACGGGAACTTAAACTACTTGACGAGGTAATTTAGTTGCAGTCAACAAGAAGAAGGGAGGTGTTTTAAGTTGGTAAAAATTTCACACTACTAAAGTCCGGTTCACGCAAAATCTGTACGCCATTTGATGATTATTGCAGCGCCTCTAGCGGTAAGTAACGAACTATTGTGACACACACTTTTTCAGTAAAACTTAACTGTTAATTGGTCCATTTTTTGTTTTGATTGAACATGTATCAGTGGTTCTGTGCGCAACGGAAAATGAAAGTCGCAAAATAATAGTGAACAAATTTCTCAAAAATCCTTCGTGGTCGGGTTCAAAGATTGCAAAGGTATTAAAATTACCGAAAACTGCAGTGTGCAGTGCTATAAAACGGTATAAAGAAACAGCTGAAAATAAAATTAAGAAAACGGGATGTAAGAATTCAAAACTGGTCTCAAAGGTAATGAGATCTGTGAAACGTAACCCCGGGCTATCGGACAATGATTGAGCCAAAAAGTTCAATACAAGCAAGAGTACAGCAAGACGTATACGTTTGAAAGCAGGGTTTAAATCGTATCGTGCAATAAAATACCCCAACCGGTCTGACAAACAAAATTTAGTAGGGAAAAAACGGGCTAGAATCCTTTATGACAAACTTTTAACGAAATTCAAAGGCTGCTTAGTAATGGACGATGAAACGTATGTTAAATTCGACCTTAAGCAGCTACCAGGTCAACAATTTTAAGTTTTCACGAATCGTGGCAATGTCCTTTCAAAGTTTAAGTATATAAAAGTGGATAAATTTGCTAAGAAGGCAATGGTTTGGCAAGCGATCTGTAGTTGTGGCCTTAAGAGCAGGGCTTTTGTGACAACTTCCTCAATGATATCGGATGTTTACATCAAGTAGTGCCTAACAAAAAGACTTCTGCCTTTCATACGTCAACACCATACAGCAGTAACATTTTGGCCTGACTTAGCCAGTTGTCACTACTCCAGGGCTGCCATGGATGTTGTTGCAATGATTTTGTTGTACCCAAAAACATGAATCCACCAAACTGCCCCCAGCTTCGACCAATAGAAAAATATTGGGCAATTGTTAAATTTAAATTGAGGAGGAATGCAGGAATTGTCAGAAATTTGAATTCAATGTTGATTAAATGGAACCATGTTGCAGCCAAAGTCAACAGGAAAGATGTTCAGAAGCTTATGGGGTCCATCAGGAAAAACACCCGAAATTTTTTGCACAGCAAAGAAATCTAAGATTAATTTTAATACTACTTTTAAGCTTAATAAATAACTTTTAATTTGAGGTATCATTTGATTTTTTCGAAGTATTGGTTAAAAGAAACCTTTGAGTCTGAATTCCTTAGGTATACATACATAGTTCTTGATTGTTATTGCAATTTGTTTGCTTTAGATGACGCTACAGTCTGGGGTGGACATGGACCTCAACCAACAAGCGTCTCTAGCCAACTCAATCTTGAGGTAGTACCGGTAGTTCTGGGGTTAGAATGAGAATTCAGATTTCGCTTTGAATTGTAACCCTACTAATCCTAGATATAAAGTTTGCAGAAAATCCGTCAATCGGTTTAGGCTGCAGTCCCATTTTAAGCTTCTGCTTGTTTTGTGATCGCAACAGGGTTTTTGAACAGCAACTCGCCCAAATAGTTCAGCATGTTTTAATCTTCATGTGACCGTTGTCAAGGACGGCAGATTATTCCGTGTTTCATTTATTTCGGCGCGTATTTCGGGTGCTGTTTTTCGTCTACTTCGTTTGCTTGTTGTGACTTTTAGCCGATCCTCGTGTTTAGTTGTAACTCTAGGCCGTCCTCGCCGTGGTTTATCATCAAGACTTCCGGTTTGAGCGTGTCGTCAAACGCAGAACCTTGATACCTTCAACTGCGAAGGAACTTCCCGTTACGATTTGCCTTCTTTAAGAAGGGTGATGATTGCAGATTGTTTTTCGATTGTGGTTTCCGCGACTTTTATAATTTTTAACGACTTGTTTATTCAAGACGTGAAGAATCTCAAATAATTTTTTATGACTTCAAAGTGTGCTTTTTATGTAAAAAGCTTGCAATCCAGATCGACAAATTTTGGGATTTGAGAACCCTTTTGATGTAAGTCGTCATAACCAAGTGCTGAATCAACAACCAAAAGCCATACAATTTAATAATTATGAAAAACCTAAACACTTCTCAATAAACCACAAAAGCGGTTTTTCCCACATTTGTAAACAAGAAGCCCAATGTTCAAAAACGTGATTGTAAAATCCTACTTTTATTATCAGAATGTATTGTGTATGTTCGGGTAGAAAATTTAAGTAAAAAAGGCAATGTAAAAACAAATATGATTCAATCTCCATGTATGAATGAAGTTAACTGTCTAGGTGGGTCTCAAACTCTTAGCCTGCAGTGTAAATTTAACTCAATCCAAATATAAAGAACGTTGTATGCCAAGAGCGTGGTATATCATCTAATTACATATACGAGTATCTAGCTTAACTCAAATATGAAATTTGATTAAAATCGTTAAAACCCTTTTCAAGAGAATCGATTTTCTTCGAAATCAGCTTACCGGTAGTTCTGGGGTTAGAATGAGAATTCAGATTTCGCTTTGAATTGTAACCCCACTAATCCTAGATATAAAGTTTGCAGAGAATCCGTCAAACGGTTTAGTCTGCAGTCGACCTTACAGACAGAATTGAAAGATTCATTTCATTGAGTTTCTCTATGATAGTAATTTCAAGTTTGATCAAAATCTCAAGATAGTTAATTTTCAGGAAATCATGGAGTAGTGGTTTGCATTTTATCTGTGAAAGTAAAAGTGCATACCCGTACCCACCTCCAGTTTTGCATATGAAGTTGGTTGATGTTCCTTTCAACTTGCGTGCACCACCTTAGATGAGGTCTTTCTTTACCGCGTTACTACACAACCGGAAAAATTTGTATTTCAAAGCATTCAAGTGTGTGTTTAACCTCCGCACTTGATAACGTCCATGCTTCTATGCCATATAACAGGATTGGAGTGACGAGTGTCAGCTTAATTCTCCAAGAGAGGGCTTTGCTTCCTTAGCTCAAAGGAAAAGCGGTTGGCAAGAGTTATCCCTTGCTTTATCTTTGCGCAGGTACATATCATTATACAAATTTACAGCGGATCTTAAGTAGACAAACTTTTAGCTATCTCAGCTGTTTATTGTGACGCTGTCCATATCATCGATGTTGCTCTTTTTGATAACAGCATATATTTTGTTTTGACCTCGTTAACCGGACAAACTCAACTCAAACAATCCACTGACAACACGCTGTTTTTTTTTTTTTTTTCTTTCAGTTACGTCAATATCATGGCGTACGCGAGTTATACCTGCAAGCCTTTGAAAGATCGTACATCCACGTGTTCTCTAGACCCTAGGTGCATAATTTGCAAGAGCAAGGAATCCACTGAGAGTAACCATGTTATCAAAAGGCGATGATGGAACTGCGGAGTATATGAAAGTACTGCAACTAAATTTAAATCATTGCCAAGCTGCACAAGACCTGCTTTCACAGTCCGTATGTGAGTTAGGAATAGATGCAACTATACTTAGTGAACCGTATAGACAACACAGCGGAAATGGATGGGTATTCGACGCAACAGGCACAGCTGCTATCTGCTATTTCCAAGAAATAGACGGAAGGCACGCTTTCTTTGTCAGAGGCAAAATTGATAGCATAAATTTATACAGCTGCTATGGTCCACCAAGTATACCAGTCGACGAGTTCGAAAACTTTCGGGACAGACTTATCACTGATGCCAGAGGGAGAAGCCCCGTGGTAATAGCTTTCGAATTCAACGTTATCAAGTGTGGAGTGGGGTAGCCAAAGGACGAATGGGAGAGGAACTAACCTATTGGAGGCCTTTGCAACTCTGGATGTAATACTTGTCAACAGCGGGAATGAAAACGAATTTAGTAGAAATGGTGTAGGCTCCATCATAGACCTTTCCTTTGTTAGCAGGTCATAGCGACCACCAGGCAATACTGTGTCAGATTAAAACAACACAAAGACAAGGTAGTCGCCAATCGAGGAACATAGTACAAAGAGCAGGCTGGAAATCGGGCACCTTTGACGAAGAGGCATTCAAAACTATGCTTGCGAACTTACCACTGTCAGGTCCAGCTAATAGCAAGACGGAATAGATGATGAATCATATTACAAGGGCATGCGACATATCGTAGAAGAAACACCCGCGGATATATACCGGTTTACTGGTGGAATGAGGAAATCTCACGCCTGCATTCTGAATATCATCGTGCAAGAAGGCTGTACCAACGGTCTAGGGGTAGAGACACCTTCACGGATCTACAACAGCAATACAAATCAGCGCATAATAATCTTAAAGTAGCAATCGTGAACAGCAAGCGCAGAAGTTTCAATGAACTGTGCACCGAAGTTGACCAAAACCCATGCAGGATGGCGTATCAGGTGGTAATGAAGAAACTAAAGAGCTTCCGGACAATAGCTCCCACCTGCCCAAGGTTCCTGGAAAACACCGCGAGTGGTCTATTTCCAAGACGACAGGAGACCCCAGTAGAGGACTATATACCAGAAGAAAAGTGCCCAATTCCTGTAGTCACCGCAGAAGAAGTAGTCGCAGCAACCAACAGATTCGGAGTTAAAAAAAACACTGCAATAAGAACTCGACCGAACATGTTTGCAAAAATGTATAACTCATGCCTGAGTGAAGGGGTATTCCCAGAGAGGTGGAAGAAGCAAAAACTGGTACTGAATCCCAAAGGAAGCAATGCATCTGGAGATTCATCGTCATTTCGCTAGATACGGCTGGCAAAGTACTAGAGCGTATCTTTACCAATTGGTTGGAAGTAATCATCGAAAACGCGGGCCGACTAGCATAGCATGAGTATGGTTTCCGAAGGTGACGCTCGATAATGGGTGCAATCTGAGTGGTCGTAAACACAGCGAAAAAAGCCATAGAAGGCAGAAGATGGAGAGGCGGTGCTAAACGGTACTGTGCAGTAATCACACTTGACGTCCGAAATGCATTTAACTCCGTAAACTGGAACCACATACTGGAAACCCTTTAAAATAGAAGGGTACCACATACATCATGAAGATAGTGACGGATTACTTCAGACAAAGGATTCTGATATATGACACAGATGATTGTCCCAAGGAGTATGTTGTGAAAGGAGGGGTACCACAGGGATCTGTGTTAGGCCCATCAAATACCTAGGCGTCATGATTGATACAACCTGGAATATGTTAGTGGCAAGGGCTCACGAGTGAATAATGCACTAATGCGCATCATGCCAAACCATAGGTGACCAAGATACAGCTGACGCCGGTTCTTAGCCAGAGTAGTGACATCTGTGATACTCTACGGGGCACAAATATGGGCTGAAGCTATGAAAATTGAATCGACATATCGACTCTGCGCAATTAGAGTATACAGTGCATTTAGCACAATATCGGAAGAGGCGGCCTATGCTATCGCAGGATTACTCCCAATTGACATACTGGCTGAGGAATCGCAAAAAACATATGAAACTAGGAATCAGAAGCCTGTGTTAATCAACAACGAAGCGAACCCATCAGAGAGAGAGCAATCAGCATGGCAAAATGGCAACAACGATGGAGTGCATCAAATAAAGGTCGATGGACCTATCGTCTTATACCGCTTCTTGAGACATGGACAAGTCGGAAATATGATGAAGTTGATTTCTATACAACGCAACTACTACTAAGTAAGTGGGTATGGATGTTTTCGAGCGTATCTTTACAGATTTAAGCACGACAATTCCCGCTTTTATCCGTACTGCATCCAAACTGCGGAAAATGCGGAGCATGTGTTCATCCACTGTCCGCAAATCGAAACCGAGAGGCAAACAATGAGGAATAAACTGGGAGAAATACCAACCCCCGAGAATATAGTGCAATACATGACACAATCACAGGAGATGTGGAGTGCTGTAAGTGACTTTGCAAAAGAAATCATGATACAACTAAGAAACATTGAACGAGAAAGACGCCAGAGTGAAGAAAACAAAAATGTGAGCACACAGCCAATACAAAATGATAGACAAGGAAAGCTGAAATCCCCCCGGTTCCGGTTGCTTAGCAAGGTCTGACGGTCTTATACGTTGCAGTCGTCTCACCCCATAGAGTTGATCTCGATGGAGATCGCTGTTTCTGAGGTACCATGGAGCATTCACAATACTTCTAAGGACTTTATTCTGAAAGCGTTGGATGACTGCAATATTGGTTTGACTGGTTTTAGGACCTGGTCCTGACTTTCTGCCTAAAAGTCATTCCATTTCTCGCCGTTTAATCTCCAATTCTATCCTTTTTAATATGCTCTTTCCAACGAAGCTTGGCATATAGGGTCATACCAGTTAACGACAACAACATTGATATCATCAAAAATGATATTCCCACCAATTTCTGGCGACTCAGCAACTAATAACACACGAGCATCCGTTATGCTAACGTAGCGTCTGGATTCAACTGAATGCAAGCAGGTGAAAACACTCGAATGGGGTAACATGATCGATACGATGCAGTGATTGTAGGTTTCTTTAACTTAAGTTCAAAAATTGTAAGTTAGTTGTAATTTAGGATTTATAAAATAAAGAGGCTTCTCCTCGATAATAAAAATATTTTTTTAATATAAATAAACATAGTATGTTTTAATTGGCGCCCAACTAGTGTGGCTTCGCGTTTTCAACAGTTTTAACAGTGCATAAGTCAACGTAAAATTACCTTGCCGTGTGTTAAAAAGTGTTAGAAAAAGAACTAACTGTGCCTTAGTCGACGTTAAGTACCTCGCCGCGAGTTAGTAAAATCAACGCAACAGCCAACACGAACCTGCAACCAGTGCGTATCAGGAGTCTGTAGACAAACTGAAGACCACGAAGGAGTTTGCGAACGACACCATTAGTAGCATAAAGCAAACAGGACCAATGACGTTCACACCAGCGTGGGACACAGCTATCCTGGTTTTATTAATGTAAGATTAATTTAAGAAAACATACAAAACAATATTATTATCACACAAAAAATTTAAGTGAAGTGAAACAAAGCTAGTGCAAGATTTATTTAAGAGAAATTTTAATAGAAAGTAATAATTTTAGCAAATTTAAGAAAGAAGTGAATATTTTTCTAAGAAAATTTTTAATAGAAAGTACAAATTATTTAAAAACTTAAGAAGTAAATATTTATCTGTTATAACAATGGCAAACCAAAACAATCTAATTCGTCCACCAGTCCTAAACCATAACCAACCCCTTAATCAAAATCCTGTTAATCAGAATGAACAACCTGTCGCAAGTGCTGCTCTTCAAGCCCTAATTGCAAATATGATTAATCAAACACTTCAAAGAGAGGGTAGGCAAATGGTCAACTCTATTTTAAACCCAAACGCAGATCGATTCGCAGGAATTGATCAAATTATAAACCCGGATCAACAAGACAACATAGGTGAACTAGACAAAATCCCAGATGTTGTTAGAAGCCTACGCGAATTCTCAGGGCAACCTGGCGAATTCAGTTCATGGCGTAAAAGTGTGGAAAGAATCCTAAGGATCTATGATCCTATTAGAGGATCTCCAAAATACTTCGGGATTATTAATGTAATTAGAAATAAAATAGTCGGTCACGCAGACCACATTCTAGAATCATATAATACCCCATTAAATTGGGATAATATTTCTAGGTGCTTGACACTACATTACGCGGACAAGCGCGACCTAGGTACTTTAGAATACCAGATGATATCTCTGGTACAAGGTAATTCTTCGATTCAAGAGTTTTATCAAGAGGTATACTCGCACCTCTCACTGATCTTGAATAAAATATCCTCAATGGAAGTCGGTGGTGAAGCATTCAACTTATTGCTGCACACATATAGAGAAAAAGCCCTAGACACCTTTATCAGAGGCTTAAAAGGTGACTTGCCCAGGCTTCTCGGGATACGAGAACCCGCAGATTTACCACAAGCGCTGCATTTATGCCTCAAGCTCGAAAATCAAACTTTTCGATCACAATATGCAGTGGCGACTAACAATAATGTTAGGAAAATGCATAATACACCACCTCCAGTTCCACCAAGACGGCAAAATAACAATTTTTCGCAACCTCAAAATCGACAACAGTTCTATCCAGAACTAATGTATAATCCTCCAAGATGGATTTCTCCCCAATTTCAAAATTTTCAGCCCAGACCAGCACCAGTACCACAAAGGCCCCAGCGACAATTTGTGCCACTTAACCGCCCTCAACCTCCTCAAAATTATAGACCTCAACCACCTCCCGAGCAGATGGAAACATCCACGATCCGAACAAACAACGTCAACTACATGAACAGACCACAACAAAGGAATTGGCCGCCTGCACCTAAAAGAGCAATCGACCCACCATCGCGTCAAATACATCCCCCAAAGGTACAAAGGAATTTCCATTTAAATACTATAGCTGAAGCAGAACCTGAGGACCACTACGAAGGTCAGCAACAAGATCAGACCTTGCAAGAATATGTAGACTCCCTTCCCCAGGAATACATAGACTCTCTTCCCCAACAATGCGATGACCAAGCTCCAGAATATAACGACATTAATTTTTTAGATTAAACTGCTCCTCTCTTCCATATTTTGAATGTAGGACGAAGAGTGGAGAGATACTTAAATTTCTAATCGACACAGGGTCGAATAAAAATTATATTCAACCTAGCCTCGTCTCAAATCCTCTTCCAAATGAAAAAACTTTTTATGCAAATTCCGTAGGAGGGAACATTAAAGTCTCTCAACACACATTTCTGAACCTTTTTGGCCTAAATGATATCAAAATTAAATTTTTCCTACTGACAGAACTGAAATCTTTTCATGCTATCCTCGGTAATGATAGTCTAAAAGATCTTTCAGCTGTCATTCACATCAAAGATAATTACATGATTCTTAAAAATCACGTTAAAGTAAGAATCAAACAATTAGCTGCACATTCCGTTAACACCATTAACATTAGAACACATCACATGTCAAGCAAGCAGAAATCCGATATTCAATATTTAACAAATAAATTCCCTAAACTATTCGATGACCCAAATAATAAACTTTCATGTACCACTGTTGTTAAAGGAGAGATAAGAACAATGACAGATTCCCCTGTCTACTCAAAGTTTTATCCGTATCCAATGGCACTCAAAGACGAAGTTGAGTCGCAAATAGAGAATCTCTTAAAAGACGGTATTATTCGACGTTCAAGATCGCCTTACAATTCACCTGTCTGGATTGTACCTAAAAAGGCTGATGCATCCGGCAATAAAAAATTCAGATTGGTTATAGATTATCGCAAACTAAACTCAATCACAATAGCTGACCGATATCCTATTCCCGAGATAAATGAAGTTTTGGCTAACTTGGGAAGGAATAACTGGTTCACAGTTATCGATTTAAAAAGTGGCTTCCATCAAATTCCTTTAAAGGAATCAGATATGGAAAAGACTGCTTTTTCGGTAAATTACGGTAAATATGAATTTACCCGATTACCATTTGGCTTAAAAAATGCCCCCTCAATCTTCCAGAGGGCACTAGATGATATCCTTCGCGATCACATTGGCAAAATATGCTATGTGTATATCGATGATATAATCATCTTTAGCCAAGATGAGGCCACACATCTCGAAAATATTTGCAAAGTTTTCCAAACTTTGAATAACGCTAATATGAAAGTTCAACTCGACAAGTGCGAGTTCTTTAAACAAGAAATAGAATTTCTTGGTTTCATTGTCTCTCACAAGGGCATAAAAACAAACCCCGAAAAGGTTAACGCTATTAAGAATTTCCCACCTCCTAAAACTTTGAAAGATTTAAGATCTTTCCTAGGTCTGTCAGGATATTACCGACGTTTCATTCGAGACTACGCCAAACTCGCGAAACCCCTGACATCCCTTTTAAGAGGGGAGGATGGACGTATTTCAAAAAATCTTTCAAGTAAAAAAGAAATACATCTTAACGAAAGTGCCCATGAAGCGTTCAATAAGCTTAAAAACTCTTTAGCATCGGATGATACAGTATTAAACTACCCAGATTTCAAATGTCCCTTCGAGCTTACTACGGATGCCTCGAAATACGCAATAGGCGCTGTCCTATCACAAAAGGATAAACCTATTACCTTCATATCAAGGACATTAAGTAAATCCGAAGAGAATTACGCCGCAAATGAGAAGGAGATGCTCGCCATCATATGGGCATTAAACTCCCTCAGAAACTACCTGTACGGTTCGGCAAAGGTTCTAATTTTTACAGACCACCAACCGCTCACGTATGCGCTTAGCACTAAAAATAATAACACCAAGCTGAAACGATGGAAAGCGTCATTAGAAGAGTTTAACTATGAGATTAAATATAAACCAGGTAGGACAAACGTAGTGGCAGATGCACTATCAAGGCCACCTCAAGCCAACCAAATCAATTCCCTTACATCAACAATTAATAGCGACGAAACATCATCTCATGGCCTTATCCATAGCGTTGAATCACCAATCAATTGTTTTAAAAATCAAATATTTCTTCAAGAAGGTACACCAACCAGCCAAAAATTCCAAATAATATTCCCAACTTACCATAGGCATACTGTCGTTGAATCCCTTTACGATGAAACTAAACTAATACAAATTCTAAAAAAATGTCTCAATCCATCTGTAACCAATGGAATCAAAACAGATGAACACATTATGGGTATGATTCAAAACATTTACAGAGATAATTTTAGTTCTTACAAGATCAGGTTTACACAAGCACAAGTTCAAGATGTGGAAAACGAAGAGGATCAAGAAAGCATAATTATTCAAGAACATAACCGTGCCCACCGAAACCAACGTGAAAACAGATCTCAAATTCTAGAAAAATACTTTTTCCCAAAATTGAGCAAAAAACTGAACAAAATCACTAAACTCTGTTTAATTTGTAAACAGAATAAATACGATAGGCATCCCAATAATGTCCCTATACAATCAACTCCTATTCCGAAGTACCCCGGTGAAATTATACACATCGATGTTTTCTCCACAGAGGGAAAACTAGTTATCACTGCAATAGACAAGTTTTCCAAATATGCCATGACAAAAAGAATCGAGTCAAAAGCCGTGGAAGACATAAGGCAACCGATTAGAGACATTGTCTTTGGTTGTGGTATTCCAAAAGTAATCGTCTTTGATAACGAAAAATCTTTCAATGCAACGTCAATACTCTTTATGTTACAAAACGAATTTGGAATTCAAGTTTTCACTACACCCCCCTACACAAGCACGTCAAACGGTCAAATAGAAAGATTTCATTCAACCCTCGCTGAGATTATGCGATGTTTGAAATCCGAAAGAATTTATGAATCCTTCACGGAACTTTTAGAAGCAGCCGTTAACGCATATAACTTCTCTGTACATTCAGTCACAAAAAGAAAACCAGTCGATATATTTTTTAGCAGAAACACCGAAAGCCCAGCACAAATCGAGGAAGCACGCCAAAAAAATATTGATAAATTGAAGTTTAAAAAAGAAGCTGATATAACATACCATAATAAAAAAAGAACTGACTTAAAAAACTACTCTCCTGGAGAAATCATTTACATCAAAGTAAATAAACGATTAGGCTCAAAGCTATCGGCAAGATACAAAAAGGAGAAAGTAAAGGAAAATAAGTCAACAACCGTTATAACGGAATCAGGCAGAGTTGTTCACAAATCAAAAATAAGAAACTAATCCTAAAACCCACACTTACCCCTCTCCTTTCCTTTATCCACAGGTATCTAATAAAGCCAACCCAAGGAAATGTTGACATTCTAGACTATTCTAATTCCCCCATCATCATCCTAGATAATGGAATGGCCAAAATCTCAGAAGGAAATTTAAAACTTATACACACCATAGAGTTAACGCCATACGAAAATTTCGTTTCGGAAGCAGATTCGATTATCCTTAAACAAGTCCCGAAAACCAATCCTTTCTTTCCCATCATTCATCACGAATTAGAACGCATTAAAGATATAATTAAAAACTTAAAAATTAGCAAAACTAAACGATCCCTAGATTTTATAGGCACGGGATGGAAGTGGATAGCGGGAACACCCGACCACGAAGATTTTAATATTCTAAGAAGTAATATAAACAATGTCATAGAAAACAATAACGAACAAGTAATAATTAATGAAGAATATAAGAAGAGAATAAATGAACTCACAAACATAACTAATGTAATAATAAATACCATAAAAAAGGACAGTACAATTGAATATCAGTCTAATGTTATATTACTATTTAAATTAAAACTCATAAAAGAAGAACTTACGAATATTGTATATGCAATCGAACTTGCTAAAGAAAATATTGTTAATTCTAATATTATGTCGAAAAATGAAATAAATATAATTATAAGTAAAATCGATAAAGAAATCTTGCCTTATACGAATTTAGAACAAGTAATCAAATTCGCTGATGTAAAAATTGCATCTAATCAGAAAGATTTATTATATATTGTTAGTATCCCAAAAACGAAAGAAGAAATCTATAGAAAACTTATTTTAATCCCAATAAAAAAAAGTAATGGTTTAGTAAACAAAATATCTTATAGAAATATATTAAGGAACGAAAAAAATACATTTGGAATGTTGAATAACTGTAAGCAAATTGAAAATATTTCCCTTTGTAAACGAACAGATTTAATAGACCTAAGTAATGATATCTGTATAATAGGCTTAGTAGAAAACAAAAATGCATCGTGTAAATCAATAAATAGTCAACATGTTCCCCACACGGAAGAAATATCACCAGGAATCATCGTCCTCAACCAGTTCAACGGAACCATAGAAGCCAATAACAAGACCCATTCACTTAACGGAAATTATGTCGTCAAATTCAACAATGACACAATATTTATCAATAATCAACGGTACGTCGCCCAGGAAATCATAAACATCCAAGCATTACCACCAACATTGCATCCAACTTCAGAAGATTTGGCAGTTGAAGAAGAACTCTCCCTAGAACTAATGAAGGAATTACATACCAGAAATACGCAGCATCTTACGAAAATAAAGACAGAAAAAGACATGCACCAGGTAATAACGTACGTGATTTTCGCAGTTGTATTCTTCATCATTATAGTAATGCAATGCAACTGGAAATTAAGAGTATCTCAAATTAACTCGATGCCAACACCACCAGCATCACCTATGATAATGATAACGAACCAAGGTGAACCTAATCACCCATCATCCCTTCAAAAATATCCCAGCCTCTTTAACATCATGTAAAAATGCGTGGACGCATTATCTTAAGAAGGGAGGAGTTAACGACAACAACATTGATATCATCAAAAATGATATTCCCACCAATTTCTGGCGACTCAGCAACTAATAACACACGAGCATCCGTAGCGTCTGGATTCAACTGAATGCAAGCAGGTGAAAACACTCGAATGGGGTAACATGATCGATACGATGCAGTGATTGTAGGTTTCTTTAACTTAAGTTCAAAAATTGTAAGTTAGTTGTAATTTAGGATTTATAAAATAAAGAGGCTTCTCCTCGATAATAAAAATATTTTTTTAATATAAATAAACATAGTATGTTTTAATTTACCTAAATACTTCGCTGTATTAGCATATGGTATAGCCATCCCTGATATTGCTATAGGGGAGTAGGTACGAGACAGACTTACCTGTGAAATCAATATGTGCGGATTCGCTTGAATTATATTTTATTCGTCATCTTCGAGTCCACCTGACTATTTGATCTGTAGCAAGTTGTAGTTTTTGCGTCGAATCTAGTGTTGCGTCTCCCACTGCTAGGACTGCCGTGTCGTCGGCAAAGGTTCCAGTCTTGATGTAGGGAGTTGTTGGTAAATCTTTGGTGTAGAGGAGGTATAACAGAGGCCCGAAGACACTTCCCTGGGGGACTGCGGCTTTAATCTGCACTAGCTTATATAATAGTAACAGTTTTCTTGTTTTATACGAAAATAACGCTATGCTAGATAAGACTCCATTAGGTGGAAGTATTGTTCAGGTAAATACACTTTTAATTTATTAAGTAGACCTTCATGCCATACTCTGTCGAAAGCCTGTGCTACGTTGCAGAACACACTTTATTTTCTTCCAATGCTCTTTCGATTTCAGTTGTTATTCTGTGTACTTATTTCACTGTGGAGTGCTTGCTTCGAAATCCAAACTGGTGACTTGGCATTAGGTTTCTTGATTCTAAGATTGGTTTTTTCAAACAACTTTGAAGTCAAGGGAAGTAGAGATATTGGCCTATTTGAGGATACCTCGTGAGGGTTCTTACCTGGTTTAGGAACCATAATCTTATTTAATGAAACAAGATTCTCATCAACTATTCACTAATGGCAACTATTCACTGAGCTTCGATTATGTCGAAATCTGACTAGAATTGTAGGCCGTTGATTCCATCTGGAGTGTAAGAACTCCTTATTTGAGCCAAGTACCTCACACACGTTAAAAAAGTATAAAGGAGCAGCACGAGTAAAACCTATTCTTATTGCAAGTACCAAACTACCATTTATTAAAATCATCCGACTCGATCATAGCGCAAATAGCACATAATAAAATCACTGACTTGAACTTTATTATTGTACCTCCAAAATTGATAAAAGTACACTCCTGCTGGCAAGCAATTCGTTTTTGGTTACAGAAAATGTTCGCTGCCTCAGCATTGAAAATATTATTATATTTGCACATACTTACATACATATTTCCACTTCTCCAAATTGCTTTTCCGGCTGAAGAAGAATAACCCAACAAAGTACACTAAGTAAAAAATCCATTTAAATGCTGATGGTGCCTTAATGCAATTTGTTCTTTTCTCAATGTTTCCATTTCGTAAGTCTACTCCTGCATAACCGTTAATTTAGCGTGTTTTCTTTTGATTAAACACGGAACCGTGAAAGCCCGTTCCATGCGTATAGAATGCATTTACATTTTTTTCTCCTAAATGCGAGTGCACCACACAATACCTGCGGGAAGAAACTCATAATTTTCCAAACGGGTCACACCCAAGTGGACTCAAGTATACCTGAGTAAATGGAAATGCGCTCCTAACTGCGGAATGACTCCTTGGAGACCTAGCGTTTCTTGTTTCTTTCAAAACATTAAATCGAATTTACATGAAGTAGAAACAAAATATAGCATTTCCAAACCACACAGATTCGCGGAGTGGTGCAATAACACTGTGCACCTTTTCGCCCAAAACTCTGGGAGAAATGTACTGTAACTCGTAGGTCCACCACAAAAGATACTAAAAAGGAAAACACTTCACGATAAGACCCTAGAAGCAATTACCGCCATTTCCTGGAATTGGGTGCTTACGGGCAAAAGTAAATCGTAGAAGCTTAGATAACAACAGGGTAAACATGACTGCACTTCACCACCCAAGTCTTCTTCAAGCTCCTTCATTGCAAAACTATTACAACTACAACTCTTTGCTCGTTTTATGACGCGAATGCGCTGCTGAGCGTTGATACGTACGTACGTACGAGTATATACATATGCATATACCCATCTAACCATTGCTTGCAGTACCATAAAATCTCCTTAAAGGACTAACGAGCCGAAATGGAAGTGCATCCAGCAAAAGGCTCGCACAACTATTGCATCTGACTAGCCCCGGTGTATGTTGTTGTGCGGCGGAGATGGTCATTATGACGATGACAATGATGATGACGATGTCGGTGAGGATGATGATCATTACGATGTCGATGATGTTAGTGGTATTATTCTAGGGTTACACTAAGAAGGGAACATGGAATCCTATCCACGAACAATCGTACAACAAAAAGAATAATAACTGTTGGATTATTACTTTTGTCTTGCAACTGAATCACTTATGTATGTATAAAGAAAAGGATTCTAGATTTTCTAAAGGATTTGCTCATTTTTCACTTTAGTACGCTTGTTCTGCATTTTTTATGCACGTAGAAGGAGAAGCGTTACAGCATAGAGCGTATCCCCCGCAAATGTCACATGGTTTTCGGGCAGTTGTTCAAATGTATCTGTATCCTAGGTTCGTTCTGTGTGTTATTTCAGTAGTTAAATGTTAGGGAAATTTAGAATCCTACCTATTGTTTCAGGTGGTGGTCATAAATTACGTTGGTAAATTAAATGTTTACTTGTGGGAAGTTAGCGGGTATCTATTTCTACCCTTTTTGGAAGCATACAGAAAGGAGTCAAGTGACTAATAGGTGGTATTAACAGATAAAGAGAATTTTATTCAGTTCATGTAAGCAAGGACGAAAGATACGTGTCTTGAATAAATGGTACGAGTATTTAAAAGTTGTTGGGTTGTAAGTTATTTTACACACACAATAATAACAGTTTTATAACTATTTACGAATAAAAATATCTGTCGTCAACTGCACCTACTCCCGGTAGCATGTAATATGCTGGGATCTTCTGAAAGAATGGCGATTGCAGTTAGAGCAGGCCGCATACAACGGAAGTGAACCTCTTTTTTTTTAAATTCAAAACAATTTATAGAACCCATTTCTATAAAAGAAGAGCAGAAAGTACTAACAAATTTAGCATGCTTTTCCAAAGACAAGATAATCAAAATTTGGTCGAATGTTATTCCTATCCGCACAATATAACTATGAGGGAAAAGAAACAGTCATTGGCAAACGATCCTTTACTAAACATTAGGGTGGCCGTGGTGTAGTGGTAACATCATCGCTTGTCACAGTTTTGATTCACGGTTCGAATCCTGATGTCAAGAATCATCTATTTATTTCGCATGAAATAAATAAAAAAGTCGATCACTTGCTAAAGCTAAGTCAACTCTACTGTGAAGGCATAACACTGGCAGTAGGGTGGTCATATGGCTAAAATGCAACTTGATCGTGGTGATAACATCAGGTGGACGGAAAAAAATACTGTGAATCATAAGCAACGACAACAATAGCGAAAAAACAAACAAAATACTCCCCAGTTATCTGGACAGCCACCCTTGGAGTTTACAGAAACTTAATACCACCTGAGTTTCAAACTACACCACTCTGTCTTTCTCTCTGTCTCTTCCTCTTCCGCATATCCCCTTTAACACGTGCAAATTATAAAAAAAAAAAAAAAAAATTCCAACTGGTGTGGTGAAAGTCTCCTAATTACAATTAGTATCGTGGTCTCCTACTCAACATTTTGTATTCAATATTCTCTTACAAACAGTATGTATGTATGTACATACAACAAAACAAATTTGAGTCAATGCGTTGGCTTCCAACTTATTCCATGTTCGCGGTAAGTGTCGAAAATTTATGCTGACCGGCCACGGTCACAAGTGATATTATCAGAAACGCGCGATCGAGATAATAGAAATTCGTTTCTGTAGGAATGATATTTAGAAGTCTCACAGAAGTTAAAAAGTCTAGGATACCAAATATCTATTCAAGCACGGAAAGGAAACCTAATATTCAAGTCAGAATCAGTGCTGAGAATCTGTGAAGAACACTCTTGCAGAATATTTAACAGATATACCTATCCACAGTCTACTCCACTTCACTTGTTCATCACGGCAATTGAAAAAACCCTGTAAAACAAGCGAATTATTACAAATAAATTTTATTAAATTCTTTCGCAAAACGAATAAATAAAGTAAAAGACTCAGTTCCACGTGCGTGCACCTTTATGTCTTTTATCTGCAAATCACTCTAATTTGGAGGGTGGCCGTGGTGTAGTGGTAACATCATTGCCTGTCACGCTACAGGTTCACGGTTCGATTCCTGATGTCAATAATCACCTATTTATTTCGCATGGAATAAATAAAAAAGTGGATCAATTGCGAAAGCTTATGTCAACTCTATTGCGAAGGCATAACACTGGCAGTAGGGCGGTCATATGGCTAAAATGCAACTTGATCGTGATGATGACATCACGAAGACGGAAAAAAATACTGTGAATCATGAGCAACGACAAAAGCAAAAACAAACAAGCTCCCCAGTTATCTGGACAGCCACCCTTGAAGTTCACTGAAACTTAAACCAACCAGCTGAGTTCCAAACCAACTACACCAATCTGTCTTTCTCTCTGTCTCTTCCCCTTTCCTCAAAACGCCCGTGTCGTAAAATTAGTATAAGGGTATTCATAACCCCTTTCACACGTGAAAATTATAAAAAAAAAAATTTAAATTTTAACAAATTCGTTAAAAATAAAAATAAAAATTTGGAAATTTTCCAAAAATTAGTATGCGATTATCTTGTATATCTTTTAAAACCTTGATTTCGTTCAAAATCGATTGGGCCGAGAAACAGCATATTTTTAAGAATCAGCTAATAAGTAAAGTAACGTTATTTGCAAATTTTGGCAAGAATCTATTGGACATATGCCAACTTATGTCCACTGTAATTCAAGTATTAAACTTAAACAAAATTGTTAGAGCCGTTTTCGAGAAAATCATTTTTTTTTTTTACAAAATCGGCTATTTGTAAAGCACAGTTAGTTTTGGGAGAAAATGTCTCCAGCCGTTTAGTCTACAGTCGCGTATACATGCAGACATACAGAGAGACAGGAAGACCGAATTGCCGGACCCACTTTTTGAGATCAAAATCTCGAGGTCGAATTTTATCACGAAACCAATACGTGCGCCTAGAATATCTGCACTTTGTACTTATATCGGCATATTTTCTGCTAGTATCGTGCAATAGACAACGTCCGCATAGTAGAGAAAAATGTCCCCACAAGCGTTAGCTTTACTCATATGCATAAAAATAAGTTTACAATTTTAATACAATTTTTATTTACAATTTTAATAAGTTTATAATTTTAATACATAAAAAATAGTTTGTGACATCATTTAAGAAAATAAAGATGATGCCACATTATAACAATTTTAATTTTATGTGGGGTGTTCAAAGGTAGATAAATAGAAGTTAAATTTTATAAAAAATTTTAATAAATGAAAAGGGATATATTTAGATAAGAGCGCAAGAGAGTTTCGATTTCATGATGATTAAAATCAAGAAGACATGATTTTATTACTTTTGTAAACGCGCACAAATTTCTTTTGAATCGAATATCCAAGAGCAGAGTGTTAAATAGTTTGCATAAAACAATAGAGTAAAAGTTTCTGCAACTTTTAGTGCGAAAAGCAGGAACGTTTACAACAAAGTTTGAATGGCTACGTAAGCTGCGTAAGTCAGAAATTGGACTTTCCAGATACCCGCCTCTCATGAAAAAGGCCTTCAGGACTTTTAAATAGAATAAGTGTTCCAACGGAAGAATTTTAAAGGACCTAAATAGTTCCATTGTGTGTGCTGAATGGTGAGAACTACAAACTTTTCGTATTGCAGATTTTTGAATGACAGTTAATTGCTGCAGTTTACTAAAATAAGCGCCACCCCAACTGCAAGTCCATATTGCAATCTTGATTGGACTAAGCCATAATAAACCATTTTCATAGTGTTTTAAGAGAACAGTACTTTCTAGGCGGAAAAGACAACATACGAGTAAATATTTTTTCAAAGAAGAAATGTGTTTGGACCAGTTCAAATTTTGATCTACGGTAACACCAAGATGTTTAAAACTATCTACCCTTTCAATTTTGAAGCAATTAATACTACAGTCAGCATTTCTATTGAAAGTTTGACAACTTTGGTTACTTCGTTAATTGTTTAACAAGCCCTGACTTGCACAGACATCTTAATGAAAATACATCATGATTTATGTCAGAGATTAAATATAACGGACTGACGGAACGATATGCAATTCCAGTTGCCGTGAAATAAGGCCAAGTGAAATAAGACCAACTTTAAAAAATCGGCCTTATTTCGCTTTTGAAATGTGTAATAAAGCCAAGTGTGAACAGTTGGTCTTATTTCACTTTGATAAAGTGAAATAACGCCAAATTGGTCTTATTGCGCTTTCAATACATAAAATTGGCTTAATTTCTTTTCAAATCAATGAAATAAGGCCAAAATCAAAAATTTGTCCTAAGTGTGTTCTACTTACGTGTAATATGTTTGTATTTCAGAAAAGAGTATCTTCTCGTAAGAAATCTCGGTGCCATGAAATAGAGTCTTATGCAAAAAGGTCCAAAACGTAATTTTGGACTTTATTGCACTTTTGAAATTGCAATAAAGTCCAAATCGAAGTGGAAATAAAATCCAAACAACAAATATATGGGGTACATACAAAAAACATTGTGGATATAATATATATATATATATATATATATATATATATATATATATATATATATATAACAGTGGAATATGTATGGCGGGGCATGCTGCCCACGAGGACTTTATTGCACTTTTGAAATTGCAATAAAGTCCAAAATGCCTTTTGCAGTTGGTCTTATTGCTCTTTAGAAAAGTGAAAAAGGCCAACTTCAGTTTTATACAAATATACTACACATAAGAGAAATAAGGCCAAATTGGTCTTAGTTCCCAAAATAATTTGGCGTTATTTCACTTTATCAAAGTGAAATAAAACCAACTGCTGAATTTTGGCTTTATTACACTTTTCAAAAGCGAAATAAGGCCAATTTTTGAAAGTTGGTCTTATTTCACTTGGCCTTATTTCACTGCACCGCAATTCCAAGGACATCGGCTAAAGCTTTAGTTTTACCCAAGAAAGGAAGTGAAAATAACGAATTTATATATGTTAAAAATAAAATTGCACCAAGTACAGAACCCTGGGGCACCCCCAAGTTATTTGTTTTAGAACTGCTTATATATATATTATATTTTTACATATTGAATTCTATCTTTAAGGTAAGTCTCAAACCATTTGTATATGAATCCTCTGAAACCGGCCTTATATAATTTATCTATTATAAGAGAATCATATGGTCAACCATGTCAAACGCCATAGTTATATACGTATCGACAAAAAGGCCAGGGCGAAAATGGTCGGCATCTAAACCCTTATATAAAATGGAGCAAAAGTCCAATAGAGCATCCTCAGTGGAAAGGCCAGTCCTGAAACCAAACTGCATGGGACTAAAAAAACTCTACATGATTAAGATAGGCTAAAATTCTTGTTTTAACTACTTTTTCAAATACTTTCGAAATTAAAGACAATAAAAAAATTGGTCTATAATTTGATTTATCTGTCCTGTTGCCATTCTTAAATAATGGAATCACTACAGCGCATTTCAGTACAGCGGGAAAAATTCCAGACATAATGCTGAAATTGAAAATATAAGACAAAATCTTTCACAATCTTTTTTCTCAGATTGTGTTTTAGATTTATTTTTTGATAAGGGTACATATTCAAGGTTTAAGCCGATACTCCGATTTTTTTTATGTAATCCTTAGAAATAAATCATATGCTATAGGAGCATATCGTTTAACATAAACACTGTCCCAATATTCATATCGTTGCATGTCAGCCGCAATATGCAATAAATCCCAAGACGAGACTGATCACTGTACCGGATGGCTATGAGCAGATTCAGCATGTCCCTTCTAGTCAAGGAGCGCCCATTGCAATATGTGCACTCTGTATTCCAACGGTTTCGAGTAAACCGAGTGAAACAATACCGTAGCGATAATCAGGGAACAGCTTTAGGAAGGTACTATTTGAACCATCATTATGAATTACATATGTTTGCTAATGTAATGGACATGCTAATTTTACATGAACTTATCTGCCCTACTAAGAAAGGAAGTTGTAAGCACAAAAAGCTGCAAATGAACTTAATGGCATAGAAATAGTAAACAGTTTACTACTTATCTGCAATTTAACAAAAAAGTAATGCGTTAATCATTCGCGAAGTTAAGCTGTCACATTTCTTTGACGTTAGGCAAACTGCAGTTTTTCGTAAGACCAAATTGAAAATAGTGTAATTATTTGTAAATCGGGATTAAATTTGTTTGGAAAAAAAGCTCTAAGAAGAAGCTCTAAATGAAGACCTATAACTCGGTCTCACTTGATTACGAACAGGCAGTTTTTTGTTTTAATTTTACGATATTTTTTAAACCCTTCGCTAATCTGGGAAAAACCAATTGCACAAGGAATGAAGGATATATTATGTTTATATTGTAAGAAAAAAATGGGATTAAGTTGATAAATGCAACTTTTATGACGCTATTTCCAAAAAGGTCATAAAATTTACCTGATTTTTTTGTCTCACTTGATTACGAACAGTAGCTAAATCTACCTTTTAGAAGCTTAAAAGGTAAAGAACAATACAAAATTTGTTTGTATAAATAAATGTTGGTTTTATTCAAAGAGTAGTAATAGTTTTTAGTAATGGGTACTACCTCCTGATCGCTGAATCACTTCAAGTAGCCTGCTGTGTAGAGATTCATAGAGTGCTGTCAAATAATCTAGCGAAATTTCGGACCAGGCTCGTTTTATGGCTTCAATAATCTCTTCCGTTTCATCATATTGCCTTCCTCCTTCGTAGACTTTACTTGAAAGCTAACCCATGCAAGTAGGTTTGCATTTTGGTTCTGAATCCAGGCTTTTGTTGTCCGTGCGGTATGTATCGGTGCATTGTCTTGTTGGAAAGTCCATCGCTGTCCACCAAATATCTCCGAAAACTGCAGAAAAGCTTTTTCCAGTATCGATTTGTAAGTGATTGCCGTCATTTTGGAGCTTTGGAAATCCAGCTCCACAGTTCCGTAATAGCTTATTGCTCCCCATACCATTACACCACCTCCTTTGCTGTGCCGCATTTGAAGATGTATTTCTTCTTTTCTCAAATCAGTCAATCAAATTTAATTTTTTTTTATCAGAAAAGACGACGGTATGCCACTCTCGATTCCACCTGATGTGACTTGTTGCAAAATCAAGCCGTTGGATTTTACGTACCGCATTCAATGGTGGTTTCCTCTTCATTTTTTCATGGCGAATATAGCTGGCCTTGTGTATCACGCGATGAACAGTCGATCTGCTAGCTGTAACTCCAGTTTCTGCCTTAATTTTACTTACGGAGAGCCTTGAATTTGAAGCAACTCTCAGTATGGCCCACCTTTCCTGACAAGTTGTTGCTTTGCTGACTCTTCCTTTGCGGTTTTTTCCATACTTCTCCGGGTCCTTAATAAAGCTGTGTACAACAGTGGCGCCAATTCCAATCTTGCTGGCTATGAAACGGATGGGTTTTCCTTGTTCCCGGTAAGCTCGAATTTGGCCTATTTCCTCCTTGGTTAATATCTTTCCTTTACCCATAGTTGTGGATTGTATGAAGTTGTTTCTTGAACTAAGCTCCCTAATACTCTAAGTATCCTTTTATTTGATTTAAAATATGGTAACAGGTAGATTTAGCTACTGTTCGTAATCAAGTGAGACAAAAAAAACAGGTAAATTTTATGACCTTTTTGGAAAAAGCATCATAAAAGTTGCATTTATCAAATTAATCCCATTTTTTTTTACAATATAAACATAATATAACCTTCATTCCTTGTGCAATTGGTTTTTCCCAGATTAGCGAAGGGTTTGAAAAATATCGTAAAATTAAAACAAAAAACTGCCTGTGTATAATAATCTTAATACATTTTTCCAAATTCATTAATATTTACCATTTTTTCGATGACTTAAGTCCTTAGGTTCCGCTCATTTTGTATTATTTGTAAAAGTTTTGTTTCTTTGTAAGACTTAAGTTAGGAAACAAAACATTGCCATTAAGTTATAAAATAGGAAATTGTTTAATTTCAAAAGCTTAAAAAATATGAAGTTAATAACAAAAAAAAAAAATGTTTAGTTATTTCTGCTCCTTCTTCTTCATCTACCAAATCTGGATCATCATTTATTGCGGAGTTAGAAGTTGGTAAATTTTTATAAAAGTCGTGAAACACAGGTGGCACTAAGCTTAAAAGAGAGCACAAATCCCTTTTTTTCTCCTCAGATATCGGGACTAAAGTTTTGTACTTTGCTTGGAGTGGATAATCTTTGAGACATCTATTTTTTCCTCTTCTAAGGAAGCTTAAAATCTCGAACTCTTCGGAGTGGTTTAAATTGTTTTTATATCTCACTAAGCCATTCTGCTGGTATTGGAGCCATTGCACACTATGCCAAGAAAACTGCTCATTAATAATATTTTTTTTTTCTGTACACGTAAACTGTCTTCAACAAAGCGGCAAAATCAAAGAATTCTTCTTGCTGCATTTCGTACCTGGAACTTCTTTTTTAGGCCTGTTGTTAGTACTAGCCGTTACCAATCGTGTGGGTGGTAAACAGGGGTTTTTTTTTCAATTATGGAATGATCCATGTCACATTCCTTATGTATATGACCCGGAACAAGGAACTTGTTTTTTATGGTTAAATTGGGGAACTTAACTTGAGCCATTAAAAACATTGCCGTAAAATGTCACCTCAGAAAAGCTATCAGGCAGTTTCTTCATATGAGCATATAGACAGGAAGCTATTTCATTTCCCCCTCTAGCAGCTAGAGCTTCATGCCACATGTAGTGCGTTGAATCTCCGGTATCATTCTCGTGAACAGTAAGGTTATAGGTCCATAGCTACCTTTTATAAAATGCTACCGAAGATCCAGCAAACGGTGTTGGCAAGCATTGCTGAAGATCGAAGCTGAAGCATTTCTTTTGCACGCTGTCTTGTGCTGCAGCAATTTGAACGCGCATGTGAAGGGTGTCGCGAGTTATAAGTTATGAAATTCCCTCTCATAAATTGAACGACCAACAAAATTTTCTCGTCCTTCTTTGTATAAGTCGTACATAATGAGCAAGTTTAAATAGGAAGGTAAAAACTTTTTCTCATTTGTACGTAATGACTTTCATAGCTTGGAAAAGAACTTCATTAAGCTCCTCTTCAGGCTTTTTGTTTTTCGAAGATTTTTTACTTCTTTGGTCGTCCACTGTAATGCCGGATATGTTAAGCGTTTTATTTTTTGACGGCGTTTGATGTGAACCTTTCTTTTTCATCTAAAGTTCTGCTGAAGCAACCCTTGCACACAGAAACTCTTGCACCATTTACTTCAAGAAAGTATTCATAAGTTTCTTCCCTGCTTTTTGAACTGCCAGCTTTTCTTTTGCGAAAAACCTGTTTTTCTTTAACATTTATGAGATTTGCGATGAAGGTTACCCTTTTGTCGTGGGTGCCAAGCGACTAATACCTGTCAAAAATAACTTTCCTAATGTCCTATTTAAGGAAAGAACTGCATTTTTTCCTGCATTGTGTTAAATTTTGTAATTCACTTGCTTGAACAACTTTTCCGCTTACACTCACGTAACTTTTGCCGCTATGAATTTGTTTAGTTCGTTCTTTCCTTATGCGCCTGGACCACTTCTTACCATTATTTTCCATGTTCTCAACTGCTGTCTCTTCATTTACTTGAATTGAACTAGTTGCGACTTCATTCATTTCCCTATCACTGGTTTCTTCTTCTGGGACAAAATCCTCATCCATAACACTATCATCGGAATCGAAAATGTTTGGCATATCAGCAGGTAACGATGGAGCTGGCGAAGACTCAGGTGAAGCTGTTTTTTCAGCAGCAGAAGCGAATTCAGCATTTTCTGATAAAAAAAAAGTTTGTTGAATTCTTGATATTACTCTCTATTAAAAAATATAACACACTTACTACGGTTTCCAGAATTTGCTAAATATAATTTTTAATTTTATAATTATAATACACAACACTTAATTATTGTTATAATAATCGAATAATAATTTGTTATTAAAAATAATATCAATCGAATTCAGAGAACCAAAGATTTAGTACATATATTCAATTGAAACTCATTAAAAAAAGCGCTATGTAACTATCTAGATTAGACAGGCGATGCAATAACTGTTTGTTTTTCTTCTCTTTTTTGTTTTGTTTTTTGAGTGTTTTTTTAGATGCGTTGTAACGAAAAAAAGCGCTAGGTAGCTAGATTAGACAGGTGATGCAATACCCGTTTATTTTTCTTCTGTTTCTTGCTTCGTTTTTTGAATGCCAATCAAAATATACATAAGTATATCTACGCTATTCTCCTATTTGATTATTCCGTTCGGTATAAAAGACTTAAGTTGACTTAAGTCCTTAGAAGAATCTTAAATGTTTCAGAGACATCGGTCACAAAGACTTAAATAAACTTAAGACGTTAATACCAAACCAAATATGTATTTTTCTGACTTATTGCCTAAAGACTAAATTATTACGATGGGAAGCAGTGGTGCTAGACTTAAGTAGTTAATACCAAACGAAAGAGAAAAAAAATTGAGTTAAACCCAATCAAAAACCCCAATACTGTTGTTACAAAATTCTCTTAGCAGAAAGTGGTCGTGGCTCCCAAAATTTGTATCATATGTTGAAGGGTTCTGATGATATATAGGTATAAACAATAAAAGTTAACCATCACAATAAATTTCTGTTTTTTTTTTTTTTACGAAAACGACTCAAGAATGGGTATGGCCATGTATAATGCATAGACACAATGTGGAGAATATTTTATCTGACAACTTCTTCGTGCCGGGCCTCTCTTATTTCAATTTCCTACTTAATTTCTCCATTGGCCCTTTTCTCTCTCAAACTTTTGACCCTATTCTTATCGAAAATAAGTCACAAAAACTTGATGACTAATTTGTACCCGGACCGGATGGTTTTCCCGCCATATTCCTTAAAAGTGAGATAAGATATCTCATCAACTAATCCTTTTCAAACTGTCTGTCCTCGGCTTTGAAACCATGAATCCATACTGTTAAAATGGATATCTGCTTACTTGGAAAACCGTTTTTATAGTTTTCGATTCAGGTCCGTCCACTCAGCTCCCTTCTTGGTCACCTCTGGTGTTCTACAAGGCAGCCATCTAGGTCCCCTTCTCTTCATCCTAACTATAAATGATCTTGAGAAGGTCTACGCCATTTCTTCACCCTAAGACCGCAATCTCCTTCAACATGACCCCGATAATTTTTCGATTTGGTGCCTCAAAAATTGGAATCCCAGTTCTGAGACAGTCGAAAATACTCCGAGTTGTTTCGAAAGGAAGATTCTCCGTGTGATGTAAAGTCCAGTTTGTATTAACGGTGTGTGAGGCAGAATATTCAACGACGTACTATACAGATTTTACAGCGACATTAACCTGGTCAAAATGGTCCGAATCCAGCTCGTAAGATGGCTAGGATATATAGAACGTATGGACATCAGCCTACCGACCTAGAGGATCTATTAGTCCACCCCGGTGATACAATGCAGAGGAAGACTCAACCTTAGGTGAAGTGCACAATTAGAAAGGAACCTAGCCAACTAGGCGTGCAAAACTGGAGGCAGGTAGTAAAATACCTAGCTGGCAAGAGAGGGTTGTGGGCTGAGTCCCTGGTCCAGCCCGGTCTGTAGTTCCATCCAAAGTAAAATAAGTCTGAATGATAAAAAAAAGAAGAGCTAAACCCGAAAATGAAAGAAGAGCTAAACCTGAAAAATCGCACTTTAGTCCATCTTTAATCGTATCACAAATAAAAAAAAATAAAAAAGTGAATACGATGTATTTCATGTATACTCTCGTCTCTCTAATCATATTTTTAGTTTAAGTTAGGTTAATATATTTTATATATACGAGTATGTACTCCCTTTTAAAAACGGATAATGACACTAACATCAAAAAGCATTACTTTTTAACATAAAAGAAAAGAAACAAACATTTAATATTTAACACATATGTACTTTGTAACTAAAGCTACGAAGCTTATGCATTCGTTATTATTAGAGTACGATAATACGTTTATGTATTATAAAACCACACGAAACATCAAATTTAATACCCTACTAAGAGGTCTGTGTGTCATCTATGTACTTGCCATGAAAAGGACGGCATACATAGGGTGTAAACATCCCCTAGAAGTGAAATAGATCCACAGGAAGACACAGGAAGATTTATTCTTTGCTTTATTTTGAACCTACACTCATGCCATGTATGGAATAGCACATCATTTAAATGGCCGCCTCGGCGCTGACAGTGCTTCAAGCGGTCGGTCCAATTTTTGATGACTCGGTCCAATATGTGCGGCGTTATTCCGGCAATAGGGTCTCGAATGTTGGCCTCGAGCTCGTCGAAAGTGGTTGTCTTGTTAGCGTACACTAAGGATTTGACGTAGCCCCAGAGAAATTTCTCCTTCACCACTTCGAGCGTTGTTTCGCTTGTATGGCATGTAGCGCCTTCTTGTTGGAACCACAGCTCGGATATATCGATGTTGTCAAGCTCTGATCACAGAAAGTCGGTTAACATCGCTCTATACCGAGGACCATTGACGGTAATGGTGTCTCCTTCCTCATTTCGAGTGTACTCACGCTCAGACTTTTCGCAAATTGCCTGCGCACTGAAGCCATAATGACGACCGACCTCACGACGAAATTCACGTTGCGTATTTACAACTGAGCCGGAATTTCGATAATATTTTTTTAGTAATTTCCACACGTTCGGGAACCGCCAAACGATGACTGACGAAATGGAATATCTTGACAGCTAGATGTTATTGGTAATTTTGACAGCTGCTGAAACATAACAATTGGAAAAACTATCATCGCTATCTGGTCACCCTTTATAATACGAGTACTTTAAAAACAAATCAAAAAATATTTACCGTATGTCAAAAATGTAAATGCCATTCCCTTACATATGTACGTCAAAATTAAAATAGCTAAATTTAGAAAATATGCTAACAAGTGATTACGTTCTTAAATTTTTTATCGGGAAAACTTAATATAAACGTCTATTTTACTTCATATATGAATTTGTACGAAATCGATTGATTGCTTTTTAACAGAATTGCAATTTTTTAAAATTGGCTTTAAATAAAGTACCGTTAGTTTTGAGGCAGCCCGACAGACGAACGGAATTTCGGGACTCACTTTGAATTCCTATTTTATAGTAGCGTCAAGATTGTTCAAAATCTCGAGATCGAAAATTTCCACGAAAACAATACTTACCCTATGCAAGCAAGTAAAACTTTGGATACTGTGAAGTTGTGCTTTTGCCCACACATTTCGCAGTATAATTCTAACTTTGAGCGGCGATAACCAAAAAGGATGTACCTAAATAATTTTGAAATCAGCGCAATTTACCAAAGTTCGCTATTAAATAAAGTACCGTTGTTTTTTTTTTTTTTTTCAATCTTATTGCAAACATCCGTATTACCTCAGACAAGAATTAGTTTTTCGAAATAGTAAATAAAGGAATTTTTCACTTCACTTGTGAATCCTAAACGGCACGGACGTGTTTTCCCGATCTTTCAAATTGTTTTTCTCTATTTTTAACTCCGCTTTCGCCTTTTACCGTCGATACGGAGTTTTTGCAAACTGTCTATTTTGCATTTTGTTTACGTTTACACTTGATACTGTCATATTGAATAATACTCTTTTTAAATTTGGGAACCTCTGTGCCATAATCAGCTGTCAGTGTTATTTGACTCTCTCACGATCCATTCTTTTAACATCATAAGTCGGTAATACAGTGTCCTAAGCCCTAGTTCACACTATTCTAAAGCTTTATCCTACTTTTCCCACGATACATTAAATTAAAAAAAAAATAAAAAATAAATAAAATGCATATCGGTTGTGCGGAATGCAAACATGAATATAGTGTCAACGATACTTATATATCCTGTGATAGTTGCCTCAATTTATTCCACACAAAATGTGTTAACAGACGGCCAGAATTGGGGATGTTTTAAGATGTACAACTCCCAATGGACTCCAATGGTTTTGTGCGGGTTGCAGAATGTTTTCGACTTCTTCACTATTACGATAGCTTGCTGAGTGTAGAGGCGAGCCAAAACACATTTCAATGGAGTTTGACCGTCTTCAATCTCTTTTTCAAGAACATTTGGCAAAGTGTGACAAACTTTTTGATTTTGTGTGTTGTAATGAAGCTGCTTCGAAGGATAGCCATATTCAACAACCTAGATCTTCTAGGTCAAAAACAAGTGCTAAAACGAAGAAAAATGACCTCGTCTTATCAACTGAAGTCATCGCTAGTGCAGTATCGCCATATTCTCTGGGTGACGGCGGAATGTCTGCAATTGACTTACCTATGCCAGCTGCTACTCCTCTGGTAAGTCCACAACTTACTCCTCAACATTTGCGGAATATACCTATTACCAGTCCAATCTCATCGTTGTTACCTGCTGTGGATACTACTCATCAATTTTCTCAAATCTCTTTATCTGCCACATTAGTAGTAGTAAAAAGATCTCCCCGAAAGTCTATTTTTATTTCGAGGTTGTCTTCTGCTACCACTGTGGATGACATAATAAATTACATAAAAACTAAAATTAACCTGCCGGGACCGCTCATCAAATGTGTCAAGTACAGCTTTAAGGAGCCTCGGGAAATTAGCTCATTTAAGCTGTTTACACCAGATGTCTATTTTAATCTACTTCTGTCTAATGATTTTTGGCCTGATGGGATATTGATACACGAATTTATTCCTCGGACCAGAAATACTCTATCGTTGACGACACCTGTACCAGCTACCACTACGTCGCATCCAAAAACGATTGAGTACAACTCAATCACAGACTTCTTCACTTCATTCTACCCCTTGCTCTCCTCCGAAAACATTTCATTTGTACTACCAAAATTCTGGTGGACTTCATACTAAAATGGAACAACTGTCTTTTTTTTCTTCTTCGGCTCAGTATGACATTATCGTTCTCACTGAGACTTGGCTGAAAATGAATCATCAAAGTGCTGAAATGTTTAATTCTCAACAATACGCCGTTTTCCGCAAAGATCGCTGTTACGAAATGTTGGACTGTGAGAGGGGAGGTGGAGTAATGATCGGTGTGCGTTCTTCATTGCCATGTACTCAAGTCTGTATACCCTCATCAACTGCTACATTAGATTAATACTTAATGTAAAATTCAGTAGTGCATTTGAAGTTTATTTAGTTGTTAGTTATATTCCACTAAGAAGTTCTTATCAACTATATAAGGCTCATATTGAAAATGTTTCTTCCATTCTTACAACTATAAAAAGATAATCAGCACATTATTTTAATTGGAGATTTTAATTTACCTAATATAAAATGGACATATGATTCGGATGAATCTCGGCTAGTACCTTATAACGTAAACCTAGACTATGAATGTGTAGTTGTTGGTACTCTTGCCCAATTCGATCTTAAGCAAATTAATCATTTTACTAATGCATTTAATAATGTACTTGACCTAGCCTTCGTTGATCCTGAATTGAGGGTAAATATCAGCAACTCCATGTTTCCCGTTTTTCCTAATTCGATCTTTCATGTTTTTTTTTTTAGTTTCTTAATCAATTTTATTAATATTGGTAGTTTGGCTTTATCAATATCTGAAATAGAATTGGCACTATCTAAATTGAAATCTGATAAATGTCCTGGCGTTGATGGCATTCCCGCAATTATCCTACAGATGTGTGCCGGTGCATTTGCTTTTCCGCTCCATTTGATCTTCAACCGTTCTTTGGAAGATGGGGACTTTGTCAACATATGGAAGAGATCTTTTATATTGCCTGTTCATAAGTCTGGATCTAGGCAAGAAATATCTAATTATCGCCCTATCTGCAAAATCTCAACTATTACCAAGCGGTTTGAGAAGTTAATTTGTGACAAAATCACACCTATTTTAAAAGGAGTTAATCCCCTTACCAACATGGCTTTGTTTCTGGAAGATCTACTTGCACAAATCATTCAATTTTTTGCAATTATGTTTTAAATGGTTTAGAGAAGGGTTTGCAATATGATGTTATTTGCACAGACTTTTCTAAGGCATTTGATAGAGTGAATCATGATATCCTTCTAATAAAATTAGAGAGTATTGGATTACATTCTAACTTTCTAAAATGGATCAACTCCTACTTAAGACATCGAATACAGTATGTTCGCATAAATGACGTACTTTCTGTACCAGTTTATGCATATTCAGGAGTTCCACAGGGTAGTCATCTTGGCCCACTGCTCTTTCTTTTATTCAGCAACGATATTCCTGAAATCATCTCAAATTCACATTGTCTAATCTATGCCGATGACTTAAAAATTTTTCGCTGCATAAAGACTGAGCAAGATTGCATTCAGCTACAGGAAGATCTTGAAAGATTATCAATCTGGTGCAGTGATAACTTTTTACACTTAAACATCTCGAAATGCCAAAGTCTGAGTTACTATCGTAACTTCTCTTCAATTTATTACATTTATAAGATTAGCAATATTCCATTAGCAGCCATATCTTCAAAAAAAGGCCTCGGTGTAATTTTTGACCATAAACTTAATTTTCTGAATCACATAGACTTTTTAATTGCTAAAGGTAACTCAATGTTGGGCTTTGTTCTACGCAATTCGAAAGATTTTTCTGACCCTCATACCCTAAAATGCCTCTTTTTTTGCCTTTGTAAGATCTGCTCTTGAGTACTGCCGTGTTGTCTGGAATCCATTTTATGAGATTCACTCTGTTAGAATTGAGAAGATCCAAAAACGATTTACGAGAGTTGTTATGCGGAGACTCCGTTGGAACATAAATATGCCTTCCTATGAAACTAGATTGAAGTTGTTTGGAATTCTGCCTCTTTATTTTCGAAGAAAATATTTTTCAATTATGTTTATTCGTGATTTGGTTAATTGTCATATCGATTGCCCCTATCTTTTGTCCCTAGTTGGGTTCTATGCTCCTATACGTGTTCTTAGAAATCGATTTTTATTTCATGTTGCCTTTTCATAGAGTCAATTATGCCTTTAATGAGCCTTTATCTAGGTGCTTAAGAGAAGCAAACATTGTGTGCGATTTAATTGAATTTGATCTTAATAGAAATAAATTTAAATGTATATTAATTCTAGCTTTAAATAACTTTGGTGAAAGTCAATAGATATCTATCTTTATATTAAGTAATCACTTGAGTACAATTTCAATGTAACTCTGTTTGATGAAATAAATAAATAAATAAAAAATTTCAAGAAAATTACACTCTTTCAAAAGTGGTATTAAATAAAGTACCGCTAATATTGAAGCTAGAATGAAAATTCAGATTTCCGACAGAGCCCCAGATATGAAGCTTGTAGTACATCCATCCAGCCGTTTAAGCTGTAGTCAGTGATAAACTTTTTGGAATTGCTCTATTATTAATTATGATAATTTTTTTTTTTTATAATTTGCTCCCGTCAAAGGGGATATGAATACCCTTATACTAACTTACGAGCGGGCGTTTTGTGGAAAGGGGAAGAAACACACAGATTGGTGTAGTTGGTTTGAAACTCAGGTGGTATTAAGTTTCAGTGGACTCCAAGGGTGGCGTCCAGATAACTGGTGAGTATTTTTGTTTTGCTGTTATTGTCATTGCTTATGATTCACAGTATTTTTATTCCGTCTTTCTGATGTCATTATCACGATCAAGTTGCATTTTAGCCATATGACCACCCTGCTGCCAGTGTTATGCCTTCGCAGTAGAGTTGACATAAGCTTTCGCAATTGATCGACTTTTTTATTTATTTCATGCGAAATAAATAGATGATTCTTGACATCAGGATTCGAACCGTGAACCTGCAGCTTGACAAGGGATGATGTTACCACTACACCATGTCTACCCACAAGCAATACCCAGATTGATCAAAATTTAAAGATCGATTTTTTTCACGAAAACAAAAAAATACTTGCTTATCATATATACATACGAGTATGTGTACATATATGCATATCATAACCTACGATATCGAGGGTAAGAATAATTAAACTTGGCCACTTCGGCTACGGCGGTATTGGCCTGGCGATGTCGAAGGTCACACTTGACCGTTCTGCAAACATGCCATAACAATCGATTGAGTCTGCTCAAAAAATAAAATAAAAAAATAGCTAATAAGAGTACCATTTTTTAGAAAATCGATTATTTTCAATATCGGCCATTTGTAAAGTACCGTTAATTTTGGGGTTAGAATGAAAATTCAGATTTCGCCTTGAATTGTGAACCCACAAACCACAGACATGAAGTTTGAAAAAATTCCGTCTAGACTTTTAGGCTACAGTTAACCATATATACAGTAACTCAAAGTTAAAACGGAATAGACTAAAAAAAAAGGAATAGAGAAGCAATTGTAATTCACAAATGTGGTTTTGGCAATAGGAAGGTTCAATATTGTTTTATTCTTCGACCAATGCCGTTTTTATGGAATTTTTTTTTTTTTTTAATTTTTCTAAATAACTCCATAAATGCCCAATTGTATTTAAGTCGGGAGACTGAGGCGGTGTTTCTAAGCCTTATGCTTGGGATCATTGTCCTGGTAAAAGTAAAAATGACTTTGTATTCCCAATTTGCGAGCACTATCTTTTATATTAGACTTCAAGATACTGAGGTATACAGTTTGGTCCATTACACCTTAAATTATGTGAAGGTTTCCAGGGCCTGCAGCCGAAATAGCACCCCAAACCATCATAGAACCTCCACCGTGCTTCACTGTTGGTCGCAAACTTTTTTCTCTTAGTGTTTCATTACTTCTCCTCCACACATAAAATCTACCATCTGATCGGAAAACATTGTATTTTCTTTCGTCAGTAAATAAAACCTGCTCGCAGAATGAAAGTTTTTGTCACCATATTGTTTTGCAAACTCTTGCTACTTTTTTTCGATTGGTCTTGCGAACAAGAGGTTTTCTTCTCGCCACTCTACCATGAAGTTCATGCTTCCGTAATACAATTCTTATACAATAGTTTCTGAGTTGACTTTTTGCCAAGATAATTCTCGACCTCTACAGCAAGCTTTGGAACACTGATATGAAAGGTTTGGTTTCGTAAATGTTCATCGGAATCGGTAAAAATTTGGCGTGCAGTAGTATTTTTATAACGTTTTATGACATAAAATACCGTTATTGGTGGGTGCTCTTTCTACAATACTTGCTATCTCCCGAACAGATTATCACTTTCGGAATGAGAAATTATGAGTTTTATTAGTTTTCTCGACTCCAGTGGGTTTGAGGACCTTTAGGTCCCATATCGATAATTACCTCCTTTTTAAGCACTTTTGAACATCACAAATGAATTTCAAATTCTTATGGGAGATTTTCCTGATTACGTAGTATGAAGTAAGATGCAGTTCACTTAAAAATGGGATGACGATCCTGCGTGTGTTCCATTTTATATCCCTTAAATTTTTTTTAGCGTAGTGGTGGAGAGAAAAGAAGGGGTACAGAGGAGAATTAAAGATAAGAAAGGAAAGAATAGAAAGATGTCAAACATTTCTATCAATGTCTTTCAAACTATTTGATTGATTTATTAGTCTTAAAAATGGAGAACTGGAGATCTGGGCGAGACGCATAATAGTACCCCGCCCCATTGTCAAATAGTTAGATTAAGTTAGGTGGCTGTCCCCGCTCAGGCAGGGACGCACTTAGACCAAGGATAGGTCCATTGTGATACTACGAGAAGAACTGAATTTCACGCATCCGCAACCCTACATGACTAATTTCTTAGTAAGCCTTTTCTGCTCCATATCTATTTGCAGAACCATCCGGATCCATAGACAAAGCTCTCTGTTTTGATAATATCAAGTCTGGCTAAGTCGTTAAGATCTTCATAGAAGTATTCCCTTGAGTTTTTCCTTCTTAAGATTGATGAGGCAGGGCAAGTGCACAAAAAGCGAGTAGTATTTTTCTCCTCCACCTCTTCCGCATATCTACAGCTTCAACAGAAATCACCCATTCCAATAGTATGTCTATCAAGCAGTACCCTCTCTAATTTTAGTGAAGTTCCAACCCTCAACCTCTTTTGCTGTGTCCTGGAATCCAGCAACTGTATGTCCTGAGAAATGTAGCAACTGTGAGCGATCTCGTTAAGAGACCTGCGGCATTGCTTTACCAACTTATATCGTATTGTAGTCGACTCCAAGGCTTTTATAGCTGCCTGACTATCTATATATAGTACAATAGCGCTATCCTCTACCGCGTTGATTAAAAGCCAAGCCGCAGCTTTACGGATTGCATTAATTTACGCTTGAAGTACACTACAGTGGTCCGGTAGGCGTCTTGTAATGTTTACATCAGATGCACTGGATAAGACTCCTGCATCCATTTAGCCTAGGAGGCAACATCCAGATACATGGTACCTCTTGTGAACAGAACAAATTCGATCTTTCCGGCATTAGAAACCAAACTTGTCCGTAGTAAGAGGACATTTGCAAGAGGACATTTGCACTATAGAGCTAACGCAATAACCTCCGCATAGGCCATAACACTTTACCCATCTTTTTCTAGGATTTTTAATAGTCCATTTACTACTAAAAGCCATACTATTGGTGATAATACTCCGCCTTGCGGCGTACCCCCATATACCGACCTTCTTAGACAGCACCCAAGCTTTCCCGTATGCTGCCACACATCGGTGGCGTACAGTCTCTGCGCAATCAGACGAAGCAGTTTGTGTTGCAGTCGGCATGATCATCGATATTCTCGCCAACGAGATGCAATAGATTTAACTTAACGGAACCGCGAATCGTCAAGAAGCTAGCGTTCCTAGGAGGGTAAAACGAGAAGAAAGAGCAACATCTGTTCGTTTTATTTGGATGATGGAACGTATGTTAGGAGAAGAAAAAATTAAGAGCTCTGGTAACATCAAAATTTGGGGTTGTTTTTCATATGATGGAGTTGGTCCCATCTTTTGGATAAAGGATAATATGAACAAAGAACTGTACCTCGACATTTTGAAGAGCATAATGCTTCCTTATGCAAAGGACAATATGGCTTTAATAAGGACCTTCCAGCAAGATAATGACCCCAAATACTATGCCAAGGTGGTGACTAGGTGGTTTGAGCAGCGTAATGTGTCGGTTTTGCCATGGCCATCACAATCGCCAGACTTAAACCCTATCGAAAATCTATGGAAAGATTTAAAGAATAGGGTTTCTGTCAAAAAAACATCTAATAAGCAGGCGTTGTGGACAGAAATTGAGAAGTTATGGTATGCCACACCTGTCGAAACGTGCCGAAATTGTATTGACTCTATGCCAAGAAGATGTGAAGCAGTTCTCAAAAACAAAGGTCACGCAACAAAGTACAGAGGCTGTCAGGTGACTCTTTACTCATTTAACTAATATTTTATTCTTTTTTTAGAGAGCTATAAGAAACACTCTTATTTTTTTTGACCAGCAGAAAAGACCAATGAAAAATATTTTACAAGATTTTACTTTTTAAACAATAATTTTTATAAATAAAAGTTTGTCTAAATTACAGAAATACTTCTATTTAAAAAATACGAATACATTTCAGAATCATACATAATAAAATATAGCTGTTATATCGAAATAATCGAGCAAAAGGGTTTCACTCTTATTATTTTGACCACCACTGTATGTGCATACGTAGAGCGGCCCATGTATTCTTAACCTCATATATTCAAATAGGAGGATTTCCTAAAAATTGCCTGTATTTAAATAAGGAACAAGTCGCAACAAGTAAACCAAAGAGCGACATTTGCAATGTAGTAAAAAATTTCTGGAGCTCTGCAGAGGAATGTTATATATAATCCTTTATTATGATTTAACATCCAAAAGGGATTCAAAAGAGTCGCACCGGTAGCTCCAAAAAAGGAAACGTTGAAACTATGAGGGAATCCTCTTAATCAAAGAACGAAATGCAGTTATTGACGCAGCCTATTTCATGGACCTTCTCAGGCAACTAAGACAGTAATAAACTCTGACAAAAGCTCAGCCGCTTGGTACACGACGATGCACCAGTTCACAGAACTGCGATTTCTACGGTTACCGTTCGAGAATGCAGAAATTTACCATCCCCTGAACAGTCCTGATCTGCCTCCTTGCGAAAAAAAAAAAAAAAAAAAAAAATTAACACCGAAAATTAAATTAAGCAAGCTGTCTTTCCGTTTTGATAGTACAGATGTACAGATTCGAAGTACTCTATACTGGCATAGAAGCTTTGATTACAAAATGTGTTGAAATGCAGGGATATTACGAGGGGCGGCTGAGAAGTTCGCGGCCTTAGGAATTAAGTGAAAGAAGAGATGCGATTAAAAAAATTTATTTTTCAATATAATCTTCCTCAAGTGAAATGCATTTCTCAAATCGAGCATAGACTGCCTCAATACCACCCACAAAATATTGCTTTTCTTTGCCTTCAAAATGCCTTTCTACGGCCGCCTTGATTTTGTTCTCATCAAATCTCCGGCCTCGTAACTTGATAAAAGGGACAAATTTATCGTTGGGTGGTCTATCGTTGAAAAAACTGTGTCTTTTAAGGTTTGTCTCGAAATCCGCCCCGTGTGAACAGGCGCATTATCCTGCAAAAACAACACTCCGTGCCTGAGTTTCCCATGTCCGCTTTCGTACGATTGCTCCACGTGCCTGAGTCAATAAATTTGCGTAATATTGACCATTCATCATAGTCGCCTTTGGCAGGTGATCGATCAGCAAAACACCTTCGCTGTCCCAATAAACAGTCGCCATAAGCTTCGAAGCCGACTTTTCCACCTTGAATTTCTTCGGCGGCCTCTCCCCTTTTTCAATTCACTGTATTGATTCTTGTTTGAACTCCGGGTTGTATTTGCGAACCCAAGACTCATCTCCAGTTACGATTCGATTGCAAATTTCGTTGAGATTGTCCCCGGCTAACTCCAAAAAATTTTTGCAGCAGTCGAGTCGTTGTTGTTTGCCGAACAGCGTGAGCATTTTCGCCCAACACACATAATTTTTTTTCATGTTTAAATGCTCGTGCAAAATATCTCCAATCCATTCTTTGTTGATGTGCAATTCGTCTGTTATCTGCCATATTTTTATTCTTCGGTCGGTCAGAACTAATTTTCCAGCTTTTCCGACTTTTTCTGCAATGACCACTGACACAGGATCGTCTTCGTAGCTCTCTCGCCCTTGTTGAAATAAACGAGCCCATTTTTTGACCATGGTATACGAAGTCCAAAAATTCTGAAGAATCGATGACATATCTTCGAAAATTTCTTTAAGCGGTTTTCCTTTTTTCACGAGTTACTTTATCATGGTGCGGTGCTCAAAATTGTTAGAATTGTCGATTTCGTCTGACATAGTGATGTTTATCCTACCACAGATAATAACAAAATGAGATTATTATTGAAATGAGGTGATATTTATACGACCAAAGAGTGCCGCAGTGAGAAGATGACTCGTTGTTGAGTATCTCACGCCGCGAACTTATCAGCCGCCCCTCTTATATTGAAAAACAATATTTATACCCACCTAATATATAAATATAATACCTACATGTTAATCTTCAAGGACCACACTACGTACGTACGCCTATATACAGCGTTGCTGGACATCATTCTTTCACCAGTAATCTATCCCGAACGGTTGGCTGCACATTTCGAGACGGTTATGTACGCTTTGTACCCATCTTACACCCCGACCCAAGAACTGGTACTGGCAGTGGCACAGGCAATCGTGCACACACCAACTTTCAAGGTCGGTCATTTAGCAGTTGCATTTCAACAAGTTGAAAGCTCAACATTTGAGGACAAAAACTGCTCGACAGCATAAAGTAATTAACAAATCTGTTGGCAGCAATTCTCTCTGTTGGATTTTTAATTATGTTTCCATTTCGGATGCTTGAACAGGCTAAAAATACAAAACCGCTAGCTAGAGAAAACAACGACAATTTGTACCTTTATAATTTCGCATTAAAGCATGTATTACATGGTGTTGATAGCAATGGGAGAGTAACGGGTGCGATTGCAAGAACCTCAGCAATTCTACTCTCATTAAAAATAAAAACCATTAAATGGTCGTCTGTTGAAGACTACTGCCGCAAACATAGTCAGCAACTAAAAGTTCAAAGGGATAAAAAAAAAAACTTTTATCCTTAGGTGTTTTTTTTTTTTTTTTTTGCGGGCATTTTTACCTTTCGAAAGCAATCTGTGGAAGTATAAAACAATAGAAAAATCAAATCTACGGTGGCTACTCCTTTATTTGAAAGGAAAATGGGGAAAAAGTAGTTTACAAATGCAATTATGGTTTTTTCTTTAGACCCAAGCCACCTTTTTACGTCCAAATTTCGGTCTGTGTGCTGAATCCGGGGTAATAACCAGCTGCGATCTTGCTGAGTGCGGTTGGCTTTCTACTTCACCACCGCTCAAACAATCAAGATTGAGGTTAGTGAACGAATTACTAATATGTTGAAGCGAAGTACAAGGCTTTTCGCGTACACTTCTTGGTGTCTCGATTACCAGTGGCCTCGGGGATTCTTCATGTTCTTTAATAAGTGACTTCAATCGCTCGTTCGAGTTTCCGATTGATGACAAGTGCGTGGATCGAATATCAATAAGTTCTTTCTGTCTCAACTGATTTTCATAAAACTTGCTGGATAGATTGCTTCGTACATCCTTAAGGAGGTTTGTTAGTTCCAAACGTCGCTCGTAGTTCAGTTGACGCCATGCTTCCTCACACTGATGAAGGTTAACCTTCGCCTCCGACTCGTACATGCTTTCAATTTTTTCGAGGTTCACCTTTTCGATGTCGCATTGTTTGTGCAACTTGTCCATGAGCTGACGTGTAGCTGCATCATCGAAGCAAATTTCTTTAACCCGACCGAGAAGCTCAATATCAGATTGGAGTTGATCGCGGAATGCCTCCGATCGTTTGCGTATAGTTACTTTAATGTTTCGCAAGTTGTGTGACACCGGAATTTCTTGGTAACCGGTGTTGTCTGTTTCATCAAGTGAGGTCAACTCATTATTAAGTCGTTCAAGGGAATTCTGGAGATAATTAGATTCAGACTTCAGCGATTCAGCTTCTTGTTCACGCTGCTTAAGCTCTTGCATGTGTCTTTCCTGCAGTGCACGAATTTCTTTAATTTCATTTTCACGGATCTCTTGACGTTCTTTATGGTGTTGTTCAGTTTTTCGAACTTCTTCCTGCAGCCGAAGGGTACGTTCTTGTGCGACCTTCTCCTCTTCCTCCCGCTTCACTTGATCGTCTATCTAAATATTATATTCAAATTATTTGATATTTGTTAACAAAATCCATCTGACTTACCTGTTTATCCAACCAGTTAAGCTTAGCCAAAGCCTGATTATCAGACTTTGATTCGTACAATATGTTCTCATCATCTACGCCATGTCTAAAACGACCATACAGCCTTGCCTCTAGCTCCAATTTACGTCTATCATTTTGTCTGGCCTTGAAATTTTGATCGATTTTTTCCATATCGCGTACACTCATATTTCGTGATTTCGGTCTTCGTAAGCTTGCTAGTTGTTCTTCGAACGTGATTTTTTCTTGCACCAGCATAACTCTTAGTTTTTCTCGACGTTCTTCAAGCCTTTTTTCCTTTTCTTTCTTTTCCTTAGTTTTTCTTAGCTTCTCTTCTGCCTGTTCGTAGTATTCAGGCGTTGACCAGTTTTCAAATTTTGACGTCACTTTGCCCCAATGAGTATAGTAACGGTCGACGGCCGCGGTGCGTTCCGTACGCAAGTGTTCAGATTCACGTTTACGTGCAAAAGCTGCTTGAAGGCGATGGGTTTTCATTTTTGCTTAGTTAGTTTTTATTTTTTGACTTTTGATGATGATAAATATATGTACGTATTTCCGTTTGAAAAACGTTTGTCAGGTTCTGAAAAGGAAGAAAATAAAATGAAAAGAGTTTTTATAAACAAGGAAACTTGAACTATCTAGCTTGTGAAATGTTTTCAGTTTCAAAAATATTTATTAGGACTTAACACAGGCGAGAAGTAGGAAAATTTAGGGACCAAAATGTGTAATAGGTTGTTGCAATGTAAAGATAGAAATTTTGTTCAGTGGTGGTATTGCAGCAATATGGGTAAGATTGAAGCACAAATAGTTGATGTCATTTCAAGGAAACCAGTTTACTATATAAATGGTGTCCCAAAATTCATGCACAATTTGAATTTCGCGCCATTTGTGCGGTAAAGTGTTGCCAACGGAAAAAAAGACAGCGTGACAGCTGACAGTTCAGCTGGGACAGACAGGGTTATGAGAAATGGAGTGCTACACGAAAGAACAACGCGTTTTCATTGTTGAGCAATATTTTAAAAATAATAAAGGTTTGGCAGCTACTATTCGCAATATACAAGATATGGTCGGAATAGTGATTTAACTTCATCAACTGTGAAGAGATTAATTCAAAAATTCAGGGAGACTGGATCAATTAGTGATCTTAGACATTCTGGCCGTCCTTCAACAAGTCGTTCAACACAAAACATCGAAGCAGTTCGTGAGAGTGTTGTTGAAAGTCCAGGAACATCAATTCGGCACCGTGGTCAAGAATTGGACATTTCGAGAAGATCTCTACAGCGTATTCTCACGAAAGATTTGCATCTACATGCATACAAAGTGCAATTGACTCAAGAACTGAAGCCGACTGACCATGCACAACGAAGAGAGTTCGCTGAATGGATTATGGAACAACAATTGGTTGACGATTTTTCAAATAAAATCATCTTCAGCGATGAGGCTCATTTTCATCTTGATGGCTTTGTTAATCTTAAAAAGTGTCAAATTTGGGGTTTTTTGGAAAGATTAACGCAGGTTTATAAATTTATTTTCTATGTGGGCGACGTGCCTCACAGTTTTAATTTCGGTGTTTTAACAAAATGAAAAAGGTGGTAGTACCAGCGAACCAAACAACTACAGGGACATATCATTCCTGAACACAGTGATGAAGATATTTACGGAAATTCTACTGGAAAGCTTGACAGGAGTGAATTCAAACAACCTGCGAGTTTCAAGCTGTGTTCAGAAAAACTACTCAACAGTAGATAACATTTTCTCCCTGATCAGCATTGATAGGACTTATATTGACAAGGAGAAAAAATTCGTTCTTCGTGGACTTTAAGGCGGCGTTCGACTCCATCAATAGAAAATCACAATTCTCTATATAAGCTGAGCAATTTCGGTGTTTTAACAAAATCTCTATAAGGAGAACACGACAGCAGTGTGGGATGGCAACAAATTGTCTGACTGGTTCGAATCGCAGGATTGTTTTATGAGCCCAGTTCTCTTTTCGATATTCTTAGATGATCTGCCAACATATCTTCCACGAGGAATCGATTTCGACAAAATAAAACTTTTATTATACGCTGATGATATTTTCATTCTATCGGATACTCCATCGAAAATACAAATAATGACCAACAAACTACAACAGTACTGCAATTTATGGAATCTTATAGTTAGTGCAAGAGAGGAAAAATGGACCTGGCAAAATGAAGAGCTTGAGATTGTGAAGGAATACAAGTATCTCGGGGTGATTATAACACCTCGGCTGCTTTTCAACACACATCTGCAGGAAAAGCTTAAAGAAGTAAAAAGAGCGATAAATATCAATTGGAAAGGTATTCTATCAAAAAAGAACATTCAGTAAGCGCTAAATACAAATTGTACGAAGCGGTAATGAGGTCTATGATGTGTTACGCGGCTCAAGTATGGCGTATTTATCAGTATCAAGAAGTCGACAAATTTTTAAGGCACTTTTTAAAAAATTAAAAACTTTTTAAAACACGCCAAATTACATGCTTCATCTCGAAACTGGATTATCAACACTACATATTTTCACAGCTAGGTTGCATTTTTTTTATATATTAAAGGTAATATCGCTACCAAACCATCGTCTTCTGCACATAGTCGCAACATATCTAATTCGTCGGAAACTGCAGTTTTTTAAAGAATGGTCCAGACTATGTACTGAACATGGAACACCAATAACGGAAGACAACACACCATCGTGGAAAAAAGAGCTGGAGGAGCTGTTGTTGAAGATAGAAATATCCACACGTATCGTGAAACCGGAACAAAGCGAAAGCAGGGACACGTACCGAATACTTCAATACGAGCTCGGAGAGAAAAACTACTTTTATAATCGGAACAGCCTGGAAGCGATTTCGACTATATTCAAGGCTAGAGGTGAATTCTGCATTTGAACTATATGCCATACGAGTGTAGAATGGAGAGGAGTGCGGAATGCACTTTGTGTAACTTGCGACTTAAAGAAGACGTCCATCATCTGATCGGAATCTGTCCCATATTAAAGGAAATTAGAAAAAGTCATTGGGAAAAAAAAAATTATTAACAATTGAAATTGAAATTAAATGGACAAAATTGGAATATTTTGTTTAGCTTTTTGAGGCCTGATACCAAATTTCGACGACAAATATTAGACGAAGCATTTTAATTTAATATTATATATAAAAATGAATTAACCGAGCTTAATATCAATTCTTCTACGACATTTTATGTTATACTCTCACATACTTTTGTGAATTTGTAATGGAAAATAACATAATTTAATCTAATCTTATCATTTCGTCTAACGGAAAACGGTCATTTTTCCTAAAAAATTGTGTTTATGTCTAGTTTACAAATAAATCGTTATCTGAAAACCGATGTTTTCATAAGCTTTCTAGAGTCTTAAATTCTGGATAATTTTGTACCAAAAACATAGAACTCGTTATAAATCCATAAAGGTCACAAATGTTTGCCATCCGATTTGCTGATGTCTGATATGTGCGGTTTTAGTTAGGACCCACATTTCTGAAACTGTCTGTATTGTACATTGTAGATTGATTGTACGGGTGTAAGTGTACTTTGAACTCTACTCGACCTAGAGTACCTTCACCAGTCCAATTACCTTGATGAACTCGAGTATCTGGAATAGATCTAACGATCTATCTTATTCTGATATAGAAGGCATCCAGATGGTTACTTCTTTAATGAATCAGTGCTCCACATTCCGTAAGCAGGCGCTCAGGGATTTCCTCAACATCAACATCGCAAAATTTGCAGTCTCCGTTTTGCTCGATACCCAGTTTTCTGAGAGATTCTTTAAGTCTACAGTGACCCGTTAGAAAGCCGGTAAGAAAGCGAATGATTTTTGATGATTTTGCATTTCCTCTTCCTTCCTTATCCTTTTCCCGTATTATATGCGGGCACAGTCCGTAAAGTGGTTGTAGGCCAATGAAGGTTTTCTCCATTTCCTTCCTCGCTAGTGCATCAGCTGCTTCATAAATCTCTACTCCTTTTTTTTATATATATACATACATACATTTATTTTGCGCGCGCCAAAGAGGATATGAATACCCTTAAATTATTTCAGGGCACGGGTATTTGTAAAAAGTGAGAGAGAAAAAAAAGAAAGATTGGTGTAGTGGGTTTGAAACTCAGGTGGTATTAAGTTTCAGTAAACTCCAAGGGTGGCGTCCAGATAACTGGGAAGCATTTTTATTTTGTTGTTATTGTCGTTGCTTATGATTCATAGTATTTTTTCCAGTCCTCCTGATTTTAAGCCATATGACCATCCCACTGCCAGTTTTATGCGTTCGCACTACTGCGACATGAACTTCGCAATTAATCGACTTTTTTATTTATTTCATGCGAAATAAATAGATGATTCTTGACATCAGGATTTAAACTGTGAACCTGCAGCGTGACAAGCAATAGTGTTACCACTACACTACGGCCACCCTTACTCTGAACCAGTCGATTTATCTTGGCAAGACACTTCCACACCAGTGTAGACCTGATTTAATGAGAGCTCATATTCTGTCCGCATACCCTGTACTCTTATACTTGTGTGTCATTGATGGTTCGAAAACTGTGGGTGCGGATGGAAGAATATGATGCATCTCCTTCAAAGTATCATTATAATTAATTTTCCCAATATAAACTTATTTACGTTTTACAGTTAAGGTCAAATCCTACACACTACGGTGTTCACGCTCGAACAGTTTAAGTAGAAACAACGTGTACATAGCAAAACCAAATGCATCTATAACGTTGCAAATCTTTGGATTGCAGATTTTGGCGTAAAATACGCCAGAATAGAGAATTTCTCTATTCGAGCCAACTGGCATAAGAAATCCGTCACACTACCCGAATCCTGTCTGGCTGCGGCCCGGACACCGATATAATCACAGCTCTTATTACAAACAATGCGGATACTAATACTGGGTGCAAAACGTATAACAAAAATTGTCTATACTTTCTATGTTAAGGTGGACGCTATTGCATGATATTTTATCAGTTACAAGTTCGTCACGATACAAAAAAGTTCGATCACAAAAAAGGTCCCTAGAACTAAATTTCGAACTACCGACCAATGCTAAACACTCCTGCACACCGAAGCTCTTTGAAAGCATTGTTTATGATACAATGTTCTTCCATTGCAAATCTATCTTTTCCTCAAACCAACATGGATTTCTTAAGGGAAGATCAACAACCACAAACTTAACAGGATTCGTATCTAACACTCTGAGCGCATTAGAGGATGGCAAAAAAGTCGATGTAATTGGCACTGGCTTCGAAATCATTCTTTTTAAACTTAGATCTTTTAGCTTTCAACCCGGTTTAATTGCGTTAGAATCAAATTCTATCTTAAAGAACGGCAATACAAATTCCTCTGTAGATGCATTCTATCCATCCCCTTTATAACTACATACGGGAGTGCTTCAAGGGGGCCATCTTGGTCCTCTGATTTTCATTTTGTCTATTAACGACGTTGACTGTATCATCGAAAACTCTTGTTTACCTGTCTACGCTGATGACATGAAAACCATCAGGTACATTTCATCCCCCGCTGACACTCGTCCATTTCAAGCTGATTTGAACAACTTTGAAACCTGGTGGCAAACAAATTTCCTTGAACTCAATGTCAACAAATGTTAAGCCATTACATATTCCCGTAAGCTTCTTCCACCAGTCCCTAGATCATATCTGATCTGTGACGAGCCTACCCTTCCATCTGACAATTGATAACATTATTATCAGAGCCAACTTCGTGCTTGGTTTTTATGTTACGAAATCTCATCAATCATCCATTCTGCTCTACGTCGCCTTACTTGGGTTGACAGATATAACCTACCTTCCTATGAGGATCGTTTAAAATTAATAAACGTACAATCACTCGAAAAACGCGGTGAAATAGCCCAAAATATTTAAAAACGTAAAGTGGTGAGGATTTCCTTCATTTATTGCGAACAATGAAAGTTGATTAAAAGCAATACATATGTTTCTGTGAAAAAGTACTGTAGCGCACTCCATATAAATCTTAATAATTTTTAGAAATTAAGTTTCAACTTCAAAACTCACTTCAAAAATAACTGTCCGATTACGCGATCTTGGGCACTAACTGGATTCAGGTATTAAACGTTGCCTCGATCATACAGTATATACACGAGTACATGATCCGAAACAAAGACAAGTATTTAGACTCCAGCATAGCTTACACTCTTTTTCTTTTTACTTTGAACACAAACGCAGCAGGCTCTCCTTGCTAGAACTTCAGCTCAAGTAAGTTTTTTGTTGGGTTATATTATTATTTTTCTTTCAAATTATTTTTTTTTTGTCTGCGCTAAATAGAATAGAGAAAATAATTATTCAAAAATATTTTGTGCAAAGTTAATGAATAATAAAAAGAGATACTAGATGCTCAACCTAAGGCTAACCTATACGAGGATCAGAATTTTCACCAGATTGGATATAATCGGGTAAGTTAACCTTCCTCTTCTCGAATTTTATTACATCTTGCTTTAAGTTAAGCTTGTTTTTCTCACAGAAACTGCCGATTGTTTTGTTTTTCAGCCCACAGCTTCTCTTGTAGTTATTGGTTCTTTACCTAATTCGACTTCGTGCGGAGCTAGTGGTATTTGAAATGGGGGGTGGGGTGTATCGAAATAAAATACAACCACTGTTGATTTTGTAGAAATATGTCCTAAGAAAAATTTGTCGACCCCCAATGACCTGCTAGCTCATCAAGAGCCAAATCCAGCCTTCAACATTTGAATACGACAGTGAGATAGTTAAACCGTACCAAAGTTGAATTATATCAGCGTTTAAAACAGAGCTGGATCTAGCCTGATTGTTTTTTTTTTATGGGCTTAAATCTTATATCTATCAAAATTAATTTTTTATATAGTAGTTTAACGTAAATACAAAAATTATCCTTGTACTAAGTGACTTAGCTATCTATTTAATTTTTGAAAAAGTCACAGAAATGACATTAATTAATAATTACACAATATAGAAAATAATTCTTAACATTCAAGCAACGCAGAACGCACAGTTGTTGGCTAGTATTTCCAACGTTTTGTTCAAATTGTGATACAGCTCCGTTTTCAGCTTAACAACAGAATCCGTAAGTGTACATAATTGATCATTGTTGCATTTAATCGCAAGCATTATGTGTGCCATCGAAATTGTTTTGCATTCTTCATACAAAAAACAAAATAGGTTGCCGTACTCCTGCAGGTGAGTTTTGGCATTCCGGCGGAGGTGATGATGCAGTTAATGGAACCACATGAAGGCATGGTGAACACGTTGACAAAAATATAAGGTCAGCAGAAGAAACAAAAAGTCGGTTAACACAATGGGTAAAGTACTAATGCCGCGGAACAGATCCAAGTATTATGACTCGGGCAGTAGGTCACTTCGTCGAAATCGCGACACAGCAACAGCTATTGGGCGAAAAAGGTCAGGACGGAAAAAATTGCGGATCAGCAGAAAAACAGACCGTTGGTCGACACTTATGGGTAATGCATTAAATATTTGCGAAACCGATACTGGAAGTGACACAGCAGTAGTTATTGAACGAGAACAGTTACGAAAGAAAAATAAAGTCCGCAGGGAAAAAGAAAAACAGAATGTCGGTCAGTACTTGGGGTAATACCACTAATGCCGCAGAACTGATAAATACGAAAAGGAAAAAAATTAATAAAATTTAATCTTGGAGCAACGCGAAAGTATGTCCGAACGCGACGAAGGTTGAATTTGAATATATAAACAGCGAATACAAAATCTACCTTCTTACTTTTCTTTGACTTACTTTTTATATTATATTTATATTTATACGCAGCAAGATCCAACCCCACCGACGACCTAATACTGTCCAATCAAAAGCGAGCCAACTGCTACTTTAAAATAACGATCAACCCACCTCTTGCTTTTCCACAATGACACGGGATGTAATATCAATATCTATCTGCAATGGTACAATGCTTACCATTGTGCAAATTACCTTAGTTAGAACCAAACAAATAAATACATGAATAGTAGGTCTTTCAGTTCGATTTCAGATAGATAAATATACGTAGATAGATACAATTTTATTTATTTCCAATTTAAAACTAAATCAACAACAATAGTAGTTGGCTAATATCAATTGGAAGAGAATAAATAGTGGTGATTCTGTAACTAGTGGAACATTATGTCCTGAGTTAGTGTTGAATGATACTTAAATTTTATTTAAATAATATAATAGGGTTTTGATGTGGGGTAACAATCAGTACTCCTTAAAGAAATGTGTAAAAGTAAATAAATCAATTCAATAGATACAATCCTAAGTACAATAATAGACTTTATAAAAGGATGAATTCAGAGAAGAAGGAAAGAATTTTTCTAGGAAAAATAATTCAAAAATATAAATCTCATAATATATTTATGTAATTTAAACGATATTAGGTACTTATGCTGAAGATTAAGATATGAAAGAAGATTCAATGCTTGCATGGTCAATGGTAAATAGCCAGTCTTTTACTTCTATCAGGAATAAGTGAAAGTTATAAGTAATTCTGATAAAATATGGTAGTTTATTGAAATAAGCTGGGGCTGTAACCGTGTAAAAATGAGTAAAATTAGTTCTCCGTATAACTGGTATGCTAACAAGTGCCAAATCGTTTATGCGTAAGATATAAATTTGTGATTTTATACATGGAATGTTACCACTTTGCTTGAAAAATCCCTGGGTACTTTAAACATACATACAGATGCCTTAGTGGTAAAATTCTAAGATTTTTAAACAAGGGCCAGTTTACGAGTTACCAGCATCATATGGGATTTTACTGCTCGGATATGATCCTTCCAGCTCAAATTATGATCGATTAAACACTCCAAGATATTTAAAATTTTGTACTGACTCGATTTTAAAGCAGTTAGTAGAGCATTGTCTGGAATCGGAAAAATTGTTAACACCACATGTGTGTATGGGTAAGCTAAACCTTTCACAGTCATATGCATGAAAACATAGATTGAAATCATTTAAAACATTTCCCGATATTTTTATAGAAATCAGCTTCGTTTTCTCAGTGATAACCAACTTATGGGCAGCAAATCAAAGTCTCAATCTCTCTAAGTTTGCTCCAATCTTTACTATGCATTCAAAAAGGGTTTGATACTGATATGTAAAAGCTATATCATCCTGCGTAAATAGTAAATTTATATAGATTAGAAATAGAAGAGGTCCAAGTACAAAGCTATGTGGGACGCCATTTCTTAATACACGAGAGTTACTGAATGTTTTTGTTTCCTATCTTTTAAAAAAGTTTTGTACCATTCAAATACTACTCCTCTAAAGCAGGTATTATGTAACTTGTCGAGTCAATTTTTATTGTTTGTACCTTCATATAACTGACTACACAACCTAAGAATAGCATCTACTGTTGACATACCAGTCTAAAATCAAACTGATTATCTGAGAAAAAGTGATTATGATCCAAAAACGATAGGATGCGGATTTTAAGCCGTTTCTCAAACAGTTTAGCAAAACTTGGAAGCAAAAATATACATAGGCCTATAATTAGATACATTTTTTCTATTGTCTTTTTTAAAAAGATGCATTATGTAAGCACATTTAAGGAATTGTGGAAAACAACCATTATTCACTCTTAGCTTAAACAAGTAACTCAAGATGTCAATTACATACCAAGCAATTTTTACCAGTAAAAAAAGCTTGTTATGTCGTCGCTAGTGCACACATTTTTTGTTTTTTGAAGACATCATTAGTTTGTATAGCTCAACCGACGTACTCGCATTAAACACAAAACTGTTTATTTGCATGTTATCAGGAATTACATCTGGAAGAATTGCAAGGTTCAACCGACGGCCTTAATGTTTCTGAGATTTCAGTAGAATACTCATGAAATTTATTAGAGATGCTGGTGGCGTCAGATAAATGTATTCCATTAACTTCTAGATCATCAATTTCTAAAGGTTGCTTATGTTTCCCCAAAATGCTATCAACAACTCTCCACTGTTCTTTATTGTTACCCTTAGCCTTTTGAAACAATTCAGAATAATAATTGCTACGAGTTTCTGCAACCTTTTTATGAATGTTTTTACAGAATTTGACATAGTACTTTTTTAGTTTTCTATTTTGTGGATGCTTGGTGCATTTAACTGCGAAGCTATTTTTCCTTTTTATTAGTTTTAAAAGTATATTTGTTATCCATGGCTTTAAATGTCTTTTGTTTGAACTATGCAAGAAGACAGTAGTACAAGACTTTATAAGATTTTGTAAAATCGAAGAGAACAAGTCAAAAGCAACAGAAGGATTACTCTTCGAATAGACCGGCTCCCAAAATTAATTTTTCAAACACTCTATTAACATGCTGTAATCTATATTGTGTTTCTTCCTAGGAGGACTAAAATTATTTTTTGGGTCAGAATTCGTGAATGAATTGAGGGCAACCATATGATGATCAGAGAGCTCGTAATCTTAGACTGCACCACTAAAAATAATTCTAATATTTTTTTGCACTCTAGTGAAAATGTGTGGTCAATGAAACTCGCAGAAGAATCTGTCACACGGATTGGAACAGTAATAACACTCTTTATTATATATATATATATTTCTTTTTTTTGGTATTTATATTTTTTATTAGAACATAAGTATTATAAAACAGTGTTTTTTCAGTTAATACTTAGTGTAATAGGTTAATTCGTTAAATTCACAATTAAAATATATATACGTATATATAACTTAATAATAAAAATCTATTGAAAATATGATTTAGCCTCCAAAGTAACGTTCCAGATTATTTCATCGCTGTTGCTCATACTCCTCAAATTGGCAGTGAATTCCATAGACCAGCAGCACATACAGAGAATTGCTGCTTAGAAATTTCATATCTAAATGTGGGAACAATTAGAACTCTGCTTCTTTGCGATGTCGCGGGGACCACATTAGTACACGAGATCATACCACGTAAGGGTTTGGTTTAATATAATGCCTAAGTTCTTCACCTTACGAGTATCAACATATTTTAGATTGGTGCCACCTACGAGGGCAAGGTGAAAAGTTCTCTGCCTGACAATGAAAGACTGCGATTTTCAGTTAAAAAATGATTTTATTTTTTTACATAATCTCCCTTGACTTCAACACACTTGGCCCAGAGTTTCTCCAACATCAGTATTCCTTCTCGGAAGTAAGAGTCTGGAAGGCTGTGAAAATATTGATCTACGGCCCTCTCAACTTCTGCATTGGATGCGAAGCGCTTCCCAGAAACATATTTCTTCAAGGATGGCCGAGCAAATCGTACCCCAAATCCCGAAGTTTTCCCTTTCGCATCCCAAAACACACTGGCCATGACCTTTCCGGCAGATGCGATCGACTTTGCTTTCTTTGGCGCTGAACCACCGGCTTCCACCCACTGCTTCGACTTCTGTCTCGTTTCTGGCGTGGCTCATGTCTCATCCATGATGACAAATCGCCGCACAAAATCGGTCGGATAACTATTGAATCGGTCCAAAGATTGCCGCAAAAATTGTTTGCGCATTTGCTTTTGATCGGCATTCAGCAAATGCGGCACCCATCTTGCGCTGAGCTTTCGCATCCCTAAGTTTTTGTGCAAAATGTTTCGCACCCTCTCTTCCGATATACACACAGCCTCAGCTATCTCACTCACCTTCAATCGCCTATCGTCCAACACGATTTAATTTTTTTTTTTTTTTTTATAATTTGCGCGCGCCAAATGGGATATGAATACCATTAAATTAATTCAGGGCACGGGCCTTTGTAGAAATTGAGAGAGAGAGAAAGAAAGATTGGTGTAGTGGGTTTGAAACTTAGGTGGTATTAAGTTTCAGTAAACTCCAAGGGTGGCGTCCAGATAACTGGGGAGCTTGTTTGTTTTGGTGTTTGTCGTTGCTCATGATTCACAGTATTTTTTCCCTCCTCCTGATGTCATCATCACGATCAAGTTGCATTTAAGCCATGTGACCACCCTACTGCCAGTGTTATGCCTTCGCAGTAGAGTTGACTAAGCTTTCGCAATTGGTCGACTTTTTTATTTATTTCAGACGAAATAAATAGATGATTGTTGAGATCAGGATTTGAACCGTGAACCAAGAGCGTGACAAGCGTTGATGTTACCATTACACCACGGCCACTTTTTCTATGGTCTCGGGTGTGGTTGCGGTTTTTGGCCGTCCTTCACGTGGGTCATCTTCGAGCGATGTCCGACCACGTTTAAATTCAGCTGCCCACTTTTTAACGGTTGACATGGAAGGAGTAGAATCCCCGTAAACTTTAGTCACCTTTGGATGAATTTTCTTAGCGGTTAACCCATCCAAAACGAAGTTTTATCATCGCACGATTTTCAAGTTTAACCATTTTAACGAAAAACACGCAAGACGTCTACTGCAAAAATTCGTGTAAAGAAACTACTTGAGAGAACAAAAACGGCACCATCGAAAGCAAATAGGAAGGAGTTTGCTTCCAAAAGGGAACGATCCCAGAAAGAAACAAATAACCCACCTAAAATAAAAAGGGCCAACACAACGGTTCAGTTCAGCGGGGCTACACGAAATCCTCTACAGCTTGCTGTACTGGATATCGGAAAGCCCAGCGGACAATATTCCTTCAAACGGGGGAAGTTGATTGATAAGGCTGTGGCCAACATATTGAAGACACTGGAACAGCTAATAGATATGCACGTCAGGGATAAAATTGGGGATAACTTTTTATTAAAACCACATAATGCGTACATTGAATGGGCTTTTGATAAGCCCACAAGGCCCAAATACACTCGGGTATATGCAGGTGGATTGAACTAATGCTTAGTACCCGCATAATCAACTCCACATTAGGGAGCATAAGGGGAAGAAAGCGAGTCAAGAAGGGCACCCCACGAGGCGGAGTACTTTCACCACTCTTATGGCTTCTAGTAGTGGACGAGATGTTAGATATACTAGAAAGGAATGGTTTCAACGTAGCGGCCTATGCCGAAGATGTTGCCATCTTGGTATCCGGAAAGTTCCTTCTGGACTCAATTATGCATTAAAACTAGTGAATAACTGTGCTATATACGAGAGGAAGATCGATACCAGAGTACAATTACCCTCGTATGAATAGTATCGAACTGATACCTCAAGTAACTGCAAAATATCTCGGCGTAATACTGGATTCCAAATTGAACTGGAAAGCTAACGTTGACAATCGAATCAAGAAGGCATATGTTGCACTATACGAGTATGCATGTAGAAGAGCCTTCGGGAAATCTTGGGGTTTAATGTCTAAAGTGATACAAGGGCTATACACTGCGGCAGTATAACCCATTTTGACCTATGGTTCGAATGTCTGGTGGAAAACGCCCGAGAAGAAATACCAACTTGAAAACTGTACAAAGATTCAACGGGCAGGCCGTGTCTGGGGGTGACGGGATCGATGAGATCAACACCGACAGCAACTCTGGAAACAATACTGAATCTTCTTCCACTTGACATGTACTGCGTTAACACGGCAGCCAAAACTGCACTAAGACTAAGGGAAGCCGATCTTTGGAAAGCTAAACCCCACGGTCATGCCTCAATTCTAAACCGATGGAATACATTGAGACTCTGCACGGAAACGGACTACATCATCCTCATTCCAAACTGCAACCGAAAGTTCTCTATTAGAATTCCTAGCAGAGAGGAATGGGATGAAGGAAGAGTTTGTTTTGAGAATGAACTTGCCATCTTTACGAAAGGATCCAAAATGACTGCCGGTACTGGTGCCGGCGTCTACTGTGAGTCTCGAAATATAAATCGCTCGTTTAGACTAAAGGATGGTTGCACTGTCTTCCAAGCCGAAATTGCGCAATAAAACAAGCTGTGGATATGCTTATTGAGGAAGATATTTTGGGGCAAATAATCAGCATATATGTTGATACCCAAGCGGCCATTAAGGCATTACAGTCAACATCACTAAGACCCAAGCTCGTAAAAATTTGTAAAAAATTACTGGATGTTATCTCAGCGGCCAACACGGTGACCCTGTGCTGAGTACCGGGCTACATACTAAGTCGAAGGGATATCCGTACAGCTGTTGGTGTCGTGACACGACACTGTGTGATAGGTAATCACGCAGCACGACTAGGGTTACCTCATAACGACTACTGTAGAAGCTGCAGGGACCCAAAGTGCTTTTGGCAGATACTTTCTTCAGAGCTGGATGAGCTAGGTAGCATTGAGCTAAGAAAACTCATGAGATTCATATATTTATCTGGGTGGTTTAGCCTTGCGGTCGAAGATTGAAATTTTTAGATTCACAGGGTTCTAAATATTGGGCACAATAAACTCTTAGTGGTCTAAGTGAGCTGTTGACAACCCTATCAACAAGGGCACACAGTTACCTAACCTAACCTAACAGGGATAAGATTTAGCAAGAGTAAACTATCGTAGAATCTCTTATTACTGATGTCGAGAAGGTTAACATTAAAATCTCCAGAAAACGATGATGTGGTTATAATTGGGGGTTATTTCTTCAAGAACATCCGTAATTGTACTCATATCAGTTACTCCGAGTGGTTTACAAATTACTCCAGCCAAGCATTTGTCTCCTCCGCACACTACTTCAACAAACAAGGTTTCAATTACACTATTTGTGTTCGACGACTAGACAACCTTAACAGTTACGCTAATTTTAATAAACATGGCAACACCACCCGTCCTGCGACAATCGCGATCCGCTAGGAAAATTTTATACTCTCCCGTTTTTAATAAACTGTTTACAGTTTTATCCTTTAACCACTCTTCCGATAGACACACTACACGTATATCTATTACCTATTAAACTCATCTAAATGCTTTCCTAGACTTTGTGCATTAATATGACAGATCGATAAACCATCATATCTCCTCCGCAGAATGTTCAATATAACACGCGTATTATTAACTCTGGATATGCTACCGGTCACTGGCATTTCACTATTATCCACCACTGAGTTGTCCGTTTGTGTTCAAGTAAGGATTATAAAAAACGCCATTTGAGGAAAAAAGAACAATCACAGTAATTTCGGAATAACCCAGAACGTTATAAAAAGCTAAAACCATATTACATTTTTCATGTTTCATTAATTTAAGGAAAAAAAGTGCAATTTTCAAAAATAATATTAATAAAGAGAATAGAAAAAAAAAAAATAGAAAAATTAAAAAATCGTGTATAGATACTTCTCGTTCATTTCGGACATTTGGCAACTCTAGTTGAATCACAGCAGCCGGCGAATTTACAATCTATGTTTTGTTCATGCTGCTCTCGATGGGGATTGATAGTAAAATGAGTGTGTGTATGATCAATAGATTCAATTCCGCGAGTGATCAAACGCAGACAGGTTTTTCTACTTGTTTGACTTTTACGCACACGTAGCCATGGGCGGTGAAGGCAGAAGAGTGCAAGCTCCTGACGTTTGAGGCGAATTTCATGGCGGAGTATTGTACGATTA